>CM030363.1:55586423-56246423 GCA_017893485.1 Hemerocallis citrina
AGGTACTCACAAATTGTTTAAATCTTGTAGTAGCCGCAAGTGTAGGTTTGCATGGTCAGGATTGAACCCTAAGTGAGGTGAATGTAAGGGCTTGCCCTAGGACATATGTAGTATGGGATGCATAGATTCCGAATAAGTGTGCATTAGTGTGTATCATTAGCATTGTGGCTTATTCTCTTAAGTTTAGTAGCACTTGTTTATTTATGAATCTTTTATTGTTGTTTTATTTTATGTTGTGTCTCTTATTTCTATTATGGAAATTCGGACCACTACAGAAGTGGTATCAGAGCATGCTTCAATATGTAACACTAAACATGGTATAGGGAATAAACCTAGGTGGACATGAGAGTGTGGTGGACATTAGAGTGTGTGTATCAGTCGTAGAGTCATGAATGTGTAGTTGTTTGAACTTGCATTTATGATACTCTATACTTGTACTGATGTTCTTTTCATTTTCTATAGGATGGCTGATAATCACAATCCTGTGGAAAACGTGGAAAAAGAAGATGTTTTTCTCAAGGACCCCTTAGCGGATTCCAAGGAAGATCCAGAGGAAGACCCGGAAGAGGAATATGAAGAAGAGCCAGAGGAAGAGGAGCCAGAGGAGTCTCGGGAAATTACTCCCCCTCTAGGGAATCTTCTGGTGAATTTTTGGATGAATCACCTAGGTTGACCAGGAAGGATCATGTCATCACGTCACTTCGATGTCAAGTGTGCCGATATAAATGGCAGGTGACCCACTATTAAGAGCTTCTTTCGAAGGGTGAGCAGATTATCTCGGACTTGAACAACAGACTGAAGAGGCTAGCGAAGAGTCAACTTGGGTCATACGACATTTCACACAATTGGACAACAGGGTCAGAATGAGGGAAACGAGATCTTAAGAAGCATTGCAAGTTATTAGAAGGTGAAGTAGATGCATTACAAGAGGAAATCTGAGAGATTAAGAGGATCCGGAAAGATTGATTATTATTATGATTGTATTCTTTGAGTTTTCTAAATTTAAATAAAGTTGTTTAGTTATTTTTTAAGAGACTTATGAAATACTTTGGTAAATAAATTTGTTTATTGATATTTTGATACAAGAAATTTTGGCAATTGGATAAAGATTCTATGTTCTGAGCATTGATGTGAATTCTTATGACTTTTCCCTCTAACGAAATGGTGTGCTTTGTAGACTCAGAATGATGACAGTTCCTCGAACTAGAAGCGATGGTGATGGAGGTGAAAGCTCCAATGGAGGCACTACTTGACTTGGAAGCTGAGATTGCTAAAGTCTATCAGACTCTTAATGCTTGCATGACTACTCGGATGGGTCGGAATCCTGGAGCGGCACTAACAAAGGATCCCGTCAGACAAGTGGAGTCGTTCAAGAGAATGATGCTGCCTGTGTTCGAAGGCATGTCGGCCCTAATTAGGCCGATGACTGGATTAGACAGATGGAAAATGTCTTTGAGGTGTTGGAGACTCCCGCGGCTAGGAAGATGAAGTTAGCCACGATGCAGTTGGAGAAGGATGCCGATGTCTGGTGGCACTCCGCTGAAGAGAACTTTCGGCGTGGAGCCAGTAACATGGGACATGTTCCTAGAGGAGTTCAGGGATCATTACTTCCCCTTGGATATACAAGAGAAGAAGGCGATGAAGTTCTTGAGCCTCCAGCAGGGCAACTTGTCGGTGAGAGAGTATGAGACTAAATTCACTCAGTTGTCAAGGTACGCTCCAGAGCTCATTATGGATGTAGCAAGAAAAGGGAGGAAGTTCGACCAGGGCCTGGGGCCGAACCTAAGGTCTCAGATGACTCCATTGGGAATCCGAAGGTTCGAAAAGCTCGTCAAAAGAGCAACAATGAAAGAAGCAAACATGGAGCAGTTCCAGTTGAAGAAGAAAACCTGGAACAAGAATAAGAGGCCAACAGCGGTGACTCACAGTAGAAGCAAATTCTCAGAGAAGAGGGGCAGGTTCAGTGAGCCCGACAAAGGTGGAGCATCAACTCAAGGGATAAAGTGTTACAACTGTGGAGAGACTGGCCACTTCAGGTCATCGTACCCTAGGCCAGTAGGGACCAATATTTGTTTCTAATGTGGCAGAGAAGGGCACATCAGGCCTAACTACTTGCAGCTGAAGTAGGGTGGCGCTGGTGGGAACAAGCAGCTGAAGCAGGGGCGATTATTCGCGTTAATAGAGGCGAATGCTGACAACTCTAAAGACATGATTATAGGTATACAAGAGTTTTAGATTTATGGCTGAAGTGTATTGAATTAAAACTTTGGATGAGAATAATATTGAGTATTGAATATTATAATTTCTCATGTAATAGGACATATTTTTTTGAATGGAATAAAAACTAAAGTTTTATTTGATACTGGGTCTTCGCATACTTTTGTGTCGCCCAAATTTGCTAAAGTGTTAGGTGTTGAGCATAACATTTTTCCTTGCCAAGTTCTGTTCATGGAAACGCTGACAGAATAGGAGTTGGTTGTTGATCGATATTACGCAGGTTGTCATATCAATATTGGAGGAATACTTTTTGAGATTTACCTTATCAAGCTGGATTTTTTGGGTGTCAATGTTATTGTGGGCATTGACTGGATGGCGATCTATGATGCCACTATAGAGTGCAAGAGTATGGAGGTTGTGGTGAAAGCCCCGGGAGGACCCGCGGTGACTTTTCAAGGGAAGAAGGGGAGCACGAAGGTGATTGCAACACTAGCAGATATGAGATTTCCAGAGGAAGCCATGGCGATTCTAGTAGTTCAAGATTTCCCAAAAGTTTTCTTAGATGAGCTACTGGGGTTACCGCCACAGTGTGATGTAAGATCCCGCAGAATAGTATATATCTATTTTGTATTTTAATCCGTGTACGATTGAGAGTTGCACATATTAATAAAATTTTCTCAATTTTAACTAAGTATTGAAACATATTATTATTCGATATGTTTCGAACTCAACAAAGGTGCAATTGTATAATCATAGTTGGGATATACTTGTCTCAATTATAATTGAAGATGAAATGTATAAATAATTGACTATTATTTGTATAATAATATATGAATATGATTGCTTGTGTTTATAAAATTTTGTCTTAAAATTTATTTTTGAGTGTGCTACAATTAGTTTGTACAAATTTGTTTTTTTTTGTGTACCGACTTGAGTGTATGTTTGAGTCAACCAAACTAAACATAATTGGACATTTGGGCTCTAGCCATGATTAGTTTGATTTTATGAGCCTAACATGTCATGTGCACATCATATATATAGTACACTACACACTACACAATGTACACACATATAAATATATTATTGCAAAATCATGGGCTTGGAGGGAAGAGAACTAGGGTTTTTAATTTTGAATGGTTATCATGATGGGTGTGAGAGTTTCCAAGAGCATCTTGTAGAACCCTAAGCACCTTTGTTCACTCTCACACTCAACCCTCTCCTCCAATATGAAGCCTCGTTTATTAAAACCCCTATCTTTTGCACTAGCTCATTTTCTCTCATTCTCCTGCACAACATTTTTCCTACACCTCAACCTACTTCAGTCACCTCATTTCTACCATAAACTACTGATTTAAGAAGGAGGAGGAGTCAAGGAGAAGGAGAGCCAAGAGCTAGGAGCAAGAAGGGCAAGAGCAAGAAGCAAAGAGGAGAAGAGCAAACTCGGTGGAGCTTGAAAGTGTTCTTGTGTACAAATTTAAGGTGGATGTTTCTAAACCTTCGTAGTGTTTAATTTTGTGTGGTGAATTTGTAATATAGTCTTGAGCGCATGAGAAGTCATGAAATTTGTAATTAAGTGGTAGAAATTCGTTACATGCTAGTTTACTAGTGGAAGACTTGACAAAAAAAATACAGTAAATAGGTAAATAGAAAACTATGCTAGGTCTGGATGCTATAACTGAAAAATTATTTTGATTTTAAAGTTAAAATTTTAAATGTAAATTCTTATGCATGTTATACACCTTGATTCTAAATTTCATAATTTTTCTATTTTATTTGTATTTTAATTAAATACAAACTTGAACATTGACTGTGCAGAAAAAAGATCGCTTAGGTTCTGACTATCATTTTCCAAACCTCATAACTCTGTAACCACTTAAGATATATTGTTAAAATTTTAGTATGTGCTTCTAATATGCGTTAAGTGCTTGAATATAAATTTTTTTAATTTTTGGACATCGTTTGCTATTTTTATAAAATCCGAATCTATTGATTTTTCTGAAAGAAAAAAAAGACATAGTGAAGATGATCTGTTCTGTTTTTAGTTAATCTTCAAGTAGTCATAACTTGAAAAGTACTTGGTAGAATCTCTTAAAATTTAAATATGTTCTGTTATCATGTATGAAGGACTTATGTTTCAAATTTCATGAAGTTAAGAGATCATTGCTATTTTAAAAGTATTTTTATGTTATATTTGCACTGGTTAGTTGTTGCTCTGTTCTGGAAATTATTGCATACATCTTAAATAATGACTTATTTGACCACTTAAACGACTTAATCTGAGCAAGTCTGTAACTAAAAAGTTGTACTAGACAAGTAGTTCTTTTTCTAATGTCTAAGAACTCATGATTATGATCAGTACACGAATAATAATAATTTTTTCAAGTAAAAACACAAACACATAGACTCTTAAAGCTCATTATTTGCACTATGCCTATGAGATTGACTTTGAACTTGTAGAATCTAAGTTTTAAGTTGGTGTTGTGGGTCATAAATCATGTTTTAGATCTTTCAACCTCACTGCTTCACACCCACTGGAGATCTTTCAAGGCGACATGCCGACTTTGACTAAAGCAATCATCTCGTTGCAATACCAATGTTTCAAAACTGTGCTTTCTTATGTGCAGTTTGTTGATCAACTTCGCTGTGATGTATCTAGTAGTAATGCGACTGAATTGTCTTTTCTCTCTTCAAATTTCCAGGTATGTAATTGTTGCCTGCTCTTCTTGCAATTTTGATCTCAACATCTTCTATTCTCTATTCTTTACTGCGATTGAGACTTGTCTTGTTTTCTCTATTTGTAACATCTCTTCAGCAATTTTGCAGTCATCACTTTGTTTGTTCTCAGAAAAGGTTGATATATCATGCAGTCATCACCTTGCATCTGTGTTCATGCTTTCATGCTAATAACATTGAAGTCTTAATACATTTGCTTTCGCACATAGCCAACATTAATTTTCTTAGGGTCTCGTTTAGAGGTAACTTCGAGGAATTACTTATTTTAAATTTATTCTTTTCAAAGCCTTGAATAGTATGCAGCTACTCGCAGATCAACTTCACATTTTCTTTTTACCAAGGTTTCCTGCACATGTGCATATATCAAGAGTTCGAGTAGCTGGAGGCCAGGAAAGCAAGCTTGCCCCTGGGTTTTTGGATAAACTGAGAGAAGTTAATCTTCGACGACAGTGTATTGGACTCTGTTGACAATGTTCAATCTGAAAGGTCGGGACGAATTGTGAAGTTTAAAGACAACTTTCGTCAGATGTGGTGTTCATGTAGGGGATTTGTGGAGTGTCTATCAATGAATGTTAGGGTCGGTGTGTTAGGAAATTGAGGATCTTGTTGAGTCTTTGACACAATCAATGCAAAACTAGATCATACCAATCACACAAAGCACATAAGAATTGTCCCAGTAACCGGGGCTTTCACCTTAATCCGAGAGAGGAAGAACCGGGATATTATTTCAACTGGAGAAGATACAATAATATTACAATTCTTACCACGACCCACTCTCAAGACTAACTAAAACTTGGTTGCTGTTTACAATTGAGACATCTATCACCCTCTCAAATGAATTATTCTCTTGTTCTATTCAACACTCAATAGAATCATATCATTCTAGGAGTCGTTTACAATGTATTTATAGATTTAGAGAAATCCTAGTTTGATACACTTGATACATTAACCATCCAATTACTATTGAAGATATAACTCTGCATTGAGGGCCGTACGATCTGATTTGAAGACAAAGTTAGGCTTCTTACGAATCACCAAGACTTGACCCAAATAACCTACCAGAACCGCGATCGGTCGACCGTACACAACAGACGGTTGACCGTTTCCCTCTCGGGAATCCTGTACAATCGGGGCGATCGACCGACCGCAAGTGCGATCGACCGCAACTCCACCTACTGCTTTCCTTCTTCTTCTTCGATGCCTCACTTCGATCCATCTCCAATGCTTCATCGTCTTCTTCATTGGACATGTGTATGCAAGACATACAAACCCAACACGGGCAACTAATTGAGAAGAAAATTTTCAAATATTTGGAATATTAGGGAAAAAAGAAAGGTCGCAGCAGGGGTGAAAATCCTATGGCTATAAATTTTCATAATTTTTTGGTGCCAAACCAAAAAACTTGATAGATTTAAGCGGATTTAAAAAAATTTCAGTAGTCTTAAGAGTTGTTTTAAAAAAAAATTGGGGGGCCGGGCCTCCCCGGCTCCCCACTAAGTTTCATCCCTACTGTTGTGATATTTTGACAATGCAGGTGATCTGCTCAGCAGCAACTAGCCGAAGGATGCTTCTTCAGTTCAGAGTGTTAGAGCTGTTCGAACAAATTAGCAATTAGATTTAAGTATTTTTCAAACCAGTGTTCTACAAATCCCTTTAGGTGGTTGCCTAGGCCCCGCCTAGGCGCAAGACCGTCTCCAGCCAATTACCTAGGGCCTGTGGCTTTTAAAAAATCGGTTTGGCTGCCTAAGTTTCATGTTAAATTATCTTAAGTTTCATGTTATGAGTAGCTCATGTGTGCTTGTAGTTCTACAATATAGACATATTTGGTCACTATTTTGAAGTAGGAATTATGATGGATGTTTATGTATGTTGTTGATCACTTTAGGATGAAATTTATGTCCAATTTGTGTTTGTGCTTGCTTTCTACTTTGAGTAGAAGCATGGGGAGCACCCGATCGCGTTTCTTCTGTAACACCCCGCAAAATTGGAAATGAAAATTTTGCCCTCGTGTGTTACGCACGTGTAATTTTGTAACATACTTCAATACGTATTTTGGATTTCAACTATTTATGCATTTTTTGCCTTCTCAAAATCTTTTCTATTCTATTTGAGTCAACTCAAATATTAAATTTCAATATTTGTATTTTTACGTGCTTTATACATGTTATCGATGCACGTATCGATTACGTATTTTCCACTGCTACGTATAATATTTTATCTTTGTTTCAATTATTTATTTAATAACGTGTTCAAATTCGTTTTATAAACGAAAATTCATTTTCCCCTATTTTGATTAAAATACTTTTATACGTACAGTGCACGTGTTTTAATGTAGGTATTGATTACATTATTGGATGTGTATATTAAATATATTTTCTGCGTATTTCGATGATTTATAAACGTTTCCCTGTCGATAAAATTTCTTTCGTATTTTAATATTTTATGTGCAACGCACGTGTTTGCGGTGCACATATTTGGGCGCACTCTTTTTCAAAATAAAATTTTGAAGTGTGTGTGTCTATTTTATTCATGCATGAAAAGTATATTTTTTATTAAACTAATTTTTATATGCATATTATGTAGATACAACTTATGTTCTAATTTAAAAATAAAAATAATAATTAATTTTGTAAAGTGTACACAAAGCACCTGCATGTGCACACATGCAATGTGCACACTCAAAAGTGAGAGGCCGGCTGTTTTGGAATGGAAGGAAAAACAAGTTTTTTTGAATTTGCATGAGTGGATTAGTGGGTTGTATTAATGGGGTTAGTAGGAAGTAGTTATACTAATTATCTCATAAATCTCCTTTATAATGACCCCTAAACCATTTAGTCTCTCATCCTCCTCTCCTTTACTCCTTCTCTGTCAAATTCTGAAACCCCCATCCAGCCAATTCCTGTTGTTTTCTCTACTCAATTTCACCATACAACATATATATATATATATATATATATATATATATATATATATATATATATATATATATATATATAGGAAAATGCTAATATGAGATGGTGAGATAGATGAGATGAAGATGTATTTTGTTATACGAGCAATTTGAATGAACCAAATCTCGATCACACCGTTCACATCATTCTACATATCATCTAGTTGGTGTGTACAAAATTTCAAGCGATTTGGAGACCTCTAGCCTATGCATCAAAGCGTTCAAATAAATGCATATATATGTATTTCACATCATCTTCATGATGTGTTGAACGCTTTGATGCAAAGGCTAGAGGTCTCCAAATCGCTTAAAATTTTGTACACACCATCTAGATGACATGTAGAATGATGTGAACGGTGTGATCGAGATTTGGATTATTCAAATCGCCCATCTCACAAAAAAACATTCCATCTCACCATCTCATAATAGCATGACTCTCTCTCTCTCTCTCTCTCTCTCTCTCTCTCTCTCTCTCTCTCTCTCTCTATATATATATATATATATATATATACTTATGTAGGTGTATACATATATATGTATATGAAAATGAAAATTAGATGAGTGCTTTCCTGTGCTTCTCTGTTTGCTGCCGAAGTGAAGATAGGGGTGCTGTCTATGGTTGCTACTGAATGGGGTTGGGGTTCTCTTTGTGCACGGATTTCGAGGAGGCCGATTGGGACTTCTCTTGGAGCCTTATGAAGGAGTTTTTGCTACTAGGAGCTTTCCATTATAAGAGTTCAATTGCTAAGAAGTCATATTTATTTGGGTGGGTGTTTCTTAAATCCTTTCTAATTTTAGGAGTAGGTTGCATGCTAGATGATATATAATTTAATTGTTAAATTTTGATTGGTATGTTAAATGTAAATTGCATAATCTTGAACTAATTGTCTTATGATGTGTTGAAATAACATTGTGAATCATATAAATGGCTAGAACTCTTGTTGAATTAGAAAGAGAAATATTTATTGTTGGAATAAAAGTTTATGCATGGTAGAATGTTTTTACAACAGTCAAAATAATGTAACATGTATGGAAATAGTTTTTAAAATACTAGTATAATGAAGAAATGGGGAATTAATCTCACTAGTATATATGTTATGAGTATTGGATTTTTTTATAAAAAGTTTTTGATAAGAGACAACACTTTATTTGAAAATTGATAATATGTGTTCTCTAATACAATTTGGGAGGAAGCTTTTTGTTACATTGTCAAAAATGAGAATTTTATAAAGTTTGAATATATATGCTATACTGTATTTTGATAGAAATATATTCTGCAAAAAGATTTAGATTTTGAATAAATACAAATTAATTGGAAAATCGAGTTTATTAAAGAAAGAATTAAATACAGTATGGTTTATACAAAAAGCACTTAACCCACCTTATATCGGTTAGTCACTCAAGACCAATTGGTCTTCGGGTGCGCTTTGGGTCCATTACTGCAGCTAGGCGGAGGTGTTGGTCTTGGGTTCGAGTCTTATTAGAGGCTCTATTTTTATTTCAAAATTTGTTCTTTCCTCAATTACAGAACAGTTAATATATAAGAAATTTAACCTTATTTCATATCGGTTAGTCACTCTGGCCTTTCTGGTCATTGGGTGCGCTTTGGGTCTGTCACTGTTCATGGGCAGGGGTGTTTGGTCTGGGTTCGAATTCGACCCTTGCCACTTTGTTTTGTGATTTTGATTTATTTTAACATATTATGATTTTTTTTGAGTATTTAAGAGTAATAAAAATTTGGAAAAAATCTATTATTCTTCTAAAATTGTTTAGACTTTATAAAAATTATTTCTACAATATTTTGATATATTTTGAGAGAATTGGAAGTGAATTTCATAATAAAACTATGGGATGAAGAACTCGATAATTTTTCTGGAAGTGTGGCTTTTGTATCATAAAAAAAAATGAAAGTTTGGAATACAATTAGATTTCTTCTCGATGAGATTTTTTGAGAATATTCGAATTGCACGTAATACTATAAATGATTAAATTGATAAAAGAAGATGAATTGAATTATTTCATGTCATGAGATTATAAAGAAATGTTTTCTTTGAGGAAGAGTTTGTGAATAAAGAATTTGAAATATTATTTGAGATTGAATGTAACATATTGTTGATCTCTAGAACGAGATAGTTGTTGGAATCTAGAGGCTAGGCGAGACCCTTAGAAATCGGCAGTTGTTATTTAAATTTGAGAGCTAACCAGTGTGGGTTGAACATGTCTTGAGAAGTATCCAGGTTGGGTTGACTGTCTCTTTTGTTTGGTTTCAGTCCGGTAGGGTAAGCTAGCTCTAGGTTGTGATGATTTTCTTCTAAAACAAATTAAAAACTTAAGGACAGACACTGTAGTGGAGATGTGATGAAAGTAAGAGAAAAACATAAGTATGAGGGCCTCAGATCTACGGTGTGAGAGTATTCACAAGCTGTCTACATGATGTGTCATGTAATGACGTGGATACCTCTCCTGAATTATCGGGACCATGGCGACGCTTGTGGGGTATTTGGTGACTATGTAGTGCCATTGTTCCATAACGGAGGCGAATTATCCATAGGTTGTCTGCATGATGCGTCATGTCATGATGTAGGATTCCCCTCCAGGCTGTCTTGAAATGGGCTCATAATTCATAGAACATCTAAGATACTTATCGTAGTTACTATAGTAGTTTAACTCATAGCGAGGGATCCAACCCTACAAGATAAAGAACGGCTAAGGGCTTGCCCTCGGATTTATGTGGAAATGGGATGCATAAGTTCGAACAAGTGTGCATTAGTGTCATTAAATATAAATAATTGCATTAAGGATTAAGTGCTCAACACCCACGACATCAACAGAATAGTCCCTCTTTAGTTTTGTTTGTAATCAAGTTTGTGCTTGCTAAAGTATTAAAGAATCATTATACTTTCGGCATAACGAGGATGGCCGTGTATAATATTTCGTCGATTGTAAGCAACTGACGTGCCCACAGTTTCATATGTAGGACTTGGAATTTACAATAATTCCAAGTAGATATAAAGATGAATTTGTTGCTGATGATTACTTAAATGCTAAAGTTATTACGATTGTATATTTATCATTGTTGTATTTTATTTATTCCGCTGTGTGTTGATGTAAAAGACTCTGATGTAAATAAAAGTTTTAAATTCTTTGTAAAATTGTACGAAGTAAAGTGTAAAGATACTGTGGAACTTCAAATTCAGGCTTATTTGGAATTCGGGGTGTTACATCTTCCATGAAACAGGGCCGGGAATGACCTCATTTTTGCATGAATACCATTTGTATGCTTGCTGTTTGGAAATGTAATTGTCTATTTTTAGAGCTTTTTAGCACTCTTTTGGGGTTATTCATGGTGTAGGGTTTATTCCTAGAGTGTTTACCCTTGTTTAGCTTCTTTGGTTGAGTTTGAAACTCTAGGATTAAGTCCTATGGTACATCTAGACGGGTAGAATATGAACCCTATCGCATCAAACGCGTTAAAGGAGATGACTCATGCACCGACGTACTCATCGTTCATGGAAGGATTTCATGGTTATGTTTGGTTCTACCACTAGTCGAGAACCGTGGAGCATGATGGTTAGCGGGAACTACGTGTTGGTCGGGCCAAGGTTGCGATTGAACTCCAAGCGTAGATGGCAGTTGTGGCGATCGACGAAGCCGATTCGTTGTTGGTTCGGGCCAAGTGTGGGCCGAGGTGGGCTAACCCTAGGGCCAGATTTGAGGGCTAGATTGAGTCCTATTGTAGGATGGGTTAAGTCCTAATATTGAAAAAAAGTAATTAACTAGAAAAGAGTCTACATGCAGAACTTAACTAGTTGTTCATAATAAACAACAGTTGTTTACTAAGTTAGGACATGAAAGTTAATAGATCTCCTAACTAGAATAGTATTGGTTAAAATGAATTAGACCTAGACTCGCCTAATAATTCATAATGAGATAATGAAAAAGGATTAGAAATTGATTAGTCTTTGAATTTAGATAAACAGAAGTTCTCAGAATAAACAAAAGTTGTTTACTAAGTTAGGATATGAAAGTAGATAGATATCATAACTAGAAGAGTATTGGTTAAATGAAATAGAATTAGACTTACCTAATAATTCACAATGAGATAATGAAAAAAGGATTAGAGACTGATTAGAGTCTTGGGATTTAGATAAATATATGATCGAATAAAATAAAAAGGTAGTAATCGTACAATTAATCTCATTCTTAATCTTGGTCCCAAAGTAGGTTAGCTATTAGGTTTGTGGTGTTGTAGGATTAGTTCGAGTCATTGTTGAATGTAAGAACAGACACTAGTGGATGGTGTTCTCCTGTGAGGGGACGCGTGGCGTCTTCATGCCTGGCCGAATCCTATGCTCGTTTAATGTGGCAGGGGACTTAGGGATTGCCATGTGAGTGAACTCTTTGGGGCTCTATTGTCTTTGGCGTGAGTGCCTTTATGACCATAACAACCTTTTAGGAGGTTTGGAGTGGTGACGTTATCTCGACTGTAAGTTTTGGTCTAGTGTAAGGACATGTGCAGAGGAGAATTAGGGAAACCCTAATATCCATCAGTTCCTATGTTGATCAATGCGGGAAGAGGGCTAAGAGACTGCCATGTGAGTGAACTCTTTGGGGCTCTAAAATAACGTTCTCGGCGGGGAGCCCTAGTGCCCGTACATCAGCTTTTCGTGAGGTTCGGGAATGCGGAATTATCGTGACCTACTATGGGTTTTAGCCGCGATGGAGTAAGTCGTGCGTGACTGCGACCCCGGGCGCAGTGGTTTAAACACAAGGATTGGACACCACTAGCGTGACAGCGATGGGAATAAGCCGGGCGACTGCAACCTCATCATCACTAGAGTATCAGAGATAGGAGAGAGCACAAGAATAGGATGCATAGCGGGGGATAGAACTCCATCAATTGAAGAACTTCGTTTGGTTGGGGAATGTGTAGTATGGGATGCATATATCTCCAATCAATCGTGCATTAGCTTTAGGAGCATGTGTGCATAGTGTGTGCATTAGATCTAGGCCATGGCATACACCGACACTTGTCTGACATCACTTTTCCTTTTGCATCAAATTTTGGTTGTTGAGGTTTGGAATGCTATATTATGGCTTAGCGAGGATCGCTGTATTATAGCATTGCGTTAGTTGTATTCAACTGACGTGCCCACAGTCTGTTCAGTTGTAGGATTGCTGATTGGGGAGCGTGAGGAAAACTCGGCCGTGGAAAGCATCCAACTGAACGTTTACTGTCCAATCTTATTGTATTTTCATGATGTACTAAATTATTGTAATTGTTGTAATCATTGGACATTGTAATAAACATTTTGACGTAATAAAAGTTTTTAATTTCCCGTGATTATTCTGTGTTATTGACTCTTTTGAAGTAAGATTTTGGATTGTGTTCCGAGTTCTAGTATTAGGAATTCGGGGCACTACACGTGATGCAGAGTTTTTGCATCAACGTTCAGCTGTGTAGTGCTCCGATATCAAAAGCTCCTTACAGGATGGCGTGTAATGCCTCGAGTTCCCAACACAGGAAACTCGAGACACAGCCAAAATCTTTCCTTCAAATGAGTCCAAACATAGTAAAAATCACAGAAAATTTAAACTTTTATTGCCACAAAAAATGTTATTATAGGTACAAATTTCTTTACATAGAATACATCATGAATTCACATAAATTACATCCCAAAAGTTTACTGTACAACACTTATAATTGCATAGGAACAATAATCAGACTACTCTATAACACATTGGACAACAGCTTCCACTGATCGCTCTCCACAGCTCGAGTCTCCTGCTAGAAGATCAGCATTCCTGCACTAAACAGACTGTGGGCACTTCAGTTGAATACAACTAACGCAATGCTGCTTAAACCAGCGGCTCCCCAAAACTCAACAACCAAGATTTGATACAAAAGGAAAGTGTGTAGACATGTCACAAGTGTTAGTGTATTCCATGCCCCTAGAGACTAATGCACAATTCAAATGTACAATTCAATTGCACAGGTTGCACTTACTCTAATGCAATTCATTTGGAAACGTATGCATCTCATACTACATACTTCCCCAAAATATAACTTCAATGGAAAAGTAAATACTAGATACATCCCAAGGAGTTTGCTTCTTCTGATTGTTCGATCCCTTACGATGCATCCTACTCTTTTACTCTTTCCGTTCCTGACATTCACTTAGTGGCTGTTGAGGTTGCATTTGGTCTGTCTACTTCTGCCATTGCAGTCAGTAGTGATGCCCCCATTTTTAACTACACCCGGTTCCCGGCAGTCCCACTGCTCCGGACCTCACCCAAAAGTTGTTTACGAGAATACAGGTGGCCCTGCAGAATCCCTACTCACCGAGATGCATAGATGTCTTACTTCCCCTTGGAGAGTCTTACCCTAGCTCCCTTCCCGTACTAACAACATAGAACTTGACAGATTCGTAAGATCCATTCCCTACTTCTGATAGGAGCACCTCCCATTCTTACCACTAGATCCCAGAAATAAACAGACGAGACTATGCCACATGTCCCCCATACCGGCAAAATGGCACCGCAACTGTCCCCTTCACTTGCGAGTACACCCACCCGACTAGTGCCTATCCTATCACTACATAGTACTGCTCTTAGGATACTACTACACATCAATCCTAACTTAGAATTGAAAAAGCAACTACTGATCTTAAATGCAGAGATATATATTACCAACCGATTACTAGCTAGTAAAAACCTAGCCATCAACCCAAACAACAAAGCCCTAGGGAAACCAGCACGGCCCCTAGACCAGGCTCAAGAGTTTGTCCAACTTGGCCCAGACTTGACCCAGCGACATTCGATCTCCGTCGATTGCCAAACATCCTCTTGCTTGGATCTCGACCCCATCTCCGGCCCGCGATCAATCCCTCTTGGGTTAACTATCTACCGGCACCCGAAGACTGTCTTCATCCATAGCTGTCACGCCCCGCTTCCCAAAAGAGAACACGGAATACGAATACGTGACAAAATCCCAACGAATGATTTTCATCATCCATAAGCTGTTCAAGAATCTTTATAACATCTCACGAAATAACCAGAGTCGGAAGCGAAAGTATCAACCAATATGCACATATGAACCAAAATGCCAACAAGAACACTTGAAACCAAATACATAAATCTCAAATAGTCATGATCTGAATAAAAAAAATATCCTAGGTCACATTGCCCAAATATAAAGAATAAATCCAAGTACAAGAATACAATATTGTTCAAGCAAGCTACAAGAAATAATAATAATAAAATCCAGCACTAATACTTCATGTCACCAATACCGTGTGGAACCTGTTCTCCAAAATCTGCAATTTAACAATTACAGGGAAGAGGAAAAGAGAAAATAAGTACCCGTCAATTGCAAGTTACGGGCCGCTTCTAATGCAGGATACAAGTACATGGGAAAAACTAACTAATAGCATGGAATATACATGATCACAAAATAGAATACTAGCATGGCAAGATGAACAAGTACAAGTGGCATGTGTCAAGTGTCAAGTAAACAAGTACCATGTAACAAGCATCAGGTGTCAAGTATCGTGTAATCATGTATCAAGTGTCATGTCTCAAGTCTCATGTATCACGAAGTCAAGTACCAAGCAAGCATGTATCATGTTCATGTGTCACGTGTCAAGTCTTGTAGTTATTACTATCTAGGTAGCACTTCATGCGCCCCATATTATAACACATGGTTGCTACAACAAACAGTTTCGGTTTAGATTTCATAGTGGATCATAGAGGGCAGTGTACTCAGGGACAAGTAATCCAAATCATATAACAAATTCCAAATTAAGCAAATCATATACCAAATTTCAAATAATCCAAATCATATACCAAATTCCAAATAATCCAAATCAAATACCAAATTCCAAATAATCCAAGTCATATACCAAATTCCAAATGTAGGAAACACGGGCCTCCTTCCGAGTATACGTTTCTGAATTATCCACTATTAGATCTTTCCCTTAAACTCCGGCTTGGTTATTTATTATTGGGGTCAAACAAGCATATATGTGTCACGAAACAGGGCAAGTATATCATGGTATAATCAAGTAACAAGTTCAAGTTGCAAGATAAACATGTACAAGTGCAAGATATCTCATAAAAGAATAAAATAGCCAATTCCCAAGTTCGGGATAGCAAGACCACACTGCAGTAAAACAGAGATTCTCAATGTTATAAACATGCAAATCTGAATCCGTCAAAATGTCTAGAAAATAGACTCCAAACCGAATGCAGTGAATATAAATAAGTCATATAGTAATTCACAAAATCATAACTCAAAACTGATTTGAATCCAGAAAACACGTTCAGACAGAAATCAGTAAAACGAGTTTAAGAGCAGGAAAACAACATCAAAACTCATTAAATAAATCCACGAAAAATCTTGGGTATTCACCTATATGTCTAGTATCATAATATAAAGTATCATAATTTTTCAGTAAAATTAGTTTAGTCATCAAAAGTCAGAAAATATCAAGAAACGATAGTTTGGCAAATCTGGAATTCCTAACACTACAGTACAAAAACTATAATATCTCGCGACTAGTGAAATGAAAACCAAATCCACTAAAGGGATATGAAAATAGATAGAATAAAATAACTTTCATATATCACAAATATTTTTTATACAGTATAAAGAATCAGGGTGAAAATGCGATTCTTTACAGAACAGCAAGCAAAATACAGGAAGTATTATTTTCATAAACGAGCATGAAACGGCATATAAAACTCATCAATAAAATCCAGAAAAATTCTAGGTAATTCCTAAGTAGATATAGAAAAACTGACCAAAGTTTTAGATCAAAATAATATGTGCAGCACAAGTATCAAAATAATTTAATCATCAAAATCATCAAGAAACGAAATCTAGAAACGAATTACATCTCTGTAGGAAAACAGTCATATCTCACACATACGAAAATGAAATCGAGCAAGGTCAGAGGGGTTGGAAAGTAGACAAATTTCTCTTCAAATCATGTTTTATACTGAAATTAAGATTCTGACCTTAATATGGTCTAAATTACTGATCAAGACAGAATATCGGCAAAACACAGAATTTCCTCAAAAACCAAAATCAACATAGATTCAACGAAACTTAATCCAAACACAACCAAATATGAAATCGAGTCTACCAAGTGTCCAAACAACATTAAATAGGGTAATTAACATATCAAAATCAAGTCTATCACATGGATCTCCACAAATACCCAAATTCTCACAAAAAATCCCACATACATGATCAAATCAAGAACGGACAAACCTAAGTTGCTTCATGTCAAATTTTGTGTCGTGAGGCAACTATGGTCAAATCACTATAAAGACAATATCAACAAGGGTTTCACACACTAATTGTCTCTAGAACTCAACTACACTACAAGCGGTATTTTTAACTTGTATCATACAAATGAATTTGAGTACAAGTTACTTGCCTGAAAGACGATGATGAAAACGAAGCAAAGAGCAAGAATAACAGGAACGGATGTTGGGCACGAACTCAATAATCGAATCACGAACCAATCACGAACACAAGGAACAACAGATCACGAACACAATCAGATGACTGAGATATAAAGATCAAGGCGATTGGATTAGATCGGACAACTCTGATCGAAAATCAAGATCAAGATCAAGATGTGATCAGTGTCTTGATGATGATGATGATGATGATGATCGGATCAGATCGACGATCGGACGGCCACCAATCAAAGTGATCAAAGAACTCTATGACGATGATCATGATGATTAAGAACGGACGACCAATATAACCCCGATGGTGATGATCAAGATCAAATCAACGGACGGCTATGACTCAATCAATCAAGATCAAGAGGATCAAGTCGATCGGACGGCTCACATCAAAGATCAAGATCGAACGGCCATGGATGAACTTGATCAAAACCCATGATCAAAATAACACCGGCTTCGGTGATGGCGAGCGTTGGCTAGCGAACGGCGGCCAGGGGAAACACCAGCATTGGGAGGACAGGCCGAAGGGGCTGCCGCAGGTGGCTACGACGGAGGGTGGCAGAGACATGGACTGCTGCAGTTGCTGCTGTTGTCCTCAGCTGAAGATGAGATGCTGTCAGTCGCTGGAGAAGCACGGGGAGAAGGGCGATGCCTGGCTGATGTTGACGATGGACGTGGGCTGCAGCGGTGCCACAGGTGGCTGCAGGCGAGGAGGGGAGACGACGCACAGGTGTGCGGTGGAGTCATTACTGTCGCCAGTCGAAGGGAGCAACTGAGGGTGATGGGGTTGGTGCAACGGGGTCTGCACACATGAAGGGAGGGGGGGAGAGCAGGAGGTCGGGAAAGGTGGTGGATGGGTTCGGGAGAAAGAGAGACGGGGTAGGGGAGAAGACGGCTGAGAAGTTTCGGAAGGTGAACAGGTTACAAAATGGGTTTAAATAGGTTGGTTATTAGGTTTAGGGGGTTATAGGGTGACGGGTGGAGGGTAAAGCGGGTCTGGGGGTAGGCTATTAACAGGTAGGGGTGTATATAAGTAATGGGTAATGGGTTATAGGGTTACTAATGGGTAGTTGGGGTTTAAATGAATAGATGGGTTTAAATGGGTATAGAAATGGGCTTAAAAATCCATTAGGGTATTAAATGAATGGATATATGGGTTTAATAGAAAATACAATAACTAATAAAATATAATTTTTATAAAACAATGTAATTTAAATTACAATATAGAATTTATTTTGAAATAAGTACAAATATAATTAATACATAAAAATGGATTTTTAATAAACATTCAAAATCAACAATAATAACAAAATACGAATTGTATTACAATATAAAAAAAAAATCATAGAAAATATTTGCAAATAAAATTATTGATCGAAAACAGATTTTAATCGTAGATCCAATAATACATTTTGACAAAAGAACTTGAAAACCGAAAAAAAATAATTTGCGAAAATTTCAAATACAAAAAATACACAAAAATACATTTTTTTGGAAAACAGGGGTTACAATAGCACTCGAGGTAAGAAAGTTACTAATCCTCAAGGGTCAAAAATGAGTTGATAGTCTTAGGGTGATAATCACTACCCTAGACCACCAACAAGCTAATACATAGCCAAACACAACTCAATTTGGTGGACATCACAAGTTCAAACAAACATGATCAATTCATAATTCACAAGCTAATCAATAGCTACCCAACTCTAATTATTGCCTTAACATTACACAGTGGCTCGACCTAACCCTAGGACACTACCATACCCAAGGTTACCAACGTTAACCAAACTATGGCCAAACAAAGCGGCGAACTGACCACCGTCAATCGCCACCCCGCCTTCCACGCTTGGAGTTGATTATGATCTCAGCACGACCAACATGTTGTTCCCGTTAAATATTTTTGCTCCATGGTCTCTTGACCAAGTGGTAGCACCAATAAAAACAGACATCCCTCCGTATATGGTGAGCATGCCGACGCACGAGTCGTCTCCTCCAACACGTTCGAGGCGACCCGACTACCAACTACCGAAAATATTGAGTAGTAATGACAGCCCCCCTCTGTAACACCCCGAATTCCAAAATACAACTGAATTCGAAGTTCCATAGGATCTTTACACTTTTTTGTACAATTTTACAAGGAAATAAAAACATTTCTTACATCAGAGTTACATTACACCTTTACATTATTACAGTGGAAGCAATTATACAGTAATTACATAAAACAACAATTGAATCAATCCTTGAGCAGCATGTAACATCAATTTGTCAAGCACCCTTACCCTGCATGTAAAACTGTTGGCGCGTCAGTTCATTCAACTGACAAAATATTATACACGGCCATCTTCTCTATACCAGAACAGTATAACGATTCTCAATACTTAGCAAACCACAAACTTGTTCACAAACAAAGCTAAAGGGACTATCCTATTGATGTCGTGTTGTGAATGTGCACTTAGTCCTTAATGCAATTATTTGTATTACATGACACTAATGCGCACTTGTTCATAGTCTATACAGCCCATACTACATAGGTCCGAGGGCAAGCCCTTAACCATTCTTCATCTTGTAGGGTTCAATCCCTCGTCATGACTTAATCTACTATTGTAACTACGGTAAGTATCTTAGATGTTTTATGACCTACGAACTCATGTCTAGGCGCCCTGGAGGAAATCTCAATGCACTGACACATGACTCATCATGCAGACATCCTGTGGTAATTCAGCTCCTACCATAGACATGACACCACCCACAGTCGTCAAACACTCCACGAGCGTCGCCACCGGGATGGTACTCTGGAGCAGTATCCATGCCCTATCATGATGCATCATGGGACATCCTGTGAATACTCTCACGCCGCCAATCCAATGGCCCTCATACTCCATGTTTTTCTTTTACTTTCATCACATCTTCTCAATTTATCTAATCCTTAGTTTAATTGAATCATGAATAAAATCAATCCCTTAGGGTTAGCACTCCCACTATACCGATCTTATTCATTTATTTCACATGACCCAAACCTTGGTCTTTTCATCTCAAATATCATTTCCACATTTCTTTTATTGCTGGTATAAGGCTTAGCTACACCCTAGTTGTCAATTTCAACTCATAATTACAACATCGAGTTTTTCATACTCATAAGGTCATTTCATGACTAATCACAATTCACATTTCATAAGCATAGTATTCATGTATCCATATCCTTCATAACTCATCACATTCGATATTTCAATTCCGTACACAATTTATGCGAAAAATAATAAGTTTCAACTAGTAGTAATCAATAGTTCATGTATTCCACGAATCTCTTATGCTCATTTCAATTCGTACTAAAATCACGATTTATAAGTTCTATTAATCTCACAAATCTAGGTTTTCAAATTTCTCATTGCTAATTCTCATTTTAAAGCTCTTTAAAAAATAACTCATTTATTTTTTCCTTTATTTCAAAAGACAATTTAATTTAAAAACAAAAAGTCTTTTCTTGCAAATAGCCTCAATTTCTCAATTACGCTTTATCAAAAGTTACACAAATTTTTTTCATAAAGTCCAAATAATTTCAGTAATTTTTTCCATATTCTTCTTAAATTTTAATCTATTTTAAAACTCAAAATAATATTAAATTTCCAAAAAAAACATTTTTTAAACCCAAAACCCCATCCAGATTCGAACCCACAACCAGCGGCCCGAACGACAGCGCCCAAGACCACTACGCCAAGTCACCGAAGCGATATGAGAGGGGTTATTATCCCTATGTATCAACTTCCATTAATTCGGATTTTAACCAAAAAAATAAAAACGAAAAGCTCCATTCTCAGTATCGAACCCGAGACCAATGAATAGGCCCCCGCTACTGTAGCGATTGGAACTCTTCCGACCAATTGGTCTAAGTGACCATATCGTTTTGAAAGGGATTTAATTAGGTTTGAATTAGCCCTCTGATCATATCTATTTATCATAAATTCTCACAATAATTTGTTTCTTTTTCCTCTCTTTTGAAAGCAATTTTTTTCCAGAATTTATCATACATAAATCTACAGTAAACCAGTAATTTATAAATATTATTTGCTTTATAAACCATGTATTTTTGTCCTAATTTTTGTTCCATGTCCATAATTTCGACATTGTGAACAATAGCACATTTCTTCAAAATTTGGAGTTAGGCTTCCACAAATCACTACATTTTTTTTGTTCTCTTTCTTATTGACATCCTACCATATTTTTAGAACAAAAAATCTCATCTTTCTACAAAAATAAACATCTATTTTTGTCAACTAATTACACATGATGCATTCAATCAATTATTAGCAAATACAATCTCTTTATTTTTATTAATTACCATAACAATCATGTGGCACAACAAAATGGAGATTTCTAACACATTAATTAACAATTATTCATTAGCAATCAATCCATCAACTATCCTCTAAATTACCACTCTACTTTTAATTAAACAAGCATGGTTCCCATTTCTCATTAGTTGATTCATATAATTTCATTAAAATCATACTTAGCATGATATCTACTTTTAGAAATACGAGGAACGTCCACTTTCATTCATAATTAATTAATCTAGCAACCATTTTAACACACATCTACTAGATTATCAATACCTCTCTAATTAGGCAAACATAAACTTAATTTCAACTAATTGCTCTTTAATAATTGCTCAATTCATTCCTAGCATGATTTCTACTTTAGAAGCAGGAGAAACACCCACCTCTTTGGAGAAAAACGAAATAAAAGCTCCTAAAGTCTCCTAGAATGCAATAGAGTAGCCTTCTCCTCCTAGATTGTGTTGCAAAAGCTCTTCTTCTTGATCCTTGGTGCAAACCCGATGCTCTCCTGATGCTTGATGATGGGCCGGCCTCCTTGCTTGGGACACACAATCCTCACACTCACTCTTATACTCCCTAATGTATTTCTCTCCTATATAATTTCTTCTTTCAATTAATTTTTTGTGTAGTATACATGAAGGTAGGGGGTATTTATACTAATTCTAGGATGGATTGGAGGGCTAGGATTTCATTAGATGGTTGGAGATGGATGGCTAGGATAGGATGGGAAGTTGTAGCAACCACCCATAAGCAAAATAACTACCCATGCACACACACCCACTCCCCCATCTTCTCATGCATAACTCGGCCTCCCTAGGTGTGCAAAGCACACTACGTGCATGCACGTGCCCTTCAAGTACCCCCTATCTGAAATTTGTATAAATTTAATTAATCAATTGTTCACCATTTGTGCCTACATGACAAGTTGTGATAATTTAAAGAATTAATTAAGTTTGTGGGCTTCACAAATAGTGGGCTTAGGCTTATGGGCTAAATAATAAAATATTTAATTATTAAAGTGGGCTCAAAATAAGAAAATAATGTTTTAGGCTTTATAAAACAGGCTTTTTAGAAAAATAGGAAAAGAAAGAAATAATTGTTCATACTACAAAAGGAAATTTTATAAAAATAAATATACATACGAAATTTTGCACGTGCACGACACGTGAAAATCAATATTTTTATTAAAATGAAAGTTTAGGATATTACACCCTATGGTAAAATCCATTACCCTAAGTAATAGCAAGCAACACACGCACCGGGGTAGGAAGAACCACCCCGAACAACAACATATCATAGACTATTATAACTTTAAGTAAGCTATAAAGTTAGAACAACAAACAAATTACCCCAAGCAACCACGTGACAAAATATCTATTTCATTCATAAAACATACTAAATGCATACAAACACAAGTCCAACATAGTCATCACGATCTCAGGGTTGGAATAAACACCATTCTAAGGCTTATTCGAAAGACCTAGTATGATGAAACATACACATTCAATCAAAACAACTACTTAGTCATCCAACATAGACTTGGTGTTGTTTGCGACAATCACCAAAAATCACACACTGGATGAAAATCAAAGTTCTTAGATTTTTTGGAAAGATCATCAAGTCCACTACAACATCTCAGTTGAAAACTTTCTCAAATTAATTCATTTTAGAGAAGAAAAATATCCATTTCTGATGTGCATGCAAAACCTCCAGAATTGTCAAAACTATCAACCCATCACACAATAAAACTCTGTTAAAATAACAAACTATCTCAAAACCTTATAATTGCAGAATTGCTCTAGATACATAGGAGAAATACATATAAAAAATTTAGTCAAGAATTCCAAGTATACAAAATGTTATGACTATTTGAATGGGATATAAAATTACTAACAGAAATTACTCTGTTCCTAAAAAACTGCAGCAAAACATATTTAAAAGAAATAACAACTCTTGTTCAAAAATTACGAAACTTGGTAGAGTTGTTTTACACATACACAAGAAGCTCCAGTAAAGTCTCAGCTCTAGACTCATCATGATCATGGAGATACAAATTTTCTAAGTCAACATGATAAATTCGACAAAACAGCAGCTTTTTTTCACAAACCAACAACTTAATAGATTTTGTAAAAATATCAGTCATTCTCCAAAAATAATGAAATTTGGGGGAATTGGTAAACACATGTAATATCACATACTGTAAAAAATTTAACTCTAGATCCATAGTATTCAAGGAGTTATGATGGTATAAAATCACTATAAAAATCTACCAAAATTAGGGATGAATCCTAAGCATGTCTATAAAGTTGCTGTCAGAACAACTAAATTGCAAAGAATAGGGTTTTTGACTTAGATACAGTCAGTATTAACAGAAACTTACTGAATATAAATTGTAGCCCTAAGTGTCTAATTGCTGATAACATCCTGAAACTTCGAATTCCGAACTGTAGCCTATGAGTTATCGCTATTTTAGTGTTACTGTGCTGGCTGTTTTCAGATTTACTATTTCATGTATATTATTGTGTAATGCATCATATTGCTGCATTCTTATCATCCTCTTGACATCCTTACACATACTGGCATGAACATGAATGACTTAATAAAATACTAAAACAAGCCGGGGTTAATAAAGGTTGACTTAGTAGTGGATAGTTGTTAAAATTCAACATAGCAAAATTTTTTTCCCCAAATAGCAAGAAATGAAATTTATTAAAATATCATAACACATCCAAAATTAATGAAATTATGTGGAGTTGTTTTAAACATGTATAAGTAGTTCCAGTAAAAATTTTAGCTCTAGACTCATAGTGATCACGGAGATACAAATTTTATAAGTCAACATGTTGGACTCAACTACAGTAGTTTTTCTTTCTACAATCAGCAATTTGATAGATTTTATAAAAATATCAAACCACCTCCAAAAATTATAAAAATTGGTGGGGGTACTCTAAACACATATAAGATGCTACTATAAAAATTTCACCCATAAATTTCTTAAATTTCAAGAGTTATGATTTTTGCAAATGACGCATGTTAAGAATTCAATACAGTAGAATTTCTCCCCAAACACAAACTTTAACGAATTTATTAAAATATCAAAATGCCTCAAAAATTCAAGAAATTTTGGGTGACCATTAGGGACACAATCAAGATACTACCATAAAAATTTTTACCTCAATTTATATCATAGAACTAAGTAATGATTTTTCGAATCCAACATTCCTAATTCTTCTCAAGATTCAATTTTTTTCCATCAAATGATAATTCTAGCCCTAGAAATCAAGTAGGAACATACAAGATTTCATTCACACCATTAAGAAAGCCTAAAAATAGCCACTTCACTATTCATCAGTCATAAAAATATTCAACATGCATAGAGTTTGAGAAGTCACCCACATGAAGCTTTTGTTGATCTTCTTCTCCACCTAGCTCCTTTTGCTCTCTTTTCTTTGGTTCCTCACTCTAGCTCATGCTTCTTTCTTTGGCCCTTCTCCACGTAAGCTCCATGAAAGTATTTGGAATTGTAGAAATGATCAAAATTAGAAAAGGACAATTTTTTTTAAGTAGTAGATTTTTTTTGGGTTTTAAAGGGATGAAGACATGAATGATTTTCTTGAAGAAAGAAAAATAGAAAAATCGGGAGGGGCTTAGGGGGTTGCTGGCCAGTCTACAGAAAAGGGAAAGAGAGAGAGAGAGAGAGTGGGGGGGGAGGGGGGGGGGGGGGGTGAGAATATGGTGAGTGGAAGGGTGGGGGGTGGCCATATCTTCAAACTAGCACATAGTTTAATAAATGGTTCAGGGTTTTGGATGAATGGTTTAGGAATTTATTTAGAGTAATATACATACATTCATACATAATGCACATATTTGTATGCATATATATATATATATATATATATATATATATATATATATATATATATATATATATACATATACTTAATTATATCATGCTACACTTTAGAGAAAAATACTTACATGTACACAAAAAATATTTTGTTATTCAAAAATAATAATTAGTGCTTATACCTTCCATCTCAATTTATAGTTGAGATAAGTATTCATTTTGGTTAAGAAAACATCCCTACTTCGATTCACAAATTTTTCGCTGTCGGGTTCAAAACATATTAAATAACTAGGTTTGCCCGTTGACACGTGCCTACGACACGTCTTTAAAACGGTGCACCTTGTTTGATCATATAAAATAATTTTGGAGGTCCAGCAGATTAGATGACTACTACAGGTGTAACACCCCAAAAAATTTTTTTTTTTTTGAAAACTAAGTTTCCAAATTCAATTCTTTCAATTTCTATATCACTTTAATCATAAACTAAGAAAGTTATATTTCAGGGAAAATTTTGACAGAGTCTCCCCTGTAAATTTTGCCCCGAAACACAAAAAGCTTACGGAATTCTGCTCAAAATTCCGTAGTTCACAATCAACATAATATTTTCATGGGCTCCCCAGGCCAAAATGAGCAGATACACACAGGCAGTATAATATAATGCTCTGGGGGCCAAACTCACAACGGATTATCAAATATTAATTAAAAACTATGAATTTCTTTGAAAAACGAGGCAAAATTTTAGAAAAATCCTTGTAAAACCTACCACCGAGCCCGGTACTCCACAACGAGATGGGTACGGGTCACAAACATACCACACCACCGCACACTATACTCATCATCGTCATATACATGCTTATGCACTCATAATACAATTTAAATCATAAATTTTTACTATTCCTAAAACTAAATAATACAAATTTTTAAAATAAAAGTTTATCCTACCAATCTACGCCTCACCTCTGCACTGATGAGAACCTGCAACAGTGGGGGATCTAGGGTAGTCCTCAGACTCCCCTAACCCCCCAAACACTAAGGGGTTAGCCATTTCTGGTGTGAGTATAAATTTAAAAATCTAACAAATAAATGAAATTGTATAACGAAAATAATTCAAACTTACAAACATCAAGAAAGAAGATACATCCGGAACCTCTGAACTTAAAAACATCATCAATACGGCTTTATAATCAAATACTCTTCAAATCTGTGTTAAATTATAAAATTACCCACACTCACACATTCCACTATATATTTCACATCAACCTCATATCTATCCTTACTTTATATTCGCACACTACGAATTTCCATTCAATCCATTACTTTTCCATTGGAATCCCTTAACCCAAATATTTGTTTCTTCACAATTATCATCATATTAGCATTTCGCTACTTATATAAATATCACTAACAAGATGCTATTTTATCTTTCTTTAATAACCATTTATATGGATACAAACTCCTATCACCACATACTTTCTGCATTAATCATTTTCATAACCACTTTCATAGCACAAGTGAGTATTTTATTGAAATATAACAAGTATCAGTTCTTACATATAAGCTACTATCCTCATGATGCCACATTTATTCATGTCTTGGGATACAAATATAAAATCTCATTACACATCGCAATTAACCCACATTTCATCATATCATTATTAAATCACCTTACAGAATACTCATTCTCATCATATCAAAAGCATGTTTTATAATTCATTCTTATCCCGTTATATCACTTTAGCAATTACTTTTTCTTATAACAATAAATCTTATTATCATTTTCACTTAATCCCCAAACACACTTTGGGGCCACCACATATCACATCCCATAGCCGATAGCTTATGTAATAATCACTGTACCTCAAACACACAGTTTGGGTAATATCACATCACATCTCAAGCCGATAGCTTGGTTATTAATCATTTCAATCACTTATCATTTTCACTTTACTTTATTTCTCATTACCATCCATCATTACCACTATTATAACAACTCACCCTGCGAATTATGCCAAGGCAGGTAGTTCCCACCATTTCCACGGAAATAGCAGGCAGGTAGTTCCTTGACACAATTCCAAGGTACAACTCGCATCAACTGTATTTTACTTTGATGATCACACACATAATACCATTACTTCGTATTATTCATAAGAACACATGTCTCTTCTATTATTATCATTTTAAATTAACCACGCACTGCATTTATCACTTCTTTTCATATACTAACTCATAACTCATTTTCTTTCACATTTATTTCATTCACAACTACTTTCTTTCTCATCCACAATTCACAATTCACTTTCCACTTTCTTTTCCACACGCAATTCACATTTTACTATCCACTTTCTTTTCCACACGCAATTCACAATTTACTATCCACTTTCTTTTCCACACATAATTTACATTTATTATTAACACTTAGTTATTTTATTAGTTTGTCGACCAGTGAGCCACAGTATCCCAACATACTGAAAGCCGACAGCCCAGTAAACATGCAGCCCGATGCTCACACAAAGTCTTACTCATCCGAGGCTACGTCTTCCTCCTAGCCGAACTAGCGAGGGAACACAGCACTCCTAGTCCCACTAGGGTGCCTCCTCGCGACGTCTGTCATCGAGGGAAAAACACATCGCCCCAGGTAAACTGGGTACTTCCTCCCAGCCGATAGCCAGGAGGGAAAAACATCGCCCCAGGTAAACTGGGTTCTTCCTCGCGACGTCTGTCATCGAGGGAAAACACATCGCCCCAGGTAAACTGGGTACTTCCTCCCAGCCGATAGCCAGGAGGGAAAAACATCGCCCCAGGTAAACTGGGTTCTTCCTCGCGACGGCTGTCATCGAGGAAAACCGGGCCTCAAGCCGATAGCTTGGGCGATAAAATCACTTACCCCAAACATAGTTTGGGTCCACTATTCCCAAGCCGGTCCTTGGGCGTTAAGAGGTCTAGCCCAAACCCCCAGGATTGCTGTAGGTACTGGTCAACAAAGCCATCTGTTATTAGCATTAATCATTGCATCTTTCCATTTTACTTTATCAACATGAAGCATCACAGCTTTTAATTCAACAATAGCCACATCCTTGACTTTAATCACAAGAATAATAACACATTTTATTAACACTTACTATCTCACCTTTTATCTTGTATTTGATGCACATCTGATGTCCACGATATTGATTATCATCTCGTTGTATCATATATATATGTGCATACCCCATGTCATTTAACATAGAAACCATCATGTTATTTAATTTACCACCCATTATGAATACCATGCTATTCGCTACTTCATTAAATCCCATATAAACATACACCAAGTCATTTATCATATAAACCAACATGTCATATTATTGCCCATTAATTCATTTCAAACATAATTAAAATGTAAACATGTACCCAATTATTAATTTCATCAATTATTGCATCACACATCATAATCATCTATATATATATTACAATAAACACCACACGTGTGGATTTCCCATCATAAGGGGCCAAAACCACTTATTTCCTCTAATTAAATCTTATAATATCTAATTATAGCATACTAGCTCATACATCCTATTTCATATAAGTAAAATCACTTATAAAGGCTTATATGCCCCAAAACATGCACAAACGCATACTATAATTACACGGGTCTTCAAAACATGATCACAATCACTACTTTTGTCTAATTACATCTTATAACACCCATCCATAGCATTCTAGCCCATACACAAAGCTCCGCATATACCAAATTACCTATATCGGCCTATATACTCCAAAAACATGCACAAAACATGCACGGGGTAAAAATATGCAGAAATGATTTGATATATTTAGTTTTTATACTTCAACATGTCACATTAACCCATAATATAGGTTTTATCTACTTAAAATAGTTAATTTCACCAAATATCTCAAAATCCCATTTTCGGGCCTTAAAAATCCGTATTTTTCAGAAAATTGAATTTTTAGCATAACTTCTATCAAATATATCGAAATGCCACGAAATTTGGCCACAACATAAAATATTTATAAATACAACATACTCACCTGACGGATCGAGCAAACGATGTCCCACGTCCGTCCTGTAGCCAGTCGAAGTTCGACTTTTTTCTCCTAAATGAAAAATTATAGAACCGATTAGTGTAAAGCTCAAAACTCTACCTTCGGACCTCCAAATTTCAATCCGTCTTCACCCACGCGTCACAAATGACATGTAGGTGAGCTACATCGACGAATTTAAAATTCGAACCCCGATGCAAGAACTCACATATTGATCGGAGGCTTTCTAATAGAAAAATTTCCTATTTCCTAATTTCTTCAATCCCTTGGTCCTAATATCTCAAATTAAGGTTAACAACAATAATGGAACTCATCTACACCTCCGAATTCATCAAATTCTCACCTCTATATCGCGCGGACATTTCACCGAACACCCGGTGTGCATTTTTTACCTATAATCCATTTCACTCAATTTAATTGAGCTGGAAGCCTATAAAAATCATCCTAAATTTATATTAATACTTCCATAATACTCTACACCCTCACATGCATCTTCTACAATTATTTGGATCGAGTTTTCTACCCGATTTCATAAACTCCATAATTCGAGTTTATGCCAAAATCATTACTCCCCATTTTATTCTAATGGCTCACTACAATTTTTACCACCATACCAGAGATAATTCTTATATATATATCTCTCTATTTTACAAACCCAAAACCCTAATTTACTAACAAATTGCAATTTCTCTAACAACCCACTAATTTCCCAAATCTTCTACTTCCAACACTTCTAAATCTCTCTACCATCATAATCCTACTCAATAAAACTAACCACACTAAATTTTATACGAATAAATCAAATAGGGTATACCTTTTCGGAATCCTTTCGAAAATCTGATGCTACCACATTGTAGAGGACCCTTCAATTAGCCTATTCCCCAATTTAATTTGGATTTGGCGAAGGAACGAAGTGGATTTGAGGAGAAAGAGAGGGAGGCCGAAAGATGGGTTCGGCTGGCTTCGCTGCCTTCGATCGGGAGAGAAAAGAAGGAAGGAAAAGAAAGAAGAAGGAATGGGTGTTGGGGAAATTTTTTTTTAATATATATATAATAATAGTAATAGTATGGTATATTTACCTATAAACCTTCCAAATATAAAATATTACAAATAAACCCCAACTCTATTTTTAACAATACAAAATATATTAAAACATTCCATAATAATCCTCCAAAATCATAAAACAAAATTAAACAATAATTTTTTCATATAAAACTCGACTCATGCTTCAATATACCATTTACACCAGTCCAATAAATACTCATACCAATATCCATATTTAAAAATAAAATATATCAAAATAATTATTCACCATTCCAAATATATAAAACAAGCATTTCCGATATTTTAAAAATTCGAGGTGTTACAACAGGTGAGTTTTTTTTCCAAAATATCAATTTTTTTGGATATACTAGGTTTGCTCGTTGACACGTGCCTACGACACGTCTTCGGAACGGTGCACTTTGTTTGATCATATAAAATAGTTTTGGAGGTTCAGCAAATTAATTGAAGTAGAAAACATATTATATAAGAAACTTTTGGGGGTCCAGCAAAAAACATATTATATGTTTTTTTTATTTTTCGAATTATTTTTAAAGTTTTTTAATTTTTAAAATTTAAAATTTAAATTTTTTTTAGTATTTTAGTTTTTCTTTTTTTTTATAGTATTTTTAAGTTTTTATTTTCTTAATTTTTTGAATAGAAGAGGGACGGAGAGAGAGAAAAAAAAATTAAATAAATATAGGAGTTGTTTTGGGTGGGGAATTTGAATCTGAGTTTTGCGAGGAAACTTTTGTTGGGGGCGGGGGGAGAATATGTTTTGTGAGGTTAGATCTGGGTCTTTGATTTTTGGGGGATTGAAGGAGTGCCACTAGATAGCTTTCTTTGTGTTTTATTATATAGATATGTCTCAATACTTACTCAATTAAAATTGAAAAAAAAAACCCATTAATAGGTCCAAATTCTGAATTGTTTACGAACTAATGTACAAAATAGTAATATACTATTTTGCGGGATCTTACATGGCGCCTGCAGAACAAGACGAAGTGAAGAAGCAAGTCGAGGAGTTATTGCACAAGGGATTTATTAGGCCAAGTCTTTCACCATGGGGTGCATCAGTTTTGCTCGTGAAGAAGAACGATGGGTCAATGAGGATGTGCATTGACTATCGAGAACTGAACAAGGTGACGATTCAGATTAAGTATCTGATTCCCAGGACTGATGATCTATTCGACCGACTGCAGGGTGTAGCTTTGCTCTCGAAGATTGATCTACGGTCAGGTTATAATCAGGTCCGAGTTAAGAAGGAAGATGTGCACAAGATAGCTTTCTGGACTCGGCATGGGCATTATGAGTTTCTGGTGATGCTGTTTGGAGTGATAAATGCACAAACAATATTCGCGGATATGATGAACAGGGTTCTGTGGCCGTTAATAGACTCTTTCGTCGTGGTGTTCATCGAAGACATCTGGGTGTACTCGAAGTTAAAGGAGGAGCATGCTGAGCATTTGGCAGAACTTTCGAAGAAGTCGTAGTAGCAACAACTGTATGCCAAGTTATCGAAGTGTGACTTTTGAAAGTCAGAGGTGGCATTTCTTAGTCACATCCTTTTTAAGGAGGAAGTGGCTATTGACCCTCAGAAGATTGAAGCAGTAAAGAGTTTACCTAGACCAACCAATATAAAGGAGGTTCGGAGTTTCTTGGGGTTAACAGAATACTATCGGCATTTCATTCAAGGTTACGCACAGATAGTAGTTTTGTTGACAGGATTGACGAAGAAGAATATGGAGTTCAAATGGAAGGATAAATGTGAAGCCAGTTTCTAGAATTTGAAGATGAAGTTGACAACAGCCCATGTTCTTGTGTTGCCGCACGCAGGCAAGAATTATGACATCCACAGTGATGCATCTTACAGAGGTTTGGGATACGTTTTGATGTAAGAATGGAAGGTCATTGCATATGGGTTAAGGCAATTGCGACCTCATCAGAAGAACTTTCTGACACATGATTTGGAGCTTACAACAGTCATTTTTGCCTTGAAGCAGTAGAGACATTATGTATATGGAGAGAAGGTCAATATGTATAAAGATCACAAGAGTTTGAGGTATATCTATCAGCAGAAGGATCTGAATCTACGTTAGAGTCGATGGTTGGAGGTTTTGGAGGGCATTCATTCTGAGATCAAGTGTTACCTAGGAAAATCGAATGTGGTCGCCGATGCACTCATTCGGAAGGTTAACCTTTCTCGACAGTTGAGACTTGTTGGCACAGTTGAGACTTCAACCTACTTTGAGGGAACAGATCATTGATGGCCAGAAGTCAGACGCAGAGACACAGAGATTTCCATTGGCAAATTGTCAAAGTTTCATGTCCAAGATGGGGTGCTTTGGATGGGAGATAGGTTGTGTGTGCCAGAAAGAGAAGATTTCAAGGAAAGCATTTTGAAGGAAGTGCATACAACACTATTGTCATTACATCCCGGAAGCACAAAGATGTATAAGGACGTCAAGCAGTATTTTTGGTGGTTAGGCATGATGAGGGATGTTGCAAATTTTGTGGCAGGTGTTTGACGTATCAGCATATCAAGGCAGATAATCAGAAGCCTGAAGGATTATTGCGGTCATTGTCCATTCCAAAATGGAAGTGAGAGAATATCATCATGGACTTTGTCACTGGTTTACGAAGGAGTCTGAAGGTTAATGACTCGATCTTGGTCATTGTGGACGGGTTGACTAAGTCAGTACATTTCTTGTCACTGAAGATTACATGGTCAATGGAGAAGATGGTCAAGGTGTATATTGGAGAGGTCGTGAGACTTCATGAATTCTTGTAACAATCATCTCCGACAGAGACACAAGGTTCACATCAAGGTTTTTGAGGAGTTTGCAAACCGCTTTAGGTACCAGAACTGACTTTAGTAGTGTGTTTCACCAGCAAATAGATGGACAAACCGAAAGGGTGAATCGAGTACTGGAGGATATGTTGAGGTCATGTGTTATGGACTTCGGTGGAGGTTAAGAGAAGTATTTAGCACTGGTAGAGTTTGCTTAAAACAGTATGTAACCCCTATTTTTTATTTTGGGTATTTTTGAGTGTATTTTTCATTTTAGTGTATTTTTCATTTTAGTGTGTTTTTCCTCTTTGCATTCATCTTGTATTTCTTTTGGACCGTATTTTGGAGTTGTTTTCAATATATATTCATTTTTGGCTCATTCTTGGTCTTTTGTGATTTATTTTCGGTTCCTTGATTTTTCTTGACCATTGTTATCATTTTCGTTCTTCATTTGTGCATTGATCTCTTTATTCTTGTCTTTGGGAGCTCATGGTGATGTGGTTGCTCATCCTCTCCCAATCTTATTGTTGATCCCAAATTGACCACCAAAACCAAATTAAAATCCACAATTCTATTTGATATCCTATACTAATTGATCCTAATCAAATCCTATTAGTCTAAACCTATTGCTACTCCTAAATACCCACAACCCATTAACCCAATTACCCATCTCGTACTAATAACCCTAATCATCCCCATATATATATCTCCCCCTAACCTAATCCCTAACCCTAATACTACATCCCGGCCCCCATCTCTCTCCTCCTTCCCTGTTTGCGCTGCCCCGACCAAACCCCCAGCTACCCGACGCCACCGACCTGCACCTAGCCGATGCCTCTCCACCTTCGACTTGGCCTCACCCCAATCCTGATCGCCTACCATTGTCGACCACCCCTAGCCGAGCACTTAATTCATCTCTCCCATCCCCGTCTTTCCGTCTGTCCGCCGCCAGCAACCGCCGGAGCACCAGCTAGCAAGGCTAGCCGACGCCCCTCTTGATCTCTCTCCCTCTCTTTCGTGAGTTTTTCACATAGGGAGTTTTGCAAGTGTGATCGCGTGATTGTTTGGCTCGTGGTTTTTTGTTCGTTGCCCTGGGAATCCGTTCCCGTTATTCTTGGTGTTCGTTCTTCATCTTCGGTTAAGGCAAGTAACTTGTACTCAATTTCTTTGTATGATACAAGTCATAGATACCGCTTGTAGTGTAGTTGGATTCTAGAGACAAATCGTGTGTGATGTATCTTGATAAGTATTGTCTCTATAGTGCTTTGACCATAGTTGCCTCACGACACAAAATTTGACAACAACCTAGCTTTTGTCCATTCTTGATGTGACGTATATGTGAAATAATTATGAGAACTCGTGTGCTTGTGAGATCCATGTGATGTACTTGTTGTAGACATGTCGTATACCCTATTTCATAATGTTTGGACACTTAGTAGACTCTAATTTATGTTTAGTTATGTTTCGATCAAGTTTCATGTGATTCATGTTGGTTTGTTCCTAAAGGAAATTTTGTATTTTTCCGTTAATCTGTCTTGATCAGTAATTTTGACCATGTTAAGGTCAGAATCCTAATTTTAGTATAAAATATGATTTTTAGAGGAATTCGTCTTCTTTCCAACCCCTCTGACCTTGCTCAATTTCATTTTCGTATGTGTAAGATATGACTGTTTTACTACAGAGGTATATTTCATTTCCAGATTTCGTTTCTTGAGGATTTTGATGACTAAACTATTTTGATACTAGTATTAAACAAATTATTTTGATCTGAAATTTTGTTCAGTGTTTCTAAATCTATCTAAGGATTACCCAGAATTTTGGTGGATTTTATTGATGAGTTTTATATGCTATTTCATGCATGTTTATAAAGACTGTACTTGCTATATTTTACTCGTTGTTCTGTATAGAATCGTATTTTCACCCTGATTCCTTTTACTGTATGAAAAATATTTGTGAAATTAGAAAGTTATCTTATTTTGTCTATTTTCATCTTCCTTTGGCGGATTTGGATTTCATTTCACGGTTTGCGAGATATTACAGTTCTCGTACAGTAGTGTTGGGAATTCCAGATTTACCAAACTATCGTTTCTTGATATTTTCTGATTTTTTATGGCTAAACTAATCTTACTGGAAAATTATGAAACTTTATATTTTGATACTAGACATATAGGGAAATACCCCAGAATCTTACTGGAAAATTATGAAACATTATATTTTGATACTAGACATATAGGAGAATACCCCAGATTTTTTCTGGAATTATTTGAGATGTTTTGATGCTGTTTTCCTGACTTTGAATTCGATTTACTGATTTCTGACTGAACATGTTTTCTGAATTTAAATCAGTTTTGAGTTATGATTTTGTGAAATACTAAATGACTTATTTATACTCGCTGGATTCGGTTTGGAGTCTATTTTTTAGAAGTTTCGACGGATTCAGATTTGCATGTTTGTAACACTGGAAATTTCAGTTTTACTACAGTATGGTCTTCTTGTCCTGAACTTGAGATTTGCTTATTTCATTCTTTTGTGTGTTACCTATTACCCATATGTGTTTATCTTGCAATTTGAACTTGTTACTTGATCATACCATGATATGCTTGCCCTTTTCGTGACACATACATACTTGTTGACATTAATAATAAAATTTAACCAAGCCGAGGTTTAAAGGGACAGATCTAATCGTGGATAATTCAGAAACGTGTACTCGTAAGAGAATCTATTGATTCTATGTGATACTTGGCTTGATACTTGATTACTTGAGGCTTGATATTTCACTACTTGAGGCTTGATATTTCGCTTGACTTGATACTTGATACTTGAGGCTTGATACTTGATTCTTAAGGCTTGTTCCTGAGTACACTATCCTATATGGTCCACTATGAAATCTAAAACGAAAGTGCATTGACTGTAACAACCATGTAATAAAAGGATGGCACATGAAGTGTTACCTAGATAGTAATAATACAAGATATATGATATATGCTTACTTGATACTTGATTACATGATATATGAGACTTGATACTTGAGCATGACACTTGATACTTGACTAGACTGCTTGACACTTGTTACTTGTTAGTTGATTTCGTGATACATGATACATGATACTTGACACTTGTTTACATGATACTTGTTCACTTGACACTTGATACATGCCACTTGTACTTGTTCATCTTGCCATGCTAGTTCTGTTTTGTTATCATGCATATTCCATGCTATTAGTTAGTTTTCTCCATGTACTTGTATCTTGCATTACAAGCAGCACGTAACTTGTAATTGACGGGTACTTATTTTCTCTTTTCCTCTTCCCCGCAATTGTCGAATTGCAGATTTTAGAGAACAGGTTCCAGATGATATCGGTGACATGAAGTATTAGTGCTGGATCTTGTTATTATTATTTTTGTAGTTGCTTAAACAATATTGTATTTTGATATTTGGGTTTATTCTTGTATTTGGGCAATGTGATCCAGGATTTTGACTTATTCAGATCATGACTATTTGAGATTAATGTATTTGGTTTCAAGTATTCTTGTTGGTATTTTGGTTCATATGTGCATGTTGGTTGATACTTTTGCTTCCGACTCTGATTATTTTGTAAGATATTGTAAAGATTCTTGAACAGCTTATGGATGATGAAAATCATGTGTTGGGCTTTTGTCGCGTATCTGTGTTCCGTATTCTCTTTTGGGAAGCGGGGCGTGACACAATAGCTATCAGGCGAGTATTGGAATGGCGCTGTATGAGGCTTTGTACGGGAGGAAGTATAGAACACCTATTTGTTGGTATGAAGTTGGCGAGAGGCAGATGTTTGGGCCAGAGATCATACAGCAGACTTCGGAGAGGACTGAACTCATTCGGAAGTGATTGGTCAAAGTGCAGAGCAGGCAGAAGAGGTATGCAGATGTCCGATGCTGAGATTTGGAGTTTGAGGTGGGAGATACATTTTTTTCTGAAGGTATCGCCTACCAAAAGGAGTCCTCAGATTCGGAAGAGGAGGCAAGTTGACATCAAGGTATATTGGACCTTACAAGATTCTGAAACGAATTAGAAAGATAGCTTATAGATTGGATCTACCAGAAGAGTTGGAATAGGTACACAACATATTCCATGTGTCCATGTTGAGGAAGTACATATCAGATCAGAATCATCAGTTTCTCGAAGTGCTGGAAGGAATGTAGTTAAACTTGAGTTACAAAGAGCAACCTGTGGAGATCTTGGATAGTTGAGAGAAGGTTCTACGAAATAAGATCATACAGGATGGTCAAGGTGCTATGGAGGAACTAGTTATTCGAGGAAGCCACTTGGGAGCCTGAGGACCGAATGAAGATTGATTTTCAGGAATTGTTTGTGTAAATTCCGTATATATATATATGGAAAGCTTCGATTGTGCACTACCTCTAGTGCACACGGCGTGTGCACTAGGCCTTCGGGCATTCATATCGAAGATCCGAACCGTTCACATTGATCTACACATCTAAATTAGTCTAAATATGTAAAATCAAATCATTTAAAATTTATTTGCCCATCCATCATGTGACTATAAAAAAACAATGATTTCAGCCATACAATTTTGTAATAGTTCAATGGATGGATAAATGAATTTCAAATGATTTGATTTTACATATTTAGACTAATTTAGATGTGTAGATCAATGTTAAAGGCCTAGTGCACACGCCGTGTGCACTATAGGTAGTGCACAACTGAAGCTTTCCCTATATATATATATATATAGTAAGTCTATTAAAAGCTGGGAAGCTGGTATCCTTATCGGGAGCTGGAGATCTCAGCCATCCGATCGATCTTGATCGCGATCGGACGACTGAGATCGATCTCCGCTTATCTTCAGATATAGTGAGGGGTAAAAGGGGTATAATCGATTACATTTTTATCTCTTATCTTCTCACGCTCTCTTCTCTCCCGCTCTCTATCAACCCAAACCCTAATCACTTCCTCCGCTCTCTCTCCCGCTCTCTCTCTTGCTCTCGAAGATCGTCCCGCTCTCTTCACAACCCTAATCCCTATCTCTTCTCTTCTCACGCTCTCAGTCCCAATCTCCATCTTCGAAACCCTAATCCACCTCTCTTCGAAACCCTAATCGAAGATAGCGAAGTCGAGCTCTTCTCTCCCGCTCTCTTTCTTTGTCACCTGTGTAAACCCAACTCCACGATCAAGTTAAATCTCTAGTCGCTTATCTTCAGATCTGTCGAGGGGTAAAAGGGGTATAATCGATCAGCCCCCATCGGCGATAAGGGTTTTGATTTCTCGGCTCATTGGGTTCTGCCTCTCTCAGATTCCGGAGGGAAGTGTTTGACTCTCATAAATGGTTTTATGATTTCTGTTTAATTTCTTGCATTTTCATTCGGTTTTGTTTGTAGGCAATGATGAGATTGATTTTGATATAAGTTGGTTACAAAATTTTTGGGCATTGAAATTATTGTTTTCAAGGGTATTTGGTTGTGTGCCATGATAATTATTCAAAGTTGAATACACATTTGGGGTATCCTTATCGGGAGAGTAGATGGTGAAGAAATGAAAGTATGGTGTTTGAATGTCCAATGCCCTCAACACTTACCTTACATTTATGAGATTTGAGACTAGCTCAATTCACCAAATTTTTCGGCACCGATGACTCATAATGGTTTAGGCAGTGATGCAAAACACTTTATGATCTGAATAATTATTTCAATCCTGTTTTAAGTATTCTTGATTATATATCTATCATATCCTAGTTGGCGCGGCACTCCAATGCAGCCCTACTTATGAATAGTGTGTTCTGAGCCTACTGGTTTTTTTAGTCTATATATATTCATGAGTAAGTCTATTATGTGTGCTTGCTCGATTGAGTGTGAGAAGATAAGTGATAGGGGTTTTTGATTTTACCTCTTTTACCCCCAAACATTCTGAAGACACGCGGTATCAAATATGAGTCGTTCCATCGCGATCAATCGCGAACGAATGGCTAAAAACCCCCGCTATGGATAAGGATTTCAGTTCCCAAGCTCTTAATTGACTTACTCTATATATATAACACATTTGATGATAAGCTCCGAACAACACAAACAGAACATGAAGTATCAAATTTTTTCAGCTCAGAACAAACACAAACAGATCATGACACTATACAAAAAACTATATATTAGGCAGTGATGGTGTGTTGGTGTAGGCCGTGATGCAAAACACTTTATGATCTGAATAATTATTTCAAGCTTGTTGTATTTATTCTTGATTATATAACTATCATATCCTAGTTGGCGCGGCACCTCAATGCAGCCCTAGTTATGAATAGTGTGTTCTGAGCCTACTGGTTTTATTTAAACCACGTGTTCAGTGTCTGTTGTTCTGACACTATACAAAATTTCAAACTTCATGCCAAGCTTCTGTTTGTCTTGAGCATACACAATTTGATACTTCATGTCCAGGTTCAAAGAGTTCATTTTCTGTTTGTTCTGAGTGAACAAAATTTGATACTTCATCAATATGTTTCTGTTTGTTCTCGGTTTACCAAATTTGATACTACATGCTCTGTTTGTGTTTGTTATGAGCTTACAAAATTTGATACTTCAGACTCTGTTTGTGTTGGTTATGAGCTTACAAAATTTGATACTTCATGGTAATTTTGTGTCAGTTATGAGCAAGGGCAAAATTTGATACTTCATGATCAGTTAGTGTTAGTTCTGAGCTGGCAAAATTTGATACTTCATGCTCTGTTTGTGTTAGTTCTGAGCTCACAAAATTTAATACTTCATGATCTGTTTGTGTTAGTTCTGGGCTTACAAACTTTGACACTTCATGCTCTGTCTCTGTTTTTTATGAGCTTACAAACATTTGATACTTCACTATCTGTTTCTGTTTTCTCCCAAGCTACTTGTTTCTCAGTTTCTGTTTTTGCTGAGCCAACAAATTTTGAACTTCATGTTCAGCCTCTGTTTTTTTGAGCCTACCATATTTACTTCAAGATTTTTTGTGTTATGAGCCGACTATATTTTGTAATTATTTTGTCTTTTCCAGGTTAAATGAGCTATGTTTAATTTTGATTTCAAGTTGATTTCAGCGTGAAGTGCTTATTGGAGCTATTGAATACTGGACTACGCGAAAAGTTGATATTTGGAGCAAACTTATATTGTGTTTTTGTTGACACTATACGAAACAAAATATGTATTAGGAGCAACAATAAGTTGTATACTTTCAGTATTTGTAAATTTTTTCATGTACCTGTTACGTTACTGAACATTGTATTACGCTGTAAAGTTTTTGTTAAGTTTCAGTTTTTTGTAAAGTGTCAGATGTCAAGTACATTTGTTACGCTGTAAAGTTTTTGTAAAGTATTACCTTGCAATTCTATGAAGATCGAATTTCTTCAACATATTCAGTTCATTATTGTTTTGGTGTCATAATTGAAATTCTGTGATTGTTTTGGTGTATTACGCAGCATGGCGTATCCAATTTATTTCCATGCTCAGAACTAACACAAACCGAGCATGAAGTATCAGAATTTTGTAAGCTCTGAACTAACACAAACAGAGCATGAAGTAACAAATTTTGTAAGCTCAGAACTAACACAAACACAGTATGAAGTATGAAAATTTTGTATGCACAGAACCAACACAAACAGGGCATGAAGTATGAAAAATTTGTAAGCTCAGAACTAACACAAACAGATCATGAAGTATCAAATTTTGATAGTCCAGAACTAACACAAACAGAGCATGTAGTATACAAATTTTGTAAGCTCAGAACTAACACAAACAGAGCATGAAGTATACAAATTATGTAAGCTCGGAACCAACGCAAACAAAACGTGAAGTATGAAAATTTTGTAAGCTCCGAACTAACACAAACAGACCCAGAAGTATCAAATTTTGTAAGCTTTTGTAAGCTCAAAACTAACACAAACAGACCAAGAAGTATCAAATTTTGTAAGCGCAGAACTAACACAAACAGATCAAGAAGTATCAAATTTTGTCAAGTGCTCAGAACTAACACAAACAGATCATGTTGTATCAAAATTTTGTAAGCTCAGAAGTAACACAAACAGATCATGAAGTATGAAATTTTTGCCAGCTCAGAACTAACACTAACAGATCACGAAGTGCCCAATTTTGCGCTCGCTCAGAACCAACGCAATCAGAGCATGAAGTATGAAAATTTTGTAAGCTCAGAACCAACACAATCAAATTTTGTAAGCTCAGAACTAACACAAACAGAGCATAGCATAAAGTATCAAATTTTGCCAGCTCAGAACTAACACTAACAGATCAAGAAGTATCAAATTTTGCCCTTGCTAAGAACTAACAAAATTACCATGAAGTATCAAATTTTGTAAGCTCATAAATAACACAAACAGAGTCTGAAGTATAAAATTTTGTAAGCTGATAACAAACACAAACAGAGAATGTGGTATCAAATTTTGCCAGCTCAGAACTAACACAAACATAGCATGAAGTATACAAATTTTGTAAGCTCAGAAGCAACACAATCAGAGCATGAAGTATGAAAAATTTGTAAGCTCAGAAATAACACAGACAGAACATGAAGTATCAAATTTTGCCAGTCCAGAGCTAACACAATCCGAGCATGAAGTATACAAATTTTGTAAGCTCAGAACCAACACAATCAGAGCATGAAGTATGAAAAATTTGTAAGCTCAGAAATAACACAGACAGAACATGAAGTATCAAATTTTGCCAGTCCAGAGCTAACACAATCCGAGCATGAAGTATACAAATTTTGTAAGCTCAGAACCAACACTAACAGAGCATGAAGTACGAAAAATTTGTAAGCTCAGAACTAACACAAACAACTCATGAAGTATCAAATTTTGTAAGCCCAGAATTAACAGAAACAGACCATGAATTATCAAACTTTTGTAAGCTCAGAACAACCAGAGACAGATCATGAAGTATCAAATTTTGTAATCTCAGACCAAACAGAAACAGAACTTGAAGTATCAAATTTTGTTAGCTCAAAAAAAGCATGATACAAACAGAGACAGAGTATGACACATCAAAATCTGTTTCTACTATTTTCATCATTGCCTAAGCTACAGTGGTTACACAATAAGCCACTTCCATTTGTTGGAGACTGTTCTGAAGGTATATCCGGTTCTTCGCTAACGACCTTCTTGTTCTTTCTCTTGAATTCCTGCACAAAATGATTCATCAAATAGAAAAAATGCAAGTACGTATGTGGCATGTTCCAGGAGAGTGTATGTTGAACATGGTTAAAACTTGTAGGCTCAGAACAAGTGCAACAGAAAACATAAAACAGTAGACTCGGATGAAAAAATCATGCCGGCTCAGAAAAACACCACCATCAACCTCATTAATTTGTAAAACCATTGTTACAAATGAATTTTCAAAATGAAATTGAAAATGGGTAAGCTCAGAACAACTTAGTTTGAACAAAAGGATGAAGTGTCAAATAATTTCAGCTTCCCGGCTCAAAACAAACCCAAAATGAACATGAAGTTGAACACCATCCAATAATCATGAAGTATCAAATCATGCATAAACTTTTCATCACTGCCGCATAATAAATCAAGTATAACTGAGTCAAATGTGGAATTTTGAATTTGTCACTAGGGCTGCTTTATTAAGCCACACCGACTAGTGGTTAAAAAAAAATTCAAGCTGCATAAACTTTTCATCATTGCCTACTAACTTGGAATTATAACTATAAACCCAATTTTTTTACCAACTTTTCGGGAACTAAATTTCTTATCGAGCATCAATTTTTTTCCATCAATATTTTACCTGCACACAAAGAAGACATAAGGGTTAATTTAATAAATGTGCTATAATTATTGAAGAACAATAACGGCAGATATGGTTCAGAAATTATTTTAATTCATTTATGACACGTACCTTGCAAAATCCACAGAAATAAACCAACAAAGTTCATGCAATATTTGGAGCCTCCTCTGTTATAGGTTCCATTGTTGAAAATGTAGTAGAAGCTTGTGACTCATTTATAGTAGAGCTACACGATTAATATTCACAAAATAAAAATAAGATTATATTATATATAAAGAAAATAAACTATAAACTTTGTATTTAATTACTAACCTTTCCTTTAAAGGACAGGTGCGACTGTCATGATTAACAAGCTTCTTGCACATACGATACTTTCTTAGTGGTTTCGCAGCCTTCTCCAATGCTTTCTCCTTACCCCCTTTAATGTGCTTCCCACTACCTTTAGTTTTTACAATATCCGGTACATGAATATGGACTGTTTTAGGTAGTGAAGTAGTTGTTGCTTGTTGTAATTCTTGGGGCATATCTTGTTGCAATTCTGCAACAACACCAACTAGTAATGTTTTAGCATTCTGGTGTATCTCCTTTGATGAGCGAGCGATCCTCATCACTTTGTTGATTTCATTTGACAATTCCACCATGTCCAAATCTTGTAGACTACCGTAGCTACCAATGATTTCTTCACCAGCATCATCATATACAATCTCGGTAGTTACCGAAGCGATCCACCTTTTTAAAATATAAGATTGAGGCAGGAAATCAACAAACTCATTCCTCAATACCACAAGGATGTGTCTACAAGGAATTCCCTCCACTTCAAATTTACTACAAGTGCAAGACCCAGCATTATCCATTCCCTTGTAGAACACATCTCTTATTTTATCAGATTGTACTGACTTTCCCATTCTCCTGACAATATGTGTCGCACACTACCATCGTCAACTTTCATTAAAGATGCGTAATTCAAGCTTTCAACTAGTTCAGCTTGAAATACATGAAATTTCGCTCTAGTGTACAGCTCAGACATTTGGGACTCAATTTCAAAATCTGTTTGTAGCTTTGGTTTTGTATGCAGAGTGGTGTAGTCGGCTGCTAACTGATTTTGTCTTTGTTTCCTTATTTCCCTTTCAAACCTCGTCATAAATTCATGTAAAGAATTTTTGCTATTCACATACTCATCTACAAAAGCATTCATGCTTTCTGATCTCTGAGTTGTGCGAATTCTAGCAGTAAAAATATGTTTAGCATAAGCTGGTATCCACTTCTCACGAAGCAAATAAATGTCAGAAAGCCAAGGATTACCTGTTATTGTAATATGTATCAAGTACTAATACTACAAAAAAATGGTGAAATATAGCTATAATTTATTGAAACAAGTAATACCTGCAATTTGCACATTAGCGTTTATTACGTCATTCCATCTCATCTCAAACTCTTCCGGGGTCTCTGATTCCCAGATGCAACTATGTAATGGAATGCTAAAATCACTATTCAGGCCCGAGCCACCAAGCTTATCGGGAAGCTTTTTAAGAATGTGCCACATGCAAAGCCTGTGGCTCGAACCAGGAAAACACATGTGAATTGCATTATCCATTATAGGATCTTGATCTGTGATGATAACTTTTGGTGGAGACCCACCCATTGTTTCACCCCATTTTTCAAACAACCAAACAAAAGAGTCGGTGGTCTCTTTATTTATAAAAGTCGCACCAAAATTGACAGATTGACCATGATGATTAACTCCAGTAAATGGAGCAAAAACCAACTTGTATTCATTGGTATCATATGTGGTATCAAAAATTAGCAATTCACCAAAATACTTGTAAGCCTTCCGGGCAATAGCATCAACCCAGAATACATGAGTTAATTTGTTGTCTTCATCAACCTTGTAATGAAAATAGAATGAAGGATTCATCTCTTTTTCCTCTTGCAAGTGCTCCAGCAATATATCAACATCATAAGCTCTCATACCATCCTTCTCTCTTTGCAACGAATTTCTAATGTCTTTTTCAGTACAATTAATATTACTGAAATCTTCATTTTCTATTTCCATGAAGGACAAACTCTGAAGTTCTTATGTTAGCCTCTTTGAAAGAACTAAGTAAACTTTTTTGCGCTTCAGAAACAGTTCTATTACATCTTAAAAATTGTTGCTTTCTAGGTGTAATACAAATATGGGTGTGCTCTTCAACAAACCTTCAGATTGACCATCTCCCGTCATCATCCCTTTGCATTCGTATTTGAGCCATACACTCTTCTTTCGTCACAGCCCTTCTCCTTCTCTTGATCAAATTTGAAGAAGACGATTCTTCATTATTGGCAACATTCACAACAGTTGTATCAACTGGCTTGCCTTGCTTTGAGCATACAAACTGTTGTGAATATCTCTCCTTCGTAGTAGTGTCAACCATCGTTGCAAACTTGCGTACTGAAAAACCAACTAATTTTGCATATCTTTTATAAAATTTATATCCGTCGTCTAATGTTGCAAATACTAAACCAACAAATGGTTTAGAAGCATCATCAACGTCCCTCCAACCTGACTGAACATCTTGGCTTAGTAATTCTTCATTTTCAACCTCCATCCTTCATAGAGAATGAGACAACAAACATTAAAAAAAAACCTACAACTTTAAATTAACAGAAACGAAAAAGTCTAACAGACTACATTCTGAATCTACAAGTAATAAAGTCTTCATACATTTGGAATATGAAACTTAGTGTTTGAAGAATTTAAGTATGTACAGATTTTAGACAGTTAAATTTTTTTCTTTTTTGGGAGAAACATCCATAGTTAAATGGCAAGCAACCCTCAGCTTCTTACATGGATTTTACATGGAATTTGGGTGCTTATATGCATGTGTCATGTCCTATTAGCAGTGATTGAAGCAAATCTCGAAAGAAAAAAAAAAACTAGATTGCATGTTACATGGATTTTGTGTGCTTATATGCATGTGTCATGTCCACATCTTAAAATTCCATATACTAGTACGAATATTATTTGTTATTCTAAATGTACTAGTACGAATACTTGTGTGAATGTTATCAAAGCATAATTTAAGCGCTAAAAATATAACAACAAACTAGAAGCATTTGTAAAGGAAATAAAATTTGAAAATGAGCCGAGAAATCGAAACCCTTATCGCGGTTTGGGTTTTCCGTCGGAGACAGAGAACGAACTTGTGTGAGCTCTTTTTTGGTGCTGAGACGACAAGGCCGATGGGGGCTGATCGATTATACCCCTTTAACCCCTCGACAGATCTGAAGATAAGCGACTGGAGATTTAACTTGATCGTGGAGTTGGGTTTACACAGGTGACGAAGAAAGAGAGCAGGAGAGAAGAGCTCGACTTCGCTATCTTCGATTAGGGTTTCGAAGAGAGGTGGATTAGGGTTTCAAAGATGGAGATCGGGACTGAGAGCGTAAGAAGAGAAGAGATAGGGATTAGGGTTGTGAAGAGAGCGGGACGATCTTCGAGAGCGGGAGAGAGAGCGGGAGAAGATAAGAGGAAGTGATTAGGGTTTAGGTCGATAGAGAGCGGGAGAGAAGAGAGCGTGAGAAGATAAGAGATAAAAATGTAATCGATTATACCCCTTTTACCCCTCACTATATCTGAAGATAAGCGGAGATCGATCTCAGCCGTCAGATCGCGATCAAGATCGATCGGATGGCTGAGATCTCCAGCTCCCGATAAGGATACCAGCTTCCCAGCTCTTAATAGACTTACTCTCTCTCTCTATACATACATACATACATACATATATATATATATATATATATATATATATATATATATATATATATATATATATATATATATATATATATATATATATTCCCATGCTAGTAGTAATTCTGACGGCAGAACTCTCTTAAGGAGGGAGTGATGTAATGGCCCTCAAATTTTAAATACAGTATTTTGGATAAATAAAAAAATGTTAAATTAGTTTATTGAATTATTTAAATTTTGTGAAATTTTCATTTTGCACGTGCAAAACACATGCAAATAATTCTTGAAATGCACTTTTTAGAGTTAAATTCCCTTATTTATAATTGGATACATTTTAATTTTTGGGATTTTTTGAATAAGAGAAATCACTTTTGTAATTAATTCAAACGAATGGGACTTTTTTGTAAAAAGTTGTTTGGAGGTAAAATTTGAACTCAAAAAAATTGTTGGTAACATTTCAGGGGTGGCAGTTTTCAGTAGCTATATTTAAGGATGAAAATTTATCCGTTTTGATTGACTTCGATTTGATTTGATTGAATAAATAATTAATTATGCAAATTAGGACTTCTAGGGGCCTTTATTTTAAAAAAATTTCAAAGAAACACTAGAAATAATCCCTACCTTTTTAGAGGGAAGAAAACCTTCGGCCTCCCTATTTTCTCTTGGAATTTTGGTGATTTTGTGATATTGGAGAGTCGATCTATTGCTTGGAGAAGAATACTACTATTTTGTAACAATTTTCTTCAAGAGGTGGGTAACACTCCATCTCTCTTGCTAAGTTTTTATCTCATGGATATGTAGTATCATGCTAGGGATGAATTTTGATTTGTCATTGGTTGTATGCTAGGATGATTGTGGAAGTTGTTATGAGATACTTGTAGAGATGTATATTTAATGTGGGATTGTTGATTATATGACATAAAAAAATGAATCTTGATTGTATGTGGAACGGAAATAAATTGTTCCTGAATAATGAAGTTTTCTATGCCTGAAAGATCAAGTTTTTATTTAAAGAAATATATCTAATGAACCTATGTGTTATTGTAGATGTGTAGATCTTAGTGTATGATTCAAGAAACATGATTTAAATAATTAATAGATGGGATCTCTATGAGTTATTTACTATTATTATTCATGATGAGTTGAATACTAGAATTTATACATGGATTATGTGTTAAAACTCATTGGAATAATATACTTGATGGTGTAGAACTAGGGCAGTGATTTCGGGTCCGGGTCTACTCATCTTGATTCTCAGAACCAAGATGACAGATTGCGGGGTTGGACTTACTAGTTGGCGCGTGCGTGTGGCGCTGGCTGCGTGTTCGAAACCCCGGGGCATTGTGTTTCTTTTGGGGATGATTTAATTTATTAAATAAACATTATATTTATATATATAGACAATTCTTTTGGAGCTTCAATAAAAGTTTATTTTATTTTTTGGATTAATTGAGATTTACACTGGGTCAGATAAATTTCAGATTCCGAGTGCATAAACTTATATTTTGATGAATAAAGCTCTCGATTTCGAAGAGTTAATTGGTTGGTTTTGGACAATTAAATTTTGGATATTTTTGGAACTATTCCCAGAGTTTAAAGAGAATAATGTTCAGCTTTGAATTGATTCAATTTCATAAATTTGATTGTGTTTCAAACATGGAAAAGAGTATTTTTTAAATGGAAGTAAAAGTGTTCGAAAAAATAAAATTGATTTGTTTCTAGAGATGAAGAAGTCTTCATGGAAGTGAATTGTTTATTAAATGAAGAGTGAGTTATGATAGAATGATTGTGGATAGATGAATGTTTATTTTTGAAATGAGATGATCTTAAATGAGATGTTAAATAATGATTGAGAACTAGTGGAAAAGTGGTGTTTCCATAAATGAACAGTAGAAAGAATATTTTGTTGAATTGAACCAAGTGGTGGTTCATGTTTAAAATTAGGGTTATTGTGAGAACCTTAGATGGACGCTTGCACTAAAACACAGGTTCGGTTTACCGGCGTATATTCCCCGGCGTTTTACTATTCGCGCCGGGGTAGGGAGTGACCAGGAATGGGGCGTCAGATTGGATGGTTATACACCGGTGGTCTCTATAAAACGCCGGGGAATCATGATATTCACCGGCGTTTTATTTAAAAATGCCGGTGAAGGGTATTATTCACCGGCGTTTTAATAAAACACGCCGGCAAATATACAGATACATTCACCGGCGTTTGTAATTTCAAACGCCGGTGAATTAACTGAGATAAATCCCCACGAACCCTAACATTTCGCTCGCTAATTTCCCAAATCCAATATTTGGCCGCCTTCGTTTTCCCTCCTCCCTCTCTCCATTTTGCGCACTTTGCCTCCATCCCTTCGTCATCTTCGACAGTCCAATTCGATTTTCCTCCTCCCTCTCTCTATTTCGAATTTGCGATCGAAAACCACCGCTCGTCGCCCCACTCTCTCTCTATCTCCTATGCCACCGCTCGTCGCCCCCCTCTCTCTCTTCGGTAATTTCTCTTAATGTCTCTCCTTTTCACGGTCAAAGATGCTGAATTCATGCATCTGATTGTCATCTTAGCATGATTTTTTTACCAAAATGGGTTAACTGTCAACTAAGGATGCTAGCTGTATACCAAAATCCTCCAAATCTGTACAAGAATTGGGCTGAACAAATCTTGTGCAGGTTTCTTTTGGAGCCACAAACATCAATGGTTTAGTTGGGATGAAGAATTAATAGAGAAACATATATGCTTAGATACTGGAAATTTTCATTTCTTTTACTGTTAAAGAAGCTGAATTCATGCATCTGATTGCCATCTTAGCATGATTTTTTTACCAAAATGGGTTGACTGTCAACTAAGGATGCTGTATGTATACCAAAATCCTCCAATTCTGTACAAGAATTGGGCTGAACAAACCTTGTGCAGGTTTCTTTTGGAGCCACAAACATCAATGGTTTAGTTGGGGTGAAGAATTAATAGAGAAACATATATGCTTAGATACTGGAAATTTTCATTTTCTTTTACTGTTAAAGAAGCTAAATTCATGCATCTGATTGTCATCTTAGCATGATTTTTTTACCAAAATGGGTTGACTGTCATCTAAGGATGCTAGCTGTATAGCAAAATCCTCCAAATCTGTACAAGAATTGGGCTGAACAAACCTTGTGCAGGTTTTTTTTTGGAGCCACAAACATCAATGGTTTAGTTGGGATGAAGAATTAATAGAGAAATATATATGCTTAGATGCTGGAAATTTTCATTTTCTTTTACTGTTAAAGAAGCTGAATTCATGCATTTGATAGTCATCTTAGCATGATTTTTTACCAGGTTCACTATCAACTAAGGATGCTGTATGTATACCAAAATCCTCCAAATCTGTACAAGAATTGGGCTGAACAAAGCTTGTGCAGGTTTCTTTTGGAGCCACAAACATCAATGATTTAGTTAGGATGAAGAATTAATAGAGAAACATATATGCTTAGATACTGGAAATTTTCATTTTCTTTTACTGTTAAAGAAGCTGAATTCATGCATCTGAAGATTTAAGATCCAGGATGGCAAATTTTGATTGGGCTGTGATGTTGATTCTTGATTTTGATGATCACAACACACTGCAACATGTGTCTATGTTATACAGCTAACAATGCAGGCTGCACATACAAAAGATTATTTCAGCTAAACAAATGAATAAGCTCAAAGGCTACAGACAAAGACTTCACTCAAGACAAGACTCCAAACAAGACTCAAGACTCAAATCAAGACTCAAGACCTCAAGCTCAAATGTGTCAAGTTATTATGTCTTGTAAAACATTGTATTTTATTGTTGTTGAGTCTTAGTCTGATTGTAAAGCCTTGTCACACACACATACACTCACAAAATTCATAATGTGTGTTTTTCAAAACCCCCAAAAGACTCAAAACAGTTTGAAGTAATTTAACTGTTGAGTACCAGTCGACTGATACTTCTGGCAGTCGACTGATAGTACAAAACTGTTTTAAATTTATTCAAACTCTGACCAGTCGACTCATATGGCAACCCAGTCGACTGTTCGAGTGCTTTTGACCGTTTTCTGTTTTCAAAATTGATTTTTCAAAAGCAACAGCTCTTAGATCCGTTGGTTGACAGTTGGAATAACTGTCCCCCAACGTTCAGGAGATCTAACTCTATAAAAAAGAGTTCAGATCTCACTAAAAAGATCTAACAACATTTACAAAACTTTTTGAGATACCGAGCACTGTTTTGAGAAAATTCTAAGTGAAAAATTTGAGAACAAGCCTTCAAGTTCAAACTCTCTGGTTCTCTACACTCAGTCCAGTATAGCAACGATTTCGCTCTGGACTGGGTATAGAAGTCGACCTTGGTTTTAGCCACGTGCATCAACACAATACACCAACAAGGCTATAGGTTGACTGTAAAATTCTTCTTGTTACTTTTGCTCTCGGTGGGAGAGTGTTTTTGAATCTAGGTTGTAGAGTTGGTTTGTTTCACTCTTGGTAGTAGAGTGGGTCTGCTTTCTCTGGTTGAGAGAAAGGACTACGGGTTAGACAAGGTTGTTGTCTTAACGCCGTAGGGTATTCTTGTAAACTTTTTCAAGAATAGTGGAAATCTCAAGTGGGTTGCTTGGGGACTGGACGTAGGTCGGGAGGACCGAACCAGGATATATCTTGTGTACTCTGTGATTGGTTGTCTTGATTTTGCATTTACTCTTGTTTACTTAAGTTCTGCAAAAAGTGTCTGGACAGTCGACTCCTTGCACTATCCGTCGACTGGTCAGTGTCATATAAGTTGTATTTTCATTGTGTCTTCAGTCGCCTGTCTTATCTATAAGTCGACTGCACAGAGTTACTATTTTTGTCTTATTTTTGTCATATCAGTCGACTGATTCACAACCAAGTCGACTGCACCGAAGAAAATTTCCGTAGTTTTTTATGAACACTATTCACCCCCCCCCCCCTCTAGTGTTTGTTGTCTCGCCTACAGGATCCAACACTTGGTATCAGAGCAAGGTTACAGGCTATGACAACTACTTCAAATACAAATCAGTACCATGAAGGCCAATCTACACAACGGCCACCGCTATTCGATTGAACTAACTACAATTATTGGAAGTGCCGAATGAGAATCTACCTCCAATCAATCAACTACGAGATATGGCAAATGACAGAGACGGAATACACTACTCCTACCATTCCATATGCACAATGGAATGATGATCAAAAGAATCAAACCATGAACAATGCCAAAGCAATGAATGCCTTATTTTGTGCACTTACAAAGGAAGAATTCAACCGTGTATCCAATGCTACAACCGCACATCAAATCTGGCATACACTCGAGGTAACACATGAAGGAACAAATAAAGTGAAGGAATCTAAAATTTATGTTCTTGTACACAGGTTTGAGATGTTCAGAATGAAGGACAATGAAACCGTATCCGAGATGATCACCAGATTTACAGATATCACAAACTCCCTTGTAGCCCTTGGAAAGATTTACACTCAAGCAGAGATGGTTAGAAAAGTCTTACGTGCACTCACTCCAGAATGGGAGAAGAAGACCACAACAATAGAGGAAGCAAATGACTTGTCACAACTTTCTCTTGAGAATCTTGTGGGCAATCTCATGGCATACGAAGTTCAACTTGTAGATCGAAAGAAGGATACAGAATCACAGCAAACAAAGAAGAAATCATTGGCTTTTAAAGCCATGACAGACTCAGAAGATGAGGAAGAAGATGAAGAGGAGATAGCAATGTTCACTCGAAGATTCAAGAAATTCTTAAAGAAGGGTAAGTTTAATTCTAAAACTAGAGATACTAATGACCCTCCTACATGTTTCAGGTGCAATAAAATAGGTCACATGAAGAAGGATTGTCCCTTAGAAAATGCAAAGAACAAGGGAAAATCATCCAACTTCAAGAAGGACAAATATTCAAAGAACAAATTTGCCAAGAACAAGAAGACCTATCAAGCTACATGGGATGATAGTGATTCGTCTTCCGAAGAAGAAACGGATGAAAATAACAAAGTGGCAAATATGTGTTTCATGGCTGCACAAGAACATGTAAGTAATGATTATGATTCAGAAGATCTTCTTGATGCTTTTAATAAAATATTCCAAGAGTTGAAAAAAGAAAAGATTAGAGTTAAGAATCTAGAGAAAGTTAATCAAACACTTTCTCAAGAAAATCTTAACCTTGATAAGGAAGTGAAATCTTTAAATTCTCGCATTGCAAGTTTAGATACTGATCTTGAAACTCTCAAAAAGAATTATGAAGAGATTTCAAAGAACGTATCTAAGTTTAACAAAGGCAAAGAGAATTTAAATGATGTCCTTCACCATCAAGTAAAATCTAGTCAAAAATATGGACTTGGTTTTAAAAATTCTTCTGTAAAAGAATCTCCTGCTAAAAACACTAGTAGAAATAAATCAGCATCTATTTCTAGTGTTACACACAAGTTATATGAATTTTTTGAAAAGCCTAAGGTTGTTAATGCTAGTGATAAAAGCAAATTTACTGTTCGGTTAAGTCGACTGAACCAATCGACCAGTCGTCTGTCCAGAGGAATTGAATCTCATTCAACGAGATTAAAACCTCATATAAGTCGACCTAGTGTACCATCAAGTCGACTGACTCACAATAGCAGTCGACTGAAGGACACTGGTAAGTCGACTGGACAGAACAAGGTTATATGGGTTCCAGTCAGCTTAAATAAGAATGATAGAATTGCTTATATTAACTCATATGTTTTAACTGTGTGTAATTTTATTAATTATTCCTGCTTATGGAGGAAAATCAAACTCTTCATGGGTTTGGTTTCCCCCAAACTAATGTGTTTTGGACCCAATAAAAAGGATACCATATTTACCTTAAATTTTTTATAGGTACCCAAGAAAGAACGCTGGATACTAGACAGCGGGTGTTCAAAACATATGACAGGACATGCCAACCTACTATCCACCATTCAAAGCATAGATGGAGGAACTGTCACCTTTGGAGATAACAACAAAGGCAAAGTCATAGGAATTGGCATGGTCGGTAAAATTTCTAACCCAACCATAGAAACGTATTATTAGTTAGTGGTTTAAAGCATAATCTTTTAAGCATTAGTCAGTTATGTGATAAAGGGTATAAAATAGTTTTTGAAAAAGATGCATGTTTGATTTATGATTCCACTATGCAAAATGTTGTTTTTCAAGGTTTTCGTAAAAATAATATTTATGAATTATGCTTAAATACAATTGAATTTTCAAATGATTTTTGTTTAATAGCCTCTAACAATGAATCTTGGCTATGGCATAGAAGATTTGGACATGTGAACATAAAAAATCTCTCAAAATTATCTAAATATAACTTAGTTAAAGGACTGCCAAAACTATCCTTTAAAAAGGATAAGTTATGTGATGCATGTCAACTAGGAAATCAAATCAAATCCACTTTTAAAACAAAAGAAGTAATTTCCACTAGTAGGCCGCTCGAATTAATTCATATGGATTTATTTGGCCTTGCTAGAGTTGCTTCTTTAAATAAAAGTACATATGTATTTGTTTTAGTAGATAATTTTTCAAGATTCACTTGGACATTCTTTTTAAAACATAAAAATGATGCGTTTGATGAATTTGCACATTTTTGTAAACGTATTCAAAATCAAAAATCTCTAACCATAGTCACTATTAGAAGTGATCATGGTGGAGAATTTGAGAATGACACATTTACAGAATATTGCAACAAGAATGGTATAACACATTCATTTGCATTTCCTAGAGCTTCACCACAAAATGGAGTGGTTGAACGGAAGAATAGGACTTTGCAAGAATGCGCACGTACTATGCTTGTTGAAAGCAATTTACCAAAGCACTTTTGGGCTGAAACTGTTGCTACAGCTTATTATGTATTAAATAGGATTCTTATAAGACCTAAGCTAAAGAAGACTTGTTATGAGTTATTTTTTAACAAAATTCCTAAAGTTTCTTACTTTAAGACATTTGGTTGTAAGTGTTTTATTCTAAACACAAAAGATAATTTAGACAAATTTGATCCTAGATCTAATGAAGTATTTTTTTAGGATACTCAAATAGGAGTAAAGCATATAGAATTTTCAATAAGTCTACAATGACTATTGAAGAATCAATGCATGTTTCATTCGATGAATCTCTGCCTTCATCAACTTTAAATAAAGATGATGAAATTGATTCATCACCTTTAGATAATGTGATTAAATCTTTAGAACAAACTAATCTGACTGATAAGTCGACTGATAAGGACTTCCAGTCGACTGAAGTGAAGCAGTCGACTGAAGAACCTGTTAAGTCGACTGATCCTATTGTGATATCTTCAACTTTACCAAAGTCATTTGTTGAAGTTAAAGATCATCCTCATGACTTAATAATTGGTGACATCTCCCATGGTATTCAGACACGTTCACATGTTAATATGATTTCTCATACAGCATTCTTGTCGGATTTTGAACCGAAAAATATACAAGAAGCTTGTGAGAATGAATATTGGATGAATGCCATGCAAGATGAACTAAACCAATTTATAAGGAATGATGTATGGGATTTAGTTCCTCGACCTCCTGATCAGACTATTATTGGTACCAAATGGGTATTTAAAAATAAGTTAGATGAATCAGGACAAGTTGTAAGGAACAAGGCTAGATTAGTTGCTCAAGGGTATAACCAAGAAGAAGGTATAGATTTTAATGAAACATATGCTCCTGTTGCTAGACTAGAATCTATTCGTATTTTATTATCTTTTGCTTATTTCATAAATTTTATACTTTATCAAATGGATGTTAAAAGTGCTTTTCTTAATGGGTTTATTAAAGAAAATGTTTATGTTAAACAACCACCAGGTTTTGAACATGAACAATTTCCAGATCATGTTTACAAATTGAAAAAGGCTTTATACGGTCTTAAACAAGCACCTCGTGCTTGGTATGATCGTCTGAAAACTTTTCTTTTAGAAACAGGATTTGAAATAGGTAAAGTAGACACTACTTTGTTTATCAAAAGAGTTAAGAATGATATCTTAATCATACAAATATATGTTGATGATATAATTTTTGGTTCTACTAATAATAATCTATGTCAAGAATTTGCTAATACCATGAAAAATGAGTTTGAGATGAGTCACATGGGTGAACTCAATTATTTCCTTGGACTTCAAATTAAACAGTCCTCAAGTGGCATATTTATCAATCAAGGAAAATATGCAAAGGAATTACTCAAACGTTTTAACATGGATAGTACTAGTAGTAAATCCACACCTATAGCTACTACTACTACTCTTGACAAAGATATATTAGGTAAGAGTGTTGATCAAAAACTCTATCGAGGTATGATTGGTTCACTCTTATATATTACTGCAAGTAGACCAGATATTATGTTCAGCGTATGTTTATGTGCCAGATATCAATCTAGTCCTAAAGAATCTCATTTAAAAGCAGTGAAACGAATTTTAAGATACATTAAAGGCACATCTGAATATGGTTTATTTTATCCACGCACCGATAATTTTCAACTTCTGTCATATAGCGATGCTGATTTTGCTGGAAGCAAAACTGATCGCAAGAGTACTAGTGGTACATGTCACTTTTTGGGACATTCCCTAGTCTCTTGGTGCAGTAAAAAGCAAAATTCCGTATCCCTATCAACCACAGAAGCTGAGTATATCGCTGCAAGTTTGGCATGTGCACAAATCTTATGGATGAAACAAACTTTATTAGATTATGGTATTTCATTTGAGAAACCCTCAATTATGTGTGATAATACCAGTGCAATTAATCTATCTAAAAATCCGATTCAACATTCACGTACGAAACATATTGATATTCGACATCATTTTCTACGTGATCATGTTTTAAAAAGAGATATATCTTTAGACTTTATCTCTACTAATAAACAAGTAGCAGACATATTTACCAAACCCTTTAAAGAAGATACTTTCAATATCTTAAGAAGAGAACTTGGAATTTGTGATTTTATTGATATTTGTTGAAAATTGTTTCTGTTAAGTCGACTGTACTGATTTTTAAAACATATCTATTTTTTTTGACCAGTCGCCTGGTTCTTATACCAGTCGACTGATAAGTAGACATAAAATTTTAGTCTCTTCTCGACTAAGTCGACTGATATACCCTACCAGTCGACTGTCGCGAGCTCAATTGTCTTCAGCGACTATTCATCGCAGCTTTTGAGATAAAATTCACTTCTCTTTTCACCCGTGATCTCTTATCTCAACCGTCGATTTCTTCCCTCTTTGATCTCAGCTGTCTGTCCTCAGTTAAAAACCCTTTACCAGCACCTCTTTCTCACCTTTACCGATCTCCAATTTTTTCACCCAAAATCCCAAACCCTAATCTGTGAAGAAGAAGGAAGTCGACTCACAACTGCTGCTGCTGCTCGCCTCTGTTCTGATCATTTCATCTTTTTCTTTGGTAAAATCATTCCCACTCTCTCTTTTTATGGCTCCTAAAAGATCCAAGAGATCTCATGAGGGTAGTTCTTCTTCTCATGATTACTCTCAATTTCTTTTAAGTCCCGATCTCCTTGAACGATGGTACCTTATTTGTACCATTACCATCTTCCCTGGAAGATTTGTTAATTTCAATGATCTTGATCGTTTTAATCTTGTCCCCTTATTTCAAAATAGTAGTCTTTATGATTTTCTCTCTCTTTCTAATCAACCCAACTATTATCCCCAACTCATTTATTTGTTTTACATTAATATGAGGGTTGTACAAAAACACGATGGGGATGTAGTTATCCGTTCATCTGTGAAAAATGTCAAAATGACACTCACACCCACGAGAATCAATCAAATACTGGGTATTGATGACGGAGGATTATATCTTGATGATGTTATTTTAGATGATGCCTCTGTTTTATCTAAAATCTTTTTACCCAATCATGGACCTCCAATGACTAGCAAAAATATTAAACCTATTGCTAAGCTTGAAGCTAGAATACTCGCCTATAACATCCTTCCCAAAAGAGGAAGTTATGACCAGTATTCTCTAGAACTACAAAAAGCTATCTATGTAATATTTGGTAAAATTGCTGTAAATTGGGGTCGTGTCATCTTTTCTAAATTTGAACAAAATCACACTCACTTCTTGCCTTTTGGTGGGCTTCTCACTCGTGTCTTTGTAGCTTTCGGTATTGATCTCGATTCCGAGACCAATGTCGTCACTCACTATGACTGTTTCGATCGTGCTAGTTTGGCACGTATGAAACTTCTTGATCCTCCTTCTAGATCACCTCCTAGGTCTCCTCCACCCTCTCAAGCTCCTTTAGGTTCTTCTGCTAGACCTTCTAGACCTTCTATCTCTTCTGATCCACCTATTCTTCAGGCTAATTATGATGACCCACGCACTCTCTATGATTGTGTCTCCTATCTCATGAAACATTCAGCATCTGTGGATACCCAGCTTCACACCATTGACTTCAAACTTGATCACCTCACTGATCTTTTCCATTCTCAATTTCATGCTGCTGATGAAGATTCAGATGAGAGGATTGAAGACTTTTATTTTATTTTTTCGCTATTTATGTAATTTTCTATTTCATTTTGTCTTAATGAACTTTTTATGTATGAGAACATTTCTTAAGTTTATTTCTATGACTGTTTATTTTATGCTTTTTGTTGATGACAAAGGGGGAGAGATATCCTCTAAGTATTTGATTCTGTGTATTTGATTCTGTGTATTGAAAATATCTCTAAAAGTTCTCTGGTCAGTCGACTGGCTACAAGCAGTTAAGTCGACGGTTGCATCTGTGATTATTATTTCTGTTTGTGATTTTACTATGTATGCGTTTTCTGATCAGTCGCCTGAAATACTTTAAGTCGACTGATACATGATTTAAAGATACATTTTTATCTGTATGCATGATGTGTTTTTAACAGGGGGAGCATATCTTTACTATGCCTGTATATTATCTGTTATTATCAGCTATTGTGTTGTCATCATCAAAAAGGGGGAGAATGTTGATTCTTGATTTTGATGATTACAACACACTGCAACATGTGTCTATGTTATACAGCTAACATTGCAGGCTGCACATACAAAAGATTATTTCAGCTGAACAAATGAACAAGCTCAAAGGCTACAGACAAAGACTTCACTCAAGACAAGACTCAAAACAAGACTCAAGACTCAAATCAAGACTCAAGACCTCAAGCTCAAATGTGTCAAGTTATTATGTCTTGTAAAACATTGTATTTTATTTTTGTTGAGTCTTAGTCTGATTGTAAAGCCTTGTCACACACACATACACTCACAAAATTCATAATGTGTGTTTTTCAAAACCCCCAAAAGAGTCAAAACAGTTTGAAGTAATTTAACTGTTGAGTACCAGTCGACCGATACTTCTGGCAGTCGACTGATAGTACAAAACTGTTTTAAATTTATTCAAACTCTGACCAGTCGACTCATATGGCAACCCAGTCGACTGTTCGAGTGCTTTTAACCGTTTTTTGTTTTCAAAATTGATTTTTCAAAAGCAACAGCTCTTAGATCCGTTGGTTGACAGTTGGAATAACTGTCCCCCAACGTTCAGGAGATCTAACTCTATAAAAAAGCGTTCAGATCTCACTGAAAAGATCTAACAACATTTACAAAACTTTTTGAGATACCGAGCACTGTTTTGAGAAAATTCTAAGTGAAAAATTTGAGAACAAGCCTTCAAGTTCAAACTCTCTGGTTCTCTACACTCAGTCCAGTATAGCAACGATTTCGCTCTGGACTTGGTATAGAAGTCAACCTTGGTTTTAGCCACGTGCATCAACACAATACACCAACAAGGCTATAGGTTGACTGTAAAATTCTTCTTGTTACTTTTGCTCTCGGTGGGAGAGTGTTTTTGACTCTAGGTTGTAGAGTTGGTTTGTTTCACTCTTGGTAGTAGAGTGGGTCTGCTTTCTCTGGTTGAGAGAAAGGACTACGAGTTAGACAAGGTTGTTGTCTTAACACCGTAGGGTATTCTTGTAAACTTTTTCAAGAATATTGGAAATCTCAAGTGGGTTGCTTGGGGACTGGATGTAGGTCGGGAGGACCGAACCAGGATATATCTTGTGTACTCTGTGATTGGTTGTCTTGATTTTGCATTTACTCTTGTTTACTTAAGTTCTGCAAAAAGTGTCTGGACAGTTGACTCCTTGCACTATCAGTTGACTGGTCAGTGTCATATAAGTTGTATTTTCATTGTGTCTTCAGTCGCCTGTCTTATCTATAAGTCGACTGCACAGATTTACTGTTTTTGTCTTATTTTGGTCATATCAGTCGACTGATTCACAACCAAGTCGACTGCACCGAAGAAAATTTCCGCAATTTTTTATTAACACTATTCACCCCCCCTCTAGTGTTTGTTGTCTCGCCTACAGGATCCAACATGTGATTGGATTGTTTAGTGGTTGTCGTCTATGTTCTTAATTGGGCTCTGATTAGAAAGAGAGTGCTCGAGTGGAGATCTGGAAACCCGTATAGAGACATCTCGTTTATAATAATTTATTATTATTGTTCTTGTCGCTCTTGCTGTTGTTGCAGATGTCTCTTTGTGTGCGTGTGCTGAAGGGAAAGAAGGGATGACAGAGAGATGAGGAAAATGCCGCTATGTTAGCCTAGTGTATCCTCATTCTCTACCATTTTCTGTTTCCATTTCTGGCTTCTACATTTGGTTTCCTTCCACGATGACAGCTCCTTAAAACTACACTTGATATATCTTATTTTTCTTATTTTTCTTATTTTTCTTATATTTGATTTCCTTCCACGATGACAGTTTCATGGATTGTCTGAACAATCCATGAAAGACATGCTTAGATACTGGATTTTCATTTGTTTTACTGTTTTAGATACTGGATATTCCCAATCAGAGGAGAATATAAAGGTTTCAAGTTAGATACTTGATTTTCATTTGTTTTGCTGTTTTAGATATATTCAAAAACAAAATTAAGTACTAGCTTTTTAGCACTGCAATATAATTATTTTACCTCTCTATATATCATTAACAATTCCATTTGCAATTGGCACTTTGATCTTAGAATTTATGAATTGGGTAGATCTTTTTGCAAGTTCAAAAAATATGTATATTCTATATTGTGGTCTACTGTTGAACTAAATTATTATTTTTTTTTTCATAGAGCGGTCTCCGAGATGAAGGAAATTCTGATGATCAGAACTAAAGCTACTCGAGGGGTATGAATCTGTGGTCGGCCTATCCTTACTGTTGTTATGTCCTCCTTGCTGTTGTTATGTCTTGTATTGTTGTTTTAAGTAATTGTTGGGATATTTGGGATGTTCGTTACTGTATTTGTTAATTATGACACTGTGTTAATTTTGCGGTGAATTTGGACGATGATATAACACGTGTGAAACTTTATTATCTTTAATTCTTGTGTTTGGTTGTGATTTGCGCATTAATATGCCTGAAATTGGTTGAATCAGTTGTGAATTAGTTTACAAATTTTTCAAATGAAATTGTGAATTGAAATCGAATGGAAAACTGGAGCAGGAAAAACAAACAGGCATACACCGGCGTTTCATAAAATGCTGGTGTATCTAATTGTTTAGTTGAAAATTTCGTTAGAGAGGCATTTCCACACACGCCGGTGTACCCATAAGTTGCAACAGTACTAAGAAACACCGGCATTTTATAAAACGCCAGTGAATATCTCTATAGAGGCGTGTTTACGAAACGCTGATTGTAAGTAGGGAAAGAAGGGCGCTCAGAAACAAGCATACTCCGGTGTTTTATGACCGCCGGCAAATATTATACATACACCGGCGTTTTTACAATCGCCGGTGAAAAGATATATACCGGCGGTATGTGACCGCCGGTGAATGTATATTGGGGGGAAAGAACGACAGCCAAAAATTCCCATATACCGGCGTTTTCTGGCCGCCGGTGTATTTTCAAGATATACCGGCGTCCAGTAGAAACGTCGGTGAATACGCCTATCTTTCTGCGACGCTCGATTCGGCGGCATTTGTACCGGCATTTTTATAAATGCCGAAGAATGTTTCACCGGCGTAAAAAACCGTCGGTGAAGGTCTAAAAAAATGCCGGCGAATAGCTTCTGTGTTGTAGTGTTGAGACATTTAGTTGTGAGCACTAGAGACTGCGTGAACCCTAGAGTATCGGTAATGGATATTTGGATTATAGGAAATTAGCAGTAGGGGCTAGTGTTCCTGGTTTGGCAAGTGAAATCCGGTTGGGTTGAGCTAGTTCTAGGTGGCTCAGGTTACCACTAATAAAAACCTGAGGACATGCACTAGTTGGTGTGTGATGAAACAAGGGCAAACATGAGTAGGGGGCTCTATATGGTATGCGTTGTGAGATTGAATCTTCGGAATTATCGAGATGTGAATGGAAGTGTTTCCAACTCATCTGCAGTGTGGGATTGATCCCCAGAATTATCGAGATCGAGGCGACGCTCATGGGATGTTTGTGGTTGGTGAGGCATCATGGCTTGCTGTAACATTCCAGAAAATTAATTTTTATACTTTTGCACGTGCATTGCATGTAAAATTTTATGCATTTTAGTCCCTAAATTTTCTAGAGTCATGAACATTTTTCTTCTCTTTTTTAGTCACAATTGTATGTTTTATTTTAATTAAATCCAATAGGCCTAAATCTATTTTGAACCCTACTAAAAATTAATTGCAAATTGAGGCCCATGATTAATTCTACATTTAAATTAACACTTTTAAAATCTAGTACACTTGTCATGTAACATACACCTAAATCTAATTTAATAACAATTAATAATAGAATTTATATGAGAAGTAGTGAGCACATAGGGTGGACGTGCACGTGTTGTGCACAAGAGAGGTTGGCCGGCCAATGTGAGAGAGAGGAGAGAGTGGGGGAGTGTGTGAGAAAGTGGGGAGTTATTTTGGGTAGTGGGACTCATCTCAACCACACAATATTCCTATAAATACCTCATCCTTTAACATAAACACACACAAACTCAAAATAAAATTAAAAGAGAAGAAAAGAGAAGCAAGGTTTCAGTTTTCATTACTAGAAGAGGAGAAGGCCGGGATTTTTGCTTGGAAGAATTGGAGCAATTTTTCTTGGGGTTCTACTTACTAATTGCATCAAGAAAGAGGTGGGTGTTTTTTTTACATTCTAGTTGTCGTGTAGAATGCATGCTTAAATAAATTGTGTTTGAAATGGAAAGTTTGGCATGAGTTCTTTAATTTCTAAACTTGTTATGATACATGTTGTGATGACATCTAGTGTTTTTAGTAGTAATGAAATATAATAAATTAATGCATGTTAGTTGGAAATTTCAGTATAGAATTATTCTGTTGTCAAATTAAATTCTATTTAGAGCATGTTAGTATGCAATGATTAAATCATGTATACAAATTGTATGTGTGTAACAGCTTGTTAAATTGTTGTGCAATTAGCGGTGAACTATTGTTAATGGAGATGTGAGATTTTTCATGAACTAAGAATAAGGCTACAAGAAAATAAATTTACTCATATTTTAGTTTGTTATAAAGAGTAGTCAATTTTGCAAATTGAAGCATATGAGTGTAAGATTTCTAAAAGTGACTATTTAAGTTAATTTCTGAACAACATCATGTTACTATTAATAAAATTAGAGGAAAAGCATTTTTGGAAGTTTAGAAATGTAATTTAGTAGTATTAATTATGAAGGAAAACAATATAAATCAAAATAGATGAATAAATTAAATGAGATGAAATCAGAGTCTGGAGTTAAAATGTTTTAAACACATATACTATTAGTTGAGCACTTGGCTCTTGTGGCTAGCGCAGGTGCCAGCGCACTTGGTGCTGCCACGTGTTGCGCTTGGGGAGTTCTTGGTCACGGGTTTGAGCCTGGGAGGCTCTTCCTAATTTGTGATTTTTTTGGAAATCAATCAAATGGCGTTTCTGGGTTACAAAAGAACTTGGAGGGGTTTGTGTCACAGTCAGCGAGCGGCTCATTGGTTTGGACTGCGGTCTAGGGTTACTGTTGGCTTTGGGTTCGAATCCGGTAGTACACATTTTGGGTTTTTATTTTTATTTTGTGGTTTTTCATGATTTAAAAATTGGGAACTTCATAGAATTATTTTAGAAGATTATTAGAACACTTGGGAATAATTTCACATTATTCTAAGTTATATTTTGGGAATTAAAAATCATATTCATATTAAATAATGTATTAAAAAAGTTGTGAATTAAAATTTAAAATGAGAAATGCACATGATTTAAGAGTTGATTGTGGGATACAAATTTAGATCACTCATTTGTGAAATTTCATGGATATTAATCCATTGAACTAAGGAAATGGTTGAGGTGGTTTATGATAAAATCAAAGCTTAATAATGAGGAGAAAATAAGGAATTTCTAGAGATTAATCTTAAAGAATCTTTGTATTAAGAAACAATGATTTAATCTTAAAGAACTTTGTATTGAGAAATATACTTGAAGTATAGATAAACATGAAGAGGATTATATTAATTGAAAGAAAGTTGAATATTATTAAAGTGAATAGTTTGGTTTGTTAACCGAGAGATTGTCTACAAGAATTGGATTTGATAAATTCCTATTGAATGTTGCTACAAGAAGTTGAATACTTCATGATCTATCAACATAAAGAAAGTGGATAAAGATGTAATGATGTATAATGAATGAAATGTTTACATTCAGGTTAGATATAACCTAACTGATCTCTATAATGAGATGGTTGTTGGAATCTAGAGGCTGAGCGAGACCCGTAGTGACCGAAAATTTATAAATAAAGAAATTTGAGAAGTAGCTAGTAAGGGCTAATGTTTCTCCTGTGTTGATTTAAGTCTGGTAGGGTAAACTAGTTCTAGGTTGTGATGATTATAATTAAACCTAAGGATAGGCACTAGAAGAAGACATGATAGAAACAACAACGAACATGTCTGGTAAAGAATGTACAGCTCCTAGGAGTTCGAGATCGAGGAATACGTCCGATAAATTCATGTATATGGGCTAGGAATATGTCCGTCTATCATCGAAAAGGCCGGTAAAGAAACTGCAGTTCCTAGGAATGTTCGAGACGGACAGGATACGCTCGGTAAATCCACCGAGGTAGGCTAGGGGAAGGCCTGGTTCGTAGTTGCAGGAGATTGACATGCTAGGGTTCGTGGCTGAGGATACACCCGGTAAATCCACTGAGGTGGGATAGGGGTAGGCCGGTAAGGTCCAATATCCTGGGGTGCAACTCCTCAGTGACTACGCATTGGAGTATATTCATTGGGTTAGGTTACATGGCGTGGGATGTAAACCCTATAATGAGGTGTACGTTAAGGGCTTGTCCTCGGACCTATGTAGTATGGGATGCATAGAATTCGAACAAGTATTCATTAGTGTCATCATAATGTAAACGTTTGCATTATGTATTAAGTCATATCATACACTGACACTACTAGGATAGTCACTTTTTCTATTTGCATTCAAGTTTGTGTTTGCTAAAGTAGAAGAATAGTTGTATTATAGCATTGCGTCAGTTGTTTGAAATTGACGTGCCCATAGTTTTCCAGTGCAGGACTTGGATTAGCAAAAGGTATAAAGATGAATTGATACTGATGATTACTTCCAGACTAAAGTTGTTGAATGTTAAAGTTGTATATATTTGTTGTAACTTCCGCTGTGTATTTTGTATCAGACACTGTGTAATGAAAAAGTTTTAAATTCCTTATAAATTTGTACGAATTGAAGTAAAAGATTATGTTGTGCTATGAATTACATGTGAATGGAATTCGGGGCGTTACACTTGCGGTGCGAGATTGAATCCCTGGAATTATCGAGATGTGAATGGAAGTGGCTCCAGCTAATCTGCAGTGTGGGATTGATCTCTGAAATTCTCGGGGCATGGGCTAGGTACTCATAAATTGTGTAAATTTTGTAGTAGCCACATGTGTAGGTTTGCGTGGCAAGGGATTGAACCCTAAATGAGGTGAACGTAAACGCATGACTCGGATCTATGTAGTATGAGATGCATAGAATCCGAACAAGTGTGCATTAATGTCCATCATGAACATTGTGTTTTCCTGGACATTGTTCTATGCATTTTTCTTTATTTTCTTGACACTCACTTATTCTCTCAAGTTTAGTAGCACTTATTGATCTTTTATTGTTGTTTTATTTTATGTTGTGTCTCTTTTTTATATTTTGGAAATTCGGGGCACTAAATCCACTACTTTGTCAAACTTCTTTTTTCATTCATTAGGATCAATAATGAGCTTAGCAATATGGGCAGATTTCTCATGAATTACTTTTTGGTTTTCATTATTTATTGCTAAAGATTTTTGAATGTATTTTTTCCAACGTTCGTTTTCTTCTATCAATAAATCATGATCTTTCCTAAATGACTCAAGTTTTTCAATGACTAAAGAATTTAAATCTTTAAATTTTTTATTTTTTTAGCAACATTAGTCATGTGATTCATTCGATATTCACTTATATTGTTTTAGCACACGACTAAATTTATTTGCATAATCTTTTAGGTTATTACAAATATCTACTAATTCATCATATGTTAGTTCTTCAATTACCTTTTCTTGGATTGGTGATTGCCTTCACCATTTCTAAGAGCCCTAAATCCAAAGTCACTAAGTGCATGTCCATCATCGTTGTCATTTCGTTCTGAATCTAGCAAAGTTGCCTTCAACACCTTCTTTCTATAACTTGAATTTGAAATGTATGTTTTGTTTCTTTCTTGAGATAAAAGATAGTTTGCACGGATATGGCTTGTTTTCTTACATTTATAACACACATCATTCTTGTCTTTGTCTTTTCTTCCCAGAAACATGCCACATTTCTTATGTTTAAGAAACTTACTTAGTTTTTGGGTCAATAGCATGATATCCTCATTAGATCCTTCATGGTTTGATTCTGAATTGTATGTCGTAAGGTTGCGGCTTTCAAGGCTTTGGTATTCTCTTTGATTTTAGGAATGATCACAATATTTTGTCTGTATATTTTTGTCTCCGCTATCTCCGTCTCATATGTTTTCAGTTTTCCCTGAAAAGTATAATATCGAATCCCTTCTCATCGCGTTTCTCCATCATTGCAGCAACTTTGATATCACACTCTTGTGTGAGACATCTTATGTGTTTTCTTATCTTTCGGTCATCACCCAACATCTTACCTAAGCTCTCATGTTCTTGGGAAATTATGTCAAAGCGAGCTAGCATCTGGTCTACGTTTTCGACTGTAATCATATGAAAAATATCAAACTTATAAAAACATAATGTAACTATGGCTTTTACCTCAGACGCAGTTTCTTCGTAACGTTTTAGCATATCATTCCAAATTTCGTAAGTCGTTTTGCAATTGGGCCCACATCGCATAAGTTCTTTATTCTTCAAGCCTGCATATAGTGCGGTCATGGCTTTGGAGTTGTAGTCTTCAATGAAAATCCTGCCTTTGTGGAGGTCATTTTTTCATCACTAATAGGGAAATCTATTTTTTCTTACGCAAAAGTTCCATACTTGTTCTCCAAGATTCTGTAAAAGTAAGACATGCGTACTTTCCAAATATCAGAGCATTTTCTATCAAAATAAGGAGAGCTTGTGAGACTTTGTCCATTGGAGTTAGATGACTCTAATTTGTAAAAGTCTTCAGGATGAGGGATTTTGGTCATTGGACATTTTGCACTTAGCATTTAAGCTATTAATGAGCACCTTGCTTTGATACCACTATAAGTCACCCGGGAGGGGATGGAGTGATTGTGTGAAAATTAAATTCTTAAAATAAATGCACAAAGTAAGAAAATGGAGTTAGAAAGAAAACAAAATAAGAACGCATGACAGATCGATATAACGTGGTTCGACCCCCAGATTTACGTCCACACCTCTTACCTATAGCAATTCTCCGTCACAAGTGTTGCATTATACTTAAAACCCCGTACAGTTTGTTCTCGGTATTTAGGATGGTGGACCTATTATATCCATATGATATCTATATATAAGGCCCGTAAACCACCTCTTATCGAAGCGAAAAAAAAGAAAAATAGCAAGATCAACATCTTGACTAAGAAAACAATAAAGGCACACACTCTCTTGATCGTTGAGAAAATATTGAATTCTAAAAAATTAGAGTTGAAAGAGATGAAGAATACTCAGGGAATTCACATCTATTTATAGGGTAAAAATAATTTCTTTCCGAAACAATGAAAAGAAATGCCAAAAACTATTTTTATTCCGGTATCGGTCCTGTATTTATGTACAGTCAACGGTCAAACTCTCAGCTAAAGCCAGAGAGGTTGACAGTCAACTGTATCAAAATTGCACTTGAAGTGCGGTCGACTATCGAGATAGTCGACTGTGCGGTCGACCGTTACTTACTAAAAATAGAATATTTGGTGAATCCAGTTTATATTGTTTTCTTTACTCAATATTTTATCAACGATTCTTTACATATATATTCCTTACAATTATAGGAGTAAATATTATTAGTCTTGCTGACTTCTTGAAGATTTAAGCACATGTTTCTTGTTAGATAATATCTTTGACATTTCACAATCTTTTCAATACGTTCATTTTAAAGTTGTTTTCAAATATCTGTTAAATCTTCATTTGAATTTGAAATCTCTATTATCCTCTACATATCTTAACTGAAAATATTAGTCGCAGAAGAATGTTTTATACACATTTAACTTTGGATCAACAACAAATACTTTTCACAATTTTTTTGATTTAGAATTAAAATCTCGCTATTTTGTTATGTGAATCATACTAATATAATATACTATATTTTCTGAATTTATGATGATCGCTATTTGCTTATCAGTAATGGCATAAAGTTCCATTAGAGCAACCACAATGATCTGCTATATTTGTCATTTTTCCTACGATTTTGTTTCCCAAGAAATCTGCGCCGCAGAAGATCCTGAATTTGAGACTTTCTAGCAAAATAGCACCCACATCGGTTTGCTATTTTGCTATTATTGGCAAAATTGCTACAGTCGCTTTTCATATTTTTGAAACTTTTTTCTCTTTTTCAAAATATAGGGGACGGAACATGTTCCGTCGCTATTATTTTAAATTTTTTAATTGGATCGGACGGTACAACATGTACTATCCTATAATTATTTTTTATTTTAAAAAATTTTTTAAGTATCATATGGAACAACTTGTTCCGTCCTCCGAAAAAAAAAAAATCGGACGGGACAACACAAAAAGTCTCAAAGGACTTTTGACCAAGTCTCAAAGGACTTTTGACCAGCCAACAGTCTCTAATTAATGGGGTTTAGTGTTAATTAATCATATTTTAGTATTAATTAGTAACAAATTTATACACTAATAATTATTTTAAAAATATTACCATTTTAATCTTTAACATATTACCAAAAAAAACCTTCCAGACGGAACTCAAAATTTGGCAAACAACGCATACTCGCTATATGCTTTTTTCAAACTGCCATTTTATGATGTTTGAGCGAAACCACAATGGATGCTCTTATATAAATGATGGTAAAAATAGATGGATCCAACCTCAAGCTTATGTAACTTCTGTCCATCCTTGTCCGGACTGTCATGACCCTTCAAATCCAGTAGTTGCATAAAGTTGACTCAGCAGAGCTGGATTCTTCTAAATCCTTACACCATCAGATTGCACTGAAATCTCAGATTGCACTGAAAACTCAAACTAAATTATAGGCTAAATTATAGAAAAAAACACTAAACTATATGCGTTATGTAGAAAATTGCAATGAATTTTTTTTCCCCAAATCCACATGAAGTATATTTTGAAAAAAATCACATCTAACTTTTCTTTCGTATTAGATAACTACATTTATCTTTGCAATTTGGTTTAGAAAACATCATGTATCTTTCTTATTATTATCAAAAAACATCACTCAATTTTAACAGAAAGCTCATGCTGTCGGTGTGAATTTTTTGAAGTACATATTTCATGATGGTTTTTTGCGCAAAAAAAATAGTGCAATTGTTTGGTTTAGGGTTTTTTTCCCTTCTAATTTAGCCTAAATTGTATTTCACCCAGAGTTTAAATTAAGTTCAATTTATTCAATATATTCAATGCCTAACTTGGGAGGTCACCAAGTTCTGTCTTACGTGTTACACCCACGTCGGCATCATTATGTCTATAGTCTGTCTTGTGTATTATTTATAGTACTTCTGTTCAATGGGTGGTAAAGATTAATTAATAGTTGCTAACCTACTACAAATATCTGACAAATTCCAAAACCGTCTTCTACTGTTATAAATCATATCGTGTTTTAATACTCTGATAGCTCCGAAGTGATATGACTTTGGTGTGGCTATTTAATTGTATTGGCTTTTTTTTTTTACTTATAAATGGTACATGCTCATACATTTGGTTCCAGCATGTAACCAATGTAACGCACAGAGACACAATGTGGCCTGTCGAAAGTGATAATTTTGGCGAACATGGTTTGGCTTAATCAGGGGCCCTGATGTTTCGTTAGGGACCTCAACGTATCCCTCTCTCGTAATGGTGGTGTCCTCTAGTTGAGGGCCCGAAGCCCCACCGATGTCTGTTAATGTTCGGTAGGTAGCAAAACATCACGTGACTGACAGCTTGTGACATAGTCCACATCTCATACAGGATTAGGAGAGAAGGTGAGGTCGGCTGCTTTTTAATTCAGAAACTGCTGGAAAATTTGTGCCGGGGGTTGGGCGCGAGTAATACTGAACAATATGCATACCCAGATCTAACAGATCAAAACAGCTCTAAAGTTCTGACTTGAAAGAGTTTATATGCGATCAAGTGTTCCTGTGAACGAATAGCGATGCGAAATTGTGAATCAGACAATTGTATTGTTGAGACATCTCTAGATTTTTTAGGTTTTCATTGCTTTCATGTCGCGTGAATGTGCAAAGTTTGAACATTGTTATTGCACAACCTGATCAGACTTGACCCATGAGCCAACCAGCTATTCTTGCACTGAGCACCAAATTCTAATTTTATGTTCCAAATATTTATTTGGTAAGAGCAAGGCCTTGCACTGAGCACCAAATTCCAATTTTATGTTCCAAATATTTATTTGGTAAGAGCAAGGCCGATCGGACCTTAACCCCCCCCCCCCCCCCCCCCCCCCCCCCCCCCAATCGGCATTTTCCTAAAAAATCCCTCCCCAACCGTTCTGCATAAGGTGGGCCCCCTTCCCCAATTTTTTGCCGATCCTTAATTGGAGCTGCATTTAGCGGCTCCATTTTTGGAACCGCATTTTTTTTTGCAAAAACCCCCTCCTCTAATCCAAAATTTGTATACACAATATATTTATGGAATATATTAGTATATATTTGTTTATTTGATTTGTTTTTTTTAAAATTTCTTTTATATATTTTATTTATAGACAAAATTTATACTATTGTTAAATTTTTAACAAGATCTTCAATATAAGACCAATATTGAATTTAGTCCTGATTTGTTTTAAGTGTAGAAATTATTCATACCAATCAATAATTATACTAAAGAGAAATACGAATTCATTGATATTCATAGAAAATTACAAAACATAATACTGAACAAAACATCAAAAATGAAAAATATAATACTGAATGAAGGATCGAAAATTTTAAAAACATAATACTGAACAAAGAGCGATTTTTTTTTTTTACATTCACTAGTTGTATGCAAAAAAATAGAAGTTGTATTATCATTTTTGCATTCAAAAAAATAGTTTGGTGGCAAAAAAAAATTACAAAAAATTTTTATGAAACCCCAAAATGGGGTACCATTGGAGCACCTCAATTGAAACCCCGAATCAAAATGGTATATTCTAAGGAATATGCCAAAATGGAACCCCAAAATGGGGATGGAGATGGGGTTCCATTGGCCTTGTTCTAAGACCCGCAAAAAATTGTAATATTTTATGCAGAGTGTATTTCATTGCATTCATGTCGTCTGAATGTGCAAACTTGAACATTGTTATTGCACAACCTGATCAGACTTGACCCATGATCCAACCAGCTGTTCTTGCACTGAGCACCAAATTCTAATTTTATGTTCCAAATGTTTATCTGGTACAACCCGCATAAAAATGTATTATTTTATGCAGAGTGTATTTCATTGCATTCATGTAGTGTGAATGCACAAAACTTGAACATTGTTATTGCATAGCCTGATCAGACTTGACCCATAAGCCAACCAGCTGTTCTTGCACTGAGCACCAAATTCTAATTTTATGTTCCAAATATTTATCTGGTAAGACCCTCATAAAAATGTAATATTTTATGCAGTGTGTATTTCATTGCATTCATGTCGTGTGAATGCGCAAAACTTGAGCATTGTTATTGCACAACCAGATAAGACTTGACCCATGAGCCAACACGCTGTTCTTGCACTAAGCACCAAATTCTAATTCTTGTTCCAAATATTTATTTGGTAAGACCCGTATAAAAATATAATATTTTATGCAGAGTGTATTTCATTGCATTCATGTCGTGTGAATGCGCAAAACTTGAACATTGTTATTGCACAGCCTGATTAGACTTGACCCATGAGCCAACCAGCTGTTCTTGCACTGACCACCAAATTCTAATTTTTTGTTCCAAATATTTATTTGGTAAGACCCGCATAAAAATGTATTACTTTGTGCAGAGTGTACTAGTTTAAATGATAACTCTGGGAGAGTCCAAATCTTTGGAGTTCTTTTGTATTTATTTGGTAAGTCCCATTTTTGTTGTGCTGTACCTCTATATATACCGCTTACATACTAGTGTTACCCTGTGCAAATTTCACAACCTAAAATAGTTTTGATGCTCCTAAATTATATAGAACTCCAAAAAATCGTAAGAGAATTGGGAGAAACGTACGAATATCGTCCTAACCGTAATTACTGAAATTTTCATTATCATCCTTATATAAGAAAATGGTTTAGTGAATCACTGCCAAACTATAATGTTATCCAATTGAATATTACTAAAGCGAAAAAATGCATGCAATGATAATATGTCGCAAATTCATCTAATTTATGATAACATGTATATTATAAAATCATTAACATTCAGTAAATAGGTTTTACATTATAAACCATGCATTATAGCACAAGTTATGGTAAAGATTATAAACTAATAAAATCATATAAAAATAATTTTATGAATTGTGTTTGCTTAAAATTCTAATTCTATGTTAGGGGATAAGGATGTGGATGTGGATGGGGATGGGTTTGAGAAGAGACATGGGATTTTGTGAGATTGAGAAAGTTGGAGGAAAAGAGATTGTGTTTGAGGAATTGATGTTTTTTTATTATTTTGGTTTATTAATAAAATCGTGTGTAGTGCATGTATTAGTTAAATAGGAATACCTGTTGGGATTGGGGCGTCAACAAATGCCCTCTGGTCGTAGCGGAACTAATTAGAGCAATGATAAAGTCGAAGTAGACGAGGCGAATAAACTGAGCAAGCAAGTAGATCCGCCAAACTAACACAAACACAACAACGATGACTTATCTCGATTAGCTTTGGCTTAATCCGGGGGAAAATAAAGGGAGATCTGATATTCAAATAGAAGAGATTACAAGAATTTACTGATTCACTTGATACAAGGAATTAAACTCACTCACCAAGAACTATTTCTCTCTCGAGCCTCTCTTTGCAATGGAGAAAAGAATCTGTGAAGTACTTCCTCTCATATTAGAGGAGTTTACAATATATATAGAAGAATAGAGAAAACCTTGGTCTAATCTTGATCCTTAGTCGTCCGATATAATCTGGAAAAGAAGTAACTGAATAGGAGCCGCAGGATCTAACTTGGAGTTAAAGATTGGATTGAAACGACCTAACAAATTGAAGCCCAAAAACGAACATAGCGCCGCGAGTGGTCGACCGTCCAACAAGATCGGTCGACCGTACCACTCTCTGACATTCCCTGTACTTCGAGCAGTCAAGGGGCACGATCGGGGGCTGCGGTCGACTATCACCAAGATCAGTCGACCGCAACTAGCCTGCACCCTACTGTTGCTGTTTCTCCTTCTATTCACTTCGACGCTTTGACCTTCATGCTTCATATTACATTCTTTTAATCTGAACAACGAGTATTCAAGACACAATCCTAACAAACTACACCTTGGATTGCATACGAGTGCTATCACATGATGTGTTACTCATCTCCAAACTCTAACAAGTTCCATTTGCAAAGAAAACTTAGAACAATATCTTCTTCTTCTAGTTGAACTGATATCTACCCAATCTCACCAAATCCAGTATACCCCTTTAAGGGTACACCTCCGTAGATGTACTCACGAAGTTGCCAAACTCCGCATGAACTCCACCTACCCGTAGGCTTTTTCCACCTCTCGACGATATTCGAACGTCGTGGTCTCGTCTCGATGAATCTAGTTGCGGCAAACTAGCTAAACTTGCGGGAATAACGAGAAAAGAGCAACACTTCTGCAAGTATTTCGGATTCCCCAAAACTTGCAGAGATTGTTTTGGCTTGGCCCAACCATTCTCATACCTCTAATCACCTTACGATGACTTTGAAAAACAGACAGAACTCCACCTTGAGCTGTGTACCTGCAGCCCTGTGCACCAAGAGTTCCAAAGGAAATCAGATTCCGTTTCAGCAGAGGAATATGCAAAACATCCCTTAAAGTGAACATGTTTAGACCTGACATCTTCAACTCAACTGTCCCCTCACACACTACTTCACAAATCTCTCTAGTTCCCGTTGTCACACAACACCTCGTAGTAGACTTATAAGTAGAAAACAACTCCCTCTTGGAGCAAATATAAGAAGAACTCCCTGAATCAAGAAACCAACTAGAATCCACTTCTAAAGAATTTGAAACAAGAAGACACGAACCACCTAAATCAAAAGCACCAAAGGCACTAAATACATTAGCGGGCTGAACTCCCGTTCGTGATGCTATCTTGATTCTGTAATTTCCAACAGTCTTTCTTGGTATGCCCTGGCCTCTTGCAATATCGGCAACGGATCAAATCCTTTTGCAAAACACTTTGTCTTCCTCCTGAAGGACCATCCACAGCTAGACAACTTGTAGGAATAGACGATGATGATTTATGGGTCTCCTTCCTAAGTTGATTTTCCTTCAATGCTTTGATTACACCATCTAACGAAATACTCTCCTTGGCCGATCTACGGTGTAGCATCGGTCGTGATCAAAGGCTCGTAGGAATCCGGCAGTGAATATATCAGGTGGAAAGCTTTATCTTCCTCGCACACATCTGCGTTGATTTCCTTAAGTTCAGATAATACCTTATTGAACTCTGTAATGTGGTCTTAGAGATCAGTATCTTCCTTCATAGATAAACGGAATAACTTTCTCTTCCAATGCATCCGATCTAATAATGACGAACCGGAGTAGTCAGCTATGAGTTTTTCTCACAAACTCGCCGCATCAGTTTCTACAAGAAATCTGCACTTGACCTCGTCCGCCAAGGATAGTCGGATTAGACTTACGGTTCTTTCACAAATATCTTCCCAAACGTCATCCGGCATATCAGCTGGCTTTTCTTTCTTCTTGACTGCTAACTGCAATCGTTCTTGAACAAGAACATCATACATGTCAGTCTTCCAAAGATTGAAATTGATCTTTCCATCGAACTGCTTGATCTTCAAAATACTGTGGCCTGTCATCCTAACTAAGGAACTCAGCAACCTGAAGCTCTAATACCAGTTATTAGGATTGGGGCATCAACAAATGCCCTCTGGTCGCAGCGGAACTAATTAAAGCAATGAGGAAGTCGAAGTTGACGAGGCAAATAAATTGGGAAAGCGAGTAGATCTACTAAACTAACATAAACACAACAAAGATGACTTATCCCGGTTAGCTTTTGCTTAATCCGGGGGAAAATATAGGGAGATCTGATATTCAACTAGAAATGATTACAAGGAGTTACTGATTCACTTGATACAAGGAATTAAACTCACTCATCAAGACCTATCTCTCTTTCCAGTCTCTCTTTGCAATAGAGAAAAGAATCTATGAAGTACTTCCTCTCGTATTGGAGGAGTTTACAATATATAGAGAAGAATAGAAAGAAACCTAGGTCTAATCTTGATCCTCAGTCGTCCGATATAATCTGATAAAGAAGTAACTGAATAGGAGCCGCACGATCTAACTTGGAGTTGAAGATTGGACTGAAACAACCTAACAAATCGAAGCCCAAAAACGAACACAGCGACGTGGGCGGTCCACCGTCCAACAAGACCGGTCGACCGTATCACTCTCTGACATTCCCTGTACTTCGAGCTATCGGGGGGTGCGATCGACTGTCACCAAGACCGGTCGATCGCAACTAGCCTGCACCCTACTGTTGCTATTTCTCCTTCTACTCACTTCGACGCTGTAATACCTTGGTTCTTTATTATTTTATTTTTTAATTAAATGAAGGTTTGTGAATTTTACGTGTATTGCACATACTAATTCATGTGTATTTTTTTATATAAAAATTATTTATTTTGTAGCATGAATAAACATTTTCCTATCTCTCTTTTATTTTTGAAAACCTAAGTAGATTCTAAAAAGCCTAATTGTTTATTTTAAGCCCATCCTAATTATTTGATTATTTATAATTAGCCCATGGAGTTTTAGCCCACTAGTTTATTTCTCTTTTAAATAACATAACTTATAGTGTAGATCATTTTGGTAGACAATTAATTAATTTATCATGTACAATTAGTGGTTAGGGGTGCTACATTTGGCACGTGCATGCACTAGAGTGTGCATTGTGCACTCTTCTACATAGGCCAGATGGAGTCAAAGGAGAGTGGGAGAGTGGCTTAGTGGATAGGTGGTTACTTGCTCATGGGTGGTTGCTACAACTTCCCAATGTATCCTAGTCTTTTATCTACAACCATCTAATGCAATCCTAGCCCTCTATTTTGGCCCAAAAATTAGTATAAATACCCCCCCCCTCCCTTTTGTATGCATACAATACACTAAATTTTTATCTAAAGAAAAGAAAGAAAATATATAAGAGAGTAAAAAGATTGAGAGAGTTAGAAAAAGATTGAGAGAGTTAGAAAAAGATTGAGTATTTTAGATTGTGTGTGTGTTCATTTCATGGAGGCCGGCCACTTCATCAAGGAAAGAGAGGGCTCGGGTTCACTAGTGCAAGGAGGAGGAGGCAATCGTGGTGGCTCAAACTAGGAGGAGAAGGACCGCTCGTGTGTTCAAGGAGATTCTAAGAGCTTTTGTAGTGTTTTTATTCAAATAGGTGGGTGTTTTTCTGTACTTCTAATCTTAGACACCATGCTAGAGACTTTTGATAAATAAGAATGCTAAAAGAATGTCACACCCCGCTTCCCAAAAAAGAATACAGAATACGGATACGCAACAAAAAGCCCAGCGAATGATTTTTCATCATCCATAAGCTGTTCAGAATCTTTGCAATATCTCACAAAATAATCAGAGTCGGAAGCAAAAGAGTCAACCACACATGCATAACTGAATAAATAAGCCAACAAAATTTACTTGAAGCAGAATATAATATTCTCAAATAAATCCGAATCTAGATAAGTCAAATATCCTGAGTCACATCGCCCAAATACAAAATAAATATTCAAGTACTCAAAATACATTTTACCAAAGCAACAATAATAATAATACTAAATAAACAAGAAATCCAGCACTAATATCTCATTTCGCCAATACCGTCGGGCAGCTGACCATCCTGATCTGCAATTAACAATTGCAGGAGAAGGAAAGAGAAAAACAAGTACCCGTCAATTGCAAGTTACGGGCCACTATAATATAGGATACAAGCACATGGAAAAACTAACAAATGGCACAGAATAATGAATTAATAGTAACAACTAGCATGGTATACTAACAGTACAAATGGATGTGTCATTGACAGTGTCATATGGTAACTAACAGTGTCCAGTAACAGTAAGCTCAGTATACCAGTGAATCGGGATAACATTATAACAGTATCAGTCCCACAGTATCATTCTAACAATGTCAGTCTAACAGTATTAGTCTTATGTTCTTACAGTCTTGTGTGTATTACTAGCTAGGTAGCACTTCATGCATCCTAGTTTTTACTATATGGTTACTACAACAAACAGTTTCGCTTTTAGATTTCGTAGTGGACCATAATGGGGCAATGTACTCAGGTATCAGTAACAGTAGCAGTAGCTGTAAAGTAACAGTGAAAGTAGCAGTAAAGTAACGGTAACAGTAGCAATATGGAACAATAGTTCCCTTCCAAGTACACGTTTCTATTTTTCCCACTACTAGATCTTCCCTTAAGAAACTCCGGCTTGGTTACTTTTATTATGGTCATCAAACAGGCATGAATGTATACAAAATAGTGTCAAACTAACATGATATGATCAGTATTAGGTTCAGGGAAACAAATAAACATTCATAGATGATATATAGTCCCATAAACGAGCAAAACAGTGTAAGTTCATGTTCAGGACAGCAAGACAGTACAGTACTAAAACAGTGATTCCCACTACTACAAACATCCAAACCTGGATCCGTCGAAGGATCTGGGAAATAGACTTCCACAAAAATCCAGCGAATATAAATAGGCAATATAGTATTTCACAAAGTCATAATTCAAAATTGATTTGAATCCAGAAAACATGTTCAGTCACAAATCAGTAAACGAATTCTCAGTCTGAAAAACAGCATCAAAACCTCTCAAATAAATTCAGGAAAAATCTTGGGTATTCCCCTATACGTCTATAATCAAAATATAGAGTTTCATAATATTTCAGTAAATTTAGTTCAGTCATCAAAAATGAGAAAACATTGAAAAACGCTAGTTTGGTAAATCTGGAATTTCCAACACTGCTGTACAAAAACTATGATATCTCGCAACCAGTAAAACAAAATCCAATTCCGCCAAAGGTATATGAAAATAGATAAAATATACTAACTTCATATTTCACAATAATTTTCCATACAGTAAAAGGAATCAGGGTGAAAATAAGGTTCTTTACAAAACAGCGAGCAAAATACAGCAAGTATAGATTTCATAAACGAGCATGAAACAACATATAAAACTCATCAATAAAATTTACCAAAATTCTGGGTAATCCCTAACTAGATAAAGAAACACTGACCAAAGTTTTGTATCAGAATAATATATGTAGCATAATTCTTTAAAATAATTTATCATCAAAATTACCGAAAAATAGAATCTAGAAAAGATCGACACCTTTATAGTAAAACAGTCATAACTCAGTCATACAAAAACAAAATCAAGCAAGGTCAGAGGGGTTTGAAAATAGACGAAGTTCTCTAAAACTCATGTTTTACACCGAAATTAAGATACTGACTTTAAAATAGTCCAAAACAGCAAACAAAACAGATCAGTAACAAAATACAGATTTTTCCCTTTAACAACAACTCAACATATATCATACAAAACTTGTTTAAAACACACCCAAATATGAAATCGAGTCTACCAAGTGTCTAAACATCATAATCTAGGGTATCTAGCATGTCCACACCAAATATAACACATGGGTTTCAACCAAATCACGAATTCTCACAAAAGTCTCACATACATGATCAAAATCAAGAATGGGTAAATCATAAGTTAATTCATGTCCATATTGTATCGTGAGTCATCTATGGTCAAGTTTTCACAATAGAGACAAACTCATCACTTATAACACAAACAAGAGTCGTCTCTATATCCATCTACACTATAGGTGGTATTTTTGACTTGTATCAAACAAATGAATTAGAGTACAAGTTACTTGCCTTAACCGAAGATGAAGAACAATGCAAATCAAGAGCAACGGTCAAAACCCACGAACGAAAATTTGCTAATCAATGAATCCAAGCAATTAGAGCGAAAATCTCCACACGAATAAAAACTCCAAAAGCGAGAGAAATATAGTGGCTTGCGGCCACAAGGGAAAACCACGAAAGAGAGTCGAGGGATTGAGTGGTGGTGGGTGGTCGGGATATGCAAGAGGGATGATCGGAAGTAGGGTGAAGGTGAAGGGCTCGGGTTTGGGGTGTTGGGCTACTCGGGTTGGGGCATACAGCCGGAGGGGGGGGGGGGTCGGCCTGGGCTCGGGTGAAGGCAGGTCGGAGAGGAGTAGTAAAATTACCTTATTGCTATGAAAATGTGAAATTGGAACCGTGTTAATTGTAGGAAAATGCTTATGAATGGTCAGTAGATGAAATTATTAAATTTGTGCTTATTGAACCATTGTGACACTTGTTCAAGGAATGCAACTATGACTATGAGTATTGTAGATAAAAGAGGGGAAAAACAGGAATTAATACTTCTTTAATAAAGTTATAATGCAAAATTTGGTAGAGGGTTTGCTAAATTGAAATTTTGCAACTGTAGGCATAGAATGCAAATTAGAGTGAAAAATACTGGTTTTAATGTCAAAAAAATATTTTTAAAACACTGATTTGTTAATTAAATATAAACTCAGTATTCTGGAAATTTTTAGGGCTTTATGTGATGAAAAAACAAAGTTATGAGCTTTTGAAAAATGAAATAATTTTAAGAAACAGAGACTCGAAATAAACCTATTTTAATCTAATCCTATATCAGTTAGACACTATGGTCATACTGGTTATAGGGGGCACCAGTTGCGTTACTGTAGCTATGCGGTATCCCTTGTGTGTGGGTTCGAGTCTTGGCAGAGGCTTTTTACTTTTAAAATTTGATTTTTCCCAAATTCCGAGAACATAACTCAAACCCCAATCAACTTCCCTTTATAATAGTTGGGCACTCTGCCCCTTTTGACTAGCGCGTGGGGTTGGTTTCGGTGACTATGCACCTTGGCTATGTGTGTGCAGGTTCGAAATGGGTTAAGGCCAATTTTTTTGGAAAAAAATCATTTTTTTTATACACTGGATATATTGTTGAGTTTTAAAATATAATAAATACTGAGAAAAAATATTAGAAAATTTCTGAAAATACATAGACTTATTAAAATTATATTTTTTACATGTGGATCTTTAAAATGAGAAATAAGAGTACAAAGAAAATTAAGAGTGAAGAATTCATCTTAGTTTTGATCTTTTTGAAATTTTAAAACAAAGTAATGAAATTTTTGACTATAGAAATAATTGAAAAGAGATAAATTGAGATTTTTCGCTCATAAGTGTTGAGTAGAATTAAATGAGAATTTGAGTATGCAAGTTGTGCATGAAAGTATGAGAAAAAGAGAACTTGTCGAAATGTGCAATTTTTGTGAACAAATATGTTTTCTTCTATGAATATGAAAGGAGAACTTAGACTAGAATTTTAGCTATAACTCTATGTCGGCAAGAATGAAAATATGGAAAAGAGGATTTTGATATTTTGACCAAGTTTAAGTTGTTGGCAATGATTGATGTTGAAAATACCGATGTAGGAGTAATGCTAGATTCTAGAATATTGACCTTCAATTATACATAAGGATTAGATACATAGTTAAGACGTGATGAACGTAAGAGAAAACATGAGTATGAGGGCCACTGGATTGGCGGTGGGAGAGTATTCACAGGATGTCCCATGATGCATCATGATTAGGGCGTGAATACTACTCCAGAGTACCGTCCCGGTGACGACGCTTATGGGGTGATCTAATGACTACGGGTGGTGCCATGTCTATGGTAGGAGGGAAATTGACCACAGGATGCCTGCATGATGAGTCTTGTGTCAGTGCATGGGGTTCACTCCAGGGCGCCTAGACGTGGGCTTGTAACTCATAGAACGCCTAGGATACTTACCGTAGTTACAGTAGTAGATTAAGTCATGGCAAGGGATCGAACCCTACAAGTTGAAGAACGGTGATGGGCTTGCCCTAGAACCTATGTAGTATGGGCTGCATAGACTCTGAACAAGTGCGCATTAGTGTCATATAATGTAAACAACTAAGTGCACAGCACAACACGATATCAATAGGATAGTCCCTCTGTAGCTTTGTCTGTGATCAAGTTTGTGGTTTGTTTAAGTATTGAAAATCGTAATACTGTTCGGCATAGTGAGGATGGCCGTGTATAATATTTTGTCGGTTGTAAGCAACTGATGCGCCCACTGTTTTCTATGCAGGATAAAGAGATTGGCAAGATTAAAGTATGCATGCTGCTTAAAGATTAATTCAAATGTTGTATATTTTATTCGTGTAATTTTTGTAAAATTGCTTCCGCTATATAAATGTAAATGTAATTGTAACTTTGATGTAACAAAAGTTTTTATTTCCTTATAAAATTGTACGAAGAGAAGTGTAAAGATCCTGTGAAACTTCGAATTCAGTCTTTTTTGGAATTCGGGGTGTTACAGATGCTTCGACCTTCGTGCTTCATATTACCTTATTTTAATCTGAACAACGAGTATTCAAGACACAATCCTAACAATACCTACTTTTCCTCTTCTTTCTCTAGAGGGCTAACAGTTAGTTGAGAGTTAAGAGTTGCCTCTCCTGAAACGGAAATAATATTTCAAAATAGAGAAATGAAAGAGAGGATAGACTCTCTATCCTATTAGTATAAGATATAGATGTAACAAGTATTTATGTATAATGGTTGTACATCGTAGCCCCAATTTACATTTGTTATGTCTTACCAGCAGCATATTGGCTTATGTATTAAATTTTAAGGGTATAAAATATGTGATAAATATTACAACAAAATAACGAAGAAGGCATAGTAATTAAATGCTGTAATTTCTCATTTGGAATTAGGACATGATATGAGAATCGCAATGTATGTTGTATGTAATTTCCCATTTTAATTTATAATTCTTAATAATGTTTTCAAATATTTTGAGATAAAAATTAATGTAGCAAAGTGTATGTGAAATATTCTAGAATTGCACATTATCACATTATATACGTAAGATTTATACCAATAATATTTGTTTCATCTAGATCCAGGTACAATTAGGGGCGGCAACGGACAGATTTTGGTAGGATCCTATAAGTGTAATACCCCTCAAAATAGCGTATATCTATTTTTGCACAGTAATCTGTGCACAGTTAAGTATTGTACACGATTACGTATTTTTCTAATAACTATCAGTTTTTAATTGAGAAATTTCAGATATACAAGCTGTTCAGAACCCGATAAGATAGAATCGGGATATCTTCTCGATTAAACTGTAGATTTGTCCCGATTGTTTTGACCAGGCAATTTTCGGGAGAAAATAATAATTTTTATAAAACATATATTTTTATAGAATTTAAATTATATGTTGGTTATTCTAAACTAAGCTAGGGCTTGAATTGAATATGGATTATATTTGTGCACAATGGTTACTATTTTGACCTAGGGTTACTTGACATAACCTAGGGTTAGGAATCCTAGCATCATGTGATCATGGCTTGGATCTTGATGAAGATCCAATGGTGGAAATAATTCACCATGTGTGTTGACTTCATGTAGAAATGAGAAGTTTCCAAGAAACTTCTAGGTTGTTGTGTTATCTTCATCTCATCCCTCCATCTTCACTCAACTCAACTCCACTCCACCCATCCCCACCCTCCAATGTTGGCCGGTCCATTTTTCCACCCCGAACCCTAGCACTCCATTCTATAAAAACCCCACTCCACTTCACTTCTCATCTCTTCTCATTTTTGTTATCTTTTTCTTGCATCAAAAAAAAGGAGAGAAAGAGAAGGAGAAGAAAGGTGAAGTCTTTTGGAAGGAATTTGAAGTAGAGAATAGTAGTAGGAGATTTGAGGAAGCCAAGTTCTTTAAGATCAAGGAGCAAGGAAAGGGAAGCAAGCAAAGCTACGAGGAGTATTCTTGCAATTTAAAAAAGTGGGTGATTATCTAAAACTCTAAAGATTAGTTTATTTTTTTTTATGTGTATGTGATTTTTAGCATGTGGTAGTATTCAAGGAATGTTTGATTTTTCATGTAAAAAATTAACATGCTAAGAAAAAGATAGTTGTATAGTAAGAACAACTCTTTCCATGAGCTTTTGATTAAAGAAGCATGCATGTGAGGTGTAGTTTGAAAATTTCTAACTCATAAACGGTTCAGAATTTTGGACACAAATTTTGGGGACTTGTTATTCCATATATCTATAGCTCACATGAATTTTTTCATAATATTTGGAGGCCATTTGATAGCCTGAATTAGTCCAATTTTGGACAGAGAGTAGTCAAAAAGTTGCTGACTGTGTGAGACTTGTTATGATTTTCCAAAATCATAACTCAATATTAGTTGGGTATTTTGGGCTGAAAGTTTTTGTGGATACTCTTGTATGTGTCTAGAACCATATTCTTAAATTTCTTAATTTTCTGAGGTCATTTGATGCCTCAAAGAATTTGTATATTGCAGCTGGTCTGGAAGTTGTAGCTGAAGCTATCTTTTTTGGACTAAAGTTTATTTAGTCATAACTACTCGTGTATCTATGATATTGCTATGAAACTTTTTCAGTAACTTTTGTTATGAGTCTAATTTATGGTTCCCAAATTTTAGAATTTTTAGATGACATTTGATGAGGTTTCAAAAATAAATAGTGTGAAGTGAAAAAGATGCTGTTGAAGAGCAGCTGAAATTTTATGCTATGTTTGAGGAGTCACAACTCTTTGTGTAGGATGAATCTAAGTGCAAAATTTGGACAAAAAGAAATGGTATATGTGTGGATTAAGAATCTATAATTTCATGAGCTTTGGACTTAGGGATGATTTCTTATGGAATTTTAAAGTAGACCAGGTTCAGCCTAACTCAGATTGACTAGTCTGTGAAGATGGATAATTCTGGAATTATTGGTTAAGAATTTGGAAGATTGATTAACTAGAGATTTGTAGTGGTGAGTAATAGCTTTCCAAAACATCTGGAATTATGTAATTCCAGTTTGTAGGTTGAAAGTTATGATTTTCCAAAGACTGGGACAGATCCAGTCTTAGTTGAGACAGTGTGGGCTAAATAAACAAATTCTTCTATGTTTTTGCACCTGATGGAATTTTGTATTTTTAAGGACATTAGTAATGGAATCTGAGGATGTGTTCTACTAGGAAGTTGTAGTAGACAGTCCCACCTTTCCATAGAATCCGGAATCGAGTGATTCCGATGAGTGAGCAAACTTTTATGCTATTGGAGAAGTGCAGCAAGTGCATGAAGGAATGAACAGCTGAGAATATATGTGGTTTTTATTATATCAAGCCCATTGAATTTGAGAGAATGATTAACTAGAAAGTTATAGCCTAGGTCTTAGCTTTCCAAAATGGATGGTATCAAGCAATTCCAAATTAGATCTTGGAAGTTATGGGTGTTGCAAGTTCGGCAACCTGTTGCCTTGATCGACTTCAAGCATTGCTAACGCAAGGGACTTGAGTTATGTAGGTAATTAGGTAATATTGTCTACTAGGGAATTGCAGTAGAGTCTCCTACCCTTCTAGAAAACCAAATTTTGTTGGATTTCGATGAGTTCATCTTGAGTCGCCACAACGGCTTGCGATTGGAAGATTGATAAGGAATTTCTCTGCAGGACGCAGTATGGTGACCTTGAGCTATTGAATTTAAGATGTTTTAAGCACTTCATGGAACTTAGACAAGTTTCCTGTGTTTAGTACTTATGGTGGACATGAGTGAGTTGGGAGATAGCTTTGGTCGATTTATGATTGGTGTCTCGATACCTGAGTCTGTCAATGGTCAGAAATTGGTGGTTATGTGTGTGCTTACCTTCATTCAAATTATATTTCATCATTTGGGCGCAGTTGGACTACTCGTTGAGGTTATTGGTCGATGACCTATGAAGGTATTGGGAATCGGTGGATGTGATTCCCGTGATAAATTGTTATTTTGAAAGACCAATCAGGCTCGACATTGTTTGATCGACACCATGTATGATTTGAGTAATAACATATTTTTTCGTACTGCATTGATTAGGTTTTCTTTATTGTTCGCTTGAAGACCGATTTGGTGTTATGGGTGATTCCTTATAATCCAACTCTTTCTAAGAATACCACTAGGCGGTGTTAACCAGGGTTGTCTCTTCCTGTCATTAGGGATACGTGCTACTGTGCGTATCTCGCACTGTTGATTCCTGAAGTGTCGTGGTAAGAATGGAGCTTCCTGTCGGATAGGGGGTTTTTAAACCTTCGAGGCCATCATGTTCTTATGTTGTGTGGACACAAACGGACCATGGGGCTGCTGTCCTGTAGATCTTCAGTACCATAGATATGTAGTTGTATATCTGTAAGTTCGTCACAGGCATTTGGTATGATTTGATTTGGGGCACTAGTGGCAATAAGACACCGCTGTATTGGTATTTAGCAGTAATAAATGCAAGATTACCAGCCACGATTGTATCTATCAGGAGCAAGTTGAGTAAATAGTGGAATGTTTGCTTGGTAAGGGTTCAATTCCCTGAAGTTGGAGAAACAGCTTGATCTGGAGCACATGTATTATGGGATGCATGTGTATCCAGAGTCTTGCTAACATTAGATTAAGTGCATCCATTTTTCTACTCTGTATTATGCATTAGACTTTAGGTCATGGCATACACGAACACTCGGAAGACAGGATGCACATTTCTTTTCCATTCAGGATGATTCGTGGGTGTGCTAGTTGGAGATCGCTGTTTCTTTTCAGCATTGCGTCAGTAGAATTACTGACGTGCCCACTCATTTTAGGTACTAGATGCCGGGTCGCAAGTGCAGGAGAGCCAAGACCAGTAGGGTATCCAAGTGGAGTGGCAATGAACATGCCTACCATTCGAGCGGGTGTAGAAATATCAGATTTGCGCAGTGGAAGGCTCTAGCCGAGGGCCAAGCCCAGGGAAGAAGATCGACCATCCAGCAGAATCTCGGCAGTAACCAGTTGATTACCAATTCAGATGACATCGGTTAGCTTCATGGGAAAAGTCTGGATATTTTTGTAAACAGTTGTAATGGGTTTATGTAATTTGTATTCCTTGCTCAAGAACAAGATAGTATTGTAACCAATGATGTAATAACTCTGACAGCAATAATTTTTTTTAAATTTCCTTGTGTAACGCCCCGAATCCCAAATACACTGAATTCGAGATGTTCTACAGGATCTTTTCACTTTCTTTAGTACAATTTTACAGGGAAATTTAAACTTTTCACTTTACATCAGAGTTTACATCCATATTACACTTTTCATTTGCACAGCGGAAGTAAAATTTACAACAATTAAATAAATGTACAACAACATGGTATAATCTTTAAGCATCCATTCCTCTTTAATCTTTAACATGCCATTTACCTGCATATAAGACTGTGGGTACGTCAGTTTATTCAACCGACGATCATTATACACGGCCATCCTCTCTATACCGGAAATAGTATAATTTAATTTTCCATATTTAACAAACACAAACTTGTCACAATTCAATTTAAAGGGACTACCCTATTGATGTCGTGTTGTGATTGTGCACTTAATCCTTAATGCATTTATTTATGTTACATGACACTAATGCGCACTTGTTCAGATTCTATGCATCCATACTACATAGGTCCGAGGGCAAGCCCTTAATCGTTCTTCATCTTATAGGGTTCAATCCCTCGTTATGACTTATTCTACTACTGTAACTACGATAGTGTCTTAGATGTCCTATGATCTACGAGCCCATATCCAGGCAGCCTGGAGGGGAATCCCACGCACTGACACGACGCATCGAGCAGACAACCTATGGACAATTCAGCCTCCACCATGGAACAATGGCCCCACCCATAGCCACTCGAACATCCCACGAGCGTCGTCATCGGGACGATAATTCTGGAGTAGTGCCCACGCCATGTCTTGACGCATCAAGCAGGCAGCCTGTGGATCACTCTCACACTGCTAATCCGATGGCCCCCATACTCGTGTTTTTCTTCTACTTTCATCACGTCTTCACTATGTACTAATCCTTAGTTTTATCAAAAATCATGAACAAAAAAAATTAAATCTCTAGAGTTAGCCTCTCCACTGAACCGGACTTATTCATTCATTTCAACATGACCAACCTTGGTCTAATTTCATTTCATTTCTCAATGCCGGGGGAGACTTAGCTACTCTATTTCAATTTTCATTTCACAATTTTCAACTCATAAATTCTCCATGTTGAGTTCTCATACTCACATGTATATTCTCTTTTCAATTCATGATTCCTAATTTGTTCACAAGTCCATAACTGTACATGAATTTCATGCACTTTATCAATTATCACATCAAATCAAATTTCACATTATTAACAAATATGCATACTTCATATTGTTCCACAAATGAGAAATAAATTGCATTATGTCACACAACCAAGTTTCTTTTTGCCAAATCAATTTCTAGTCCTTCGTTTCACTTATACTTTTGAGTTATAATTTCACATCAATAAACATATAGAATCATACTTCTATTTATGCATTTTATTTCCAAACCATAGTTTATTTCATTCAAATAATCCCCAAATATTTTTTATAGAGTCCCTTACATTTTTAGGAGAATGGTCATATTTTTTTCATAATTTTTGGACACTTAAAAACCCAAAAAAATATTTTTTTCCATTCTTGCCGTTAGCAAGATTCGAACCCGCACCCCAGAGAACACAGCCAACAGCACAGACCACTAGGCCGGTTTGTGCTAGCGATTTAAAGAGGAGACAGAGAGTATTTATTACTCTCTGTCACTGATTCTAATGTTTTAAAAAAAAATGTAAACAAATGTATGCTACAGGGGTTCGAACCAGTCACCCCAAAGAACACAGCCGCACACAGTGACCACTTGAGCTACATGCTCAGGTTGTCACAGTATACATTAAATTCTTTTTGAACCACTTCTCGTTGTTGTTAAAAATGTCTCGATGTTCAACTAGCTTTCTTTTCGTTTTGCTCTCATCAAATTATACTGTATAACTCCAGAATAAATCTCCCTCACATAATTCATATGTTAGTGTGAGCAAAATAATTTTTGTGATAATAAAAACATATTTTTACACTTTTAATTCAAATTATACATTCTAGCACTTTCTTTTTGATGTTTCTTTGCCCCATAGTGTTCTAATCTTTTTGACAATGCATTTCACCTTAATCCACTGATTTTAATCATTTATCTACATGCAACTCTTATTTGAATTCATTAATACAAGGGTCTATTTAACACAAACTCAAACTACTAACTTTGTGGGTAGTTCTTTGATAGTAACAAATGTAGTTTCATTAAATCAACATATGCTTCTAGTCAAATCATGTACATCACAAAATATATAACCACCTATCAATTAGCATATTCACAACTCAAACATTCAAGAAAGTTACTCTTTTCAAAAGTGTGCTCTTTCTTAATCAATTTCATGCTTCAAATTTCCAATTAAACTAGCATTCTTATTAGTATTTCCCATACATCATGTCTCAATATTATACTAGCATCATTCTTAAGGAAATTTAACCACTATCATTCATTCATTCTAATAAGCATGGAGAATTTTACCCACAACTCAATTTTAACAATAGAACCACATGCAAGTTGTTCATTAACATTCCAATCAATTTATGAACTATCTTTCTCATTAAAATGTATTCTTGTTAATATTTTCCATGCATCATTTCTAATTAGAAATAAGGAAAATCAAACCCACCTTGTATGGAGAGAAACAAACACAAAAGCAACAAATCCTTGCAACAAGATGCACCTCCTCCTAGACGATGCGCGCACAAGCTCCACGAACACCAAAGCAAACCGAATGCTTCCTCCTTGAACTAGCCGGCCTCTCCTCCTTGGAAAAATGCAAGCAATCCCACACAATCTCTCAATCTTTTTAACTCACAACTATTACTAAATAATGCTATTAGACTATAGGTTTGGAAGGATATAATTTGCATAAGAATACTAGCCATGGGGGGGGGGGGGGGGGGTATTTATACTAGAAATCAAATAGAATGAAGGGCTAGGATTAACTAGTTGATTGTAGGATGGAGGGCCAAGATTAGAGTAGGAGTTATAAAAACTACCCACACCCACATAACCACCATGCCATGATCACCATTCAAAATTTGGGTTTCCCTCCCAAAAGAATGCAACCGGCCAACTAGGAGAAATGTGCATTGCACGTGTACGTGTAGTGCACGTGCATGCAACTAGGATCAAAATTGTACATTTTAATTTGTATAAAAATAAAATAGTATTAAAATAGTCTTCTACATGACACGTTAAATAAAATAGATTAATCCATGGGCTTTAGTTTTGGGCCAAAATAGTTATTTTAAACAAAATAAATAAATTACATTTTGGGCTTTAAAGAAAAGGCCTTTTAATCTAATTAAAATAAGGCTTTTGTATAAAAATAATTTGAAAACACATATTTAAAGATTTATACAGATCTCAATAAAATAATTATGAGATTTAATTCAACCAAAATATTGCACGTGCACACTACGTGCAAAAAAAATAATTTTTCATTAATTGAAAAATCAGGGCATTACACCTTGTTATTTACATTGTTAAGATGCCTTTGAAGGAAAAGATTATGGTTGTGTCACGGATGTCCAGTAACAGGGATCCGAGGCGTTACAGTAAGATCCGCATGCGGATCCAAACTTATTCAGGTTGGGTTTGGGTCAGATCTCACTGTTATTTTCGGATTCAGATCGGGCTTACAGATTATTCAAGGTCCATTTTTTATAAATTATTAACTTCTTGTTAAAAAAGTTCTTTAAAACTAATTGGTAAAATTTACTTGCTACATATTCAAAATAGATAAACATATAAATAAAAATTATTGAACCGAAAAAGAATCTTATCTCAGTAGCTAAGCACAAATTTTCTTCTTTGTAATCAAAGAAAATGATAATCTTTCTCTCTCTCTCTCTCTCTCTATATATATATATATATATATATATATATATATATATATATATATATATATATATATATATATGTGCGCGCGCGCGCGTGTGTGTCTGTGTGTCTTCTGTTGTGCACTGGCTTGGTGCGCACTTGCTCCTCCAGCCATCCGGTCAAGATCATGATTAAGATGTTGATTGGGCGACTGTTGTTTCTCCCGCTCTTACTCCATTATTTTCAAGGTTATTTTTGTCATTTCTCCCTATAACTCATTCCTCTCTCTTATTCCTCTCATTCCAAACCCCAAACTCGATCAAGAAGTAATCCCCAACCTCCTCTTCTCCTCCAACCCATAGCTTCACTCAATCTCCCCCGATGTCCCCCATCTGGAGATCATGATCTAACAACTCATATATGCAATTATCATTTGTATCGTAGCCGTTATCTCTAATAACAGCAACAGTTCTACTGATGATGCTATCCCCAAATACGACAACAACTTGCACCAAGTCTGTTAGCAACCGATGACCTTATATATATATATATATATATATATATATATATATATATATATATATATATATAGCAATGCTCCATTGAAAACGCTACTGTAGCGTTGAAAACGTGAAAACAACCTAGGCCGTTGTTGGGAACAACGGCCTAGGCTATAATGCATTATAACCTAGGCCGTTGTTCCCAACAACGGCCTAGGTGGTTTTCACGAGTTTTTTATTCACAACATTTGCATTTTCAATGGAGCATTGCTCTCTCTCTCTCTCTCTCTCTCTCTCTCTCTATATATATATATATATATATATATATATATATATATATATATATATATATACATGTGTATGGGGGGGGGGGGGGGGTAAAAATAAATTCAATTTGAGCCGTTTAATCCCACCGTGAATCTCGACAATCATAGTGGCGATACAGTAATACCACACCAGCAGCAAGCCCGCAGCCCAAATAGGCCGTTCGCAGGCCCATCTCCAAAATCGAAAACCCACCAGGGGAAGGTTGATCACCCATTTATGGTTGGTGATTAAATCCCTTGAAATCAGGGGGATAATTACCGTTCACTTCTGTCACGCCCCGCTTCCCAAAAATACGGAATACGAGTACGTAACAAAAGCCCAGTGAATGATTTTCATCATCCATAAGCTGTTCAAGAAATCTTTACAACATATCACAGTATAATCAGAGTCAGAAGCCAGAAAAAGATCAACCACATGCACTTATGAACCAAATACCAACAAGAATACTTGAAATAAAATAGATTAATCTCAAATAGTCATGATCTGAAATACACAATATTCTTGGGTCATAATGCCCAAATACGAGAATAATTACAAGTCTCAAAATACAATATTTGTTCAAGCAACTATAAGAGATAATAATAGCAAAATTTCAGCCTCTAGCCCCTCATCTTGCCAATACCTTCAGGAACCTGTCCTCCAAAATCTGCAATACAACGAATGCATGAAAGAGAAAAGAGAAAACACAAGTACCCGTCAATGGCAAGTCCGGGTCACAAATAGAGTAGGATACAAGCACATGGAAAGGGGATAACTAACTAGCACATGGTATATGTATAATGTCAACCTAGACAAACTAGCATGGTAAAAGTATCAAGGGACACGGCATAAATCAGGTATCCTATAAACATGCATCAAGTGTCAAGTGTCGTGTAATCATGTATCAAGTATCATGTTTCATATTCATGTAATCAAGTCTTATGTATCATGTAATCAAGTATCAAGTAAGCAAGTATCATGTCAAGTATCTTATTCAAGTATCATGTTCGAGTATTAAGTTCAAGTCTTGTGTGATTACTATCTAGGTAGCACGACATGCATCCTATTCTACATGGTTGCTACAACACAACAGTTTCGCATTAGATTTCAAGTGGATCATAGAGGGCAGTATACTCAGGAACAGTAATCCAAATCATATACCAAATTCCAAATAATCCAAATTATATACCAAATTCTAAATTAACCAAATCATATACCAAATTCTAAGTAATCCAAATCATATACCAAATTCCAAATATTCCAAATCATATACCAAATTCCAAATGTGGGAAACACAGGCCCCCTTCCGAGTACACGTTTCTGAATTATCCACTACTAGGTCTTTCCCATTAACCCCGGCTTAGTTACTTTTAATTATTAATGTCCAACAAGCATGATTACGTGCAAAATAGTGTCAAATAAGCATGATGGGATCAGGTATAGGTCCAGGATATCAAATCAGCGTGCATGGGTAATATAGATTCACATATACGAGCAAAATATACTAGGTTCATAATCAGGACAGCAAGACTAGTCAACACTAAATCAGTGATTCAAAGATCTACAGGTATGAAAATCATGATCCGTCGAAGGATCTGGAAACCAGACATCCACACGCTTCTAACGAGTATAATAAAGTCCTATACTAGTTCACAACATCTCAGCTTAAAACTCATTTCAACACAGATTTCATGTACAGCAAGAAAACAGGGGAATGACTTCCAACACATAAAAACAGCATGTAAACTCATCAAATAAATCCACGAAAAATCTGGGTAATCTCCTAAATATTTAGACTCAAAATAATAATTTTCATAATTTTCCAGAAAGTATAACTAAGTCGTCGAAAATAAAAAGCAACACAAAACCTGGTTTTGATGAATCTGAAATTTCTCAACACTGCTGTACGAAAACAAACATATCTCGCAAACAGCACATCAAAATCTAGTTCTGCCAAAACGGGGTGAAAGTAGATAAAATTTTCCAACTTTCATATCTCACGTAAAATTTTCATATAGTAAATATAAATAGGGTGAAAACTGAAATCAACATAGTACAACACGCAGTTTACTGAAAAAGTAGATCATGGAAAAGGATATGAAACATCACTCAAAACTTATCTTTAAAATAACACATAAATCTGGAAACTTCCTAACATCATGGGAAAACACTGGGCAAAGTATCATGGCATGGTATCATGTATAACCTAGATCTTGAAAATAAATAGTTAACAAAAACTACCCCAAACTGAATCTGAAAACTACCGACATACATGTACTAAAATTATCATATCTCCTGCATAAGAACTCCAAATGCAGTGAAACCAGTTGGGTTTGAAAATAGATTCAATTCTCTATGATTTACTGTGAAATGTTCACATTGTGATTCGGATTCTAACCCAGGTAAAAATAGTAATCAACACAGCACAGCACGAATTTTCAGATTTCACAACCCAACTTAGAAACGTCATGACTTCTACAAAAAAAGAACCAAACTCATCCAAATTCGGAACGCAGCCTACCCATCATCTAAATGTCATACTAAAGGGTTTCTAACAAGTCAAAACCTAATTATTCTCATATGGGCAATCAATCAAACACATGGTATGCAATATGTCACATACACGATCAAAATCAAGTTTGGACGAATCCTAGGGCATAAACCTATCAAACTTCATGTCATAAGTCATCTATGGCCTGATCTACACAATAGAGACAAAACCCACAAATAAAAATTCAATTTTTGGCCGTCTCTAGTCTCAACTACCCTATATGTGAACTTTTTGACTTGTATCAACTTAATGAAATTATGTACAAGTTACTTGCCTCTTAATGGAGTGAAATCCGACGCAAACGAATCCAAGTGCAAAACCCACGAACAAAATCTGCTTCCCACGCGTTTCCAAGCGAACCCACGAACCGAAACGCGCCTACGATCGATCTCCTTGATGCACGAACCAAAGTGGGAGATGCCCACTTGCCAACTCAGCGAGGGAAGAGGTTGAGGTGCTGTTTTGGGATGGTTGGTGCTGATTTGAGTGCAGGTCGGCCACAATAGGAGAGGAGAGACGAGGTTTTGATGTAGAAGGAGTTGTAGTATGGTGGATTAATGGCCGTGGAAGGGGTGGATGCTGATGGGGAGGCTCGGTTATGGGAAAGGGAGATGCAGGCCGGGAGAGATGAAGCACGGAAAATAGGGTTCAATGGTTTGGAAGAAAATATGCTGCACGGTTTGGAGAAAAAGAATAGGTTGTTGGATTGCAAATATATATATGGGGTATGATATGTTTTAGGGTTTGAAGAAGGGAAGGGGGTGCATATGACGACTAAATAATTTACAAAAAAATGAGATGGGTCGGGTTGCACCTAGTAGTAATCCGAGTGAGGTAGTCAGCTCACAGGTTGGAGGTATTAGGAATATGGTGCGGTAGCGTAGGATTTAATATAGGTAGGAAATTAGGTAAGTTAATGGGTATTAGTAGTAGGTTTATAAGGATCTGGATATATATATATATATATATATATATATATATATATATATATATATATATATATATATATATAAGGTAATAACTATAAGATTTATATAAAACAGTATAGTAGGATATAAGATAGGTAAAGGATATTAGAATTAAATAAATGGGTATTTAAGAAAAATTTCAATAAGAAAAATGGGTATATAAATTCAATGAAATAACAAATAAAAATATCATCTCTAATAAAATGCAATTTGCATTACAAAATATAATTTATACAACTAGTAGATAAAATGGATTTTTAATAACTAGTCAAAAATAACAATCATAACAATAATACTAATAACAATAATAATAGTACTACTAATATAGAAATCAGAGTAATAATAACAAAAATAAGATTTGTATTAAAAATGTAAAATTCATAGATTATAGTTACAAAAAAATTATTGATCGAAAAATTAGATTTTAATAGGTGGTCCAATAATACATTTGACAAAAATAATTTGAAACCCGAAAAGAAATAAAATAAAAATTATTTGCGAAAATTTTTTAAAATACAGAAAATATCGAAAAAAACCTTTTTGGAAAAACAGGGGTTACAACTTCCTTAATCCAATGAATTTGATTAGGCAATTAGGAAATATTTCTCTAAATAATTTTTTACAGGCCTATAAATATAGGCTCCCCTCCTTAGGTACTAGGTAATCATGATTTTTTCATTAAACCCTAGCTCTCACTTTCTGGTTACTAACTTGATTGTCGAAGGGCCTGTCACTGGAAAAACACCCAATGTTTGAGGCTTTTTGCAGGTTCTCGGCAGACAGCAACCAGCACAACCACCGTCAGATCCACTTATAAGAACTCATCATCTGTTGCATCCAACACAGAAACAAGCACCATTAGATTGGAGCCGACTATGGGAAAGGAAGAAATCCAGCCTCGTACTCGCATCCTTTGATCCTACGAGTCTCCTTATACCATGTCACCCAAAGCTAGAAAGACAACTACCGTGGGGTGTTAGACCCCCCCCCCCCCCCCCCCCCACCTCCCTCCGGTTCACCCATCCCGTAAAAGGGCGGCCACTCTGTGGTCGCGACTGCCTCGTGTCGAACATCGACAGGGTCCATGTAGCGCTCCAAATTTCTAATATGAGAGCTTAGAAAATAAGTGGCGAAATCCCAGCAATCCACTTCAATACAACAATAAACACCAACAACACCACTAAAATTTTTCTTTCTCTAATTACAACAAATTTTACAATTACAGCGGAAGTCTAAACATCTCAACACAAATTGATCTTTTATTTACAACTCAATAATGATTCAAATATATCTTAACAATTTTACACCAACACTAAATAATCCAATAATCTCAAATTGCCCACTCAAGCATTCAACCTCCAACTAAGCAATGACCTGCAACAAGTGAGGCTAGAGTTGAACCCTAACCCCCAAACTACGGGGTCAGCCATAAATGGTGTGAGTGGTAACAAATCAAACAAATAACATAAATGAGCTTCAAACATAATATCCAACAAATAAAAATCAAACACTAAAGTATGAAGTAACAACCAAAAGAATAAAGGGTGATATCAAATCCAAAAGCCAAGTGTGTAAAAACAGGAAACCCAAATGCATAAAAGTGATTCAAGAAAACATCATGACTACAGGCTGACAACGATGACTACTAAGAGATGAAGATAAACTATGATAATTTGCCCATGCTTGATCATTCCGGAGATTGATCCCACATCACAGGTATTTTCCCTGGATAATTCAGGAGATCATCCCACATCTAAACATAGATTCCTTATCACAATAATACCCCAAAAGCGTCGCCTCGACTCCGATCATTCCGTAGTTCAATCCCACATCTCAAGATAATTACTTGGATAATTCAGGAGAAATATCTCGCATCACAGGTTAACTGCCTGGATAATTCCGGAGATAAATCACACATCACAAGTTAACTACTTGGATAATTCAGGAGATTAAATCCTACATCAAAAGCCATACTGAGGTGCATAACTCAAGTTCCCATTCGTCATGACACTACTAATGCCTGTCCTTATTAGTTTGGGTTACTGAACAAATCTCTTAGAGTAGTGTACCCTACCGGACTAAAAATCTGAATAACTGAAAATTTGCCTCAATGGGCCTCAACAAATAACTGAACAAATATCTCAACACCGGTATACTAGGGTCACATACCTCTAGAGACTCAATAAACAAATATCTGAACAAATTCCCACTAAACAAGTGGCTCAATTGAATGACTCAAAATCATGTTCCTATCTGAACATCCCAAAAAAAAACAATTACTTAACTGAACATCTTAAAATCAAACACTAAACAAAATATCTCATAATCAAATACAAAGATCCTTCAGGACCAGTCGACTGCATAAAGGACCAGTCGACTGTCCAGAGGACATATCCCAACATTTACAAAAAATAATCTAAGGCATGACTAGTCGACTTGGCAAGTCATCAGTCGACTGCCCCGAGACAAATTCAAATAGTCCTCATCAAAATAATCTAAGTATTTGGGTCGACTGAAAGGTTATAGGTCGACTGTCCCGAAAGGACTGAACAAAATCACAAACAGAGGACCAGTCGACTGACCTCAGTCTAGGTCGACTGTCCCGAACAAATCTCCAGGACTAAAAGCACAGCTGTAGGCTCGTACCAGTCGACTGCTTCGCAAGACAGTCGGCTGTCGGCTACAGATTCCCAAGGATAAGGTCTGAACACAAAACTAAACTGGAGTTTTCCAAAGGTCCAACGATCCTAAAAATTAATTTGTATCCAGGCAAATGAACAACTCTCAAATATCTCTATCATGGATTCATTATTCAATCAATCAAATACTCAAATCTCATATCCTCATGATCCAAACTCTTAATCTTTCTATTAGGGTTTTTCTCATCAAGCTTCTTTCACAACACTAACATAAAATCTGAACTACAATCATAAGATCCAGATGTTTTTCATCTGATCCTAACACCATAAATTCTTAATATGTTTCCCAACAATACGATCTCATAATTCCACTTTTCCTCAACAAATCTTAATATTTCTCATACATGATCCAAACATCAATAAGAGTTTTCATCCTCCATATCAACTAATAGATCCATATCATACATACAATGAGACTAACCAATTAATGGCATAATGATTCAGAAACAAGCATTACAAAGATCTTACGTCATCCATCAATCAAACAAAGCAAACAAAACAAACAAAACAAACCACTCACCTTTGATTTGAAGAAAAATCCACAAAAAGCTTTCTCCTTGCTAGATCCAAGAATCCTCTTTTTTTTTTTTGCTCCTCAAAATAATCTCAAAATCTGAAATATGCTCAATGACGGCTGGGAATAGGAAATCCCTTAAATATGCCGGATTGTATCTTAGGGTTTTATTCCCACTTTGCAAAATAATCCTTTCCAAAAATACATCTCACATATATAATCCTTTCCTTGAAAATTAAACCAAATATCATTTAAATTAGGATCTAATAGAAAAATATATTTTCAAACCTGTACAAGTGCTGATCGGAATGTCCAGCAAGTACATTTTGCACTCTAACCCTCAAAATGTCAATTTTGTAAATAAGTCCTTCTTTTCTCAAAAATTGCAAATAGTATCAATTAATTTCAGAAAAATCTGGAAAAATACTAAATAATTTTCAAATAATAAATAATAATTTTTCATAAGGAAAACTAAAATTTTCAAACTTCTAAAAGGTCATTTGCACGTGTTTTGCACGTGTACAAAAGATAAATCTTTTAGAAAATATTTATCAAATACTCAGAATCATTTAAAATTCATTTTCAAATAATTAAAATAATATTTGAAAATACGAGGTTCTACATCACTCCCTCCTTAGAAGAGTTCTGTCCTCAGAACTACTACTAATGAGTTCTAACACATACCAACAAAAGGAAACAATACTTCATAAATAGATCATAATCCAAATAATTTCATATAACATCACAATCAAATAAAAGATTACATCATGTATCAATCAATGGTTCAATCATTCAAAGAATTTCAATCACATACAAGAAAATACATTCATACAAACAATCCAGGAAAATCCTTCAGCATGCGATCCTCTGGCTCCCAAGTAGCCTCCTCGAACTGTTGATTCCTCCACAATACCTTGACCATAAGTATCACCTTGCTCCTAAGGATTTTCTCCCTACGATCAACGATCTCAACAGGCTGTTCCTTGTAGCTCAAGTTCACCTGTAGGTCTTCAGGAACTTCTACCAACTGATGCTTTTGATCGGCAACATACTTCCTCAATAATGATACATGAAACACATCATGCACCTGAGCCAACTCCTCTGGAAGCTTCAATCTGTAAGCGGTCTTGCCAATCCTCTCCACGATCTTGTACGGACCAATATACCTTGGCGCCAACTTGCCTCCCTTACCAAATCTGATCACTCCTTTGGTCGGAGAAACCTTGAGAAAAACTGCATCCCCAACCTCAAATTCCAAATCTCTCCGTCGAGTGTCAGCATAACTCTTCTGCCGACTCTGAGCTTCAACTAACCTCTTGCGAATCAGCTCAATCTGCTCTGACGTCTGCTGCACGATCTCAGGACCATACATCTGCCTCTCGCCAACCTCATACCAACATACAGGTGTCCTGCACCTCCGTCCATACAAAGCCTCATACGGAGCCATCCCAATACTTGCATGGTAACTATTGTTATAGGCAAACTCAACCAATGCCAAGTATCTCTCCCAACTACCCCCAAAGTCCATAACACAAGCTTTCAGCATATCTTCCAGCACTCGATTCACCCTCTCCGTCTGACCATCTGTCTGTGGATGAAACGCTGTACTGAAATCAGTTCTGGTGCCTAAAGCTGCTTGTAGGCTCTTCCAAAACCTCGAAGTAAACCTTGGATCTCTGTCAGAAACAATCGACACAGGAACTCCATGAAGTCTCACAATCTCCCCAATGTACAACTCAGCCAACTTCTCCATCGACCAAGTAATCTTCATGGCTAGAAAATGTGCCGACTTAGTCAAACGGTCTACCACAACCCAAATCGAGTTATTGCCCTTCGAACTCCTCGGCAAACCCGTGATAAAGTCCATACTGATATTCTCCCACTTCCAATCCGGAATAGGTAATGGCTGTAACAAACCTCTAGGTCTCTGATTTTCTGCCTTGATCTGCTGACAAGTCAGACACCTTGCCACAAAATCTGCTACATCCCGCTTCATACCAGACCACCGAAAATGCGGTTTGATATCCCTGTACATCTTCGTACCTCCTGGATGAACTGACAACAAGGTACTGTGTGCTTCCTGCAAGATACTCTCTCTCAACTCTGCATCATCTGGAACACACAACCTCTCACCCAGCCAAAGAACTCCATCTTGGACACGAAATTCTGATAACTTGCCTTCTGAAACCTGCTGCAACATCTTCTGGATCTCTGAATCTGATCTCTGACCTTCCACAATCTTCTCTCTCAAAGACGGCTGCAGCCTCAACTGAGCCAAAGATGCCCCTAAACCTTGCAGTACCACCTCGATACCTGCCTGATCGATCTCTGCTGCCAACTCTTTTCGAGTAGTGATCAACCTTGACAAACTACTCTTCCTGCTAAGTCCATCAGCCACTACATTCGCCTTGCCCGGATGATACTTGATCTCAGGACGAAGGTCTTCCAAAATTTCCAACCATCTTCTCTGACGAAGATTCAAATCCCTCTGCTGATAGATATACTTCAGGCTCTTGTGGTCAGTGTACATGCTAACCTTCTCACCATAGACATAATGCCTCCATAACTTCAAGGCATATATAATAGCTGCTAACTCCAAGTCATGCGTCGGATAATTCTTCTCATGCGGACGCAACTGCCTCGAACCATAAGCAATGACCTTGCCTTCCTGCATCAAGACACAACCCAAACCTCTGAGAGATGCATCGCTGTAGATGTCATAATCCTTCCCTGCTTGCGGCAATGCTAGTATGGGTGCAGTAGTCAACCTTTCCTTTAACTCAAGGAAACTCTCCTCGCACTTATTTGTCCACACAAACGCCACATTCTTCCGGGTCAAACCTGTCATTGGAACTGCAATCTGAGAATACCCCTGAATAAACCTCCTGTAGTAACCAGCTAATCCCAAGAAGCTTCTCACTTCCTTCACTGACGTCGGCCTGGCCAATCCTTCGCTGCTTCCACTTTCTGAGGATCAGTAGCCACTCCCTCCTTAGAAAGAACATGACCAAGGAAAGCTACCTCAGACTTCCAAAATTCACACTTCGACAATTTGGCATACAAGCTGTGCTCCTGCAATGTCTGTAATACCGCTGTCAAGTGCTTAGAATGATCCTCCTTCGACTTCGAATACACCAAGATATCATCAATGAAGACCACCACGAAGGAATCAATGAACGGTCTCAACACCCGATTCATCATGTCCATGAAAACTGCTGGCGCATTCGTCAACCCGAATGGCATCACCAAAAATTCATACAACCCATGACGAGTCCTGAAAGCTGTCTTACTCACATCTTCCTCCTTGACTCGAACCTGATGATATCCTGACCTCAAGTCAATCTTTGAAAATACCGCTGCTCCTCAAAGCCTGTCGAACAAATCATCAATCCGCGGCAATGGGTACTTGTTCTGAACAGTCACCCTATTCAACTCTCGATAGTCAATGCACATCCTTATCGACCCATCCTTCTTCTTGACCAACAACACTGGTGCTCCCCACGGAGAAGAACTCGGTCTGATAAGCCCTTTGCTCAAAAGCTCCTCAATCTGCTTCTTCACTTCATCTTGCTCTACAGGTGCCATCCTGTATGGAGCCTTGGAAATCGGCGCACTTCCCGGCTGAACATTGATGCAAAACTCTACATCTCTCTGCGGCGGTAATCCTGGAAAATCATCCAAGAACACCTGAGAAAAATTTTGAACAACCGGAATGCCCTTGACTTCATCTGAGATTGCCATCCTAGATACCATTGCAGCTACCTTCGGGATCTTCTTCCTCCCTTGGAAAGTTATTGCAAGTCCACCTGGTGCTTTCACCAACACCTCCTTCTGCTTGCAATCAATTGTGGCATCATAAATAGCCATCCAATCGATGCCTACGATGACATCCACTCCCAACACTTGTAGCTCGATCAAGTTGATGCCGAACATCCTTCCACCAATCTCGATATCACAGCCCTTGTAATATCGATCCGCTATCAGCTCCTCACCTGACGGCGTTGCCACCGATAAAACTCTGCCTGGAAATAACTTAGGTTCCAAACCTAAGATCCTTGCAAAACTTGGCGATACAAATGTATGCGATGAACCAGTGTCAAACAAAACCTTTGCTTTAATTCCATTTATTAAAACAATTCCTGTTACAATAAGAATGATGCTCAATCTTAAATTGTTCTCAAAGTAAAAGTTTTATTCATTACACTGGTTCAAAAATAAAAGAATTCAAAATTCCTGCATACCCTGTATTACATCTTCCGAGTTTCTTGCATCCTCCTCGGTCAATGCAAATACTCGCCCTTGCCTCTTCGGGAACTTGCTCCCACCCGAACCATCTTTCTTCAGTTGTGGACAATGGGGCTTTGAGTGTCCAGTCTGCCCACACTGAGAACAAACATGCTCTGCCAACTTCGGACATGCTGACCTGTAATGTCCTACTTCCTTGCAGTAGTAGCAGGTCACTCCCTAAGCTCCAGGCGCCTTCTGCACCGGTCCACTGAACTTCGCCTGCTTCGCGGGGAATCCCTTCCCACTCTGGCCTGATGCTGGCCTCTTATTTCGGTTCCAAGAATCCTGCTTCTTCTGAAACAAGTCCATATCCTCTTCAGTCATAGCGGCCCTCCTGACCAGCTTGTCGAATCTTCTAATACCCAATGGAACCATCCTTGACCTCAAGTTTGGCCTCAAACCTAGCTCAAACTTTTTGGCCTTCTTTGCTTCATCCATGACCAATTCCGGTGCATACCTCGAAAGTTGAGCAAATTTCGTCTCATACTCCCGAACAGTCATGCTCCCCTGCTGAAGGTTCATGAACTCAGTCGCCTTCTTCTCTTGAACATCCAGAGGAAAGAAGCGATCTCTGAACTCCTCCAGAAAAGCGTCCCATGTCAAAGGCTGATCTCCCAGAGTCCTCTTCAGTGACTCCCACCAGACACCAGCGTCTTTCTCAAGCTGCATAGAAGCCAACTTCACCTTACTGGCTACTGGAGTCTCCGATACTTCGAAGATCGTCTCCATCTTCCGAATCCAATTGTCTGCTGCTGTTGGATCAGCTTGCCCCTCAAAGACTGGCGGCCTCATCCTCTTAAAGGATTCAATCTGCTTGATGGGGTCGGCATTCACCAATCCATGACCAGCTCCATGATTTGGCTGCGGATTCTGCTGCTGCGCCTGCTGCTGTGCCACATTGAGTGCCATCAGCGTATTCAACGTCTGATATACTTTGGCAAACTCAGCTTCAAGGTCGATCCCATTACCTCGGGAACTACCCGATCCATCCTCATTGTTGCCACCATTTCTACCTCTGGGTGCAACCATTTTGAATACTGCAAAACGAGGGTAAAGTTAGAGTAACACACAATTCAAACTCATATTAATGCCCTATGGCAACACCATAACCATATCTCAAACTATAATTTCAAACCAAACATCATATTTTAACTCTATGTGATACTCACACTCTGATGTCCACACCTAGGTACTCACTCTCTAGTGTCCACACCTAGGTTGGCTTTCTTACTATGTCTATTATTACTATTGAAGCGGAGCTCTGATACCAATCTCTGTAGCGCCCCAAATTTCTAATATGAGAGCTTAGAAAATAAGTGGCGAAATCCCAACAATCCACTTCAATACAACAATAAACACCAACAACACCACTAAAATTTTTCTTTCTCTTATTACAACAAATTTTACAATTACAGCGGAAGTCTAAACATCTCAACACAAATTGATCTTTTATTTACAACTCAATAATGATTCAAATATATCTTAACAATTTTACACCAACACTAAATAATCCAATAATCTCAAATTGCCCACTCAAGCATTCAACCTCCAACTAAGCAATGACCTGCAACAAGTGAGGCTAGAGTTGAACCCTAACCCCCAAACTACGGGGTCAGCCATAAATGGTGTGAGTGGTAACAAATCAAACAAATAACATAAATGAGCTTCAAACATAATATCCAACAAATAAAAATCAAACACTAAAGTATGAAGTAACAACCAAAAGAATAAAGGGTGATATCAAATCCAAATGCCAAGTGTGTAAAAACAGGAAACCCAAATGCATAAAAGTGATTCAAGAAAACATCATGACTACATGCTGACAACGATGACTACTAAGAGATGAAGATAAACTATGACAATTTGCCCATGCTTGATCATTCCGGAGATTGATCCCACATCACAGGTATTTTCCCTGGATAATTCAGGAGATCATCCCACATCTAAACATAGATTCCTTATCACAATAATACCCCAAAAGCGTCGCCTCGACTTCGATCATTCCGTAGTTCAATCCCACATCTCAAGATAATTACTTGGATAATTCAGGAGAAATATCTCGCATCACAGGTTAACTGCCAAGATAATTCCGGAGATAAATCACACATCACAAGTTAACTACTTGGATAATTCAGGAGATTAAATCCTACATCAAAAGCCATACTGAGGTGCATAACTCAAGTTCCCATTCGTCATGACACTACTAATGCCTGTCCTTATTAGTTTGGGTTACTGAACAAATCTCTTAGAGTAGTGTACCCTACTGGACTAAAAATTTGAATAACTGAAAATTTGCCTCAATGGGCCTCAACAAATAACTGAACAAATATCTCAACACCGGTATACTAGGGTCACATACCTCTAGAGACTCAAAAAACAAATATCTGAACAAATTCCCACTAAACAAGTGGCTCAATTGAATGACTCAAAATCATGTTCCTATCTGAACATCCCAAAAAAAAATAATTACTTAACTGAACATCTTAAAATCAAACACTAAACAAAATATCTCATAATCAAATACAAAGATCCTTCAGGACCAGTCGACTGCATAAAGGACCAGTCGACTGTCCAGAGGACATATCCCAACATTTACAAAAAATAATCTAAGGCATGACCAGTCGACTTGGCAAGTCATCAGTCGACTGCCCCGAGACAAATTCAAATAGTCCTCATCAAAATAATCTAAGTGTAACTCCTGTTTCCCGTATTTGTATTTTATACCGTATTTTTCTCATCTGTACTCTTTTGTCTATTTGAGATCCCGTATTTTATTTCAGTTCGAATAAAATCATTAATTTTGCCTCGACTCAATTTTTGGGTTCTTTTATCAAATTCAATTGAGTGTCATTTGTACCGTTCTTCATGAGAAATAGCCCGATTCTTCTCTTTTATCTCTCTAATATCTATTTTAATGCATTTTGATCACTTCTCCTGTTGGGCTTTTTTTGAAACGGATACCCAAAACCCACAAACCACAAACCCCCTATATAAACCCTACCCTAACCCTAATCTACTGTTTTACCCTAACCACCAGCCGCTAATCATCTTCTCCACGATTCCTTCGTCTCCATATCTTTCGCCAACCAACCCCTCGCCTATCACCTTCGTCTCCGATCACTTCGCCCAACCGCTCCCTCGCCTTCGCCTCGTCGACCCCCACAGCACCACCACCTCCATGCTCCATCGCCGTCGTCCTCCGCCACCTCGTCCAACCTCCGAACCCATCACTCCGAACCCATCCCCCAACTCGCTTGCACCAACTCGACGTCTCCCTCACCCTCACTCTCGACTTCGACCGTATCCCCATCACCTCGCCGCCTCCTCTCCATCTCCGTCGCATCGCCAACACCCCACACCACCGAACCCATCCTTCCTCCTCGCTCCCCTGTTTCGAACCCACGAACAGAGGAGCACTCCGCCGTCGCCGCCCCTTCGCCGTCGTCTACCCCATCGCCGCGTCGCTTCCCGACGTAGCGCCGCCGTCGAAGAACCCCCGCCGTCGCCGCTGCACCCCCCCTCTCTCTCGCCCTGTTTACGAAGAAGAGAACGATCGAAGAAGAAGAGGGAAAGGGCGGGGACGATTTCCAGCCGTTGGATCGCGCCAAGATCCGTGCGATCTGATCGCTGTTCGGTGTTCGCCCACAGCAGATCCAGATCCGCTGTTTCCTGTTCGGGCGTGGATCCGCTGCATAGGAGGATTCTGATTCGCCGACGCCGCTGTTCCGTGTTTCGCCCACACCGGATCCCAGACCGCTGCACCCTGTTCTGGCCTCAGATCCGCTGCTTTCCAGCGATCTGATTCGCCTGTTTCGGTGTTTCCTGTTCTACCCGCAGCGAATCCGAAGCCGTGTTTCGCTGTTCTGAGCCGATCTTGTGCGCAAGGAAAGCTCGATCTTCGATCAGATTTTGGGCGCGCTTTTCGAGGATATTTCCGGGGATTTTTCTACTCTATTTGCTTCAACAAGCGGAGATTTCAACCGTCGATTTAAGGCAAGTAACCTTGTACATCTTATTGTCCTAGTACAAGTCTCTTTGAAATACCACATGTAGTTAGTTGTGACTCTCCTTTGGAATATCATAGTAAAACAATTTGAACCTTCAAACTCACCAATCTAAGAGTCACAAACTTCCTCGCATTAAATAATAATTCAATTGGACTCTTTTATCTCCTTGAACTTGTGAATCACATGGACATATGAATTAAGGATCCCTAGAAATTGTAGACGCATATAAATTTAGTGTTTTGGCAAATTTGTGATTATTATGACTTGAAAAATATTATTATTCGCTGTTTGATTCCCATTACCATGTATTTGTGCCACATAATGATTTTAGACACCAAATTACATAATTCTATGAAATCTACATTAGTGAACTTTTTCCCTATGTTGCTGTCTGGATTTTCTTTTGAGGTTTCGACCCTTTTAACTTTGGAATTTGGGCCCGAGGCCTGAATATGAAACGTAGATCAGGATGTGTAGATGTCGATAGACTCCAGAATGATTGAATTTGGAGTTACGGCCTAGGAGATATGGCCGTTATACTGCAGCTGTGTCAGTAGGTGCAGTTCTGTAAAAACTGCTGTATATATTGACTTTACAAATTATTTTAGCTGTGTGAACAGCGAGCGTTTGACCCCAAATTTTATATGTAGTTGCTGGACACCCTATAGGACATCTCCAATTTTTCTTAGAATTAATTTATATTATTTCAACCCTGTTCCACATGCATAAATACGAGAACACAAAATCTGCCTGAACAAATGTAACGAGCCGGGGTTATGGGAAAGACTATAGAATGGACAATATGGATAAGTGTACTCAGAAGGGGGCCCGTGTTTCCCAGTACTCGGTTCATGAACCTGTTGCATGTGATGTATTCATGGAGTCAGTTACTTGGCTCATGAACCTGTTGTATTCATGGAACCACTGTGTGGTCCTTGAACCTGTTGTATTCATGGAACCACTGTGTGGTCCTTGAACCTGTTAGTATTCACGAACTTGCTTCGTGAACCTGTTATTAAATTTCGTATTCATGAACCGTGCCTGCCTGATACCTGATACCTGGAACCTGAGTACACCGCCCTATAGACTCCATTACTAAGTCTAAACGCAATTGATTTGACTGTAGCAACCATGTAGTATAATGGATGCATGTCGTGCTACCTAGATAGTAATCACACAAGACTTGAACATGATTATCCTGTTACCTGATTATCCTGATACATGATTATCCTGTTACCTGATTATCCTGTTACCTGATTACCTGGTTACCTGATATCTGATACATGAAACTTGGAACATGACACTTGGAATATGACACCTGAACATGACACCTGAACATGACACCTGCAACTTGAAATATGAAACTTGATACGTAAAACCTGACACATGAAGCATAATACCCGATATTAGTTACCCTTATAGGTGTACCTGACATGTGTTTCACCACTAGCAGTTGTTATCCAATCTAGTTATTAAGATGTTTCCCTCTTGCTAGATAGTCCCTGAATTTGTTCATTACTTGTTGTAACTCTGCCTATTCTTGATTCCAATTCTTGTTTTCCCCTTTCTTGTACTTGCTTTTACTATTTGTGGCCCTAACTTGCACTAAGGGCATTTTCTCTTGTTTCCCCTCTTGTTTCCTGTTTATATTTATTAAGCAGACTTGGGAGACAAGCTATCTGCTGGAATTGGCTAGCAGACATTTCAGGTTTTGCTTGGAGCAAGGATCTGTTAAATAGTTGCTTTCCTTAAGGTATTTATTTCTTCTGTTGTTTAAGACTTGTTTCCGAGTTTACACTTGATCCAGACATGGGGAACTATTTGAATATTATCGTTATTTAAATTGTTTCTGTTGCTTAAATAATTATTCATGCATGCTTGGTTATATATAAGTCTGGTTATATACTTGTTATGATGCTGGGTCGATCCTACAGCTTATGGATGATGTAAAAATCATTCGCTGGGCTTCGTCACGTGCTCGTATTCCATATTTTTGGGAAGCGGGGCGTGACAAGGTTTTTAGTGGTATCAGAGCCAGGTTTGGCTAATGTGTTGGTCTGACTAATACATTAGACAGGCTTGACTCAGTCAGGATTAACTCAACATTAAACAGGCCATGCAACCACATGAATAATTTAATAGTCAACTCGATCTGGATACAAGTCTTATTCCATCCATTTTTGATCCTTTCACATTCAATTCTTTGATTCATTGATTCCTTCCATCTCTTGCAGTCATCTTCATTTGTTGATTCCTTATTGGGTACAATTTATTCTTTCCGTACCCATATACTTTTGCTTCCGGTGCAAGCAATCTCTTATTTTTGTTTGCCTCGCTGAACCCTCCTTATTCGGGTTCGTGTGTCATTTATTACTCTTCGTGCCTTGCATTCATCTTTAATTTTGACTCACTTTGAGTACCATGCTAGTTATTTTTCCTCTGCTATATTCTCTTCAATTCCGATTTTGTCCCTCGTCCTTCTCCCTTTATATTCAATTCCTTAATCTTCGTTCGTCCCTCCTAGTCATCATTCTCTTTAACTCCTTATTGGATGTAGCTTCATTTTTCTCCTACTTATTTTTCTGTTTATAATTATTTTTTTTTCCGGATACTTTCTATACTTCGATGATTAATTATTATATTTATTTTCGATTTTCCATAAAAAATAATAAAAAAAAAAAAAATGTTTCTTAATAAAGAATTTGTTTTTCCGAACAATGGTGTATTTTTAACTTCACTTATCACTTTTTAATCGACTATATATTTCTACCGAACTATTTTGATAAGACGATTCTTATTTTGTTGTATAACGTTGTTATTACTACTGTTATTATTATTACTATTATTTTCATTATCATTACTAGTATTATTATTATTGTTACTACTATTGGTATTCTTATTGTTGCTTTCATTATTTTATTATATTGTTAATATTAAAAAAAAAAATTTCTTTCACAAAAATGTTGGGCACAAACTAAATCTTGTCTTACATTATTACTTTTACTAATGTTGTTAATATTTTAATATTATCGTTGGTATTATTATTATTGCTATCATTCTTTTTGCGATTACCGATATTATTATTGTTATGATTATTATTCTTATCATTGTTATTCTTATTGTTAATAGTATCGATATTTTGTTATTATTGTTGTTATTGATATTATTATTTTTAACGTTATTATTATTATTATTATTAATTTGTTTTGAGCCTGAGCATGCTCAGTTTTATATACATTTCACCACTTCGGTGCAACCTAATGTCGAGATGGCAAATATGCAACTCGATGTCAATGGAGGCAAATTGCAACTGGATATCGGCGAGGCAAAATGTGCAGCCGAATATTTGGATGGCAATTTGAAACCTGATGTCGTGAAGGCAAATATGCAACTTGATGTTAAGGAGGCAAGATCTTCTACCTATTACTAATTGATATTTCAAGACTCGTTACTTATATAAATAAACTGATGGTAAAAGAATACTTTCGTTATTATTGGTATTATTAATATTACTGTCATTTCAATTGATGTTATTATTATCGTTTCATCACCTTTACTACTGTTATTATTTTTATTATTATTACTGTTGCTTTATTGATATCATTGTTATTTTTGCTATTGTTATATTATTATTATCATTATTGATATTATTTTTAATGCTATTATTATTATTATTGCGTTATTTTCATGAATGTGTTGAATTCTACTTTGTCATGTATGTATTATCGTTATTATTAGTATTGTTGATATTTTTATTTCATCGTATTATCATTACCTGTATGATTATGACGGTTTTTATTTCTGTTATTATTATTGATATTATTATTATTATTATTTTGTTACTAATATTGCTAATTTTGTTATTATTATTGTTATTATTAGTTTTTATTGTCATTATTATTTTCTATTACTGTTGATATTATTATCATGGATATTGTTACTATTAGTATTCCTGTTAAAGTCATTAGTTTTGATGTATACTATATATTTTGATTATTTGAATTGAAGCTCAATTTTATATTCTTTGCATCCTTGTTTATATCTATCCTGAACCCATACTCTCCTTGATCTTGGTGTCTCATTCTTTTCTCCCTGCTCGGTTCGTCGCTTGGTGTCACGTGGTCTACAACATGTCTGGAGCGTGGAGCGTCGCCATCAGAGTGACGCAGCGGAAGCGTGGTGGGCCCATGACCCACAGGACCAGGAGCATGTTGTTGCTTCTCCTTCCTTGTATTTTGTTTTGTTCCATTCCTTACACCATTTGCTGTCCCCTATCTCTTGCTTGTGTTCTCATCTATTGACTCATTGCGTGGTGCATCTTTCTCTTGTCGCTCCCTTCTTCGATTCCAGCTCTTTCTATTCGTTCACCTCCTTGCCTTGTTATCTTGCAAGTCTTGTGGTGTTCAGTGTTCTTCTTCGTTTTTGATATCGGTTATTTCCTTCTTGCATTCCATCCTGCCATCATGTACTCATTCATTATTGGATTCAATTCTTTCCTGTCTTCCATCTCCTTGGTTTCAGTTCTGCCTACTCCTTCATCGTATTTATTATCTTGTGTTATTTGGATCCTTTAGATACTGTTATTCTCTTTCATGCCTTCCAGTTGAACTCGTTGTTATCCACTCCCTTCTTATTTTGGTGTTACCACCAGGTTGACTTTTCTTTGGATCCCTTGTTTGATTACCCTCCCCTAAGTTACTTTACCCTGTCCTACGTACCGCCTAAGCAAATTTCGAGGACGAAATTTTTGTGTAAGGTGGGTAGGATTTGTAACTCCTGTTTCCCGTATTTGTATTTTATACCGTATTTTTCTCATCTGTACTCTTTTGTCTATTTGAGATCCCGTATTTTATTTCAGTTCGAATAAAATCATTAATTTTGCCTCGACTCAATTTTTGGGTTCTTTTATCAAATTCAATTGAGTGTCATTTGTACCGTTCTTCATGAGAAATAGCCCGATTCTTCTCTTTTATCTCTCTAATATCTATTTTAATGCATTTTGATCACTTCTCCTGTTGGGCTTTTTTTGAAACGGATACCCAAAACCCACAAACCACAAACCCCCTATATAAACCCTACCCTAACCCTAATCTACTGTTTTACCCTAACCACCAGCCGCTAATCATCTTCTCCACGATTCCTTCGTCTCCATATCTTTCGCCAACCAACCCCTCGCCTATCACCTTCGTCTCCGATCACTTCGCCCAACCGCTCCCTCGCCTTCGCCTCGTCGACCCCCACAGCACCACCACCTCCATGCTCCATCGCCGTCGTCCTCCGCCACCTCGTCCAACCTCCGAACCCATCACTCCGAACCCATCCCCCAACTCGCTTGCACCAACTCGACGTCTCCCTCACCCTCACTCTCGACTTCGACCGTATCCCCATCACCTCGCCGCCTCCTCTCCATCTCCGTCGCATCGCCAACACCCCACACCACCGAACCCATCCTTCCTCCTCGCTCCCCTGTTTCGAACCCACGAACAGAGGAGCACTCCGCCGTCGCCGCCCCTTCGCCGTCGTCTACCCCATCGCCGCGTCGCTTCCCGACGTAGCGCCGCCGTCGAAGAACCCCCGCCGTCGCCGCTGCACCCCCCCTCTCTCTCGCCCTGTTTACGAAGAAGAGAACGATCGAAGAAGAAGAGGGAAAGGGCGGGGACGATTTCCAGCCGTTGGATCGCGCCAAGATCCGTGCGATCTGATCGCTGTTCGGTGTTCGCCCACAGCAGATCCAGATCCGCTGTTTCCTGTTCGGGCGTGGATCCGCTGCATAGGAGGATTCTGATTCGCCGACGCCGCTGTTCCGTGTTTCGCCCACACCGGATCCCAGACCGCTGCACCCTGTTCTGGCCTCAGATCCGCTGCTTTCCAGCGATCTGATTCGCCTGTTTCGGTGTTTCCTGTTCTACCCGCAGCGAATCCGAAGCCGTGTTTCGCTGTTCTGAGCCGATCTTGTGCGCAAGGAAAGCTCGATCTTCGATCAGATTTTGGGCGCGCTTTTCGAGGATATTTCCGGGGATTTTTCTACTCTATTTGCTTCAACAAGCGGAGATTTCAACCGTCGATTTAAGGCAAGTAACCTTGTACATCTTATTGTCCTAGTACAAGTCTCTTTGAAATACCACATGTAGTTAGTTGTGACTCTCCTTTGGAATATCATAGTAAAACAATTTGAACCTTCAAACTCACCAATCTAAGAGTCACAAACTTCCTCGCATTAAATAATAATTCAATTGGACTCTTTTATCTCCTTGAACTTGTGAATCACATGGACATATGAATTAAGGACCCCTAGAAATTGTAGACGCATATAAATTTAGTGTTTTGGCAAATTTGTGATTATTATGACTTGAAAAATATTATTATTCGCTGTTTGATTCCCATTACCATGTATTTGTGCCACATAATGATTTTAGACACCAAATTACATAATTCTATGAAATCTACATTAGTGAACTTTTTCCCTATGTTGCTGTCTGGATTTTCTTTTGAGGTTTCGACCCTTTTAACTTTGGAATTTGGGCCCGAGGCCTGAATATGAAACGTAGATCAGGATGTGTAGATGTCGATAGACTCCAGAATGATTGAATTTGGAGTTACGGCCTAGGAGATATGGCCGTTATACTGCAGCTGTGTCAGTAGGTGCAGTTCTGTAAAAACTGCTGTATATATTGACTTTACAAATTATTTTAGCTGTGTGAACAGCGAGCGTTTGACCCCAAATTTTATATGTAGTTGCTGGACACCCTATAGGACATCTCCAATTTTTCTTAGAATTAATTTATATTATTTCAACCCTGTTCCACATGCATAAATACGAGAACACAAAATCTGCCTGAACAAATGTAACGAGCCGGGGTTATGGGAAAGACTATAGAATGGACAATATGGATAAGTGTACTCAGAAGGGGGCCCGTGTTTCCCAGTACTCGGTTCATGAACCTGTTGCATGTGATGTATTCATGGAGTCAGTTACTTGGCTCATGAACCTGTTGTATTCATGGAACCACTGTGTGGTCCTTGAACCTGTTGTATTCATGGAACCACTGTGTGGTCCTTGAACCTGTTAGTATTCACGAACTTGCTTCGTGAACCTGTTATTAAATTTCGTATTCATGAACCGTGCCTGCCTGATACCTGATACCTGGAACCTGAGTACACCGCCCTATAGACTCCATTACTAAGTCTAAACGCAATTGATTTGACTGTAGCAACCATGTAGTATAATGGATGCATGTCGTGCTACCTAGATAGTAATCACACAAGACTTGAACATGATTATCCTGTTACCTGATTATCCTGATACATGATTATCCTGTTACCTGATTATCCTGTTACCTGATTACCTGGTTACCTGATATCTGATACATGAAACTTGGAACATGACACTTGGAATATGACACCTGAACATGACACCTGAACATGACACCTGCAACTTGAAATATGAAACTTGATACGTAAAACCTGACACATGAAGCATAATACCCGATATTAGTTACCCTTATAGGTGTACCTGACATGTGTTTCACCACTAGCAGTTGTTATCCAATCTAGTTATTAAGATGTTTCCCTCTTGCTAGATAGTCCCTGAATTTGTTCATTACTTGTTGTAACTCTGCCTATTCTTGATTCCAATTCTTGTTTTCCCCTTTCTTGTACTTGCTTTTACTATTTGTGGCCCTAACTTGCACTAAGGGCATTTTCTCTTGTTTCCCCTCTTGTTTCCTGTTTATATTTATTAAGCAGACTTGGGAGACAAGCTATCTGCTGGAATTGGCTAGCAGACATTTCAGGTTTTGCTTGGAGCAAGGATCTGTTAAATAGTTGCTTTCCTTAAGGTATTTATTTCTTCTGTTGTTTAAGACTTGTTTCCGAGTTTACACTTGATCCAGACATGGGGAACTATTTGAATATTATCGTTATTTAAATTGTTTCTGTTGCTTAAATAATTATTCATGCATGCTTGGTTATATATAAGTCTGGTTATATACTTGTTATGATGCTGGGTCGATCCTACAGCTTATGGATGATGTAAAAATCATTCGCTGGGCTTCGTCACGTGCTCGTATTCCATATTTTTGGGAAGCGGGGCGTGACACTAAGTATTTGGGTCGACTGAAAGGTTATAGGTCGACTGTCCCGAAAGGACTGAACAAAATCACAAACAGAGGACCAGTCGACTGACCTCAGTCTAGGTCGACTGTCCCGAACAAATCTCCAGGACTAAAAGCACAGCTGTAGGCTCGTACCAGTCGACTGCTTCGCAAGACAGTCGGCTATCGGCTACAGATTCCCAAGGATAAGGTCTGAACACAAAACTAAACTGGAGTTTTCCAAAGGTCCAACGATCCTAAAAATTAATTTGTATCCAGGCAAATGAACAACTCTCAAATATCTCTATCATGGATTCATTATTCAATCAATCAAATACTCAAATCTCATATCCTCATGATCCAAACTCTTAATCTTTCTATTAGGGTTTTTCTCATCAAGCTTCTTTCACAACACTAACATAAAATCTGAACTACAATCATAAGATCCAGATGTTTTTCATCTGATCCTAACACCATAAATTCTTAATATGTTTCCCAACAATACGATCTCATAATTCCACTTTTTCTCAACAAATCTTAATATTTCTCATACATGATCCAAACATCAATAAGAGTTTTCATCCTCCATATCAACTAATAGATCCATATCATACATACAATGAGACTAACCAATTAATGGCATAATGATTCACAAACAAGCATTACAAAGATCTTACGTCATCCATCAATCAAACAAAGCAAACAAAGCAAACAAAACAAACAAAACAAACAAAACAAACCACTCACCTTTGATTTGAAGAAAAATCCACAAAAAGCTTTCTCCTTGCTAGATCCAAGAATCCTCTTTTTTTTTTTTTGCTCCTCAAAATAATCTCAAAATCTGAAATATGCTCAATGACGGCTGGGAATAGGAAATCCCTTAAATATGCCGGATTGTATATTAGGGTTTTATTCCCACTTTGCAAAATAATCCTTTCCAAAAATACATCTCACATATAATCCTTTCCTTGAAAATTAAACCAAATATCATTTAAATTAGGATCTAATAGAAAAATATAATTTCAAACCTCAACAAGTGCTGATCGGAATGTCCAGCAAGTACATTTTGCACTCTAACCCTCAAAATGTCAATTTTGTAAATAAGTCCTTCTTTTCTCAAAAATTGCAAATAGTATCAATTAATTTCAGAAAAATCTGGAAAAATACTAAATAATTTTCAAATAATAAATAATGATTTTTCATAAGGAAAACTAAAATTTTCAAACTTCTAAAAGGTCATTTGCACGTGTTTTGCACGTGTACAAAAGATAAATCTTTTAGAAAATATTTATCAAATACTCAGAATCATTTAAAATTCATTTTCAAATAATTAAAATAATATTTGAAAATACGGGGTTCTACAGTCCAACCCCCGATGCCTCTCTTTCGGTCGCACGAAGGGTCGAGCACACCTAGGGCCAGACCTCTGAAACATAACTAATAACCATCAGGACAGTGAGGATCTCTGCCATCGCATCGAGTTCAATCGCTCCCAGTGCGGTGAAAACCGCTCGGGTCGGCATCTGAGCCGCAACAACCATTCCTAACACATGAGGGAGATGGAGCAAAGCCAATCCCCCAGGGATCGGCGAGCCTCCAAAGGACACTAGAGGAGGGGTTCCACATAACCAGGGCCGACATCCACGAATTCAAGAACAAAGTCCTCCAAGCCTTCTGAGGGGGCACCAAGAATAGCTACCACTTGGATGAACAGTTCCTCGGGCTGTCCTAGGGACCCGAAGACTTGGTGATGAAGTGAATGCATGAAATGGAGGAGCGACTTCTTCAAATATTGGACTACGGACGACTGTATAACAAGAGATACCGACCTATCCGACCACTCTTCTCCTCTTTCATCCTCAAGGCCCCAGTTCCGAGAAGCTTCAAGCCCCCAGTTTTCAAAACATACAGTGGCGAGTCAGACTTGACTGATCACATCGAAAGTTTTAAAACTCTCATGATGATTCACGGTGCCTCTGATGCCATCCTCTGCAAAACCTTCCCCTCCACACTACGAGGTTCAGCAAGGGAGTGGTACTCACTGCTCGCCCTTAGCTCCATCTACTCCTTTGACCATCTCGAGGAGAGTTTCCTCACTCATTTCGTGACTAGCTGTAAGGCTGAGAGGACGAGCGCTTCACTACTGAATTTGAAGCAGAAGAACAGAGAATCACTATAGGACTTCGTCTAAATGTTTTTGGCCGAAGGAATGTCCATCCCTTCTCATGACTCTGGAGTTTCTGCATCTGCCTTTAGGCACAATTTCCTGCACGACCTTCTCAAGACCTCGCTTGCTAAAAAGCCTCCGTCGGCCCACCCTAATTTTCTCCTCCGAGGCGAGAAAAACATTCAGGCCGAGGAAGCCTTACATCCTTGGGGTCGTAAATATTTTCCTTCCAAAGGGAAGAAGAAGATGGATAGCACTGAGGTCCCCAAGAAGTCACGAAAGGATGCTTCTGGATAGAGGCATCCACCCCCGATGCCTCACTTCAAGAAGTTCACTCTACTCAACGCGATTGTCTGTGCTATCCTCATGAAAGTAGAAGAAGATGGACTGATCTGACACCCTTCTTAGAAGAACACTGACAACAAGAAGAGGTACAGAAGGTTCTAGTGCCGATTTCTTCGAGAACATGGTCATGAGACCGATAACTGTCTGACCCTGAAGGATGAGATATAGGCCCTTATCCATAGGGGCTACTTGTCAAACACACAAAAGGACTAGAGAACTTTCCCTCCTCCTCGAGGGCCTAACAAACATCCGGAGAAGGACTCCGAGCCTTAGGAGTCAGAAAGAATGGTCATCCTCCACTCCATACATGGGGTCCCATGGGGGTGATTACAACTCCTCATGTAAGACATTCGTCCGAGAGGTGAACCCTGTCCATAACTGCCCCCTCATCGAAGCAGAGGACTTCCTGTCTCCTTCTCCGATGAGGATCTTGAGGGTTTCCGTACTCCCCACTATGACACATTGGTAATCAGCCTCGGCTTGGCTATCCATGAGGTTCGCTGCATCCACATGGACAATTGTAGCTCCGTCAATATATTATTTCTTGCTGCCTTTGAAGGACAAAAACTTTCCTGAGAAAGGCTGAAGTTGGTGGGGTGCACACTCCATTGTTTCTCCGGAGCTCCCATTTAAATCGAAGGAATAGTCACACTGGATGTGACCATAGGGAAATCTCCTACCACCCGCACAGAGCCAATGGACTTCATGGTGGTCTATGTCAAGGCTGCCTATAATGCCATTTTCGGGAGACCAGGTCTCGCATCTCTTCATGTTGTGGCCTCATCATGCCACATGAGAATGAAATTTCCAACGAGAGTCAGGGTTGGAGTCATAAAGGGCAATCAGGAAGCTGCTTGATCCTATTACATTGCCACAGTGAGAGGATCCGTTCTCCCTCTGTAGCGGACAAGATCCCCAACAAAAAATGCTGGATTTGCTCTGAAATAGCAGATGAGTTGGAGGAAGTCCCCCTTTTCAATGAAGATGGGACCAAACTATTCCAAGTAAGCAAGGTTCTGCCTCTATGGCTCAAAGAGGGCTTCATCAGCTGCATCCAACGGAACCAAGATCTTTTTTCCTTGAATCCCTCATATATGCTAGGCATCTCAGAAGAAATGATTATGCACAAATTGAGCATCAACCCCAACTCCAAACCATTGCAGCAGAAGCGTGGAAAAGTTTATCTCGGAGAGGCAGCAAGCTGTGAAGGAGGAAGTCGAGAAATTTCTTGCCGGCTCTTCATCTAGGAAGTCAACTATCTGGAGTGGTTGGCTAATGTCGTGATGGTGAAGAAGGCAAGTGGTAAGTGGAGGATCTGTAACGATTTCACGGACCTCAACAAGGCATGCCCTACAGACCCTTTCCCTCTTCCGAGTATCGACTTCCTCATTGATGCAATATCTGGGCATGAACTCCAGAGTTTCATTGATGCTTTCTCCAAGTACAACTAAATCAGGACGTTCCCCTCATATACCCCTAAGAAATCTTTGTCAGTAATCAAGAGCTCTACTACTACCGGCTAATGCCCTTCGGCCTGAAGAATGCCAGAGCCACCTATCAAAATTTGGTGAATAAAATATTCAAAGAACAGATCGAGAGAAATATGGAAGTGTATGTGCACGGCATGCTCGTCAAAATTCTCAGAAGTGAAGATCATGTAAAACACATCGAAGAGGCTTTCAGTGTCTTAAGGAAGAACAATATGAAGCTTAATCCGTCTAAGTGTGCCTTCGGCGTGATAGAGGCAAACCTAGAGAAGATTCAAACTATCCTTGACATGGCCCCCCTACAACCGTGAATGATATTCAAAGGCTCATGGGCTGGCTTTCACCAATTAGATGCTTCCTATCAAAGTCCGGGGAGAAGTCCCTTTCCTTCTTCAAAGCTCATCGGGGGGCGAAGAACTTCAACTGTGGAAAGCCTCTACAACAGGCCTTCATCTAGCTGAAAGAATACCTGACAAACAACCTCTGATAAGCAAACCAGAACTGGGTGAAGTTCTCTATCTCTACCTAGCGGCATCTGAGCATGAGCATGTCCCCAGCAATGTCTTAGTTCGAGAGGAAGACGAAGTCCAGAACCCATCTACTATGTAAGCAAGGAGCTCCAAAATGCCGAGCTCCAGTATTCCAAGATGGAGAAGATAGCTTACACCCTAGTTATGTTAGCACGAAAACTCTGCCCTTATATTCAAGCCCACTCCATCCAAGTCCTCACAGACTAGCCTCTAAAACAAATCCTCAACAAGCCTAAGAACTCCGGGCGTCTGATCAAATGGTCCATCAAGCTGAGTAAACACGACATCAGTCACAAGCCAAGGACTGCCATCAAGGGCCAAGAATTAGCTGAATTCATCACTAAGTGCACTATACTGGCGACAACCACGACTCAGTAGGAGTCGACAGTATATAACCTCTATGTCGACGGATCCTCTTGCGAAGAAGGAAGAGGAGCAGTTGTGAGCAGGGCTCGGAAAGCTTTGCTCTCCGGTACTCCTTATGCCAAAACTTTTGGGCCTCTTATAATGAGGCCGAGTACGAGATGCTAATCTTCGGACTGTTCCTAGCCCACTAGGTAGGGGCAAAATGGGTCAGGCATTCAACAACTCTCAACTAGTGGTCGACCAGGTCTCCAGAGAATATGAAGCCTGAGACCCCTGCATGATTCAGTACCTAGCCCACGTAAAGGAGCTCTTAGCAAACTTCGAAGAAGCCTCAGTTGTTTATATCCTTAGAGAATAGAACAACTAGAACAATGCATTGTTGAAGGTGGTGTCCTCCTCCTTTTCAGGTCTTGATTGAGCAGTGCTCATAGAGGTTCGCGTCCGACCACGTATTGATAAGGGAATGCTAATGTCCTTTGCTCTGAATCTCGAACATGATTGGTGACTTGGATAGACCCAATTCTAAACTTCCTCGAAAGAGGGGACTTACACCAAGAAAAATTCGAAGCGTGGAAGATCCAAGCTAGAGCAGAGAAATTTGTGCTCATCAAGGGAATATTGTTCAAACGGTCGTACACCATGGCTGAAGGATGACCCTATGTCAGAGGTATTACTGGCCAACTCTACTAGAAGACACTCAAAATCTTGTCTGAAAATGTGGCCCATGCCAGAGGTTCTAATTCATCAAACATGCCCCCTAAACGGAGCTTAAGTCACTAGCAAGTGCACCACCATTTACCATGTGGGGGATGGATCTGGTCGGACTCTTCCCTAAATCAGCTGGTCAGCGAAGATTCCTCATTGTCACCATAGACTACTTCACCAAGTGGGTTGAAGCTGAACCCCTAGCATCCATAACAGGGTATCAAGGCCAACAATTCTTTTAGAAGTACATTCTTCGCAGGTTCAGAGTCCCCCGACTCCTAATCACCGATACCGGCACCCAGTTTGCCGTGAAGGATTCTACAAGTTCTGCACCAACCTAGGAATCTAGCAAAATATTCTCGTCTATCTCGCTCCCCCAGTCCCACAAACAGGCAGTGAATTCCAATCGCCATATTCTAGAGGGACTCAAGAAATTGCTCGACAAATCCCCCAATGGATTGTGAGTCGAAGGACTCTTAGTGTGCTCTGGTCGTACAAGATAGCCAAGAGAATCTCGACAGGTGAATCACCGTTTAACCTGACGTTCAGAATCAAGGCCATTATCCCCCTAAAGGTCAGACTACCCCCCCCCCCCCCCCTGTTAATAAGCTTGAAAGAGGACTTGAACTTTGACGACCTCAGGGCCAACCTAGATATCCTTGAGGAAGTGCGAGATAAGTTGATTATTAGAAAGAACATTTTGCAGCAGATAATAGAGCATTTTCATAACAAGAAAGTCCGACCAGTGAACATCAAAGAATGCAACTTGGTCCAAAGAAAGCTTGAGATCTCTGAGCCAAGCAAGAATGGAAAGCTCGCCCTAAACTAAGAAAACCCTTACAAGGTTTACAAAGTGGTTCACCCCAGAACTTACCAACTTTAAGACTTGGGGGGCAGAGTAATCAATAGGACTTGTTACGCGGAACACTTGATGAAATTCCACGAGAGCACCTAACCCACCACTGCCATAAGCAAATTGTAATAAATCCCTAAAAAGCCCTCTAATGTAATAAGCACTCGCCAACTGGTAGCCATCCATGAATGAAATGTTATTTTATCGCAACTCTCTCTTAGCTTTTGCCAAATTCATGTCCGCTCGCTCGAGTACCGGTGCTCGGCATGGACTTCGAGCTACACGCAAAGAACTTTCCTTCTTCCCCCAGCCTCGTCCCTCGGTGTGGAATTCGAGCCACACGCGAAAAACTCTCCTTCTTTGTTTGACCTCTTCCCTCGGCGTGGACTTAGAGCTACACATCTATTTCCTCATTTTGCCTCGTCCATTGGCATGGACTTCAAGCCACATGCAAAGAACTCTCATTCTTCTCTTGGCCTCGTCCCTCAGATTAACCTCTGTTGCACACGCATCGATCTCTCCCAGGGCATGTCCTTCTGCATAGATTTCGAGTTGCACACGAAAATTCCTATCATCACTCACATGCAAAAATTCCAATCTTCGCTGCACTCAGATTGGGACCAAGGGACTTAAACTCAGTCAAAGGCACCTAAACAAGAACCACGCCACATGCCTAAGGAAGAAGTGATTATTCTGCTGCACATTGATAGCTAGGTTTAGACTAGCCATACTTCGCAGTTATAACTAATTATCAGCGTTTGGTAGAAGGACCACATGGTCGATGACAAGTAGAAATACTGGAAGGGAATGGAGGATTTTATAGGCTCTTAATGGAGAAAGTCCTCACTTCCTGGAATGCTGACATGGACAGATCCAAACCCTCCACCTCCATCTAATTGCTGCAAATGGAGAACATTTCGACCCCCAAGGAAAGAACATTTCGTTCCCCCAAAAAATAAAAATGGTTCAATGCCCAAAATTGAATGACAGTTCAACTCCCAAGGTTGAAAAAGTTTCAACTCCCAGGGTGTTCTCCCACGTGCATATCCACGTGTTCACACACATAACGACCCTTCGGCCTCCAAGTTATGAAATTCACAAGAGAAACATTCGCCGCAAAAAGTACTAAGCAAAGAGTGATCATTGTTAATGATGAGTGAAATTTCTATATGATTTTTACTACTCTTTTACGTATTAAAGCTGCAAGTTCTTGTTTATTTCTTTAAATTTTATAGTCATTCACCTTATTTTTATTTATTTGTTTGTTTTTGGAGGAACGAGATGATTGTTATGATTGTCAACTCTAATACATAAAGTCACGAAACTTGGAGTTGGAGAAAGAGAAGACACAAAGCAATGCGAAAAAGCAGCAATAACATCACCTAGAACTTGTACGGCTGTTTTGAATATGAATATGGACGAATCTGAACTTTTGTTCTCAGTCAAAGATGTCGGTCGTCGAGTGTTCTTCGAAACGAGTACTCATATGTCACAAACGAAGTTCTGTGGTAAAATGAATTTTTCTTCTACAGCAGCACGGAGGTTACAACAGAAATGCAGTCGACCGCTAAACTTTCTATTTCGAAAACATAACAACGCATTCGACCACGCAAAAATGCAGTCGACCGCGTCGGCGCTGATGTTATATTTTGAGTGCGGGTTTCGGGTCCAATAGGCTGTATTTGTATATATCTTTTTAAGGATTCTTTCGGTGTTATATATAGATGCTGACATGATGAACTCTAAGGCAATCAGAAAATATCTTGGATGCTAAGAGAAATGGAGGAGACAACTCATCACACCGTTAGAGAGAAAGAGCCACAACGTTCATCAAGATCGTCTAGAGTTCTTTCTTCTCTTCCACTTTTTCACTATGCAATCCAATACAATGTTTGTTTCAAATTTTCTATGAACTAATTTTATTTTTTTAGGGATTCAATACAATTTGAATTTCATTGTTACTTTATTCTTCTACTTTTCATGGTTGGGTGTTTAATTTTTGTTCTTAATGCTAACAATTGTCATGCCAACTACTGATTGATTTATTGAATCATGGAGGATGCCGAGAGGTAACTTGTGATTTAGAAATATAGAATTAAACACCATTGATTGAGAGAAATTAGAGATAGATTACCACAATTAATGTGACTATAGAGAAATCCATAGATTTTAATGAATCTTCAAATAATTAAAATTGCATAGAGATATGATGAATTATTAGTTGGGGATATGTTTAGTGTTATTCGAGATAAAACATTGAATAATTAGGGGATTTTGGCCTACAACTTAGAAAAGTAGAGTTTTTAGTTTCACGGAATTATGAATTGTGTGGGATTAGCTAGGTGAAACCGAAATCTGTAGAGTTAGTTTTTCTATTAACAAAAGCTAAAATTTCAAATTTCGTTATTTTTAATTAGTTTAGTTTTGCCTTTAGTTTAATTTAATTTAGTTGTTTTTATAAAATTTTCGATTATCCAAATAGTAGTTAATCTGGTGAATTTCGGTACTAAATAAAATAATTAGTCATTGTGGGTTCGACACTCTTTTCTTTTAAAATGCATTACTTGTTGCGATTTTGTGCGCTTAAAACTTATTCCATCAAGTTTTTCGTGCCGTTGTGGGGGATTAATTATACTTTTATTGATATTGATAATAGCTAAATTGTTACTAATTTGGATTTTTTTTTATTTTTAGAAAGATAGGTTTGATTAGTTTTTACCTCAGAACATAGAATTGTAGAATTGTATCACCATGACGAACGTGGGTAATGAGGAGAAAAACAAGACATTGAGGGACTATGCTATGTCCCCGGTTAATGAATCAACATCAAGCATAGATAGGCCGGTTATACAAGCTAACAATTTTGAGATTAAACCGGTGATCATTCAAATGATTCAACATACTATTTAATTTGGAGGACTATTGCACGAGGAGCTTAATGTTCACATTGCAAACGTTTTAGAAATTTACGACACTTTCAAGCACAATGGAGTGTATGACGATGTTATCCATTTGAGACTTTTTCTTTTTTTTCACTCAGAGATAGGGCAACATCTTGGCTAAATTCTCTACCACCAGGTGTCATCACTACTTGGGAAGGATTAACACAAAAACTTATGGCTAAGTAATTTTCTCCAGCAAAGACACGAAGCTAAGAAATGACATTATCACATTCACTCAATTTCAGACTAAGTCTTTGTATGATGTGCGGGAGAGGTATAAAGATTTATTGAGAAAGTGTCCTCATCACAAACTTCCGAAATGGCTAAAAATCCAAACATTGTATAACGGTTTGGGAATTAAAAATCTATGGTAGATGCAGCAGCTGTAGAAGCTCTTATGAGCAAAAATCATGAAATGGCCTATGAGCGTCTAACAATTACCAATGGTCTTCAGAGAGAGCATTACCTAGAAAAGCGGTTGGAGATTTTGAGTTTGATCTTATTACAACATTGAGGGCACAAATTGTGTACCGACCCTAATTTTGATGAATACGTTTTATAAACAAACTGAATTCCACCATTAATAAAATTATATTTTTGATTAAAGGAATTATTTTATTTACTAATTAGGGATGGCAACTGGGCCGGGTCAACCGGCGACCCACCCGCGACCCAGCCCACCAACCCGGCCCGTTAAAATGCTTCGCAGGTTCGGGTCGAACCCGGTGAACAGTACCGGGTCAACCCGGGTCGCATTTTTCGCGAATCGAATTCGCGAAACCCAGTCCACGAACCCGGCCCAACCCATGAATTTGACCCACCAACCCGCGGGTCGACCCGCGGGTTTCTACCCGTTCGACCCGTACGGGTCGAACGGTCGAAAATCTGGCCGTTTGGGGACAGAGCCGTTTACAACGGCTCAAAGAGCCGTTTGGCTATTTTTTTTTCCCACTTATTTAGCCTATAAATATCCCCCAAAAATCTCATAAAAAATCACACCTCACTCTCTTACTCTCTCTACTATTATACATCATTTGTAAAGATTTTTTGAACAATTGTAGTATTCATCAAACAAGTGTACAATGAGGCATATACACGATCAAATTTTGGTCATATCGGAAACAAAATTCAACGTCTTCAACGTCTTCAACTCTCTTCAACCCTCGTCAAATCTACTTCAACCTCTTCTCAACTCTTCAATTGCGGAATCGGCAAAGCGCTCCTCCATCTTTTCTATTCTATTCTTATTTTAGCGGTTTTTTTTACATACGCGTATTCCACGGTGAACGGTATCAAAATATCTCTCTCTCTCCCTCGTTAATTTTTTTTTGCGTTGTAGTTAAAATTATTGTTCGTTTTTTTGAACTTCTCTATCTCAACCCTCTTGTTTTTTAGATTTTTTTGTATAATTCACCGCTCCTACATTGTATATTTTTTTTACATACTTTACTTTAGTACATTACTACATTATGTCTAGATCATGCGGTAGCGGTCGTAGCGGACAAGATTCCTCCTCCTCTTCACGTAGGCCACCAATTGTCCCAACTAGTGAGCCCGCCCAAGATTACATTGATCCTACTATGGAACAATGGGGTACACACGACATGGATGTTGTAGGTGACATTCAATTAGAAGAAGAACAACAACAACAACAACCCGAAACCACATAACCCCGTAGTAGTAGGAAAAGTAGAGGAGAAACTAGTGATTGGCATAAGTTTTATGATTATATCCCGGACGAACATACTCCGGGTATAGGTTTGAAAGTGTGTAAAACATGTAGCAAAACATACAGATTCAAGAGGGGTGACGGCACCGGTACAATTAGTAGGCACATACAACATAATCATAAAGAACTTCTTGATCAAATACAAGGCCAACAAAAAATCAACCCTAGGACCGGTCAAGTAGATAGCCACCCTTATGATCCCGAACTTGTTCGTCGGGAAATGGTCCGATTAGTCATTAAGGAAGACTTGCCATTTTCCTATCCCGAAAGTAGGAACTTGGAAAATTTTAATCAAACGGCCTTAAACCCTCATTTTAAAAGAATTCCGAGAAATACTTGCAAATCGGATTGTTTTAAAATGTATGTTGAAATGAAGGACGCGTTGATTGCAATTTTATGGAGTTTAACTTGTAGGGTTAGTTTAACTTCGGATTGTTGGACAGGTGTCAACAATATTCCAACGATGGGAATAACCTGTCATTGGATCGACAATGATTGGATTCTTCAAAATAGAATCATATCACTTGCGGCGTTGCCGTATCCCCATAGTGGCGCTGAAATAGCAAACCGTATTATAGAAATTTGTGATGTTTTTCATATTCGCGATAAAATTATGGCTATTAGTTTTGATAATGCATCTAACAACAATGTAACAATTACTACTTTAAAATCTGTATTAAACCCTCCATCTGACAATATTTTTCATGTTAGATGTGCATGTCATATTATAAATTTATGTGTTCAAGATGCATTAAGAATAGCTGATCCATATATATATAAAATTAGAAATTGTGTACATTTCATTGCATTAAGTCCAAGCATTTTACAAGAATGGAAAGCTTGGTGTAGGGTTAGAAATGTTCCTTTTAGAAAATTTCCAAAGGATGTTAGACACCGATGGAATTCTACTTTTGATTTACTAAATGTTGTCACCGATTATAAAGCAGTTGTAAATGATTTTTGTATTGCAAAAAATATGCACAATTTTGAAATGACTCCCAACGATTGATTTTTTGCCGAATCTTTATTGAAATTTTTAGAACCTTTTAAAACCGCAACTTTAAAGTTTTCAAAAACATATGAATCTACTTCTAGTAGCATTTTTATTGAATTAGTTAGCATGATGCAAATATTTAACGAAATGTTAAATGATGCCTATATTAGTGACATTGTAATACCTGCATTTCAAAAATTTTTGAAGTATTATTTTCCTCCTCCTATGTTGATTTGTGTTGCTACTGTTATGGATCCCCGTATCAAATTATAAGGTACGAAGAATTTGATAGAAATGTTTTTTGGATATTTAGAGAACAATGTAGAATTAACAACTGATTGCGCTACTTTTTTAGTTCAGTTTGAATCTACGTTAAATAACTTGTATGATTATTATGATAGACGTTTTGCTTCTAGTAGTACAACTTCTGTAGTTAGTTCTTCTTCTGGTAGTTCTAAAGGTAAGGGTAAAAGTAGAATTGGTGATAGAACATTTAGTTTACTTGAACAAATTCAATCTAAAAAACCTAGAACTAATCAACCAAATGAATTAAATTGGTATAACCAACAGGATACTGAGCATACTCTTTCTCCACTAGATATTTTACAATGGTGGAAAGAACATGAACACACTTTTAGTATTCTGTCAATTATGGCTAAAGATTTACTAACTCTTCCTGTCTCTACAGTTGCTTCTGAGAGTGCATTTTCTACAAGTGGCAGGGTTCTATTTGATTACAGGAATCGGTTGAAGTCCGAGGCATTAGAGATGCTCATTTGCACAGAAGACTGGCTGAAGGCTAAAGATAGGACGCAAGGGAAAGCACTATCAAGTTCCACAAGTGGGAGCAACTCGCCCGAAGAACAACAACAACAACAACAACAACAACAACAACAATAGCTTTGCTTGTTATGTCAAATTAGAAAACTTGTACTCAATTAAAATTGTATATAAGAAATATGTTATTGTATAAAACTTATTTGTGAATTGAATTCTTCATTTCGTTATAAATTGTTCAAATTGTATAACTTAAATTCATATGAATAATATTTCAAAATTTGTTGTCAATTTCACTCTTTCAATCTTATTATTATTATTACGATTTTTTTTGTTTATTAGTATTATTACTTACTTAGTATTATAATTAAACATCATTTGGGGATATTTGAAGAATTGTAGTATTATTACTTATTAGTATTATTACTGAATTACTTACTTAGTATTATAATTAAACATCATTTGGGGATATTTGAAGAATTGTAGTATTATTACTTACTTAGTATTATAATTTTTGAAGAATTGTAGTATTCATCAAACAAAGATATGGTTGTTTGTATACATCATTTGTAAAATTATTATTATTATTATTTTAATTTAAGCTACCAAAAAAAAAAAAAATTATTAAACGGGCCAACCCGCGGGTCGACCCGGCCCAACCCGGGTTGAACCCTAAAGGGTTCACGGGTTGGGCAGGCCACCCAAACGAAAACTTAGCCCGGCCCGGCCCGGCCCGTATAAGGGTGCAACCCGACCCGAACCGGCTACGTATTCGTGCCAACCCGTACGGGTTGGGCCCGGCCCGGCCCGTACGACCCGTTCGCCATCCCTATTACTAATAACCTCCAACTATGCATATGAACATATATATGCATATGGGTTTTTGAGTTTGGGCTTGAGAGGCCCAATGAAACAAAACGAGCAACACACACACAAAAAAAAAAACTTTAAAAAATGATAAGAGCCATATGGGCCAGCCAAGTTTGAGAGGGAAAGAGAGGGAAAAAGAGGACTAGGGTTAGGGTTTTTTTGAACTCAAATTACTTCATGATGAGTCTTTCTCTCCTCCTACACTCCACCTCCCTCAAGAGCCAATGCAAGAGGAGATTCTACCCCTATTCCCCATGCCCCAGATCCGGCCAAACCCCCTCCACCTTCCTCTCTTTAGTTTTTTAAAACCCATCCCATCTCTACATCTCATTTTCATCTCCTACAACTTCCACACTCAAGAGAAAGAAAAAAAGAGTAAGAGAGACCTTGCTACTGATTTTGAGTAAGGAGAAGAAGAGAAGACAAGGAGGCGGAGCAAAGGAGCCAAGAAGGCAAGGAGCTAGGAGCAAGAAGGTCAATCTTGAAGCTAGGAGCTTGTAGAATATCTTTTCCATCAAAATTCATCAAGGCGGGTGTTTCCAACCTCTATGTTTATTTTTTATTGTTGAATGGTGATTGTAGTGACTGAAAAATGACATGCATGCTCTATAATGAACCTTAATAACTCGTTTTTGTGTTAAGAAATCCAAAACAGAAAATCCTGTTAAAAGGCTGAAAATTCGCTATCAGTCCGTAGCTCATAACTTGAACACTAGTGGTTGGATTAATTTGAAATTTTTATATGATGTTTATTCATGTGCCATGCAACTTCAGTAACTTTTGTAGATTTTTATGATTTTTTCTGCCATATAAATAAAATGCAAACTTGCATGCTAGGCGGAAGAAAAAGAAACATTTTTTGTTGTTACTATTGTGAGAAAGTGACTTGTATCTTGCTGAATGCTTATGGGAATGATCTGAAATTTTAGTATGTCAATGTTGAATGTATCTAAGACCTATGTTTAAATTTCATGAGTTCTGGACCGCTGTATCTATGTTAATAAAATCATGCAAACTCAGCTGGTTATTTTAATAAACAGAACTGCTACTATTATTGCACTGTTTTTTATGACATTCAAAGAGACAATTAAAAATTCTACTTTGTAGAATCACCTGGTTTTTGGAAGTGTTGTAACATCATGTGTCAGGAGCTAGAATCTAAAGTTTCATAAAGATCTGACACAATTTACTATTTTAAATTGATTTTATCCCGTGACTGTATTAATATGATGTGCTGTTCTGGAAATATGTATGCTTGATAAAGATGGGACCATAAGAGCATGTAAACGACCTTATCTGAAGAAACTTGAAACTAGGAAGTTTTAGTAGATGCACAGACCTTTCTGGAATAACCAAGAAATCATGATTTGGATAAGTGTATGATTTTATATAATTTTTGCAAGTGACGACAGAAACACAGTGAATGATAGAGCTCACTGTTTTGCACCATGTTCATGGAAATGAGTTTGAACTTGTACTTTATTAGCTTAGAGTTGCTGTTTGAGGTCACAAATCTTGTTATAGATGTGGATATGAGTTAGGACTTAAATTATCTAAAGTTCCTTGCTAAGAGTAGCTCATAGTTGCTTGTAGACCCAATATAGACAACGTTGTTCACTGTTTTGAAGTGGAAACTGTATTGGATATTGGGGTATTATTGTTGACCACTTTGGGATGAAATCCATGCCTAAAGTGTGCTTATACTTGCTGTCTACCTTGAGTAGAAGCATGGGAGCGACCGTTCGCGATTCTTCAAAGAAGCGGGACCAGGAATGACTCCATTTTGGCATAAACACCAAACCCATGCTTGCTGTTTGGAATTATAAATTGTCATTTTCAGGGTTTCTAGCACCCCTTTTTGTGTATTCATGGATTAGGACTTACTCCTAGTGTAGTGTACCTTGTTGGGATACATCGGTTGAGTATCGAGACTCTAGGATTAAGTTTTATTGACAAACCTAGATGGGTAGAATAGGACCCGTGTCGCATCGAACACGTTGGAGGAGATGACTCGTGCACCGATGCACTTGCCGTGCATGGATGGATTCCATGGTTGTGTTTGGAGCTACCACTTGTCGAGGACCGTGAAGTGTGAAGGTTAGCGGGATCTATGTGGTTGTCGGGCCGATGTTGCGATCGAACTCCAATCGTAGATGACGGTTGTGGCGATCAACGGAGTCGGTTCGTGATTGGTTCGTGCCAAGTGTGGGCCGGGGCGGGTCAACCCTTGGGCCGGACTTGAGGTCTAGTTGAGTCCTAGTTTGGGATGGGTTAAGATCCACTAATGATAAAGGTAACTAACTAGAAAGAGTCTACAAGTAGAACTAAACTAGTTGTTCATAGCAAGCTAAGTTGATTACCAAGTTAGGGATTGGAAATGGTAGATAGATCGCCTAACAAGGGGAATGGATAATATGAAATAGTTCTAGGCTCACCTAGGGATTCATACTTCCAATAAGAAAATGAAAGAGAATTAGTGTTTGGCTAGAGTGGTGGATTTTAATAATCGGTTGATAAAAGAAATGCTAGTAATCATGTAATTAATCTTACCTTTAATCTTGGAGTGGGGTAGCATTGATACTATGGTAGGACTAGATCGAGTCTTGGTTGAATGTAAGGATAGGCACTAGCGAGGGTGTTCGCCTGTTAGGGGGACGCATGGCGTCATCACGCTTGGCCAAATCTGAGGTTCGTTTAATGCCGATAGGGACCCCGAGCTGCCCTGGGGAGTGAAACTCTGTGTGGGCTCCGCTGTCTTCAGCATGGATGCCTTTATGTCCGTAAAAACCTTTGTGGAGGTTTGGAGCGTTGACGTCGTCTCGACTGCAAGTTTTGTTCTAGTGTAAGGATGAGGGTAGTGGAGTTGGGGAAACCCTATATCCGTCAGGTCCTTTGTTGATCAATGTGGGCAGGAGGCTTAGAGAAAGGCCCGGTAAGCGAGACTCTACGGGAAATGCTCTATGTCCTTCGGCAATGAGCCTTGATGTCTGTATATTAGCTTTTGGTGAGTTCCGGGAAGACGTAGATATAGCAACATACCATGGGTCCAGTCGTGACGGAGTAAGCCTGTGGCTGATATCCCGAGCAAAGTGGGTAAAACACGAGGTAATGGACACCACTATTGACAGCAGTGACTGGAGTGATCCGGACGACTGTAGCCTCACCATCACTAGAATCAGAGACAGGAGGGAGCACAAGAGTAGGATGCATAGCGGGGGATCGAGCCCCATCAACTGAAGAACATTGTTTGGTTGGGGGATGTGTAGTATGGGATGTAAATCTTTCAACCAAGCATGAATTAGCTATAGGAGCATGTGTGCATAGTGTGTGCATTAGATTAAACCATGGCATACATCGACACTTGTTTGACATTACCTTTTTCTTCGCATCAAATATTTGTGGTTGTTGAGGTTGGAATCATTATATTATGACATAGAGAGGATACCCGAATATAGCATTTCGTCAGTTGTATTCAACTGACGTGCCTACAATTATCAGTGCAGGATTGCCGACTTGGGAGCGCGGGAAAACTCTAGCAGCAAAAAGCATCCAAGTGAAAGTTACCGTCCAAATTTTCTTGTACATTCATGTTGTACAAATTAATTGTAATTGTTGTAATCATTGGACATTGTAATATAGATTTGATGTAATAAAAGTTTTAATTTCCTGTGATTTTCGTTGTGTTGTGACTCATTATTTAAGGAAAGATCCTGGAGTGTGTCATGAGTTCCTTTGTTAGGAATTCCGGGCGCTACAAATTGCTACTTTATCTAAACAACTAGGTAAATTGAATATTAATGTTATTCAAACTAATATTATTTGTGATCATTGTGAAGGAAATCACTCAAGTATTGATTGCCAGGTGGGAAATCAATTTGCTCAACCAAATTTTGATCAAGCAAATTACGTGTTCAACTCCTAACATCAAAAGAATCCTTATTCAAACACGCATAATCTATGATGGAGAAATCACCTTAATTTTTCTTGGAACAACGATCAAGGGTCAATTAGACCACTTCAAAGTTTTTCACAACATGAAAAGAAGTAGACACTTGAGGAGATGATCATACAATACATGCAAAAGCTAGTTTTGGTAATCCAAAATAACGCGGCTTCATTTCGCAACCTTGAGGGTCAGATTTTTCAGCTTTCAAATATATTTTTACTGAGAGGACAACACGAACCTTATCTAGTAACATCGTGACTAATCCGAAGGAGCATGTCAAAGCACTAACGCTAAGAAGTGGCCGAACAATTGAGCAGCCACAAGCACAAACTGTCAAACAAAATGTTGCAAAAAAGCAAGATGAATCTGAGATAGTTTTGGAGGAACAAATGCAGCAGGTAGCCAACCACCATGTTGGGAATTCTAAGGTAATTAAAGGAGCTTCAAACCTCACGGTTTCCTGGGAGTTTAATTCTTGAACTTATCCTAAATCTTCTTATGATCCACTGATTCCTTTTCCGCAGAGACTTAAAATAAATAATCTCAATAATCAATTCTCTAAAATTTTAAGTAATATTAAGAAATTGCATATTAATATTTCTCTTATTGAAGCTTAACAACAAATGCCTAAATATGCTAATTTTTTAAGGATATTTTATCCAAGAAGCGGAAGTTGGAGGAGCATGAATGGTGATGATAACCGAATAAAGTAGTGCAATTTACAAAAGAATTTGCCTCATAAACTGAAAGATCTAGGGAGTTTTACAATTCCTTGTACTATTGGAAATTCTTATTTTGATAAAGCTTTGTGTGATTTAGAAGTAAGTATTAATCTTATGTATTTTTTGGTTTTCAGGAAACTTGGTCTTGGAGAAGCAAAACCTACTACAATTTCTTTACGAATGGCGAACAGATCTATCAAGTACCCAAGAGGAATAATTGAAGATATTTTGGTGAAGGTAGACAAGTTCATTTCCCCGGCTGATTTTATTGTGCTTGACATGGAGGAAGATAAAGAAATTTTGTTGATTTTGGGGTGACCATTTCTAGCTACGGGAGAGCTTTGATTGATGTCCAACAAGGAAAACTTATTTTAAGGGTTGACGATAAGCAAGTAACGTTTGATGTCTTTACAACCATGGAGTTTCCTGCCGATGTTCACTCGTATTTTCAAGTTAGTGAAATTGATTTAGTTGTGGGTAAGACACATAGGGTTGGAGTTGAAAGTTACCGCTAGAAGGATGTCTAACAAATTCCACAAATCTTGAATCCGAGAAAGACAAGGTTTTGAAATATGTTCATTATTTGGAAGCTGCACCATCTATTCATCTTTCTTCTCAGCTGAAATTCAAAGAGGTGGGGATATCAAAGATGTCATCTTCAAGAAAGAAACCACTCAAACTCGAGCTTAAACTACTGCCATCTAATTTACGAGATGCACAAAGGAAACCTAATCCACACATGAAGGAAGTTGTTAGAAAATAAGTTCTTATGTTGTTGGATATTGGCATCACATTACCATCTCAGTTACCTTGTCCGACTGAAGACTAAAAACTTAGCGCTTCTTGGGAGGCAACTCATGTTTTCTTTTTTCCTTTCTTTAGAATTGTTTTTTTCTTTTTTGTTTTCTTTAATTTTAATTTTGATCGATTTTGATAGGATTGCATAAGTTTGGGGATATCCAGGCGGAGTTATTTTCTAGACCTAGTTTGATGGCTGGTTTTGGGTAGGATGGAGTCCGAATTTGGAAAAATGTCTCAAACACTGATTAAAGGAAATTGTCTTAGCTTTCAGATGCATAACTATACAACTCCATATTTCATGAAAACAATGAACATCATTCATCCAGAATTTCAACATAAATCAGGGGAGCAATTCTGAACTTTTTTTTCATGTTTTCCTTTTCTGTTCCCATTGAGGACAATGTGATATTTAAGTTTGGGAGAAGGGATAAATTTTTTATCTATTAAAAGAAATGACTTCATAATGGTAAAAATCACAACAAATCAGGGCCGTACGATTCCAGTGCAGATCCTAAAGCTTCTATGGGTAGATTAGCCACCACGGGCCTCTCTAGCAGGTCCGGACTTTCTTTAGACTCCACCACAAGATGTGGGCCGCTTTCAAGCCCTCTAAAAGTGATAGATTAGGACCACTAGGAGAGACACCCATCCCATGAGGGCTGTAAGTCAAATCTCTTATCCCCAGACAAGAGAGTGTTATCTTTTAAGGGGGAGAATCAACAGGAGATAAGGAATTCATATCAATCTAACTGATTTATCTCGATCTCCAAAACTATTTCTCAGGCCTATAAATATCATCCCCCTTCCTCAGTCAGAAGGTAATTCGCAATTTCTCTCTCAAACTTTCTCTCTCTGGTTCTGACTTAGGCGTTGGAAGGTCTGTTGTCGGGGCCACCCCCGGTATTTTAGGCTTTTTGCAGGTCCAATGGCTGCGTCAACAACCATCGAATCCCGATCACGGAGTTAAATCAACGATCCATATCCAATCTCAGGAGCTCTAACTACTTTTCATGACAATGATCAAAGGTCAGATCTTTAGTAGTTTCCTTTAAATATAAACTCATTATCTGTTTTCGCCCACACCAAAATAAGTAGCAACAGATTGGCGTCGTCTTTGGGAAACCACACAGATCAGACTTTCCGCCATGCCACCAAGACTTAGAGGCAGATGGTGGCCTCAAGCCGTCGCACCAACTCTCTTCGTCAACCAGATCTACCTGTGGAGGACCTAATTCCTCCTCATCAACTTGATCCACCCCGACAGCCTAATCAAGCTCCTGTCAATGGAGAAGCACCGGGAGGCTCTCGACAAAGCCATCATGAATAACATCCTCTGCACGACCAAATCTCTTTCCATAATTCTTCCAGCGACAACGGCCTCGCGAGGTCCTCGTGGGTCAAGAGATCTCTGTCAAATCATTAAAACCAGGACCGAGGCCTCCCGCTTAGAATGCTAAGTGAACCAGAGAAGCAATGCTCCTATAAGGCAGAGATCAAGACATTCCTTCATTCACAGGGGGCGCAATGCAAAAAGAAGCCCGACTCATGAGAGTCAAAAGCATCTTGAGAGAAATAAAGAGAAAGAGGCCTCAATCACAAGAGACGAACTGGAAAACTTTAAGCTAGACATACACTGAGCAATCCAAAGAAGTCAATGTAATGCTCCGGGTTCCTAATACCCGGAACCCGTGACACAAGCCAGAATCTTTCTTTCAAATGAGTTACAACACAACAAATCATAGGAAATTAAACACTTTTATTACATCAAATTGTTATTACAATGTCCAATGATTACAATAATTACAATGAATTAGTACAACATGAATATACAATAAAATAGGACAGTAACCTTCACTTGGATGCTTCCCGCGGCTTGAGTTCTCCCTTGCACTCCCCAAACTGCAATCCTGCAACTAGACAAACTGTTGGCATGTCAGTCGAATACAACTGACGCAATGGTATATACAGTTATCCTCTCTATGCCATAATATAGCGATTCCAAACCTCAACAACCAATATTTAATGCAAAGGAAAAACTGATTTCAAACCAGTGTCGATGTATGCCATGGCCTAATCTAATGCACAAAACAAAGAATGCACACGATGCACTTACTCTAATGCAATTCATTTGGGTACGTATGCATCCCATACTACATACTTCCTTAAAATCAACTTCAATGAAAACGTATGCATCCCATACTACATACTTCCCAAAGAGTTTGCCTCTCCTGATTGTAGGGTTCGGTCCCTCGTCATGTATCATACTCTTGTACTTGTCCTATTCCTAATAGATTTACCGTGTCTGAGGAGGTTGCAGTTATTTGGTCCCGTCCATTACTGCAGACATTATAATGGTTATCGTGTTTGCCACATAGTGTTCGGTGCCTGGACCCCACGACGAACTTACAGGTACAAACCCATGCACCCATGACGTCAAGATCCACGAGACAGCAGCCCCATGATCCGTTCGTGTCCATGCACATAAGAACATGACGGCCTTGAGGGTCAAATCCCCCTATCCGATAGGAGTTTCTCTCCCGTTCTTTACCTCAGCTCTTCAGGAATTAACAGATCGAGATACGATATTCGTGATCTCAATACTTGAGAACCCAATCCGTATCCCTTCGACAGGAAAAGTACAACACCCGACTATGGTCTACTAGTACTAGTGCAAGTCCTTACAAACCAACCAACAATCAATCTAGTCTGAGAACATAATCGGTTCAAAATACTAAAGCTAGATCAAACTAGAACCACATCTAAAAATGAGGTTAATTACACAGTTATTACCCATTCATCCGATTTCCTTAATCTACGACTCTAATCAATCTCTAATTCTCTTTCATTAACTCATTAGAAGTATGAATTATTAGGCGAGTTTAGGACTATTTTATTTTAACCAATCCTCTTAGTTAGGCAATCTATGAAGTATTTCCAAGCTCTAACTTAGTAAACAATTTTCTTTATTATGATCACTAGGTAAATTCTACTTGTAGGCTCTTTTATTCAACATAACTTTTCTCTTCTTGAACTTAACCCAACCCACACTGAGGTCCAAACTTGGCTCTCAAGCCCGGCCCACAACATGGGCCCACAAAAACTGGCGAATTGACCACGTCAATCGCCACTGCCCGTCACGTTTGGAGTCGCATGCCACCTCGGCCCGAAGCAAGTTGCTGCTCCCGCTAATCATTGCGCTCCATGTCTTCCCGACAAATGGTAGCTCCTATGATGCTAGATTCCCCTCCTTAGACAGCAAGCATGTCAGCACCCGAGTCATCGTTCTAACACGTACGAGGGTCACGGGTTCTTATCTACCCGCCACAAATTCTAACCATACAGGCCAAGTCTTAGGGTCTCGCCATTCTATCAAGATGACCCTAATTTCATTCATAGTGTAAACCCCAAATTTAGGTATCATGAAATGGGGGAAAATCCATCATTATCCCAACAACAATCACACAATCCATCTATCTGAACTCTATTCTAGTCCATCATTAAGGACCTAGAAATAACCATGCTATGACTAAGTTGACCTAAATTGGTTTAGAATCCTTTCACATCAGTACTCAAGCTCACTAAGGCTCATAAATAACACCCATAACCCTCAAATAGTCATAGAAGGCTCCATCACCTCAATGTCATTTCAAACAGTAAGCTTGGGTTCGGGTCTGACAAAACCATTGCATTATAAAAATCATATAGAATAGCACACTGCACAAAATTTTACATTCTTAGGCTTTCTAGAAAGCACTCGGTGTGCTCTACAACTTTCTAGTTGATCCCTTTCACTAATTCGGATGTTAACAAGCTCAAAAATTGGTTCTTTGACTTGCAGCAAAAACACTTTCAGAACAGAACACTTTGCACACAATGTTAAAGAAAATTATCTTATATATATCAAAAGCTACTGGATTGACATGAAATTTAAGAATCAAGCACATAACATACATTCACAACACATATCCAAAACTCAAGTCATTTCATATGGTAGATCATGAGTTATGCCTTTTTTATTAACACCCAAAACAGTGCATTCAACAACAGCAGTTCTGTTTATCATTTCGACTAGCTGAGTTTGAATGAATTAATTACCATATCTATAGTGGTCCAAATTACATGAAATATGAAACTTAAGCTCTATAAAGAAAATAGAACAACATAAATTAATTTCAAGTCGTTCTCATAAGTACACATGAGTTCGAAGTATTTTAACTTACAACAGTAACATGCAACAAGATCTGTTCTGTTTTTGACCAACTTGGAAGTTTGTATTTTTATTAATTAGCAGGAAAAATCAGAAAAACCCAGAAACATTACTGAAGGTGCACGACACATATGTGATCATCCCCTAAAAAATTCAAGTTAATTTAACAAGTAGCTATCGAGTTATGAACTACGAACTGACCACAAAGATTTTAGTTTTCAACAAGATTTTATGATTTGGATATTTTAACACAAACCGAGTTATTAATGTTCAGTATATAGCATGTATGTCATTTCCAGTCACTACGATCATCATTCAACAAGCAAAGAACAAACATAGAGATTAGAAACACCCACCTTGTAGTGTTTCTTGTACTTGAAATGGCTTGGTCTAGCTCCGTAGTGTTTCTTGTAGTTGAAATAGCTTGGTCTAGCTCCTCTTGAATCACCCCTCCAAGCTTGGCTTGTTCTTCTCCTCTTGGTCTCATTCCCTAGCTCTCCCTCTCACTTTCTCTTGAAAACTTCATTATTTTAGAGGATGGGAGGGTGAGGGAGAGTTAAATAAAGAGGAGAAGTGAGAGGATTGCTTGAGATGACAAGCAAATGGTTTTTGCAAAACCATGTGCTTATCCCTCCTCTTCTCATTGAATGGCCGGCCTATCTTGGGCATCATTTTATTTTTTATTTTTTATTTTGTTTGTTATGTTGGTCCAATTCAAGCCCAAACACAAAAACACACATATATACCCATATATTTGTATGTCAAACGAGTTATGAATAAATATAATAATTTCAATCATAAGAAAAAATATTTTTTTTATTAATAGTAGAATTTAGTTTAGGTACAAATCATAAAAAAAAAATTGGGTGTTACAGTCAAGGTCAGGGCCGATCCTTAAAACAAGAAGAATCAAGTTGTGGATGTTTTTTAGGTACATCAAATTGTGGATGCAAGTTGGTGATGCAGATCTAGGCACTCCGAGCAGCTGTGAATATCGCAAATGCTTTGAAGGTGAAAGGGATCCATGATGGGCCGGTGGTTTACGAGTCCAATTGTGTTATGGTGACCGTCAATTTGAACAAGGAGACTATGTTTTTGGGTTATTCTGACTCGGAGGATAGCCTGAGAGCCGAAATGCCGGAAGATCTGAAGGTTGTGGATGTGAGGTGCAAGATGTACGTTGGGAATGTGGAGGAGATGATGTCTGTGCTTAGTCCTGATATGAGGGCACTGGTTGACGAGGACAAGAGGAATGCAGGTATAGCATATTCATTTCACATGTTATTGAATTGGTTATTGTCATCCAACATGCAATTCGATATGCTATACTTGCAGGTTGCTAAAGAGGAATGCAGGTATAGCATATTCACTTCACTTTAGCAACCTACAACCAAGCACATTCAGAGTTCAACACGATCAAAGCATTCCTGCATACATATATATTTAATTCAATATGGTCTACAATGCCACCGATGTGCTCATTTGCCGAGCATTCCCTGAAACTTTAAAAGGATCGGCAAGGGAATGATACTCCCGCCTCACTCCAGGCTCGATATTCACCTTTGACTTGCTTGAGGAGCTCTTCATAGCGCACTTCATTACCAGCTGCAAGGCTGAAAAAATAAGTACTTCTTAAAACAGAAGGACGAAGAACTGCTGAAACACTTTTCAAACGCTTCACGGCCGATGCAAGGTTCATCTCATCCCTAGACCCATCCATAGAGTCACCTTCCGTAACAAATGGAAGAACACAAGCCAGGTAGGCCCCAAGAAGTTTCAGAAAGACAGCACAGGCCAACACCTCCCTCCTCCAACACCATGCTTTGACAAATTCACTCCCCTGAATGCAAGTGTGTCTGCCATCCTCATGACAATTAAAAAAGATGGAATAGTCAAGGGCATGTGTATCCCTGTGTCATTTTCTAAAAAAGATCTAGAAGAAGTCAAGACACCTCATTGCGACGAATTGGTCATAAGCCTTTGCATGGAAAATTATGAGGTATGGCACATCCTAATTGACAACGACAGCTCTGTAAATATCCTCTTCATGGCCACATTTGATGCTCTCAAGCTCCCATGGGACAGGCTCAAGCCAGTCGGATAAACACTCCACGGCTTCTCAGGTGCGCCTGTTCAAGTTGAAGAAATTATCACGTTAGACATGAAAACAAGAAAAGCCCCCCACAACTCGAACAAAGGCATTAGACTTCGTGGTTGTCAACATCAAAGCTGCATATAACACCATATTTGGCCGCCTAAGCCTAGTAGCTTTACATGCAGTCACCTCCTCATTGCACATGAAGATGAAATTCCCTACATCATCAGGCGCAGGCCAAGCTCCAGGAAGCCAAGAGGCAGTGTGAGCATGCTATACTACCACAATTCGGGGCTCTGTTCTTCCACTTGATGCCATCGAACTACCACCAGAAAGAAGTCAGGCAAACTCGAAGCCCGTGGATGAATTAAAAGAAATCCCTTTCTCTCAAGAAAATCAAACCAACAGTTTTCGTGTGAGCAAGCTTCTTCCTCTCCTAGTCAAGGATTGCCTCATTGCATGCATATAAAGGAATCAAGACTTGTTGACCTGGACTGCAGCCAACATGCCAGAAATTCTTGGAGACCTAATCATGCATCATCTTAGTGTGAGTCTGTATGCCAAGCCTATTTAGCAACTGTGCCAAAAATTTGCTCCAGAAAGGCTATAGGCAGTCAAAGAAGAAGTTGACAAACTCCTAGATGCAATCTTCATCCAAGAAGTTAACTAACCAAAGTGGTTAACATATGTGGTGATGGTTCAGAAAGCTAATGGTATGTGGAGAATGTGCATAGACTTTACAGATCTTAACAAGGCATGTCCGAAAGACTCGTTCCCTCTCCCCAGCATAGATACATTGATATATGCCACGTCGGGTTATGAACTCCTAACTTTCATGGATGCATTTTTTGGGTATAATCAAATCCAAATATTTCCACCTGACACCCCAAAGACGTCTTTCATCACAAATCAGGGTCTACACTGCTATCGAGTTATCACTTTTGGTCTGAAATATGTTGCCGCTACTTATCAACGCTTGGTAAATAAGGTCTTCAAGAGTCAAATCGGAAGGAACATGGAATTATACGTAGATGATATGTTAGTCAAAAGTCTCCAAAAGGAAGACCACATCACCGACCTCCAAGAAGCATTCGAAGAATTATGCAAGCATAACACGCATCTGAGTCCTACAAAATGCGGTTTTGGTGTATCATTTGAAAATTCTTTGGGTACATGGTTAGTCAAAGGGGAATCGAAGCCAATCCCAAGAAGATCTAGGCAATTCGCAACATAGCTCCCCCAGCCACGGTCAAAGAAGTGCATAAACACATCAGTTGCTTGGCCGCCATCGGCCGATTCCTCTCTAAGTCTGGGGAGAAATGTTTGCATTTTTCAAAATTCTACGAGGTGCGAAATGTTTCGAGTGGGGAGAACAACATATTGCCTTCGAACAACTCAAAGCATACCTCATCAACCCTCCGCTCCTGAGCAAGCCCGAGCTGGGTGAAACCCTTTACCTCTACTTAGCTACCTCCGACCATATTCTCAGTGTCGTCCTAGCCAGAGAATAAGACAGGGTTCAGAAACCAATCTACTATGTTAGAAAGGTACTCCATAATGCATAACTCTGTTACGTGAAGATAGAATAGGTGGCTTATGCGCTGGTCATAGCTGCTCGAAACCAGGTGCATTCCATATGTGTCCTCACCGATCAATTGCTCAAGCAAGTGTTCCTCAAACATGAAAGTTCTGGAAGATTAATGAAGTGGTCCATTGAACTGAGTCAACACGACATTAGCTACCGACCAAGAATAGCCATCAAGGCACAGGCCTTAGCCCAATAAGTTTACTCTCCAATACTCGTTGCAATTTGCCCGCATCCAACAATGAAGCTGAATATGAAGCATTGATTGCCGATCTTCGGTTAGAACGTGAAGCAGGATCGCGAAGAATCGATATGTTTAGCGACTCCCAGTTAGTCATCAACCAAGTTCATGGTGAGTATGAAGCCAGGGACGACTGCATGGCCAAGTACTTGTCACAAGTGAAGAAACTCTTCGCAACATTCAGAGAAGCTAAAATCACTCACATTCCTCTCGAGCAAAATGGGCAAGCTGGTGCCCTCTCCAAGCGAGCTTCCTTATCTCTTGATGGGTATGATCACACGGTCCTCATTAAGGTCCTTCTCAAACCAAGCATCAAGGAGGAAGAGTTGGAGCCCAAAGATTGTTGGATGAAGCCCCAAATGTCCCAAATGTCCCAAATGTCCAAATATTGCTGGATGAAGCCCCTAATCGATTTTCTCGACAAGGAATCCTCGCTGAAGAACGCAAAGAGGCAAGAAAGATTTAGACAAGGACTGAAAGATACACTCTCATGGTGAAATTCCCCAAGCCCCACTCAGATGCACATGCGACTACACATGTGCACACACGCGAAAAACAGATCCTAACAATGGCCCACCACAGGCTTGCCTCACAAAAGGTGTCATGACTATTAGGTACCCCTTGATCTTCGGCAACTATTATATATACACACACAATCCTGACTCACCTTTCATGTGGGACTAAATCACCACCACCTACCATGAACACAATGGCCCCATAGTAATTAATTCATTCTTTTCTATAAGATCCAACCACACACTACCACAACTATAAACCAATATGTATATACATACCATATGTATACATACTCCTCAAGTACGGGGTATTACACGTGGAGGGACTCCTGTACAAACGATCATATACTATAGTTGACGGTAGGCCTTACTTAAGATGTCTCACTCTAGAAGAAGCGCAGTACACCATCAAAGAACAACGTGAAGGAATTGGCAGCTGGCATCAAGAGGCCAGATCTCTTGCACGAAAGATTCTCAATCATGGGTATTATCGGCCCATGCTGCTCAGTGATGCGCAAGAATATGTTTGCTAGTGCAACCCCTGTCAGAAGCATTCAGCCATTAAGCATGGACCTCAAGCAATCCTCGGTTCTATGTCAAGCCCTATCCCTTTTACCATGTAGGGAATGGACTTGCTTGGACCAATTTTGCCAGCAGCCGGCCGAAGAATTTTCCTAGTGGTTGCCATCTATTACTTCACAAAGTTGGTCAAAGTAGAGCTGCTAGCAACTATCACAGAGTCGAAAATCCAATAGTTCTTTTGGAAGAATATCATCTGCAAATTTGGGATTCCCCATATATTGGTCTTTGAAAATGGCACGCAATTCACCGGGAAAACCTTCTGCCAATTTTGCACTGACTTAAGGATCACTCAGTGCTTCTTCTCTGTCTCACATCCCAGACCAAAGGCCAAGATGAAAATGCAAATCAACAAATTCTAGATGGCATCAAGAAGAGGCTAGGAGAAGCGACAAGATGACTATGGGTTGAAGAATTGCCAAGTGTACTCTGAACCTACAGAACCACGAAGCGAACCCCAACAGGGGAATCGCCGTTCAACCTCTCCTATGGCTCAGAGGCACTCATCCCCTTGGAAGTCGGACTACCATCTCCTCGCATCCTTTCTTTCAATGAAGGGCAAAGCTCCAACAACCTTTGATCCAATCTCGACATCGTTGAAGAAGTATGAGAAAAATTATCCATACGGAGGAACATATACCAGCAGACTATCGAGAAGTTTTATAACAAGAGAGATCGCCCAACCAATCTGAAAGATTGTCTTGCACAAATTCAAAATCTCTGACCCACAACTAACGGGAAAGCTCGCACCAAGCTGGGAGGGGCCGTATAAGGTCTCTCAAGTGATTCGCTCAGGATCATATCGACTTGAGGACCTAGGGGGGAAGAAGATACCCCGAACTTGGAAAGTTGAGAACCTCATGAAGTACAATGAGAGCATCTGAAATGCCCTCCTTTAACAGTAGAACTTTGAAAATTTGTAAAAGAGGCTAGCTACTAGAGTAGCCATTTAGTTTATTTTTCTCTTCAATAAAGACCGCTTTCACTACCGACCATCGCATGTAATAAATGCCAGCCACTAGACCAGATCTTTAGTTTTTAAGAAAAGTTAGCCAGTTTGTTTAAAACATTTAGTTCAATTTTATGGAAGTAAACAATGAGTTGAACGCCAAACTTATATCTATAATGGCACCAAAAAGTCGTTAAAAGCTCCCTATAAGACGGATTTGGAGTCCATACCAATGACTTGAAGTTACTCTAGCAATTTGAACAAAGCAAGTTCAGAGTGTTTCACCATTTAATCTGCTCCTGCAATTTGTTAATACCTCGACAACAGGTTCGGAGTCCATACCCATGGCTCGATGTTACTTTAGCAACTTGCGACAAAGCAAGTTCAGAGGTCAACTCGCTATTCAATCTGCTCCTACAACCTGTTAATACCTAAAAAAGTATGTTCAGAATCCTTACCCATGGCTCAGAGTTACTTTAGCAACCTACAACCAAGCACATTCAGAGTTCAACACGCAATTTGATATGTTCCTGAAACTAGTTAAAATTCCTTAATGACAGATTAGAGGTCCAAAATCGTAGATTGCAGTTACTCCAATAAAACTTGCAAAAACAACACTTGGAGTTCAACTCACCACTCGATGTAACTCACAATTTGTTGGAAGATCCATATAGCAAGTTTGAAAAATAACTCTCCCTCAGAGTTACTCCTATAACTAGCTAAACACCCATACAACAAGTTTGGAAAATAACTCTCCATCAGAGTTGCTCCAACAACTAGCTTGGTACAATACGGATAAGTTCTAAACTCTGTCAAAAATTACACACACCATCGACAGTTCGTTAGCTATACACAACAAATTTTAGGCCTTGTTCTTTAGATACAAAGAATCCATTCAGCGATCCATCAATCTCAACAACAAGCTGCACAATAAGGATCAAACATATAAAAAGAACTCTTCAAACCAAAGAACTGTCGCAAATCTATGTATTCAGATCTAGTGCCACTACAAATATTTACAAGGAAAAAACTATGAGCCATACTACAAGCATCGAACTACATTGAGTCTATAAGTGAAAGAATCATTACAAAGGCATTCCGAAATGTTAAGCGGCATAGTAACTGTGCAATATGACCTACAAACTGTCCTTCCAGCTCCACAGGTGGGGAATGTTATTCCTAAGAGACACAAGCCTCATCGTGGGTTTCTTGACCGGCACAACCACCTCTGGGCCACATACATTTGTGACAGAAGGAGTAGATTCCACAAACTGGGTCTATGGATTAGGACCCAATGCACACGATCCTCCACGAGGGGAAGCCAAACTCAATAAAGCAGTGACCCCACTCTGAGCACTACCAGTTTGTCGAGGGGGCACATGCGTAGTTGAGCCTGCTCCCCAAATAGTAGACCTGGCTCCACCAACCTTCGCATCCTTTTTTGTACCAATCTTTACGCCCATTTTCACACCGACAGTGCATGAAGTACTTGCCATCTGCAGCCCGTCGAGTCTCGCTTAGAGATGGTATAGCTCCGAATTCTTCTCAATGAGCACTTCTCTAAGTATAGCACACTCCCCAATGCTGTCTTTCGTCACCTTCGGAGGCAAACGAATGCTCGCAAGGTGATCAACACGCAAGAGGTCTCTCGCAGTCCCTCTCAATAAGCGCCGACTTAAGGCAAACAGTTTCCAACCACTCATCTTCTGACTGAACAAGAAAACAGTCGATGGCTAGTTCCGTTATGCGCAGTCGCCTACGAAGATGCTCGACCTTTTCCTTATGGGGTTTCTCCCCAGTCCCCACAATCATATGTCAACAAGTCAAAGAACATAGTCACGAAAGAGACAAGCAACTGAGAGTCACTTCAAAGCGCATCAACACAATAAAATAGGCAATGACAAAGCAAGAAAATAGTCTTTCATCTACTGAAATGAAGATATAGTAGTGCGGTGGTCAGTCCGTAATTAGGCATCATACAAAGGCTAAATCAAATGAAACTAACTTCTGAATCAAAAGCAACAAAAGAAAGAGCCAAAATAGCATAAGTGAGTGAATCAAGCATTCACCTGTTTCGGCACCACCAAGGACGAAGAGCCCCATGCTGTCTCTTTCCCCTTGTTCTCCTTCCCAGCGTTACTCCCCTCACCCCTCGTGGAAGTACTGTCCTCACCACAATCTTCCTAGCCTGTATCGAGGGCCTCCTTTGCGCAAATCAGCAAGTGGTAGTCTTTCATGTCAGAACCAGGAACGCGCTCCACCATATGCGAAATCACCACTGCATAAGACTTAACCATCACCCCCTACAACTTGGACTTGGCCTCGGCTTCAACTTTGGCCGCCTCAGCCTTTAGCTCCAACGCCACGTCACACGAGCCTTCTCCAACTCCAACAAGAGGTCAGCAACCCACTTTGTAACACCCCAAATTCCAATTAAGACTGAATTCGAAGTTCCAGAGGATCTGTACACTTCACTTCGTACAATTTTACAAGGAATTTAAAAACTTTATTACAACAGAGTTTACATCAATGCAGTGGAATTATAAGTTACAACATTATACATGAATTGAATAATAACTTGAACATTCTTTAAGCAGCAATCAATCTTTAGTCTTGTCAATCACTTTATCCTGCATAGAAACTGTGGGTACGCCAGTTGCATACAACTGACGGTAGGATATAATACATCAATTTCTCTTACTTAGAAAGCACACACTTGTCACAAACAAAGCTAAGAGGGACTAATCTATTGATGTCGTGTGTGAATGTGCACTTAGTCCTTAATGCAGTTATTATTATTTACATGACACTAATGCGCACCAGTTTGGATTCTATGCATCCCATACTACATAGGTCTGAAGGCAAGCCCTTAATCGTTATTCATCTTGTAGGGTTCAATCCCTCGCTATGACTTAAGCTATTACAGTAACTACGGTAAGTATCCTAGGTGTTCTATGAGTTACGAGCCCATGTCCAGACAGCCTGGAGGGGAATCTCACGTCATGACATGATGCATCATGTAGACAACTTATGGACAATTCAGCATCCGTCACGGGACAATGGCACCACCCGTAATCACCAAACATCCCACAAGTGTCGCCACGGTCCCGATAATTCCGGAGATGTGCTTACATCATGACATGACGCATCATGTAGACAGCCTGTGAAACACTCTCACACCGTAGACCCGAGACCCTCATACTTGTATTTTTCTCTTATTTTCATCACATCTTCACTATTGTATCTAAATCCTTAGGTAATTGAATCATGAATAAAAATCAACATTCTAGAATTTAGCACTACCTCTACATCTGTCTTAAAATATCAATCATTATCCACGACCCAAACCTGGTCACAATTTATCACATTTCTCTTTTCAAACTTTCATTCCTGTCGATGTGAGGATTTAGCTAAAATTCTAGTCTAAATTCTCTTTTCATGTTCATTAAAATGAGAGTATACTTGTTCACAATTTCACAATTCATCATGTTTCTTTTCAATAAAATTTCCATGCACAACTTGCATATTCTTAAACAATCTCACATTAAATTCTACTCAATAATTTATAAGTCGAAAACTCATTTTGAACCCTTCATAATTTTCTATGTCCAACAAAAATATTCTCATCTTTAATTACAGAATTATATTTTAAAGAAATTTTATTAATCACTTTCCCCAAAGTTTGCTTTTAAACCTCATTATAATAAATCAAAATGTTGTAGAAAATTTTCCATAAAGTCTAGATACTTTCCTGATATTTCTAATAATTTTTCTCTATTTTTAAATACTTAAAATCTCCAAGTATAATGATTTATCCCAAAAAAAATCAAAAAAATTAAAAAGAATTGGCCGAAGCCAAGAATCGTACCGAGCACAACAGGCCCGCCCAGTTACAGTAACACTCCTAAGGCGCAACCGAAGACCAAAAAGTCCACAGCGACTTGCTGTTTAAAGTGTGACTCAAATTACACTTAAGTTTTAGTGTTCGGGTTTTGAGTAAAATCAGATTTTGGAAAAAAATAATGTTTCTGCCCAGACTCGAACCCAAGACCTCTGGCTCCGCTCGCTACAGTAACGCTTTTAAAATGCACCCAATGACCAGTAGGTCCAAGTGACTCACCCGTAAAGAATTCTTGTTAAAATAAATTTATTTCTGACTGTACTATTTCTAGTTTATTTTATAAAACTCGATTTTTCTCTTTCAAATGGTTCCTATAAACAACAGATTTTCCTGAGTATAATTTCTAAAAGAAAACAGTAACTTGTATTTTTCATAATTTTCATGGAACTCATTTTTAAACATAAAAACTCATTCTCCCTTAGTTAGTTTAACAATAGATCAAAATAAACTTATTTCGACATAAAAACATTTATTTTTACAAGAATCTTTTTTATCAACAATTTCCCTCATTCTCATTGAGTTCAAACACAAATTTTCTTTCTTTCATTCCTTACTAAAGATTTAATTTATCAATTTAGTCATATTTCCCAACTACATATTTTAATAGAAAAATAGGGCTAAATAAATCAAGTTATCACAATACTACGTGTATAAGGCACATAAACACACTTTTATCACAATTTCATCTATTTAATATTTCATGCAAATTAATTTAAATTCTATAATCTATCCAAAATCACAATTTCCACATGTTGTATCTTTCATTTGATGCATAGACAAAGTTTCACAAAAAAAATCATAATTCACCAATTTTAGCATGCGAATAAACTACCAAGTCATCATACACATACTCAATTACACATTCTATTTATTCTACCACTTTTTCATGTAGATTACTTTGGTTCTCTTTTCCTCTTAATCTCCTTAAACAAAAGCATGGCAAACTCTTTCCTATTCATTTTAGCATGATCACAATTTCAATCATAGCATGGTAACTAATGTAGAAGCTTGAGAAATCACCCACCCCTATTTGAAGAAACACAAACGAAAAGAACTCCTAGAAATTTCCTTGAACATGCAAACGATCCTTCTCCTCCTAGATTGTGCCACAAGTTGCATTCTCTTCGTACTTGATGGAAACTCAATCTTTTTTACTCACAATCTCTCAATCTTTTCTCACTTTTTGGTTCTTTCTTTCTCTTTTTATCAAATTTTTAAGTGTGTTGCATGAAGAGATGGAGGGGGTATTTATACATTTTTTTAAGTGAAATAAAGGGCCAAGATGAACTAGATGGTTGTGGATTAGGGGCTAGGATGAACTAGGGAGTTAAAGCAACTACCCATAAACTCAAAACCACCTCTCCACTACACCAACTTACCCACTCTCTCTTGCTCATTTCCGGCCTACCCCATGCATAACCCAAGACACGTGCTAGTGCAATGCACATGTCACACAATACACCCCTAGTTACTAGTTGTACAGATTTATTTAATTAATTGTCTACAAAACTAGTCTACCCTACAAGTTATGACAATTAAAAGAGAATTAAACTAGTGGGCTCAAATTAGTGGGCTTCTAATTAAAATAATTAATTAATTAGTGTGGGCTAAGAATAAACAATTAGGCCTAGAATTTAAATAGGATTTTTAAAAATAAAAAGAGAAAAATTAAAATACTTGTTCATGGTATGAAAATAAATAATTTTCTAGGAAAAAATGCACATAAATTTGTACGTGCAAAATACGTAAAAATCAACAAACTCTTATTTAATTATAATTAAAAATTCAGGATGTTACAACACTCCCTTCTTAGAATAGTTCCGTCACCGGAACTACGCTTAAAGAGTGAGAAAACAAAACAAAACTAGAAGAAAGGAAAGAAGATACAAATCAAACAAAGTGCTCTGGATGATCCTCCAACATCCTCTCCTCAGATTTCGAAGTAGTCTCTTCAACCAACTGATTTCTCCAGACTACTTTGACTATCGGTATAGTCTTGATCCTCAAGACTTTCTCCCGACGATCCACAATCTCAACCGGTAGCTCATTGTAACTCAGATCCTGCTGCAAACCCTTCAGCACTTCAAGCAAATGATGACTTGGATCTGGAACATAACCTCTCAGCATAGATACGTGGAAGACATTGTGCAACTGAGACAACTCTTCCGGTAACTCCAACCGATAAGCAGTTTTCCCAATCCCCTTCAATATCTTGTACGGGCCTATGAACCATGGGGCTAATTTCCCACCTCTGCCAAAGCGAATCATACCTTTACTAGGTGATATCTTCAGAAAGACAAAGTCACCAACCTCGAACTTAAGGTCCCTCCTCTGGTTGTCTACATAGCTCTTCTGCCTACTCTGAGCATCCACCAATCTCTTCCTGATCAAAACAATCTTTTCAGAGGTCTGCTGCACAATCTCAAACCCAAACATCCGCCGCTCCCCAACTTTAAACCTGGAAACAGGTGTCCTGCACTTCCTGCCATACAGAGCTTCGTACGATGCCATCCCGATACTTGTCTGAAAACTGTTATTATAGGTAAACTCTAGAAGAGCTATATGCCTTTCCCAACTGCCTCCAAAATCAAGGACACAACACCAAAGCATATCCTCAGGAACTCGATTGACTCTCTTCTTCTGTCCATCAGTCTGAGGATGGAAGGCAGTGCTGAAATCCATCTTAGTACCCAAAGATGTCTGAAGACTCCTCCAGAAATACGAAGTAAACCGCGCATCTCGATCAGACACAATGGTTAACGGAATACCATGAAGCCTGACGATCTCTCCAACATACAGCTTGGCCAACTTGTCCATAGTCGAAGTGAGTTTCATTGCCAAGAATTGAGCTGACTTGGTTAGTCGATCGACTATGACCCAAATCGCATCATTACCCTTCGAACTCTTGGGCAAACCCGTGATAAAGTCCATACTGATGTTATCCCACTTTTACTCCGGAATAGGTAACGGTTGCAATAAACCTCCAGGCTTCTGATTCTCGGCTTTCACCTACTGACAAATCTCACACTTTGCCACAAACTCAGCCACATCCCGCTTCAAACCTGACCACCAAAAATGTTGCTTGATGTCCTTATACATCTTGGTACTCCCAGGATGTACAGAAAAAAGAGTAGCATGTGTCTCCTGAAGAATACTCTCCCTCAATTCTGCTTGGTCCGGAACACACAACCTCTCTCCAAACCACAACACTTCATCCCTGGTCTGAAACTGTGACAACCTGCCAGCACGAACCTGCTCCTTCATCTTCTGAACCTCTGCATCTTCCTTCTGACTTGCTATAATCCTCTCATTCAGCGTAGGCTGAAGCCTCAAATGAGCTAAAGATGATCCCAAGACTTACACAACAACTTTAATTCCAGCCCGATCCAACTCCTCTGCAAGATGCCTCTGAGTTAGAATCAAACTAGCCAGACTGTTCTTACGGCTAAGTGCATCAGCAACAACATTAGCCTTTTCCGGGTGGTACTTAATCTCTGGAAGAATGTCCTCAAGTACTTCCAGCCATCTCCGTTGCCTCAGATTCAGGTCCTTCTGCTGATAGATGTACTTTAAGCTTTTATGGTCCATGTACATGTTCAGTTTCTCATCGTACACGTAGTGTCTCCATTCCATCAAGGCGAAGATAATCGCAGCCAACTTCAGATCATGAGTCGGATAATTCTTCGCATGCGGTCTTAGTTGCCTAAACCCATAAGTGATCACTTTTTCTTATGGAATTAAGACACAACCAAGCCCACGATGTGAAGCATCGATGTAAAAATCATATTCAACACCTGCTCTAGGCAAAGCTAGAATGGGAGCAGTAGTCAGCTTCTCTTTCAACTCCTGAAAGCTTGCCTCACACTGCTCAGTCCACTTGAAGTTCACATTCTTCTTGGTCAGACCAGTGAGCGGCATGGCTATCTGAGCATAGCCTTGGATAAACCTCCTGTGGTATCTAGTTAACCCAAGAAAACTCCTGATTTCAAAGTAGGCCTTGCCTAATCCTTCACTGCCTCTATCTTCTGAGGATCAGTTGCCACTCCCTTCTTAGAAAGGAATGACCCAGGAATGCTACTTCAGATTTTCAGAAATCACACTTGGATAACTTGGCATATAATTCATGCTCTTGAAGTTTCTTCAGAACCTCATCCAGATGCTCAGTGTGCTCCTCCTCTGACTTAGAGTACACAAGAATATCGTCGATGAACACTATGACGAAAGAATCAATAAACGGCCTCAGAACCCTATTCATCATGTCCATAAAGATCGTAGGTGTATTCGTCACTCCAAATGGCATAACTAAAAATTCATAATGCCCATGTCGAGTTCTTAACGCAGTCTTATGCACATCTTCAATCTTCACTCGAACTTGATGGTATACCGATCGAAGATCTATTTTGGAGAAAAAAGCTGCTCTTTGTACACAATCGAATAGGTCATCAATTCGTGGAATTGGATATTTAATCTGAACAGTGACTTTATTCAACTTTCGATAATTGATGCATATCCTCATCGACCCATCCTTCATCTTTACCAATAGCACCGGTGCTCCCCAGGGTGACGCACTCGGTTGAATAAAGCCTTTCTCCAATAGTTCCTTAATCTGCCATTTAATCTCATCCTGCTCCACAGGTGCCATCCTATACGGTGCCTTGGAAATGGGTGCACTCCCTGGCTCAATGGTGATGCTGAACTCTACATCACGATGCGGGGGTAACCCGGGCAAATCTTCCAAGAATACAGTCAGGTAAACCCAAACCACTGGAATTTGCTGCACCTCTACAGGAACCTTATTCTTGCTGATAGCTGCCACCAAACCTGAACATCTCTTCTTTCCTTGGAAAGTGACTTCAAGACCTCCTGGAGCCTTCACTGTTACTTCCTTGGTCTTACACTCGATGTTTGCACTGTACATCGACATCCAATCAATGCCAATGATAACATCGACCCCTAGGACATTCAGCTCGATCAAATCAATCCCGAAAATCATGTCCCCAATCTCGATATCGCAGTCTACATAGTACCGATCAGTGGTTAAAGTCTTCCCTGATGGAATAGCTACTGCTAAGACCTTGCCTGGAAAGACCTTCGGTTAGACTCCTAAGACTTTAGCAAACTTAGGAAATACAAAAGTATGAGAGGATCCAGTATCGAACAAAATAACAGCTTTCTTTCCATTCAAATAAAGTTCTCCTATTACATAACACACTCTCGTTACATAACAATTTACTAAATAAAGCAGGGAAAAGAGAACAACAGAAAAACACCTAAACGTCCTCCCTCGTACCAGTGATGACGTGATCCACTTCATCAACATCAGCCTCAGTCAAAGCGAATACTCATCCTTGCTTGTACGACTTCTTCCCAACATGCTGCGGTGGTCCACTCCGGGCGACATCCTGCGGCTTGGGGCAGTGAGATCTGTAAGGGCCTATCACTCCACAATTGAAACAAGTTACCACGGGAGGTCTCACCCAACCATTTCCAGGTCTTTCGGCCACATTGACAGTGTTTGCCCTAGTAGGTTTGAACCTTTGAGCCGGTGGGTGCCCTCTGACATTCCCAGAAATTGCGGGTGACTTCCCTACATTCCATTTGTTCCTTCGATTCTGAATAGCATGGAACTGCTCCATATCCGCCTCAGTGGCTGCAGCTCGCTTGACTAACTTGTCAAATCTCCTGATACCGAGGGGTATCATCCTTGATCTCAGACATGTCCTCAATCCGTGCTCGAACTTTCGAGCTTTTTTCGCCTTGTCCATCACAAGTTTGGGTGCATACCTCAAGAGTTGAGTAAACCTTATCTCATACTCCCTGATAGACATGCCTCCCTACTGCAGCGCCATAAACTCTATCGCTTTCTTCTCTTGGACATCAGATGGAAAGTAGTGACTGCGGAACTCTTCCAACAATTCCTCCCATCCAATAACCTCATTTCCCAAAGTCCGCTTCATCGTCTGCCATAACACAACCGCATCCTTCTTAAGCAGAAAAGTAGCCAACTTCACCTTGCTACTTTCTGGAGTTTCGAAGACTTCAAAGATAGTCTCGACTTGCTGAATCCAATTGTCAGTTGCATGTGGGTCTGACTTCCCTTCAAACACTGGTGGCTTCATCCTCTTGAATGAATCCCCAAGTTTGATCGCCTCAGGAATTGGATTCGCAGGCATCCTCCCCTGATTTTGATTCATGACAACGACGTTGAGGGTCTGATACACTCTAGCCAACTTCGTTTCCAAGTCAAGTCCACAGCTGGGACCTTCTCCATTCCTTGATCTTCTTCCAGCCATATTCTGATTCAAAAGATCCATTAAATTCGAAGTAGAAAATATGAATTTAAACCAACTTCTTTCATTTCATTGAATTCAAACTTTGTACATTCAAATTAAAAAACATCGTTTGATATCAAGCAAAAGCATTGAGAAGATACAACATTCTAATCCCTACAGTTCCTCTTGGCTTCCCTAAGCTCTTCCCGTAGTTTAGCCACTTCATCCTTCAGTACATCATATATGTTCTTCCTCTTCTCGAGTTCCCAAACATGATGACTGAGGGTTGCAATATTCTCCTTGCACTTTTCATACTGCGCTTGCAACAGCTCTGCTCTCTCCCTTTGAGTCTCCACTTGACTCTGAAGGGTCTTGATGAGATCTCCCCGATCTGGCTCTGCCTCGTCAGATGAAATGTCCGATATGTCCAGAGGTGGAGTGATCTCTCGGGACTCCAGCCATTCCTTTTCATACTCCTTGGGATCTTCTTCGTCAGAATCTCCTTGTCTGGGGTAGTAGTCCTCTTTGATTATGTGCCAATCATCATCTCTTGCAGAGACGTGGTGGTTCGCCATCTTGGGGAAGGGAGAAGAAGAAGCATCAATCATAGAGCAACATAAATGTAAGTGACTTATATTTAAATCTCTATACCCAACTCATACTCTAATGTCCATTCTAGGGTGTCGTTTCTTATAAATTTGTACTACTTGGAAGCGTGGCTCTGATACCACTCTATAACACCTCGAATTCCAAATAAGACTGAATTCGATGTTCCACAGGATCTTTATACTTCACTTTGTACAATTTTACATGGAATTTAAAAACTTTATTACAACAAAGTTTACATTAATGCAGCGGAATTATAAGTTACAACATTATACATGAACTGAATAATAACTTGAACATTCTTTAAGCAGCAATCAATCTTTAGTCTTGTCATTCACTTTATCCGGCATGGAAACTGTGGGTACATCAGTTGCATACAACTAACGCTAGGATATAATACATCAATTTCTCTTACTTAGAACAAAGCTAAGGGAGACTATCCTATTGATGTCGTGTATGAATGTGTATTTAGTTCTTAATGCAGTTATTATTATTTACATGACACTAATGCGCACTTGTTCGGATTCTATGCATTCCATACTACATAGGTCCGAGGGCAAGCCCTTAATCGTTCTTCATCTTGTAGGGTTCAATCCCTTACTATGACTTAATCTACTATAGTAACTACGGTAAGTATCCTAGATGTTCTATGAGTTACGAGCCCATGTCCAGACGCCTGGAAGGGAATCTAATGTCATGACATGACACATCATGTAGACAACCTGTGGAAAATTCAGTCACCGTCATGGGACAATGGCACCACCAGTAATCACCAAACATCCCACAAGCATCGCCACAGTCCTGATAATTCTGGAGATGTGCTCACGTCCTGACATGACGCATTATGTAGACAGCCTATGAAACACTCTCACACTGTAGAACTGAGGCCCTCATACTTGTGTTTTTTTCTTACTTTCATCACATCTTCACTATTGTATCTAAATCCTTAAGTAATTGAATCATGAATAATAATCAACATTCTAGAATTTAGTGCTACCTCTACATCGGTCTTAAAGAGGCGCAGGCTGGTGATGTGCAGTTGCAGGGTTTTCGAGCTGAGGTCGAGTCTGGGTCCAGGACTGATGGATCGCTTTGTTTTGGTTCCCATTTGTGTGTCCCGAAAGATAAAGTTTGTCAGAGGTTGCTTGAGGAAGCCTACCAGCCATCCTATTCTATCCATCCCGGTGGTACTAAGATGTATCGGGATTTGAAGCTTCATTTCTGGTGGCATGGTATGAAGAGGGCTCAGTTCATTTCTCAGTGCTTGATCTGCCAGCAGTTTAAGGCAGAGCATCAGAGGACCGCTAGACTTCTTCAACCGCTTCCTATGTGGAAGTGGGAACATATCACCATGGACTTTGTGACTGCTTTGCCGAGGAGTCCTAAAGGTCATAATGCTATTTGGGTGATCGTCGACTGTTTGACGAAGAGTACTCACTTCATTCCTTTTCGTGTCGGGCAGTTTACTGAGAGCCTAGCTAAGAGGTATATGCAAGAGATTGTTAGACTTCATAGGGTTCCAGTCAGTATTGTATCCGACTGGGATACGAGATTCAGATCTCAGTTCTGGAAGAGTCTTCAGGCTAGTTTGGGGAGCAAGTTGAAGTATAGCACAGCTTTCCATCCCCAGACTGATGAATAGTCAGAATGGACTATTCAGAATCTTGAGGACATGTTAAGGTCCTGTATGCTTCAGTTTGGTGGATATTGGGAGGACCATTTGCATCTCGGTGAGTTCTCGTACAATAACAGCTTTCAAGCCAGTATTAAAGCTGCTCCGTTTGAGGCACTCTATGGGCGGAAGTGCAGATCACCAGTGTGCTGGGATGACATTAGTGAGAGAATATTGTTGGGTCCGAAGTTGATCACCAAGACAGTTGATGCTGTGCTTCAGATCAGGAAGCATTTGCAGGCAGCTCAAGATCGGTAGAGGCGATGGGCTGATGTCCATCGGAGGGCTTTGGAGTTTGAGGTTGGTGACCATGTTTTCCTAAAGGTATCTCCGTGGCACGGTGTCATTCGGTTCGGTGGTGGGGGCAAGCTTAGCCCTAGGTTTATTGGACCGTTTGAGATTTTGGAGCGAGTAGGCAAGGTGGCCTATCGTCTTGCATTGCCGCCAGCATTATCAGGAGTGCACGATTTTTTTCATGTCTCACAACTCAGAAGATATATCCGCGATGAGAGTCACTTGATCGACCATTCTCAGTTGACCATCTGGCCGGATTTGACTTGTGAGATTCCGCCAGTTGCTATTATGGATCGGCGGGAGAAAGTGCTTAAGAACAAGGTCATCAAGTTGGTATGTGTTTCTTGGAATCCTCACTCGCCTAGTGAGTCTACTTAGGAGCTGGAGGAGGAGATTCAGCAGAAGTTTTCTCATTTGTTTGAGTAGTGGTTGTTTTGTTTTGTTTTGCTTTGTTTCTTTTCATTTCGGGGTTACCTTATGTATCTTCTTTTTGAATTTTGAGGACGAAATTCTTCTTGTTAGGTGGGTAGGATTGTAACCCCTGTTTTTCACTTTGTGTATTTTTGAGTGTATTTTTTATTTTAGTGTATTTTTCCTCTTTGCATTCATCTTGTATTTCTTTTGGACAGTATATTGGAGTTGTTTTCAATATATATTCATTTTTGGCTCATTCTTGGTCTTTTGTGATTTATTTTCGGTTCCTTGATTTGTCTTGATCATTGTTATCATTTTCGTTCTTCATTTGTGCCTTGATCTCTTTATTCTTGTCTCTGGGTGCTCATGGTGATGTTGTTGCTCATCTTATTCCCAATCTTATTGTTGATCCCAAATTGACTACCAAAGCCAAATTAAAATTCACAATCCTATTTGATATCCTATACTAATTGATCCTAATCAAATCCTATTAGTCTAAACCTATTGCTACTCCTAAATACCCACAACCATCAACCTAATTACCCATATCATACTAATAACCCTAATCATCCTCATATATATATCTACCCTGAACCAAAACCCTAACGCTAATACTACATCCCGGCTCCCATCTCTCTCCTCTTCCCAGTTTGTGTCACCCCGACCAAACCTCCAGCTACCTGACGCCACCGACCTGCACCTAGCCAACGCCGCTCCACCTTCGGCCTGGCCTCACCCCAATCCCGATCCCCAACCATTGCCAACCACCCCTAGCCGATCACTTAATTCCTCTCTCTCCCATCCCCATATTGCCATCTGTCCACCGCCAGTAACCGTCGGAGCGCTAGCCAGCAAGGCCAGCCGACGCCCCTCTTGATCTCTCTCCCTCTCGCTCATGAGTTTTTCGCGTGGGAAGTTTTGCAAGTGTGATCGCGTGATTGTTTGGCTCGTGGATTTTGTTCATTTCCCGGGAATCCATTCCTGTTATTCTTGGTGTTCGTTCTTCGTCTTCGGTTAAGGCAAGTAACTTATACTCAATTCCTTTGTATAATACAAGTCATAAATACCGCTTGTAGTGTATTTGGGTTCTAGAGACAACTTGTGTGTGATGTATCTTGATGAGTATTGTCTCTATAGTGCTTTAACCATAGTTGCCTCACGACACAAAATTTGACATGAAACAACCTAGGTTTTCCCCATTCTTGATGTGACGTATATGTGAAACAATTATGAGAACCCGTGTGCTTGTGAGATCCATGTGATATACTTGTTGTGCACATGTCGTATACCCTATTTCATGATGTTTGGACACTTAGTAGACTCTAATTCATGTTTAGTTATATTTCGATCAAGTTTCATGTGATTCATGTTGGTTTGTTCCTAAAGAAAATTCTGTATTTTGATCAGAAATTTAGACCATATTAGGTCAGAAATTATATTTCAGTATAAAATATAAATTTTAGAGGAATTCGTCTTCTTTCCAACCCCTCTGACCTTGCTTAATTTCGTTTTCGTATGTGTGAGATATGACTGCTTTACTACAGAGGTGTATTTCATTTCCAGATTTCGTTTCTTGAGGATTTTGATGACTAAACTATTTTGATACTAGTATTAAACATATTATTTTGATCTGAAATTTTGGTCAGTGTTTCTATATCTATCTAGGGATTACCCAGAATTTTGGTGGATTTTATTGCTGAGTTTTATATGCCGTTTTATGCTTGTTTATAAAGACTGTACTTGCTGTATTTTTCTCGCTGTTCTGTAAAGAATCGTATTTTCACCCTGATTTCTTTTACTGTATGAAAATTGTGTGTGAAATATGAAAGTTATCTTATTTTGTCTATTTTCATCTCCCTTTGGCGAATTTGGATTTCTTTTCACGGTTTGCGAGATATTATAGTTCTCGTACAGCAGTGTTGGGAATTCCAGATTTGCCAAACTATCGTTTCTTGATGTTTTCTGATTTTTGATGGCTAAACTAATCTTACTGGAAAATTATGAAACTTTAAATTTTTCTACTAGACAGATAGGGGAATACTTCAGATTGTTCCTGGAATTATTTGAGATGTTTTGATGCTGTTTTCCTCACTTTGAATTCAATTTACTGATTTCTGACTGAACATATTTTCTGGATTTAAATCAGTTTTGAGTTATGATTTTGTGAAATACTACATGACTTATTTATATCGCTGGATTCGGTTGGGAGTCTATTTTCTAAACGTTTCAATGGATTCAGATTTGCATGTTTGTAACACTGGGAATTTCAGTTTTACTACAGTATGGTCTTGCTGTCCTGAACTTGAGATTTGGTTATTTCATTCTTTTGTGTGTTACCTATTACCCATACGTGTTTATCTTGCAACTTGAACTTGTTACTTGATCATACCATGATATGCTTGCCCTGTTTCGTGACATATACATGCTTGTTGACATTAATAATAATTTTTAACCAAGCCGGGGTTTAAAGAGACAGATCTAATAGTGGATAAATCAGAAACGTGTACTCGGAAGAGAATCTATTGATTCTGTGTGATACTTGGCTTGATACTTGAAATTTGCCTTGATACTTGATTACTTGAGGCTTTATATTTTACTACTTAAGGCTTGATATTTCACTTGACTTGATACTTGATACTTGAGGCTTGATACTTGATTCTTGAGGCTTGTCTCTGAGTACACTGCCCTATATGGTCCACTATGAAATCTAAAACGAAAGTGCATTGACTGTAACAACCATGTGATAAAAGGATGACACCTGAAGTGTTACCTAGATAGTAATAATATAAGATATATGATACATGCTTACTTGATACTTGCTTACATGATATATGAGACTTGATGCTTGAACATGATACTTGATACTTGTACTTGACTACTTGACTACTTGACACTTGTGATGAACTCAAGAATATTCACATTTAGGAGCAATAATCTTATTGCAATCGGACATTTAAAAGCTCTATATGTGGTATTTTACTCTTCTTTTCTCTTTTCCATAGGAAACAACCAAAAGCAGCAAAACGAAGCAGATTCCAGACTGAGAGGATGATATACAGGGAACTGCAGTGCAACAGTCGACATGCTCTTCATCAGACGACCGGACAGAGAGAATGCTGGGGCTCGGCACAGTCGACTGCCCCAACATCAGTCAACTTGACTGAGAAATCATGAATCCACAAATGTCTCAGCACCAGTCGACTTACCTCCAATACCAGTCGACTGGTATGCGGTGGAGTGAAAAGATAAGATGCATCCGCATCTAAATCCAAATCTATCTGAACCCAGATTATATGCGAATAACAACTTCTCCAACAAATCAAAGCTAGAGACTGGGGATTAGCAAGAGCACGTGGTTAGCAGATAAGGAAGAAAAGAAGAAAAGAGAAAGATATAAAAGGCGGATCAAATAAAGAAGGAAAGAGGAGGACTTTCCTGAAAAAGTGGCAAACCCTAATTCTCGTGCCATGTTCTATAAATATCAATCAAGAGGCATTATTTTGAAACCCCCAACGAGCCGAATCACAGAGTTCCAGAATTATCACGACATCAACCAAGAGCATCATTCTATCAGCATCGAAGAAGGAGAGAGGAGATCAAGTACTTAGAAGGGAACAAGGCAGTCGACTGAGTGACAACCAGTCGACTTATCTGCCGGACTTCATCAGTTTATTTCTCCTCTTTCTAGTTCTTTTATGTTAATCATGTATTCGAACTTGCTGATCAATAAAAGTTTAATTATGTGGAACTAATTTCATAGTTGGGTAGATTGAAACCGTAGTTATGTAATGCTTATATTCTTCTGAGTGCTATTCTGTTACTTATTGATTAAACCTGAGAGTATTGGTATAGAGTTATAATCAAACTTGTTCTAGAATTCTAAGGGCAGTCGACTGAGGTGACAGCAAGTCGACTGACATACCGAATCTGAGTTTATCAAGTTTGTGTATTATAAATCTGAATCTGTTATATGAGCATATTGAGACGACCCGTATCTCGTGCTCATAACTTGTAACACAGGAGTCCTTAGGGGTTCTTGGTTTAATCAACTGGAGGGATCTAGATCCGATACCAATTTCTAGAACTTTGAGTGTTTGTTCATTTCCATTGTTCTTATGTTTTCTTTAAGTGCAACTTAGTAGATACCATGCTAAATACTTAAGGGAAGAAACGAATTAGAGTAGATACCATGCCTAATTCTTGGCTACGGAAACAATACTTTAAGGAGTAGATACCATGCCCTTAAAGGAACGAACATGAGTAACTAGAATAGTAAAGAAGGTGACTTAGCATTACTGACTACAGGTGGAAATCAAAACCCAACTACTTGATAAATATTTGTGATTCAGAACTTCTTGATATAGTTTTTAATCTTTTTATTTCTTTAGAACAACACTTTAAGATCCTTGTTTTTAAATTATTGGTTAGTAAGTTAATTTCTACAATCTCTGTGGGATCGACCCTTGCTCGTCACTACGCTTCTCTAAACGATTCGTACACTTGCGAGGTTTTTAATTTGTGTCTAGTTTAGATCATCTAGATTGCACAACAAGTTTTTGGCGCCGCTGCCGGGGATTGTTATCATTTTAACTTATAAATCAGTAAATCTTTTCTTTTATTTTATTTTCTTTTATTTATAAATATTTCCTTCTAGGTTACAGGATTTTGGTGGATGCACGGAAGGAGATCACTTCGTCCAGAGCTACTACCTATTGACGCGGAAACAGAACGCACTTTGCACAGATTAGGTCGGCTGTCTGCGACCAACCAGTCGACTGCTACACGGAACTAGTCGACTGCACAGAGACCAAATTCACAAGCAACAATGGCTGAGGAAGTACCAAATCGAGTACCAATGCAGGACAAATTCACGCCTAAGAATATTGAGCAACCATCATGCATTGCTTATCAACCTAATGTTACAGGGAATATGCATCTCTCTCCCCAATTACTTAGCATGGTTCCCCACTTTAGTGGCAAACCAGACGAGGAGCCTCACCTCCATCTGCAAGATTTCTTTGATCTTTGCAGAACACAGAGTGTCCAAGGGCTTACCCCTGAACAAATCAGGTTAATCTTGTTTCCATTCTCTTTAAAATTTAATGCTAAATTGTGGTATAATTCTTTGGAACCAGGATCAATTAATTCATGGGAGCAATTGGCAACAAAATTCTTGAAAGAATTCTTTCCAGCCCAGAAGACCAAACAATTGAAAAGGGAGATTCAACTCTTCCAACAAAAAGATGGAGATTTATTCTTCGAAGCATGGAAGGATTTCAAGAACAAGCTCCTCAAGTGTCCTACACACAACATGCCTAAAGATGATCAGGTACAAGCATTTTATGAGGGTTTAAATGATCTAACAAGGCAATTGTGGATTCAGCTTGCAACGGGATCTTGATGAGGAAAAGTGGTGAGGAGGCCATCGAATTATTTGAAGAACTTAGCGAGAACTCACAGCAATTCTCAACAAGGGGAAGAGGCATTTCTAAAAAACAAGGAGTTTATGAAATTTCTGGTAGTAATAACATACAATTAGAAATGGCAAACATGAACAAAAAAATTGATATGCTTGTTAATGCAATGACAATAATGGGCAGTGTAAAAAATCAAACAAAAGAAGTTTGTGCAATTTGTTCTCATTTTGATCATACAACTGACACATGTCCCATGTCTTCTTTCACAGATCAGGAGCATGCAAACTATGTGGGACAAGGAGTGCTTCCACCAAAGAACAACCCATTCTCAAACACATACAACCCAGGGTGGAGGAACCATCCAAATTTCTCATGGAGCAACAATCAAGGCACCCAATCTTCGCAAGGACATGCACGGAACTTCCAAATGGGAAGTGGGTTTGATAGGCCAGTTCAAGAACAGAAGAAACTGGATTTTGAATCCACCGTTCTTCAATTGCTCCAACAACAACATCAAACAAGCAACCAACAAGGGCAGGCAATTCAGAAATTGGAAACTCAAATCGGGCAAATCGCAAAGGAGTTGTGTGAAAGAAAGGCAGGAGAACTTCCTTCACAAACCATACCAAACCCTAGAGGCCAAGAACAGCTCAAATCAGTAACAACTCTAAGGAGTGGTAAGACAATTGAAAACAAGGTTGGAACACACACAGAAGAAGCAGAAACACAACCATCAAAAGTTTTGGGTTCCAACAAGGTAAGTGAAAAAGAAAGGACAGTTTTGCCACCATTCCCTCAAAGGTTAGTCAAGCAAAAGAAAGAACAACATTTATTTGATATCTTTGAAACTCTCAGAAAGGTAGAAATTAATATCCCCCTACTTGATGCTATTAAACAAATTCCTTCTTATGCCAAATTTTTGAAAGAATGTTGTACTCACAAAAGAACATTTCAGGTTAGGGAGGATGTGGCCTTGACAGAGGAAGTGAGTGCTGTTTTGTTAAGAAAACTACCCCCTAAATTGAAGGACCCAGGTAGTTTTACCATTCCTTGCAGGGTTGGTGAGCACTTCTTTGAAAAGGCACTGCTAGACTTAGGGGCAAGCATCAATCTTCTTCCTTACTCTGTTTACGAAAAGCTAGGATTGGGAGAACTCAAACCAACATCCATCACTTTGCACTTAGCTGATCGCAGCATCAAAAGACCTAGAGGTATTTTGGAAGATGTCCTAGTTCAGGTAAATGATTTCATTTTGCCTGCAGATTTTGTTGTGTTAGACATGGAGGACTCTTCAATGCCATCCTCGTTACCAATCATCCTAGGTAGGCCCTTTATAAGTACTGCTGATATAAAAATTTGTGGTAAAAAGGGTACTATAAGTATGAAGATAAACGGAGAAAAAGTTGAATTTAAAATGTTTGATAGACTAAAATTACCACATGATGACCATGAATGCTATAATGTTGATATGGTAAAGGAGATTGTTGATCAAACATTTCAGGTACATAGCATTGAACCGCTACAAGCTACAATTACACAGTCTCTAACATTATCTAATGTTGAACAGGAACACGATGACTGGAGGATAGCAGAGACAGTACATCACCTTGAAACTCCAAAGTCATATTCAGGTAAACTCGCACCTGCATCTGAAAATATTGTGACTGATGACACTTGTGTTTCTGCAGACCAGTCGACTGTCCCGACTGCGACCAGAACACCAGATGTGGAGCTTAAGCCGCTGCCTGAACATCTGAAGCACGCATATTTGGGTGAAAACCAGACGCTACCAGTGATAGTTGCTGCAAACTTGAGTGCACAGGAAGAAGAGAAGTTGCTGAGGGTACTGCGAGAACACAAAGGAGCAATAGGATGGACCATTGCAGACATCAAGGGAATAAGTCCATCCAAATGCATGCATAAAATACTTCTTGAAGACAATGCAAAACCTAGCAGGGAAGCACAGAGAAGGCTTAATCCACACATGAAGGAAGTGGTAAGAACAGAGGTCTTGAAGCTACTAGATGTTGGCATCATCTACCCTATCTCAGATAGCAAGTGGGTGAGTCCTATACATGTGGTGCCTAAGAAAAGTGGAGTCACAGTGGTGAAGAATGAAGAGAATGAGCTTATCCCTACAAGAGTGACCATAGGATGGAGGGTATGCATTGACTACAGGAAGCTGAATAACGAAACCAGGAAAGATCACTTCCCTCTTCCTTTTATTGATCAAATGTTAGAAAGATTAGCAGGATATAGTCATTATTGTTTTTTAGATGGTTATAGTGGCTATAATCAAATTGCTATTGCTCCAGAAGATCAAGAAAAAATCACTTTTACATGTCCTTTTGGTACTTTTGCATACAGGAGGATGCCCTTTGGATTGTGCAATGCACCAGCTACATTTCAGAGATGCATGATGAGTATATTCTCAGACATGGTGGAAAGGTTCATCGAGGTATTTATGGATGATTTTAGTGTTTTTGGATCTTGTTTTGATGAGTGCCTTAACCATTTGCAGCTTGTACTTAAGAGATGTGAAGAATGCAATTTAGTGCTGAATTGGGAAAAGTGCCATTTTATGGTACAACAAGGTATTATCTTGGGACATGTGGTGTCAAAAAGGGGCATAGAGGTGGACAAGGCAAAAATTGACATCATATCAAAGCTACCCCCTCCCACTACAGTCAAGGGTGTTAGGAGTTTTCTTGGACATGCAGGGTTCTATAGAAGATTTATAAAAGATTTCTTAAAAATCTCCAAACCCCTTTGTGAATTGTTGGCTAAGGATGTTGAGTTTGCATGGACAGAAGAGTGCACAAATGCTTTTATTACATTGAAAAATCTTCTCATTTCTGCACCTATTGTCATGGCACCAGATTGGAACCATCCTTTCGAGCTTATGTGTGATGCAAGTGATTATGCTTTAGGAGCTGTTTTAGGTCAGAGAATCAATAAGGTACCCCATGTTATTTACTATGCTTCTCGAACTTTAAATGATGCACAACTTAATTATTCCACTACTGAAAAAGAAATGTTAGCTGTTATTTTTGCTGTAGAGAAGTTTAGATCATATTTAATTGGTTCTAAAGTTATTGTTTTCACTGACCATGCTGCTTTGAGATATTTGTTTGCTAAAAAGGATGCTAAGCCTAGGTTGATCAGATGGGTGCTGTTGCTTCAAGAATTCGACCTTGAGATTAGAGACAAGAAAGGAAGTGACAATGTTGTGGCAGATCACGTGTCCAGATTACTGCATGGGGAAGAAAGAATTGTCCCACTTAATGAAAATTTCCCAGATGAAAATTTATTTGAAATAAATATACAACTTTCATGGTTTGCAGATATTGTAAATTATCTCACTGCTCATGTTTTCCCTCCAGGTATGACACTTCAGGAAAGAAAGAGACTGGTGGCCATGTGCAAGCATTATTATTGGGATGATCCTTATTTGTTCAAATTCTGTCCTGATCAAATTATAAGAAGATGTGTGGCAGAAGAAGAGTAAATGAGTATTCTACAACATTGCCACCAATATGCATGTGGTGGACATTTTGGACCAAAAAGAACAGCACTCAAGGTATTACAATCTGGTTTTATTGGCCCAATATATTCAAAGATGCTTTTTCTCTTTGCAGGACTTGTGACAAATGCCAAAGGACAGGCAATATCTCTTCTAGAAATCAAATTCCACTGCAAAACATCCAAGTAATCGAGCTTTTTGATGTTTGGGGAATCGACTTCATGGGTCCCTTTCCTAACTCATTTGGTTATTTATATATTCTTGTGGGTGTGGATTATGTGTCTAAATGGGTCGAGGCTGTCCCCTAAAAAACTAATGATCACAAAGTTGTTGTCAAGTTTTTGCAGGAGAACATTTTCACTAGGTTTGGTACACCACGAGCAATAATTAGTGATGGAGGGAGCCACTTCAATAACTTTCCATTTGCTTCTTTGATGAAGAAATATGGTATTACACATAGAGTGGGCACTCCATATCATCCTCAAACTAGTGGGCAGGTGGAGATTAGCAACAGAGAAATCAAGAGCATTTTGGAAAAGACAGTAAATGCAAGGAGAAAGGATTGGTCGCTACGCTTGAACGATGCATTATGGGCCTACCGAACAGCATACAAGACACCCATCGGCATGTCACCATACCGGTTGGTTTTTGGAAAAGCCTGTCATCTGCCAGTGGAGTTGGAACACAAAGCCTATTGGGCAATTAAAAGGTTCAATTTTGATATGAAACAAGCAGGCGACAAAAGAAGATTGCAACTGAACGAGCATGAAGAGTTGAGGCACGACGCATATGAAAATGCAAAATTGTACAAGGAAAGGACCAAGTTGTACCATGATAAACAGCTAGCAAGGAAGGAGTTTTATGAAGGACAGAAGGTATTGATATACAACTCAAGATTAAGACTTTTTCCAGGCAAGCTTATGTCAAGATGGTATGGCCCATACATTGTCACAAAAGTCTTTCCACATGGTGCATTGGAGGTTCATAGCAAAGAGAAAAATCAAACATTCAAGGTGAATGGGCATAGGGCGAAGCCGTACATTGAGATGAGTTTAGAGCCGCACGAGGAAGATGTAAATCTTCAAACCATTCAATTCATCGCATGAACTCATCAAGTCTAGCTGAAGACAGAAAACACAGCGCTTATTGGGAGGCAACCCAATTTTTCAGGGGAGTACTTACACTCTCTATTTATTTTATTTCTTTAATCATTTCTTTATTTCTTTATTTTCTTTCCTTCAAACTAGTTGGTAACACATGCCTATATTTTAAGTTTAGTGCGACATTGAGGACAATGTTCCATCTAAGTTTGGGAGTATTAGTTAGTTACATTTGGAGTCTTTTGATTTTTTTAGGATAAACAATTTCTTATAAAGTAAGAGTAAGGATACTTATTTACTTTAGGATTGTTGAGTTTCATAATTCTTTACAAAATTATATGAGTCATGCGATTATACATAAAAAACAAATGTGATGCTTTTTTCTGGTGATTATCCCCTTTGATCTAAACCTAAACAGAGTTTAAGTAAATAGAGTAAAAATGAAAAGAATATATATATGAATAAAGTCAATCTACTCCAATGTTTTGAGTGCTTAGTAACTAGGGGTATTCATCACCAATGTTTACCTTTACGTCAAACGGCAACTTGAAATATGAGTATGCAAAGCACTTAACGTTTGTGACTTGTTGAGTAACCGGGTGAATTCATCACAAATGTTTTACACTCGCGTCAAAAGGCAAGTGACGACTTAAAGAAGAGACTGAATAATTATGTGGAAAAAAAAAAGGCAACAAAAGCTAATGTTGCCGTTTTGAGTGACAGGCTTTATTCATATATATATATGAATAAAGTCAATCTACTCCAATGTTTTGAGTGCTTAGTAACTAGGGGTATTCATCACCAATGTTTACCTTTACGTCAAACGGCAACTTGAAATATGAGTATGCAAAGCACTCAACGTTTGTGACTTGCTGAGTAACCGGGTGAATTCATCACAAATGTTTTGCACTCGCGTCAAAAGGCAAGTGACGACTTAAAGAAGAGACTGAATAATTATGTGGAAAAAAAAAAACTCTAGTTTGCTACTCAGTTTGTAGTAGAGAAAAGGGATAATCACAGATTGGGTAGTTACATACTATAACTATAATTAATTGCATGACAAGTGTGGTTGAGTTTGGAGTTATGAATAGACAATTGCACTAGAGGAAGTGGGTATGCTTGTTTTACTTTATTTGCAAATTATTTATAATTTTGATTGCAAAAATTTTGATGCTTGCACAATGAGACATTTTCTTGGAGTGATGGGTTGAGACTATTATTTTCCCCTTGTTCATAATTTCACTTTTTGCTTGAGGACAAGCAAAAGCCAAGTTTGGGGGTATTTGATGAACTCAAGAATATTCACATTTAGGAGCAATAATCTTATTGCAATCGGACATTTAAAAGCTCTATATGTGGTATTTTACTCTTCTTTTCTTTTTTCCATAGGAAACAACCAAAAGCAGCAAAACGAAGCAGATTCCAGACTGAGAGGATGATATACAGGGAACTACAGTGCAACAGTCGACTTGCTCTTCATCAGTCGACCGGACAGAGAGAACGCTGGGGCTCGGCACAGTCGACTGCCCCAACATCAGTCGACTTGACTGAGAAATCATGAAGCCACAAATGTCTCAGCACCAGTCGACTTACCTCCAATACCAGTCGACTGGTATGCGGCAGAGTGAAAAGATAAGATGCATCCGCATCTAAATCCAAATCTATCTGAACCCAGATTATATGCGAATAACAACTTCTCCAACAAATCAAAGCAAGAGACTGGGGATTGGCAAGAGCACGTGGTTAGCAGATAAGGAAGAAAAGAAGAAAAGAGAAAGATATAAAAGGCGGATCAAATAAAGAAGGAAAGAGGAGGACTTTCCTGAAAAAGTGGCAAACCCTAATTCTCGTGCCGTGTTCTATAAATATCAATCAAGAGGCATTATTTTGAAACCCCCAACGAGCCGAATCACAGAGTTCCAGAATTATCACGACATCAACCAAGAGCACCATTCTATCAGCGTCGAAGAAGGAGAGAGGAGATCAAGTACTTAGAAGGGAACAAGGCAGTCGACTGAGTGACAACCAGTCGACTTATCTGCCGGACTTCATCAGTTTATTTCTCCTCTTTTTAGTTCTTTTATGTTAATCATGTATTCGAACTTGCTGATCAATAAAAGTTTAATTATGTGGAACTAATTTCATAGTTGGGTAGATTGAAACCGTAGTTATGTAATGCTTATATTCTTCTGAGTACTATTCTGTTACTTATTGATTAAACCTGAGAGTATTGGTATAGAGTTATAATAATCAAACTTGTTCTAGAATTCTAAGGGCAGTCGACTGAGGTGACAGCAAGTCGACTGACATACCGAATCTGAGTTTATCAAGTTTGTGTATTATAAATCTGAATCTGTTATATGAGCATATTGAGACGATCCGTATCTCGTGCTCATAACTTGTAACACAGGAGTCCTTAGGGGTTCTTGGTTTTTTGTGTATTATAAATCTGAATCTGTTATATGAGCATATTGAGACGACCCGTATCTCGTGCTCATAACTTGTAACACAGGAGTCCTTAGGGGTTCTTGGTTTAATCAACTGGAAGGATCTAGATCTGATACCAATTTCTAGAACTTTGAGTATTTGTTCGTTTCCATTGTTCTTATGTTTTCTTTAAGTGCAACTTAGTAGATACCATGCTAAATACTTAAGGAAAGAAACGAATTAGAGTAGATACCATGCCTAATTCTTGGCTAGGAAAATAATACTTTAAGGAGTAGATACCATGCCCTTAAAGGAACGAACATGAGTAACTAGAATAGTAAAGAAGGTGACTTAGCATTACTGACTACAGGTGGAAATCAAAACCCAACTACTTGATAAATATTTGTGATTCAGAACTTCTTGATATAGTTTTTAATCTTTTTATTTCTTTAGAACAACACTTTAAGATCCTTGTTTTTAAATTATTGGTTAGTAAGTTAATTTCTACAATCTCTGTGGGATCGACCCTTGCTCGTCACTACGCTCCTCTAAACGATTCGTACACTTGCGAGGTTTTTAATTTGTGTCTAGTTTAGATCATCTAGATTGCACAACAACTTGTTACTTGTTACTTGATTTCGTAATACTTGATACATGACATTTGACACTTGTTTACAAGATACTTGTTCACTTGACACTTGATACATGTGTAGAACCCCGCATTTTCAAATATTATTTTATAGATTTGAAAATGTATTTAAAATTGATTTTTGGAGATTTAATTAATTTTTTCTAAAAAGATTTATCTTTTTGCACGTGCAAAACACGTGCAAATGACTTTTGAGAAGTTTAAGAGTTAAATTTTCTTTATGAAAAATCATCATTTAATATTTTGAAATTATTTAGTATTTTTCCAGATTTTTCTGAAATTAATTGGAACTATTTGCAATTTTTGAGAAAAGAAGGACTTTTTTGCAAATTCGACATTTTTAGGGGTTAAAGTGCAAAATGTACATTCTGGACGTTTTGAACAGTATTGATTGAGACTTGGGATGTATATTTTTTTTTAAATCCAAATTTAAATGAGTTTTGATGAAATTTCAAAAGATAGAACTATATATATAAATTGTATTTTGGGAAAAGGATTGTTTTGGAAAAGTATGGGTAAAACCCTAATATTCAATCCCGGATATTTAAGAGAATTTTTCCCAGCCGTCATTGTGAGAATATACAGAATTTTGTGGAGATTCATTTTGGTGGAGAAAGGCGATTTTGGATCTAGCAAGAAGGAAGAACTTTTCGTGAACTTTTCTCATTTAAAAGGTGAGTGACTTGGTTGTTGTTTTTGTTCTGATTTTGTGAATGATCTTGTGTGTTTTGTTTGTTTGTGAATGACATAAATTTGTCTTATTGTTGATCTAAGGATGCAAGTGGCAATATTGTTTGAATTGATGTTGTGAATGACATAGATCTTGTATTGTGGTATAATTCGTGTGAAGAAATGATTGTTGTTTATACCATGTTGAGAAATCTAAGAACGATTAGTAGATCTTGTTCATAGCACCATATTATTTGGATTTGAGTATGATTTTGATCGGATGAGGAAAACCTGGATCTTATATATATATTGCAATCAGATTTTGATTTAGAATGGTGAAAGAATTTAATCTTGTAAAACCCTAATGAAAGAAATTAGTGATCTAGAACATGAGAACTTGGGTTTGACATACTTGAGGTTTTGAGTAATATATCCTTATTGATGATCATTTGGACTGTATACGAACTATTTTTCTTGAACAATGAATCGATAGAAAACCACAGTTTTGAATATTTTGATCAGACCTAATTTTGAAATCTGTAGGCCGACAGTCGACTGGCCTACTGTACAGTCGAATGGTACGAGCCTGATATTGTACTTTTAGAATCTTTGGAAAAGTCGTTCTGGACAGTCGACCTAGCTCATAGACAGTCGACTGGTCCACTGAGGAATTATTTTGTAAGAATTATTAGTCCTTCTGGACAGTCGACCTATGGTTCCTATAAGTCGACTTGTATACTTAGAATATTTTTGAGAAAATTACTAGAAATTACCTCGGGTAAGTCGACTGACCTTCTCTTAAGTCAACTGTTATATGACTTAGTTTATTTTGTTAAATTTTGGATATTTGTCCCTCTGGACAGTCGACTTACTACAGTATAAGTCGACTGGTACTGATGGAGGTTTGTAACTTGAGTGTTTCTTGAGTGATTAGTTCCCAGACAATTCAGTCTATTTTCAGATATTCAGTTAAGCATTTGATTTAAGACATTCAGTTGAGCCACTATGATTAGTGGGACTTTTGTTTAGATATTTGAGTTGAGTCTCTAGAGGTGTGTGACCCTAGTATACCGGTATTGAGTTATTTTGTTGAGGCCCTTTGAGGCATTTCAGTTATTCAGTTTGATTTTTAGGCCGGTAGGGCACATCACTCTAGGAGGTTCGTTAAGTAATCAATTAACCCAAAATAATAAGGACAGGCACTAGTGGTAATATAATGAACGGGCACATGGGTTATGCACCTCAGTATGGCTTTAGATGTGGGATTTAATCTCCGGAATTATCCAAGTAACTTTCTTGAGATGTGGGATGATCTCCGGAATTATCCAGGTAAATTACCTGAGATGTGGGATCTATCTTCGGAATTATCCAAGTGGTTTGCTTGATATGTGGGATTGGTCTCCGGAATTATCAAAGTCGAGGCGACGTACATGTGGTATTCATGTGGTGATGTGTCTGTGTTTAGATGTGGGATGGTCTCCGGAATTATCCAGGTGAAATGCCTGAGATGTGGGATCTATCTCCGGAATTATCAAGCATGGGCTAATTCTCACAGTTTATCTGTATCTCGTAATAGTCATCGTGATAGGATTAGTTGCATAGCGGGGGATTGAACCCTATGAAGTGAAGACGTTAAGGGCTTGCACCGAACCTATGTAGAATGGGATGCATAGACTTCGACAAGTATGCATTAGAGAGTCCACATAAAGAAATTGTGTGTTTTCTTGACTTAGCCCTATGCATATGGATTTCCCGGTTTTCTACACTTAACACTTGTTTGGTATCACTTGTTGTTACTTTTTTTTGTTGTCTTATATTTTATGAATCTTGGTTCACTTTATGTTACTTATGAATCCATGCTTAAGTTTTATTTATGTTATTTGTAGTTGTCACTCACACCATTTATGGCTGACCCCTTTAGTTTGCGGGTTAGGGATCATCTCTAGCCTCACATGTTGCAGGTTATTGCTTAGAGTTGGAGATGGGATGCTTGAGTGATTTTGAGATATAATTGACCCATAAGAGATTTGTGTAAATTTGTAATAACCGTTTTGAGATAAATTGTGTTGTAAAGAAAGAAAAGATTGAGTTGAGTTTGTTTTGATTTCCAATGTGATTTGTAATAGTTTATTGTAATAAATGTTGGAAATTTTAGTGGTGTTGGTTATGTTTAATATTGTATTGAAGTGGATCGCTGGGAATGTGCCACGTATTTTCTAAGATATCTTATTAGAAATTCGGGGCGCTACAACATGCCACTTGTACTTGTTCATCTTGCCATGTTAGTTCTGTTTTGTTATCATGTATATTCCATATTATTAGTTAGTCTTTTCCATGTACTTGTAACCTGCATTACAAGCAGCACGTAACTTGCAATTGACAAGTACTTGTTTTCTCTTTTCCTCTTCCCCGCAATTGTCGAATTGTAGATTTTGGAGAACAGGTTCCAGATGATATCGGTGACATGAAGCATTAGTGCTGGATCTTGTTATTTTTATTTTTGTAGTTGCTTGAACAATATTGTATTTTGATACTTGGGTTTATTCTTGTATTTAGGCAATGTGACCCAGGATTTTGACTTATTCAAATCATGACTATTTGAGATTAATGTATTTGGTTTCAAGTATTCTTGTTGGTATTTTGGTATATATGTGCATGTTGGTTGATACTTTTGCTTCCGACTCTGATTATTTTGTGAGATGTTGTAAAGATTTTTGAATAGCTTATGGATGATGAAAAATATTTGTTGGGCTTTTGTCGCGTATCCGTATTCTGTATTCTCTTTTGGAAAGTGGGGCGTGACACAATAGCTATCAGGCGAGTATTGACATGGCGTTGTATGAGGCGTTGTATGGGAGGAAGTTCAGAACACCTATTTGTTGGTATGAAGTTGGCGAGAGGCAGATGTTTGGGCCAGAGATCGTACAACAAACTTCGAAAAGGACTGAACTCATTCGGAAGTGATTGGTCAAAGTGCAGAGCAGGCAGAAGAGTTATACAGATGTCCGATGCTGAGATTTGGAGTTCGAGGTGGGAGATACAGTTTTTCTGAAGGTATCGCCTACAAAAGGAGTCCTCAGATTCGGAAGAGGAGGCAAGTTGACATCAAGGTATATTGGACCTTACAAGATTCTGAAACGAATTGGGAAGACAGCTTATAGATTGGATCTACCAAAAGAGTTGGAATAGGTACACAACATATTCCATGTGTCCATGTTGAGGAAGTACATACCAGATCAGAATCATCAGTTTCTCGAAGTACTAGAAGGACTGCAGTTAAACTTGAGTTACAAAGAGCAACCTGTTGAGATCTTGGATCGTCGAGAGAATGTTCTAAGGAATAAGATCATGCCGATGGTCAAGGTGCTATGGAGGAACCAGTTATTCCAGGAAGCCACTTGGGAGCCAGAGGACCGAATGAAGATTTATTTTCAGGAATTGTTTGTGTAAATTCCGTATGTATATATATATATATATATATATATATATATATATATATATATATATATATATATATTCCCATGCTAGTAGTAACTCTGAGGACAGAACTCTTTTAAGGAGGGAGTGATGTAACGCCCCACAAATTTTAAATACAGTATTTTGAATAAATAAAAAAATGTTAAATTAGCTTATTGAATTATTTAAATTTTGTGAAATTGTCATTTTGCACGTGCAAAACACATGCAAATAATTCTTGAAATGCACTTTTTAGAGTTAAATTCCCTTATTTATAATTGGATACATTTTAATTTTTGGGATTTTTTGAATAAGAGAAATCACTTTTGTAAATAATTCAAACGAATGGGATTTTTTTGTAAAAAGTCGTTTGGGGGTAAAATTTGAACTCAAAAAATTTGTTGGTAGCATTTCAGGGGTGGCAGTTTTCAGTAGCTATATTTAAGGATGAAAATTTATCTGTTTTGATTGATTTCGATTTGATTTGATTGAATAATTAATTAATTATGCAAATTGGGACTTCTATGGGGGTTTATTTTAAAAAAATTTCAAAGAAACACTAGAAACAATCCCGACCTATTTAAAGGGAAGACAACCTTTGGTCTCCCTATTTTCTCTTGGATTTTTGGTGATTTTGCGATATTGGTGAGTCGATCTACTGCTTGGAGAAGAATACTACTATTGTAACCCCTGTTTTCCATTTTGCTTATTTTGAGGGTATTTTTCATTTTGGGGTATTTTCTTTTTCTTTCTGTACTCTCTCTTGTATTTTTTTGGACCGTATATTGGAATTTGTTTCAATATATATTATCTGTTTTATTTTGAGCTCTTTGTGCTGATTTGTTCGTCTTTATTTCGTTTTTCGTCAATTATGGTTCTTTTCTCTTTATTGGATTCTTGTTCTCTTTATTCTGTTCTTGGGTGCTCGTGGTGGATTTGGTTGCTCACCCTATTTTTCCAAACCTATTGTTGAACCCTAATTGATTACCAAAGCTAAATTAAACCCAATCATATTTTGAAATCCTATACAATTGATGCCCATTAAACTAATCCTATTACCACTCCTAAATGCCCACAACCCATTAACCCAATTATCAACCTCATTTAACTAAACCCTAATCACCTCCATATATATATATATACATTCACCCCTTCACAAAACCCTAACCCTAATCTAAACTACCCGGCCTCCCCCCACCTCTCTCTCCTTCCGCTGGTTGCACCGCCCTCAACCCGCAGCCCCCTCTCGTCGCCCCTTGCAACCCACACACCGACCAACCCCCGATCCCGATCACCTTCCATAAAACACCACCTTCACCATCATCTTCTGTCCCTCTCTCCGATCATCTCCCCGGCACCATCATCCAGCCCCAGACCGCCGGACCCCTTCCTCAACCGTGTTCTCTCTCCTTCTTGTGGTCTTACTCTCTATTGCTTGAGAGGTTCGCACGTGGGACCGTGCAAATTGTTCGTGATTTGTGGATTTCGTTTCGTGGATTTTGTTCGTTGCCTGGGAATCCGTTCCCATTATTCTTGGTGTTCGTTTTCGTCTCGGTTAAGGCAAGTAACTTGTACTCCAATTCATTTGTTTGATACAAGTTAAAAATACCACCTATAGTATAGTTGGGTCTAGAGACGACTCTTGTTTGTGTTATGTTTGATGGGTTTTGTCTCTACTGTGAAAATTTGACCATAGATGACTCACGACACAATATTGACATGAATTAACTTAGGTTTTACCCGTTCTTGATTTTGATCATGTATGTGAGACTTTTGTGAGAATTCGTGATTTGGTTGAGATCCATATGATATATTTGGTGTGGACATTCTAGATACCCTAAATTATGATTTTTAGGCACTTGGTAGACTCGATTTCATGTATGGTTGTGTTTTGAATAAGTTTTGTATGATATATGTTGAGTTGTTGTTAAAGGGAAAAATCTGTATTTTGTCGCTGATCTGTTTTGTTTGCTGTTTTGGACAATTTAATAGTCAGTATCTTAATTTCGGTATAAAACAATAGTTTTAGATAATTTTGTCTATTTTCAAACCCCTCTGACCTTACTTGATTTCATTTTCGTATGAGTGAATTATGACTGTTTTACTACAGAGGAGTCGATCTTTCCCAGATTCTGTTTTTCTTAGTGATATTGATTACTAAATTATTTTGATACTTGTGCTACACATATTATTTTGATCTAGAACTTTGGTCAGTTTTTCTATATCCATCTAGGGATTACCCAAAATTTTGGTAGATTTTATTGATGAGTTTTATATGCCGTTTCCTGCTTGTTTATGAAAGCTATACTTGCTGTATTTTGCTCGCTGTTCTGTAAAGAATTATATTTTCACCCTATTTCCTTCTACTTTATGGAAAATATTTGTGAAATATGAAAGTTAGACTATTTTGTCTATTTTCATCTCCCTTTGGCAGATTTAGATTTCGTTTCACAGTTTGCGAGATATTTCAATTATCGTACAGCAATGTTGGGAATTCTAGATTTGCCAAACTATCTTTTTTTGAGGTTTTCCGTTTTTTGTTGACTGAAATAATTTTACTAGAATATTATGAAACTCTGTATTTTGATACTAGACATTTAGAGGATTACCACAGATTTTTTCTGGATTTATTTGAGTGGTTTTAATGTTGTTGTTCTGACTGAAAATCCGTTTTACTGATTTCTAACATAACGTATTTTCTGGATTTAAATCAGTTTTGAGTTATGATTTTGTGAAATACTATATGGCTTATTTATAATCGCTGAATTCGTGTGGAGGTCTATTTTTCAGATTCTTTGACGGATTCATATTTGGATTTCTTTAGTAACGGGAATCACTGGTTTAGTACTGTACTACCATGCTGTCCTGAATATTAAGATACACTGTTTGGCTCGTTTATGTGACTGTATATCATCTATGCATGTTTATTTGTTTCCCTAAACCTAATACTAATTATACCATGTTAGTTTGACACAATTTCGTACACATTCATGCCTGTTTGAGGACCATAATAAAAGTAACCAAGCCGGAGTTTCTTAAGGGAAGATGTAGTAGTTGGAAATATGGAAACGTTTACTTGGAAAGGAACTAGTGTTCCGTACTGCTACTGTTACTGTTACTTTTGGCTACTGTTACTGTTACTTTTACTGCTACTGCTACTGTTACTGATACCTGAGTACACTGCCCCATTATGGTCGACTATGAAATCTAAAAGCAAAACTGTTTGTTGTAGCAACCATGTGTTATGTTTTTGGGGCGCATGAAGTGCTACCTAGCTAGTAATACACACAAGACTGTAAGAACATAAGACTGATACTGTTAGACTGATACTATTAGACTTATACTGTTACTGTTAGACTGATACTGTTATCCTGATTCACTGATATACTAAGCTTACTATTACTGGACACTGTTAGTTACCATATGACACTGTATTTGACACATCTATCTGTATACCATGCTAGTTGACCTTGTTTTGTTGATTCATGCTTGTTATTGCTGTTGATGCATTATTCCGTGCTATTTGTTAGTTTTTCCATGTGCTTGTATCCTACATTATAAGTGGCCCATAACTTGCAATTGATGGGTACTTGTTTTCTCTTTCTTTCTCCTGCAATTGTTAATTGCAGATCAGGATGATCAGCTGCCCGACAGTATTGGCGAAATGAGATATTAGTGATGGATTTCTTGTTTATTAGTATTATTATGACTGTTGCTTTGGAACAATGTATTTTGAGTATTTGAATATTTATTTTGTATTTGGGCGATGTGACCCAGGATATTTGACTTGTCCAAATTCTAATTTATTTGAGAATATTGTATTTTGTTTCAAGTAAATTCTGTTGGTTTATTGATTCAGTTATGCATATGTGGTTGACTCTTTTGCTTCCGACTCTGATTATTTTGTGAGATATTGTAAAAATTCCACAACAGCTTATGGATGATGAAAATCATTCGCTGAGCATTTGTTGCGTATCCGTATTCCGTATTCTTTTTGGGAAGCGGGGCGTGATAGGGTTTTTAGTGGAATCAGAGCCCAAATTTGGCTAATGTATTAGTTGACTAATATATTAGACAAGCTTGGCTCGAACCGGGATCGACTCAATATTTCACCAACCATGCATACGTAAATAAATTATTATCAACTCTGATTCTGGATGCTAATTGTTTGGTTTGGTGCAGACTATGGCTCGTGGAAATTCTTCTCAGTCGCAGGTTGATCCGATTGAGGTGTCACTACTGTGCTTGAGCGGCTGATTATTCTGCAGCAAACCACAGTGATCTTGTGATGGCTGCTCTTGTAGTTGCCTGGGTTCTGCCTCTTGTTGTGCCTGTGCAGGCAAATCTTTCACATCGTCCAGGAACAGTTACAGATTTTATGAGGCTGCATCCTGACCTTTTTTTGGCACTGAGACGTCTTTGGAGGCTAAACAGTGGTTGATCCGGACTGAGCGCTTGTTGTTAGCGGATCGTGTTACTGAGGCTGATTGGGTGGACGTAGTTTCCATCTAGCTGGTGGATTTGGCTCATATCTGGTGGATGGCCGAGTCGGAGCGACTTGAGAGACCTATTGCCTGGGCTACTTTCACTCGGGGATTCTTGGAGAAGTTCTTTCCCAGTAGTACTCGAGTTGAGATGGAACAGCAATTCCTGATCCTAAAATAGGTTAAGTCATTATTCTATTTTGAATTTGTTACATAACTGTTCATGCAATGTTGTAACTTGGACTTTCTTGCAACAGGGCTCCAGGTCAGTGGATGAGTACACAGCTGAATTTACTAGACTTAGTCGCTTCGCTGCCATTCTTGTGGCAACCGAAGAGGATAGGACTCGTAGATTCTCTAATGGGCTTGAGCAGGATATCAAGAGGCATCTTGTCTCTCTTCGTTTGCGTACTTACGCTGAAGCTCTTGAGGCAGCCCAAGCTCAGGAGTAGGCTCGTGGTGGTTTGGTTCCTTCACCGCGGACTGTTCCGCATTCTACTGCTAGGCCTTCTGGTGGTCCTGTTCGAAGGCTTATCCCAACCCATCCGGTCAGGACATCTCTATATCCTTCTGCTGGCTTCCAGAAGGGTGGTTTTGCGATTTCTGTCAGATGTCTGGGCATTAGCGTAAGAATTGTTGGCACATCAACCGCCGGTGCTTTAAGTGTGGCACCGCTGATCCTTCTGTATGCGATTGTCCGCAGCAGCAGCAGGTGGCTCTTCCAGCCAGGGGTCCTGTTAGTAAGCAGGCCCAGCTCGTGGTCCAGTTAGACCTCCACTTTCTCCTCAGCGCCAGATTGTCAGTCAGAGGACCGCTGTTCTGAGGAGAGGTCAAACTTTCAACTTGATTGCTGCAGATGCTGAGACAACTGAAGGAGTTGTAGTAGGTATATCTTGTTTTGTTGTTTTGATGTTTTGTTTCTCTTTGTTTTATTTCTTTTAGTCTTGCTTTGCTTCTTTATGTTATTTTCCTGCATTGTTTTTCCCTCACACTTGATTCTCTATTCTTTCTCCTTGTCTTTTAATTCTTTTAGGTATCATCCTTGTTTGCTATTTTTTTGTCCATGTTCTTTTTGATTCTGGGGCAACCCATTCTTTTGTCTCCTCTCGATTTGTTGCTCACCATCAGTTGGAGTGTAGCAACATGTTAGAGGCTTTGAACATTGTGACAGGTGGTGGAGTTGTCATATGTTCTCGTGAGTGCAGGCAATGTCCCGTTGTTATTGGGGATGCAGATTTCAAAGCCAACCTGATTATAATTGGAAATTTAGGATTCGACGTTATTCTGGGTATGGATTGGTTGGGTGAAGCCCATGCCATTATTGATTGTCGTGCTAAGAAAGTTGTCTTCAGAATTTCAGATCGAGCAGAATTCGAGTTCCATGCCGGGGAGTCTTTCCTTGGCCGAGCAAAGACTACAGTTGAACAGGTGGATTGTGCAATGGAATTGCACTCAGGCTGTGAGGCTGCGCCTCTAGTAGTTTAGGATTCTTGGATGTTTTTCCAGATGAGTTGCCTGGCTTACTCCTTGATAGGGAAGTGGAGTTCGGTATTGGTTCAGCCTGGAATGGCACCGATATCGAAGAGTCCCTACAGGATGGCACCGGTTGAGCTAACAGAGCTTAAGGTGCATATTCAGGAGTTTCTTGATTTGGATTTCATCAGACCAAGTGTTTCACCTTGGGGTGCTCCGGTCCTTTTTGTCAATAAGAAGGATGGTAGTCATCGACTGTGTGTGGATTATCGGGAACTGAACACTGTCACTGTGAAGAATCGGTATCCGTTGCCCAGGATCAATGATTTGTTTGATCAGTTGAATGGAGATACTATTTTCTCGAAGTTGGATCTTCGTTCTGGGTATCACCAAGTCAAGGTGAAGGCTGCTGATATATAGAAGACTGCATTCAGGACTAGGTACGGGTACTATGAGTATCTTGTGATGCCGTTTGGGGTCACTAATGTGCTAGCTGTATTCATGAGTCTTATGAACCGGGTCTTCTCTCAGTTCTTGGATAGATTTGTGGTGGTCTTCATTGACGATATTCTGGTATATTCTCGGAATCGGGAAGATCATGCTGAACATCTTAGAGTGGTTCTGCAGACTTTGAGAGAGAATCAGCTCTATGGGAAACTCAGCAAGTGCGAGTTATGGCTTTCTTGGGGCACATTATTTCTGGTGATGGTCTTTCTGTGGATCCTTCTAAGGTTGAAGCTATGAAGGATTGGCCTATTCCCAAGTCAGTTTCAGAAGTCAGGAGTTTTTCTCGGTTTGGCTGGCTATTATCAGAAATTTGTCCAAGATTTTTCAAAGATAGCAGGACCCCTGACTAAACTGACTGGGAAGGATCAGAAGTTTTGTTGGTCTGATGAGTGCAATGAGGCTTTTGTTGAGCTGAAGAACAGATTGACGTCAGCGCCTATATTGACTATTCCAGATGGTTCAGGCAGATTTGTAATTCACTGTGATGCTTCTGGTAAGGGTCTTGGAGCAGTTCTTATGCAGAAGGGCCGTGTTGTTGTGTTTGCATCGAGCCAGTTGAGGACACATTAGAAGAACTATCCTACTCATGACTTGGAGTTAGAGGCAGTGATCTTTGCTCTGAAGATGTGGAGACATTATTTACTTGGAGACCGCGTGGAGATCTTTACAGACCACAAAAGTCTCAAGTACGTCATCACCCAGAAGGAGTTAAACATGAGGCAAAGGTGTTGGTTGGAACTTATGGCCGATTATAACATCAGTTTGCAATACCATCCTAGTAAAGTAAACTTGGTGCCTGATGCTTTGAGCAGGAGACCAGCAGTTATGTTTCTTACTCAGCAGAGTGATCTCATTGAGCAAATGAGGAGGTTGGATTTGGAGGTTGTGTTGCTGAGTTCTGGTCGGAGTTGTCTTGCGCTCCAACTTTAGTCGTCTCTTGTTGATCAGATCAAAGAGGCTCAGGCTGGTGATGCGCAGTTGCAGGTTTTTCGAGCTGAGGTTGAGTCTGGATGCAGAGCAGACATGATTATTCATGCAAATGGTTCGCTTCGTTTTGGTTCCCGGTTGTGTGTCCCTAAGGGCGAAGTTCGTCAGAGGTTGCTTGAGGAAGCTCATCAGTCTTCGTATTCTATCCATCCTGGCGGTACTAAGATGTATCAGAATTTGAAGCTTCATTTCTGGAGGCATGGTATGAAGGGAGCTGTGGCTCGGTTTGTTTCTCAGTGTTTGGTCTGCCAGTAGGTTAAGGCAGAGCATCAGGGAACCGCTGGACTTCTTCAACCGCTTCCTATTCCAGAGTGGAAGTGGGAACATATCACTATGGATTTTGTGACTGCTTTGCCGAGGAGTCCTAGGGTCATAATGCTATTTGTGTGATTGTCGACTGTTTGACGAAGAGTGCTTACTTCATTCCCTTTCGTGTCGGTCAGTCTACTGAGAGCCTAGCTGAGAGGTACATGCAAGAGATTGTTATACTTCAAGGGGTTCCAGTCAGTATTGTATTCGACAAGAATACGAGATTCAGATCTCAATTTTGGGAGCGCCTTCAGAACAGTTTGGGGAGTAAATTGAAGTACAGCACAGCTTTTTATCCCTAGACTGATGGACAGTCAGAGCGGACTATTCAGATTCTTGAGAACATGTTGCAGTCCTGTATGTTGCAGTTTGGTGGATCTTGGGAGGATCATTTGCATCTCGTAGAGTTCTCGTACAATAACAGCTTTGAGGCCAGTATTAAAGCTGCTCCGTTCGAGGCACTCTATGGGCGGAAGTGCAGATCACCAGTGTATTGGGATGACATTGGTGAGAGGAAGTTGTTGGGTCCGGAGTTAATCACCAAGACAGTGGATGTAGTGGTTCAGATCAGGAAGCATTTGCAGGCAGCTCAGGACAGGCAGAAGCAATAGGTTGATGTCCATCGGATGGCTTTGGAGTTTGTTGTTGGTGACCATGTTTTCCTTAAGGTATCGCCATGGCGCGGTGTCATTCGGTTCGGTAGTGGGGGCAAGCTTAGCCCTAGGTTTATTGGACCGTTTGAGATTATGGAGCGAGTAGGCAAGGTGGCCTACCGTCATGCTTTGCCGCCAGCTTTGTCAAGAGTGCATGATGTTTTCCATGTCTCACAACTCAGGAGATATACCCGAGATGAAAGCCACATGATCGACTACTCTGAGTTGACCGTTCGGCCGGATTTGACTTGTGAGATTCCGCCAATTGCTATTGTGGATCGGCAGGAGAAAGTGCTTAAGAACAAGGTCATCAAGTTGGTTCATGTTGCTTGGAATCCTCACTCGCCTGGTGAGACGACTTGGGAGCTGGAGGAGGAGATTCAGCAGAAATTTCCTCATTTGTTTGAGTAGTTTTGTTTTGTTCTTTTGGTTATTTTGGGGTTACCCTATGTATCTTCTTTTTGAATTTCGAGGACGAAATTCTTTTTGTTAGGTGGGTAGGATTGTAACCCCTGTTTTCCATTTTGTGTATTTTGAGGGTATTTTTCATTTTGGGGTATTTTCTTTTTCTCTCTGTACTCTCTCTTGTATTTTTCTGGACCGTATATTGGAATTTGTTTCAATATATATTATCTGTTTCATTTTGAGCTCTTTGTGTTGATTTGTTCGTCTTTATTTCGTTCTTCGACAATTATGGTTCTTTTCTCTTTATTGGATTCTTGTTCTCTTTATTCTGTTCTTGGGTGCTCGTGGTGGATTTAGTTGCTCACCCTATTTTCCCAAACCTATATTTGAAATGTAATTGATTACCAAAGCTAAATTAAACCCAATCCTATTTTGAAATCCTATACAATTGATGTCCATTATACTAATCCTATTACCACTCCTAAATACCGACAACCCATTAACCCAATTTTCCACTACATTTAACTAAACCCTAATCACCTCCATAAATATATATATTCATTCACCCCTTCACAAAACCCTAACCCTAATCTATACTACCCGGCCTCCCCCCACCTCTCTCTCCTCATGCTGGTTGCGCCGCCCTTAACCCGCAGCACCCTCCCGTCGCCCCTTGCGACCCACACCCCGACCAACCCCGATCCCGATCACCTTCCACAAAACACCACCTTCACCTTCATCTTCCGTCCCTCTCTCCGATCATCTCCCCGGTGCCGTCGTCCAGCCCCAGGCCGCCGCACCCCTTCCTCAACCATGCTCTCTCTCCCTTTTGTGGTGTCTCTCTCTCTATTAATTGAGAGGTTTGCACGTGAGATCATGTGAATTGTTCGTGATTTGTGGATTTCTTTTCGTGGATTTTTTTATTGCCCGGAAATTCGTTCCCGTTATTCTTGGTGTTCGTTTTCATTTTGGTTAAGGCAAGTAACTTGGACTCCAATTCATTTGTTTGATACAAGTCAAAAATACCACCTATAGTGTAGTTGGGTCTAGAGACGACTCTTGTTTGTGTTATGTTTGAAGGGTTTTGTCTCTATTGTGAAAATTTGACCATAGATGACTCACAACACAATATTGACATGAATTAACTTATGTTTTACCCGTTCTTGATTTTGATCATGTATGTGAGACTTTTGTGAGAATTCGTGATTTGGTTGAGACCCATGTGATATATTTGGTGTGGACACGCTAGATACCTTAAATTATGATGTTTAGACACTTGGTAGACTCAATTTCATGTTTAGTTGTGTTTTGAACAAGTTTTGTATGATATATGTTGAGTTGTTGTTAAAGGGAAAAATCTGTATTTTGTCGCTGATCTGTTTTGTTTGCTATTTTGGACTATTTTAAAGTCATTATCTTAATTTCGGTATAAAACATGAGTTTAGAGAATTTTGTCTATTTTCAAACCCCTCTAACCTTACTTGATTTCGTTTTCTTATGAGTGAGTTATGACTGTTTTACTACAGAGGTGTCGATCTTTTTCAGATTCTGTTTTTCTTGGTGATATTGATTACTAAATTATTTTGATACTTGTGCTACACATATTATTTTGATCTAGAATTTTGGTCAGTTTTTCTATATCTATCTAGGGATTACCGAGAATTTTGGTGGATTTTATTGATGAGTTTTATACGCCGTTTCGTGCTTGTTTATGAAAGCTATACTTACTGTATTTTGCTCGCTGTTCTGTAAACAATCGTATTTTCACCCTATTTCCTTCTACTATATGGAAAATATTTATGAAATATGAAAGTTAGATAATTTTGTCTATTTTCATTTCCTTTTGGCGGATTTGGATTTCGTTTCACGGTTTGCTAGATATTTCAGTTTTCGTATAGCAGTGTTGGGAATTCCAGATTTGCCAAACTATCATTTCTTGAGATTTTCCGATTTTTGTTGACTGAACTAATTTTACTAGAATATTATGAAACTCTATATTTTGATACTAGACATGAAGGGGATTACCCCATACTTTTTCTGGATTTATTTGAGTGGTTTTAATGCTGTTATTCTGACTGAAATTTCGTTTTACTGATTTCTGACTGAACGTATCTTCTGGATTTAAATCAGTTTTGAGTTATGATTTTGTGAAATACTATATGGCTTATTTATAATCGCTGGATTCGTGTGGAGATTTATTTTCAGATTCTTTGACGAATTCAGATTTGGATTTCTTTAGTAATAGGAATCACTGGTTTAGTACTGTACTGTCATGCTGTCCTGAATATGAACATACACTGTTTTGCTCATTTATGTGACTGTATATCATCTATGCATGTTTATTTGTTTCCCTGAACCTAATACTGATTATACCATATTAGTTTGACACTATTTCGTACACATTCATGCCTGTTTGAGAACCATAATAAAGTAACCAAGCCGGGGTTTCTTAAGGGAAATATGGAAACGTGTACTTAGAAGAGAACTAGTGTTCCGTACTACTACTATTACTATTACTTTCCACTACTGTTACTGTTACTTTTACTGCTACTGCTACTGCTACTGATACCTGAGTACACTGCCCCATTATGGTCCACTATGAAATCTAAAAGCGAAACTATTTGTCGTAGCAACCATGTGTTATGTTTTTGGGGTGCATGAAGTGCTACCTAGCTAGTAATACACACAAGACTGTAAGAACATAAGACTGATACTGTTAGACTGATATTATTAGACTGATACTGTTATACTGTTATCCTGATTCACTGATATACTGAGCTACTATTTCTGGACACTGTTAGTTGCCATATGACACTGTATTTGACACATCTATCTGTACTATTAGTATACCATGCTAGTTGACCTTGTTTTGCTGATTTATGCTAGTTATTGCTGTTGATGCATTATTCCGTGCTATTTGTTAGTTTTTCCATGTGTTTGTATACTATATTATAAGTGGCCCGTAACTTGTAATTGACGGGTACTTGTTTTCTCTTTCCTTCTCCTGCAATTGTTAAATGCAGATCAGGATGATCAGTTGTCCGACGGTATTGGCGAAATGAGATATTAGTGCTGGATTTCTTGTTTATTATGAGATATTATTACGGGTACTTGTATTATTATGACTGTTGCTTTGGAACAATGTATTTTGAGTACTTGAATATTTATTTTGTATTTGGGCGATGTGGCCCAGGATATTTGACTTGTCCAGATTCAGATTTATTTTAGAATATTGTATTTTGTTTCAAGTAAATTATGTTGGTTTATTGATTTAGTTATGCATGTGTGGTTGACTCTTTTGCTTCCGACTCTGATTATTTTGTGAGATATTGTAAAAATTCCTGAACAGCTTATGGATGATGAAAATCATTTGCTGGGCTTTTGTGTGTATCCGTATTCCGTATTCTTTTGGAAAGCAAGGCGTGACAACTATTTTGTAACAATTTTCTTCAAGCGGTGGGTAACACTCCATCTTTCTTGCTAAGTTTTTATCTTATGGATATGTAGTATCATGCTAGGGATGAATTTTGATTAGTCATTGGTTGTATGCTAGGATGATTGTGGAAGTTGTTATGAGATACTTGTTGAGATGTATATTTAATGTGGGATTGTTGATTATATGACATAAAAAATTGAATCTTGATTGTATGTGGAACTGAATAAATTGTTCCTGAATAATGAAGTATTCTATGCCTGAAAGATCAAGTTTTTATTTAAAGAAATATATCTAATGAACCTATTTGTTATTGTAGATGTGTAGATCTTAGTGTATGATTCAAGAAACAAGATTTAAATAATTAATAGATGGGATCTCTATGAGTTATTTACTATTTTAATTCATGATGAGTTGAATACTAGAATTTATACATGGATTATGTGTTAAAACTCAATGGAATATATACTTGAAGGTGTAGAGCTAGGGTAGTGGTTTCGGGTCTAGGTCTACTCATCTTGATTCTCAGAACCAAGATGACAGATTGCAGGGTTGGACTTACTGGTTGGCGCGTGCGTGTGGCGCAGGGTCAGTGTTGGCTGCGTGTTCGAAACCCCGGGGCATTGTGTTTCTTTTGGGGATGATTTAATTTATTAAATAGACATTATATTTATATATATAGACAATTCTTTTAGAGCTTCAATAAAAGTTTATTTTATTTTTTGGATTAATTGAGATTTACACTGGGTTAGATAAATTTCAGATTCCGAGTGCATAAACTTATATTTTGATGAATAAAGCTTTCAATTTCGAAGAGTTAATTGGTTGGTTTTGGACAATTAAATTTTTGATATTTTTGGAACTATTCCTAGAGTTTAAAGAGAATTAATGTTCAGTTTTGAATTGATTCAATTTCATAAATTTGATTGTGTTTCAAACATGGAAAAGAGTATTTTTTAAATGGAAGTAAAAGTGTTTGAAAAAATAAAAAAGATTTGTTTCTAGAGATGAAGAGGTCTTCATGGAAGTGAATTGTTTATTAAATGAAGAGTGAGTTATGATAGAATGATTGTGGATAGATGAATGTTTATCTTTGAAATGAGATGATCTTAAATGAGATGTTAAATAATGATTGAGAACTAGTGGAAAAGTGGTGTTTCCAGAAATGAACAGAAGAAAGAATATTTTGTTGAATTGAACCAAGTGGTGGTTCATGTTTAAAATTAGGGTTATTGTGAGAACCTTAGATGGACGCTTGAGGCATTGAGTTGTGAGCAATAGAGACTGCGCGAACCCTAGAGTATCGGCAGTGGATATTTTGATTGTAGGAAATTAGTCGTAGGGGCTAGTGTTCCTGGTTTGGCAAGTAAAGTCCGGTTGGGTTGAGCTAGTTCTAGGTGGCTCAGGTTACCACTAATAAAAACCTGAGGACATGCACTAGTTGGTGTGTGATGAAACAAGGGCAAACATGAGTAGGGGGCTCTGTATGGTATGCGTTGTGAGATTGAATCTTCGGAATTATCGAGATGTGAATGGAAGTGTCTCCAACTCATCTGCAGTGTGGGATTGATCCCTAGAATTATCGAGATCGAGGCGACGCTCATGGGATGTTTGTGGTTGGTGAGGCGTCATGGCATGCTGTAACATTCCAGAAAATTAATTTTTATACTTTTGCACGTGCATTGCATGTAAAATTTTATGTATTTTAGTCCCTAAAATTTTCTAGAGTCATGAACATTTTTCTTCTCTTTTTTAGTCACAATTGTATGTTTTATTTTAATTAAATCCAATAGGCCTAAATCTATTTTGAAGCCCACTAAAAATTAATTGCAAATTGAGGCCCATGATTAATTCTACATTTAAATTAACACTTTTAAAATCTAGTACACTTGTCATGTAACATACACCTACATCTAATTTAATAACAATTAAAAATAGAATTTATATGAGAAGTAGTGAGCACATAGGGTGGACGTGCACGTGTTGTGCACAAGAGAGGTTGGCCGGCCAATGTGAGGGAGAAGAGAGAGTGGGGTAGTGTGTGAGTGTAACCCCTGCTTTACATTTTGTATATTTTGAGGGTATTTTTCATTTTGGGGTATTTTCTTTTTCTCTCTGTACTCTCTCTTGTATTTTTCTGGACCATATATTGGAATTTGTTTCAATATATATTTATTTGTTTCATTTTGAGCTCTTTGTGTTGATTTATTCATCTTTATTTCGTTCTTCGTCAATTATGGTTCTTTTCTCTTTATTGGACTCTTGTTCTCCTTATTTTGTTCTTGGGTGCTCGTGGTGGATTTGATTTCTCACCCTATTTTCCCAAACCTATTGTTGAACCCTAATTGATTACCAATGCTAATTAATCCCAATCCTATTTTGAAATCCTATACAATTGATGCCCATTAAACCCAATCCTATTACCACTCCTAATACCCATTAACCCACAACTAAACCTTATATATATAAACCCCTCTCCCTCTCTACTAAATCCTAACCCTAACCTAGCCTCTCTCTCTCTCTCCCTCCCGGTCTCTCCCTTTCTCTCTCCCTTGGAGGCTCAATACCCCAACCCGATAGCACCCAGGTTGCCACCCCTCCAGGCCGAACAAACCCTTCCCAGGCCTGTGCACCCTTCACCGAGCCCCCCATCTCCAACACCCGAGCCCTCATCCCTCGGCCCATCTCTTACACCACCCTCATACAACTCTCTCGCACCACCACGTACTCCCCCGTCCATCTCTCTTGATTTGTGCACGTGCACGTAAGTTGCACGTGAGTTGTTGGTTCGTGGATCTTCGTTCGTGAGTTGTGGATTCGTGAATCTTCGTTCGTGGATTCGTTGATTCGTGGATTTTTGTTCGTGAGTTTTGCTCCTTACTCTTGGGTTTAGTTGTTCTTCATCTTCGGTTAAGGCAAGTAACTTGTACTCCAATTCATTTGTTTGATACAAGTCAAAAATATCACCTATAGTGTACTTGGGTCTAGAGACGACTCTTGTTTGCATTATCCTTGATAGTCTTTGTCTCTATTGTGAAAATTTGACCATAGATGACTCACGACACAATATGAACATGAATTAACTTAGAATTTATCCGTTCTTGACTTTGATCATGTATGTGAGACTTTTGTGAGAATTCGTGATTTGGTTGAGACCCATGTGATAAATTTGGTGTGGACATGCTAGAGCCCCTAAATTATGACGTTTAGACACTTGGTAAACTCGATTTCATGTTTGGTTGTGTTTTGATCAAGTTTTGTGTGATATATGTGGAGTTGTGGTTAAAGGGAAAAATCTGCATTTTGTCACTGATCTGCTTTTTTTGCTGTTTTGGACTATTTTAAAGTCAGTATCTTAATTTTGGTATAAAACATGAATTTTAGAGAATTTCGTCTATTTTCAAATCCCTCTGACCTTGCTTGATTTTGTTTCCGTATGAGTGAGTTATGATTGTCTTACTACAGAAGTGTCGATCTTTTCCAGATTCTGTTTTTCAGTAATTTTGATGAAAAATCAATTTAAAGAACTATGCTACGTATATTATTTTGTTCCAAAACTTTGGTCAGTGTTTATTTCTCTAGTTAGGGATTACCTAGAATTTTGGTGAATTGTACTGATAAGTTTATACGTCGTTTCATGCTCATTTATGAAAACTATACTTGCTGTATTTTGCTCGCTATTCTGTAAAGAACCTTATTTTCACTATGATTCCTTTTACTGTATGAAAAATGTTTGTGAAATATTAAAGTTAGTAAATTTGATCCATTTTCATATCCCTTTGGCGGATTTGGATTTCGTTTCACGGCTTGCAAGATATTTCAGTTCTCATACAGCAGTGTTTGGAATTCCAGATTTACCAAACTATCTTTTTTCGATGTTTTCTTATTTTCGGCTGAACTAATTTTACTGGAATATTATAAAACTTTATATTTTGATTCTAGACATATAGGGGAATACCCCATATTTATACTGCATTTATTTGAGAGGTTTTGATGCCATTTTTCTGACTGAGAATTCGTTTTATTGATTTCTGACTGAATATGTTTTCAGGATTCAAATCAGTTTTGAGTTATGATTTTGTGAAATACAATATGACTTATTTGTATTCGCTGGATTTGTGTGGAAGTCTATTTCCAGATTCTTTGACGGATTCAGATTCGCATTTCTGTAGCGACGAGAATCACTATTTTAGTACTGTACTATCTTGTTGTCCTGAATATGAACATACACTGTTTTGCTCGTCTATGTGACTGTATATCACCTATGCATGTTTATTTGTTTTCCTGAACCTAATACTGATTATACCATATTAGTTTAACACTATTTCGTACACATTCATGCCTGTTTGATGACCATAATAAAAGTAACCAAGCCGGGGTTTCTTAAGGGAAAATCTAGTAGTGAAAAATATGGAAACGTGTACTTGAAAGGGAACTAGTGTTCCATACTGCTACTATTACTGTTACTTTACTGCTACTGCTACTATTACTGATACCTGAATACACTACCCCATTATGGTCCACTATGAAATCTAAAAGCGAAAACTGTTTGTTGTAGCAACCATGTAGTAAAAACCGGGATGCATGAAGTGCTACCTAGCTAGTAATACACATAAGACTGTAAGAACATAAAACTGATACCGTTAGACTGATACTGTTAGACTGAGACTGTTGGACTGATGTTGTTATCCTGATTCACTGGTATACTGAGCTTACTGTTACTAGACACTGTCGGTTGCCATATGACACTATATTTGACACATCTATTTGTACTATTAGTATACCATGCTAGTTGACTTTGTTTTACTGATTCATGCTAGTTATCATTGTTGATGCAATATTCCATGCTATTTGTTAGTTTTCCATATGCTTGTATCCTACATTATAAGTGGCCCGTAACTTGCAATCGACGGGTACTTGTTTTCTCTTTCCTTCTCCTGCAATTATTAATTGCAGATCAGGATAGTCAGCTGCTCGACGGTATTGGCGAAATGAGATATTAGTGCTGTATTTCTTGTTTAATTAATATTATTATTATTGCTGCTTTGGAACAATGTATTTTGAGTACTTGAATATTTATTTTGGATTTGGGCGATGTGACCCAGGATATTTAACTTGTCCAGATTCTGATTTATTTGAAAATATTATTTTTTGTTCCAAGTAAATTCTGTTGGTTTATTGATTCAGTTATGCATGTGTGGTTGACTCTTTTGCTTCCGACTCTGATTATTTTGTGAGATATTGTAAGGATTCCTGAACAGCTCATGGATGATGAAAATCATTCGTTGGGCTTTTTGTTGCGTATCCGTATTTCGTATTCTTTTTGGGAAGCGGAGTGTGATAGTGAGAAAGTGGGGAGTTATTTTGGGTATTGGGACTCATCTCAACCACAAAATATTCCTATAAATACCTCCTCCTTTAACATGAACACACACAAACTCAAAATAAAATTAAAAGAGAAGAAAAGAGAAGGAAGGTTTCGGTTTTCATTACTAGAGGAAGAGAAGGCCGGGGTTTGTGCTTGGGAGAATTGGAGCAATTTTTGTAGGGGTTCTACTTACTAATTGCATCAAGAAAGAGGTGGGAGCTTCTTTTACTTTCTAGTTGTCTTGTAGAATGCATGCCTAAATAAATTGTGTTTGAAATGAAAAGTTTGGCATGAGTTCTTTAATTTCTAAACTTGTTATGATGCATGTTGTAATGACATCTAGAGTTTTTAGTAGTAATGAAATATGATAAATTAACGCATGTTAGTTGAAAATTTCAATGTAGAATTATTATGTTGTCAAATTAAAATTCTATTTAGAGCATGTTAGTATGCCATGATTAAATCATGTATACAAATTGTATGTGTGTAACAACTTGTTAAATTGTTGTGCAATTAGGGGTGAACTATAAGTTAATGGAGATGTGAGATTTTTCATGAACTAAGAATAAGGCTACAAGAAAATAAATTTACTCATATATTAGCTTGTTATAAAGAGTAGTCAATTTTACAAATTGAAGCATATGAGTGTAAGATTTCTAAAAGTGACTATTTAAGTTAATTTGTGAACAACTTCATGCTACTATTAATAAAATTAGGGGAAAAGCATTTCTGGAAGTTTAGAAATGTAATTTAGTAGTATTAATTATGAAGGAAAACAATATAAATCAAAATAGATGAATAAATTAAAATGAGATGAAATCAGATACTGGAGTTAAATTGTTTTAAACACATATACTTGTGGTTAGCGCAAGTGCCAGCGCACTTGGCGCTGCCAAGTGTCGCGCTTGGTGAGTTCTTGGTCACGGGTTCGATCCTGGGAGGCTCTTCCTACTTTGTGATTTGTTTGGAAATCAATCAAATATCATTTCTGGGTTACAAAAGAACTCGGAGGGGTTTGTGTCACAGTCAGCGAGTGGCTCATTGGTTTGGGCAGCGGTCTGGGTTGCTGTTGGCTTTGGGTTCGAATCCGGTAGTACACATTGTGGGATTTTATTTTTATTTTGTGGTTTTTCATGGTTTAAAAATTGGGAACTTCATAAAAATATTTTAGAAGATTATTAGAACACTTGGGAATAATTTCACATTATTTTAAGTTATATTTTGGGAATTAAAAATCATATTCATATTAAATACTGTATTAAAAGAGTTGTGAATTAAAATTTAAAATGAGAAATGCACATGATTTAAGAGTTGATTGTGGGATACAAATTTAGATCACTCCTTTGTGAAATTTCATGGATATTAATCCATTGAACTAAGGAAATGGTTGAGGTGGTTTATGATAAAATCAAAGCTTAATAATAAGGAGGAAATAATGAATTTCTAGAGATTAATCTTAAAGAATCTTTGTATTAAGAAACAATGATTTAATCTTAAAGAACTTTGTATTGAGAAATATACTTGAAGTATAGATAAACATGAAGAGGATTATATTAATTGAAAGAAAGTTGAATATTATTAAATTGAATAGTTTGGTTTGTTAACCGAGAGATTGTCTACAAGAATTGGATTTGATAAATTCCTATTGAATGTTGCTACAAGAAGTTGAATACTTCATGATCTATCAACATAAAAAAAAATGGATAAAGGTGTAATGATGGATAATGAATGAAATGTTTACATTCAGGTTAGATATAACCTAATTGATCTCTATATTGAGATGGTTGTTGGAATCTAGAGGCTGAGCGAGACCCGTAGTGACCGACAATTTATAAATAAAGAAATTTGAGAAGTAGCTAGTGTGGGCTAATGTTTCTCCAGTGTTGATTTAAGTCTGGTAGGATAAACTAGCTTTAGGTTGTGATAATTATAATTAAACCTAAGGATAGGCACTAGAATAAGATATGATAGAAACAACAACGAACATGTCCAGTAAAGAATGTACAGCTCCTAGGGGTTTGAGATCGAGGAATACGTCTGGTAAATTCACGTATATGGGCTAGGGATATGTCCGTCTATCATCGAAAAGGCCGGTAAAGAGACTGCAGTTCCTAGGAATGTTCGAGACGGACAGGATATGCCCGGTAAATCCACCGAGGTGGGCTAGGGGAAGGCCTGGTTCGTAGTTGAGGGAGATTGACATACTAGGGTTCGTGGCTGAGGATATGCCCGGTAAATCTACTGAGGTGGGATAGGGGTAGGCCGGTAAGGTCCAATATCCTGGGGTGCAACTCATCGGTGACTGCCCGTTGGAGTATATTCCTTGGGTTAGGTTACATGGTATAGGATGTAAACCCTATAATGAGGTGTACGTTAAGAGCTTACCCTCGGACCTATGTAGTATTGGATGCATAGAATTCGAACAAGTATTCATTAGTGTCATCGTAATGTAAACATCTGTATTATGCATTAAGTCATATCATACACTGACACTACTAGGGTAGTCACTTTTTCTGTTTGCATTCAAGTTTGTGTTTGCTAAAGTAGAAGAATAGCTGTATTATTGCATTGCGTCAGTTGTTTGAAATTGACGTGCCCACAGTTTTCCAGTGCAGGACTTGGATTATCAAAAGGTATAAGATGAATTGATACTGATGATTACTTCCAGACTAAAGTTGTTGAATGTTAAAGTTTTATATATTTGCTGTAACTTCAGCTGTGTATTTTGTATCAGACACTGTGTAATGAAAAAGTTTTAAATTCCTTATAAATTTGTACGAATTGAAGTAAAACATCCTGTTGTGCTACGAATTACCTGTGAATGGAATTCGGGGCGTTACACTTAGGGTGTGAGATTGAATCCCTGGAATTATCGAGATGTGAATGGAAGCGTCTCCAGCTAATCTGCAGTGTGGGATTAATCTCTGAAATTCTCAGGGCATGGGCTAGGTACTCATAAATTGTCTAAATTTTGTAGGAGCCACAGGTGTAGGTTTGCATGGCGAGGGATTGAACCCTAAATGAGGTGAACGTAAATGCATGCCTCGGACCTATGTAGTATGAAATGCATAGAATCCAAACAAATGTGCATTAATGTCCATCATGAGCATTGTGTTTTCTTGGACATTGTTCTATGCATTTTTCTTTATTTTCTTGACACACTTATTCTCTTAAGTTTAATAGAACTTGTTGATCTTTTATTGTTGTTTTATTTTATGTTGTGTCTCTTTTTATATTTTGGAAATTCGGGGCACTAAATCCACTACTTTGTCAAACTTCTTTTGTCATTCATTGGGATCAATAATGAGCTTAGCAATATGGGCAGATTTCTCATGAATTACTTTTTGGTTTTCATTATTTATTGCTAAATATTTTTTAATGTATTTTTTCCAACGTTCGTTTTCTTCTATCAATAAATCATGATCTTTCCTAAATGACTCAAGTTTTGCAATGACTAAAGAATTTAAATCTTTCAATTTTTTAATTTTTCTAGCAACATTAGTCATGTGATTCATTCGATATTCACTTATATTGTTTCAGCTCACGACTAAGTTTATTTGCATAATCTTTTAGGTTATTAAAAATATCTACTAATTCATCATATGTCAGTTCTTCAATTACCTTTTCTTGGATTGGTGATTGCCCTCACCATTTCTAAGAGCCATAAATCCAAAGGCACTAAGTGCATGTTCATCATCATTGTCACTTGATTCTGAATCTAGCAAAGTTGCCTTCAGCACCTTCTTTCTATAACTTGAATTTGAAATGTATGTTTTGTTTTTGTCTTGAGATAAAAGACAGTTTGCACCGATATGGCTTGTCTTCTTACATTTATAACACACATCATTCTTGTCTTTGTCTTTTCTTCCCTGAAACATGCCACATTTCTTATGTTTAAGATACTTACTTAGTTATTAGGTCAATAGCACGATATCCTCGTTAGATCCTTCGTGGTTTGATTCTGAATTGTATGTCGTGAGGTTGCAGCTTTCAAGGCTATGGTATTCTCTTCGGTTTTAGGAATGATCACAATATTTTGTCTGTATCTTTTTGTCTCCGCTATCTTCGTCTCATATGTTTTCAGTTTTCCGTGAAAAGTATAATATCGAATCCCTTCTCATCGCGTTTCTCCATCATTGCAGCAACTTTGATATCACATTCCTGTGTGAGACATCTTATGTGTTTTCTTATCTTTCGGTCATCACCCAACATCTTACCTAAGCTCTCATGTTCTTGGGAAATTATGTCAAAGCGAGCTAGCATCTGGTCTACGTTTTCTACTATAATCATATGAAAAATATCAAACTTATAAAAACGTAATGTAACTATGGCTTTTACCTCAGACGCAGTTTCTTCGTAATGTTTTAGCATATCATTCCAAATTTCGTAAGTCATTTTGAAGTTGGGCCCATATCGCATAAGTTCTTTATTCTTCAAGCCTGCATATAGTGCAGTCATGGCTTTGGAGTTGTAGTCTTCAACGAAAATCCTGCCTTTGTGGAGGTCATTCTTTCATCACTAATAGGGAAATCTATTTTTTCTTACGCAAATGTTCCCTACTTGTTCTCCAAGATTCTATAAAAAGTAAGACATGCGTACTTTCCAAATATCATAGCATTTTCTATCAAAATAAGGTGAGCTTGTGAGATTTTGTCCATTGGAGTTAGATAACTCTAATTTGTAAAAGTCTTCAGGATGAAGGATTTTGGTCATTGGACATTTTGCTTTTAGCTTTTAAGCTATTAATGAGCACCTTGCTTTGATACCACTATAAGTCACCCGGGAGGGGATGGAGTGATTGTGTAAAAATTAAATTCTTAAAATAAATGCACAAAGTAAGAAAATGGAGTTAGAAAGAAAACAAAATAAGAACGCATAACGGATTGATATAACGTGGTTCGACCCCCAGATTTACGTCCACACCTCTTACCTATAGCAATTCTCCGTCACAACTGTTGCATTATACTTAAAACCCCGTACAGTTTGCTTTCGGTATTTAGGATGGGGGACCTATTATATCCACATGATATCTATATATAAGGCCCGTAAAACCACCTCTTATCGAAGCGAAAAAAAAGTAAAATTGCAAGATCAACATCTTGACTAAGAAGACAATAAAGGCACACACTCTCTTGATCGTTGAAAAAATATTGAATTCTAAAAAATTAGAGTTGAAAGAAATGAAGAATACTCAGCGAATTCACATCTATTTATAGGGTAAAAATAATTTCTTTCCAAAACAATGAAAAGAAATGCCAAAAACTATTTTTGTCCACGTATCGGTCCTGTATTTACGTACAGTCAACGGTCAAACTCTCGGCTAAAGCCAGAGAGGTTGATAGTCAACTGTATCAAAATTGCTCTTGAAGTGCAGTCGACTATCGAGATAGTCGACTGTGCGGTCGATCGTTACTTACTAAAAACAGATTATTTGGTGAATCCACTTTATATTCTTTTCTTTACTCAATATTTTATCAACAATTCTTTACATATATATTCCTTACAATTATAGAAGTAAATAGTATTAGTCTTGTTGACTTCTTGAAGATTTAAGCACATGTTTCTTGTGAGTTAATATCTTTGATATTTCACAATCTTTTCAATACTTTCATTTTAAAGTTGATTTCGAATATCTGTTAAATCTTCATTTGAATTTCAAATCTCTATTATCCTCTACATATCCTAACTGAAAATATTAGTCGCGGAAGAATGTTTTATGCACATTTAACTTTGGATCAACAACAAATACTTTTCACAATTGTTGATTTAGAATTAAAATCTCGTTATTTTGTTGTGTGAATCATACTAATATAATAAACTATATTTTCTGAATTTATGATGATCGCTATTTCCTTATCAGTAATGGCATAAAGCTCCATTAGAGCAACCACAATGATCTGCTATATTTGTCATTTTTCCTACGATTTTCTTTCCCAAGAAATCTGCACCGCAGAAGATCCTGAATTTGAGGCTTTCTAGGAAAATAGCAGCCACATCGGTTTGCTATTTTGCTATTATTGGAAAAATCGCTACATTCGCTTTTCATATTTCAGAAACTTTTTTTTCTTTTTCAAAATATAGGGGACGGAACATGTTCCGTCCTTATTATTTAAAATTTTTTAATTGGATCGGACAGTACAACATGTACTATCCTATAATTATTTTTTATTTTTAAAAAAGTTTTAAGTATCATATGGAACAACTTTGATGCGGTTTGTTTTTGGGGAGTGTGGGTGCACCAGCCGTGAGTTGTATTTGTTTGTTTTGTGGAAGGACGCGGTACTGGACGGTACGCCTGACCCTCGACAAGAGGGGCACAAGCAGGTACTGAGGCGGAGGTCGGATGGTTGGCTCGGTAGTGGAGGCGCGGCTCGATCTGGAAGCTCGGATCCAGGAGTCTCATGTACCTGCACTCGGCCTAAGAACATCGGGGTTGATCCCGGTGGCAGGCCATCCGACGGTCTAGTTAGTTACTGAGGTAGAGCAACAGTAGCTAGGGTTTTAAGAGGGAAAAGATTGATTACCTTTGAAGTGGGGAGAAGGCCTAGTATTTATAGGCATACCAAATGGGTATGGATCCGTTTAGGCTGGGTCTGGACCCGTATACCTGTGAGCTTTGTGGAGTAGAAGCCCATGGGCTTAAGTGTGATATGATGATCATGAATGAGAGCTTTTCGAGGGGATTGGATGGCCTAGGATGTGCCAGGTCATTTTTTCCCTATGTCAAACTTGTTCCGTCCCAAAAAAAAAAAAAAAATCTGATGGGACAACACAAAAAGTCTCAAAGGACTTTTGACCAGCCAACAATCTCTAATTAATGGGGTTTAGTGTTAATTAATCATATTTTAGTATTAATCAGTAACAAATTTGTACACTAATAATTATTTAAAAAATATAACCATTTTAATCTTTAAAATATTACAAAAAAAACCTCTCGGACCCGTCCTATAATTTTTTTTCTCTTCTCAAAATTTGGCAAACAACCATTGCGCGCATACTCAATATATGCTTGTTTCAAACTGCCATTTTATGATGTTTGAGCGAAACCACAATGGATGCTCTTATATAAATGATGGTAAAAATAGATGGATCCAACCTCAAGCTTATGTAAGTTCTGTCCATTCTTGTCCGGACTGTCGTGACCCTTCTAATCCAGTAGTTGCATATAGTTGACTCGGCAGAGCTCGATTCTTCTAAATCCTTACACCATCAGATTGCACTGAAATCTCCGATTTCGGGTATGAACTCATACTAAATTATAGGCTAAATTATAGAAAAAACCGCTAAACTATATCGGTTTTGTAGAAAATTGCACTGAATTTTTTTCCGCAAAACCACATGAAGTATATTTTCAAAAAATCACATCTAACTTTTTTTTTGTTTTAGATAACTACATTTATTTTTGCAATTTGGTTCAGAAAACTTCATATATCTTTTTTATTATTTTTAAAAAACCTCACTCAACTTTAACCGAAAGTTCATGCCGTTGGAATGGATTTTTTGAAGTACATATTTCATGGTGTTTTTTTGTGCAAAAAAAATTAGTGCAATTATCTAGTTCAGGTTTTTTTTTTCCTTCTAATCTAGCCTAAATTTTATTTCACCCAGAGTTTAAATTAAGTTCAATATATTCAATATATTTAATGCCTAACTTGGGAGGCCACCAAGTTCTGTCTTACGTGTTACACCCACGTCGACATCATTATGTCTATAGTCTGTACTGTGTATTATTTATAGTACTTCTGTTCGATGGGTGGTAAAGATTAATTAATAGTTGCTAACCTACTACAAATATCTGACAAATTCCAATGTAACGCACAGAGAAATGGTAGATGCTCATAAACGGTACATGCTCATACACGCTATTTAATTGTATTGGCTTTTTTTTAAACTTATAAATGGTACATCCTCATACATTTGGTTCCAGCATGTAACCAATGTAACGCACAGAGAAACACAATGTGGCCTGTCGAAAGTGATACTTTTGGCGAACATGGTTTGGCTTAATCAGGGGCCCTGATGTTTCGTTTGGGACCTCAACGTATCCCTCTCTCGTAATGGTGGTGGCTTCTAGTTGAGGGCCCGAAGCCCCACCGATGTCTGTTAATGTTCGGTAGGTAGCAAAACATCACGTGACTGACAGCTTGTGACATAGTCCACATCTCATACAGGATTAGGAGAGAAGGTGAGGTCGGCTGCTTTTTAATTCAGAAACTGCTGGAAAATTTGTGCCGGGGGTTGGGCGCGAGTAATACTGAACAATATGCATACCCAGATCTAACAGATCAAAACAGCTCTAAAGTTCTGACTTGAAAGAGTATTTATGCAATCAAGTGTTCCTGTGAATGAATGGCGATGCGAAATTGTGAATCAGACAATTGTATTGTTGAGACATCTCTAGATTTTTTAGGTTTTCATTGCATTCATGTCGCGTGAATGTGCAAAATTTGAACATTTTCACGCGCAAAATTTGAACAATGTTATTGCACAACTTGATCAGACTTGACCCATGAGCCAACCAGCTATTTTTGCACTGAGCACCACCCAATTTTATGTTCCAAATATTTATTTGGTAACACCCCCCCCCCCCCCCCCCCCCCCCGCCTTCGGCATTTTCCCAAAAAATCCCTCCCCAACCGTTCTGCATAAGGTGGGCCCCCTTCCCCAATTTTTTGCTGATCCTTAAATGGAGCCCCATAAATGCGGCTCCATTTTTGGAACCGCATTTTTTTTGCAAAAACCCCCTCCTTTAATCCAAAATTTGTATACACAATATATTTATGGAATATATTAGTATATATTTATTTATTTGATTTGTTTTTTTTTAAATTTCTTTTATATATTTTATTTATAGACAAAATTTATACTATTGTTAAATTTTTAACAAGATCTTTAATATAAGACCAATATTGAATTTAGTCCTGATTTGTATTAAGTGTAGAAATATTCATACCAATCAATAATTATACTAACGAGAAATACGAATTCATTGATATTCATAGAAAATTACAAAACATAATACTGAACAAAACATCAAAAATGAAAAATATAATACTGAACGAAGAATCGGAAATTTTAAAAACATAATACTGAACGAAGAGCGAATTTTTTTTTTTCATTCATTAGTTGTATGCAAAAAATAGAAGTTGTATTATCTTTTCTGCATTCAAAAAATTAGTTTTGTGCAAAAAAAAAAAATTGCAAAAAAATTTTATGAAACCCCAAATGGGGTACCATTGGAGCACCTCAATTGAAACCCCAAATCAAAATTGTATATTCTAAGGAATATGCCAAAATGGTACCCCAAAATGGGGATGGAGATGGGGTTCCATTGGCCTTATTATAAGACCCTAAAAAAATTGTAATATTTTATGCAGAGTGTATTTCATTGCATTCATGTCGTCTGAATGCACAAACATGAACATTGTTATTGCACAACCTGATCAGACTTGACCCATGAGCCAACTAGCTGTTCTTGCACTGAGCACCAAATTCTAATTTTATGTTCCAAATATTTATTTGGTACAACCCGCATAAAATGTATTATTTTATGCAGAGTGTATTTCATTGCATTCATGTAGTGTGAATGCACAAAACTTGAACATTGTTATTGCACAGCCTGATCAGACTTGACCCATAAGCCAACCAGCTGTTCTTGCATTGAGCACCAAATTCTAATTTTATGTTCCAAATATTTATCTGGTAAGACCCGCATAAAAATGTATTATTTTATGCAGTGTGTATTTCATTGCATTCATGTCGTGTGAATGCGCAAAACTTGAGCATTGTTATTGCAAAATCAGATCAGACTTGACCCATGAGCCAACACGATGTTCTTGCACTGAGCACCAAATTCTAATTCTTGTTCCAAATATTTATTTGGTAGGACCCGCATAAAAAATATAATATTTTATGTAAAGTGTATTTCATTGCATTCATGTCGTGTGAATGTGCAAAACTTGAACATTGTTATTGCACACCCTGATTAGACTTGACCCATGAGCCAACCAGCTGTGCTTGCACTGACCACCAAGTTCTAATTTTTTGTTCCAAATATTTATTTGGTAAGACCCACATAAAAATTTATTACTTTGCACAGAGTATACTAGTTTAAACGATAACTCTGGGAGAGTCCAAATCTTTGGAGTTCTTTTGTATTTATTTGGTAAGTCCCATTTTTGTTGTGTTGTACCTCTATATATACTGCTTACAAACTAGTGTTACCCTGTGCAAATTTCACAACCTAAAATAGTTTTGATGCTTCTAAATTATATATAACTCCAAAAAATTGTAAGAGAATTGGAAGAAACGTATGAATATCGTCCCAACCGTAATTGCTGAAATTTTCATTATTTATAAGAAAATGGTTTAGAGAATCACTGCTAAACTATAATGTTATCCAATTGAATATTACTAAAGCGAAAAAATGCATGCAATGATAATATGTCACAAATTCAACTAATTTATGTCAACATGTATATTATAAAATCATTAACATTCAGTAAATAGGTTTTACATTATAAACCATGCATTATAGCACAAGTTATGGTAAAGATTATAAACTAATAAAATCATATAAAAATAATTTTATGAATTGTGTTTGCTTAAAATTCTAATTCTATGTTAGGGGATAAGGATGTGGATGGGGATGGGGATGGGGATGGGGATGGGTTTGAGAAGAGACATGGGATTTTGTGAGATTGAGAAAGTGGGAGGAAAAGAGATTGTGTTTGAGGAATTGATGTTTTTTTATTATTTTGGTTTATTAATAAAATCGTGTGTAGTGCATGTATTAGTTAAATAGGAATACTTGTTGGGATTTGGGCGTCAACAAACGCCCTCTAGTCGCAGCAGAACTAATTAGAGCAATGAGGAAGTCGAAGTAGACAAGGCAAATAAATTGAGCAAGCAAGTAGATCCACCAAACTAACACAAACACAATAATGATGACTTATCTCGGTTAGCTTTTGCTTAATCTGGGGAAAAATATAGGGAGATCTGATATTCAACTACAAGAGATTACAAGGATTTACTGATTCACTTGATACAAGGAATTAAACTCACTCACCAAGAACTATCTTTCTCTCGAGCATCTCTTCGCAATGGAGAAAAGAATCTATGAAGTACTTCCTCTCATATTGGAGGAGTTTACAATATATATAGAAAAATAGAGAGAATCCTAGGTCTAATCTTGATCCTCAGTCGTCTGATATAACCTGGAAAAGAAGTAAGTGAATAGGAGCCACACGAACTAACTTGAAGTTGAAGATTGGGCTGAAATGACCTAACAAATCGAAGCCCAAAAACGAACACAGTGCCGCAGGCGATCGACCGTCCAACAAGATCAGTCGACTGTATCACTCTTTGACATTCCCTGTACTTCGAGCGGTCGGGGGGCGCGGTCGGGGGGTACGGTGGAATGTCACCAAAACCGGCCGATCGTAACTAGCCTGCACCCTACAATTGCTGTTTCTCCTTTTATTCACTTCGATGCTTCGACCTTCGTGCTTCATATTACCTTCTTTTAATCTGAACAACGAGTATTCAAGACACAATCCTAACAAGACACAACCCACCTTGGATTGCATACGAGTGCTATTACATGATGTGTTACTCATCTCCAAACTCTAACAAGTTCCACTTGCAAAGAAAACTTAGAACAATAGCTTCTTCTTTCAGTTGAACTGATCTCTATTAAATCTCACCAAATCCAGTATACCCCTTCAAGGGTACACCTCCGTAGATGTACTCACGAAGTTGCCAAACTACGCACGAACTCCACCTACCCGTAGGCTTTTTCCACCTCTCGACGATATTCGAACGTCGTGGTCTCGTCTCGATGAATCGAGTTGTGGCAAACTAGCTGAACTTGCGGGAATAACGGGAAAAGGAGTAACACTTCTGCAAGTATTTCGGATTTCCCAATGCTTGTAGAGGTTGTTTTGGCTTGGCCCAGCCATTCTCATACCTCTAATCACCTTATGAGGACCTTGAAAAATAGACAAAACTCCACCTTGAGCTGTGTACCTGCAGTACTGTACATCAAGAGTTCCCAATGAAATCAGATTTTGTTTCAGCAGAGGAATATGCAAAACATCCCTTAAAGTGAACATATTTAGACCTGACATCTTCAACTCAACTGTCCCCTCACCCACTACTTCACAAATCTCCCCAGTTCCCATTGTCACACAACGCCTCGTAGTAGACTTATAAGTAGAAAACAACTTCCTCTTGGAGCAAATATGAGAAGAACTCCCTGAATCAAGAAACCAACTAGAATCCACTTCTAAAAAATTTGAAACAAGAAGACACGAATCACCTCAATCAAAGGCACCAAAGGCACTAAATACATTAGCGGCTGAACTCCCATTCTTGGCGCTCTCTTGATTCTGTAATTTCCAACAGTCTTTCTTGGTATGCCCTGACCTCTTGCAATATCGGCAACGGATCGAATCCTTTGGCAAAACACTTTGTCTTCCCCCTGAAGGAGTTTTAGCCCATCCTAATTGTTTATTTTAGGCCCATCCTAATTATTTGATTATTTATAATTAGCCCATGGAGTTTTAGCCCACTAATTGAAAGCCCACTAGTTTATTTCTCTTTTAAATAACATAACTTATAGTGTAGATCATTTTGGTAGACAATTAATTAATTTATCATGTACAATTAGTAGTTAGGGGTGCTACATTTGGCACGTGCATGCACTAGAGTGTGCATTGTGCACTCTTCTACATAGGCCGGGTGGAGTCAAAGGATAGTGGGAGAGTGGCTTAGTGGACAGGTGGTTACTTGCTCATGGGTGGTTGCTACAACTTTCCAATGTATCCTAGTCATTTATCTACAACCATTTAATGCAATCCTAGCCCTCCATTTCACCCAAAAATTAGTATAAATATCCCCCCCCCTGTATGCATACAATACACTAAAAAATTTTGTAAAGAAAAGAATGAAAGAAAATACATAAGAGAGTAAAAAGATTGAGAGAGTTAGAAAAAGATTGAGAGTGTTTTAGATTGTGTGTGTTCATTTCTTGGAGGCCGACCACTTCATCAAGGAAAGAGAGGGCTCGGGTTCACTAGTGCAAGGAGGAGGAGGCAATCGTGGTGGCTCAAACTAGGAGGAGAAGGACCGCTCGTGTGTTCAAGGAGATTCTAAGAGCTTTTGTAGTGTTTTTCTTCAAATAGGTGGGTGTTTTACTATACTTTTAATCTTAGACACCATGCTAGGGACTTTTGATAAATAAGAATGCTAAAAGAACTAATAAGATAACCACTTGTTGGCTCTAAAAATGACTTGGTAGATGATTGAGTAAATGCTTGATGAATTGCATGCTATTTGTTATAAATCATATTTAATGTAGTAAAATTGCCTTATTGCTATGAAATGTGAAATTGGAACCATGTTAATTGTAGGAAAATGCTTATGAATGGTTAGTAGATGAAATTATTAATTTTGTGCTTATTGAACCATTGTGACACTTGTTCAAGGAATGCAACTATGACTATGAGTATTGTGGATAAAAGAGGGGAAAACAGGAACTAATACTTCTTTAATAAAGTTATAATGCAAAATTTGGTAGAGGGTTTGCTAAATTGAAAATTTAAAATTATAGGCATAGAATGCAAATTAGAGTGAAAAATACACGTTTTAATGTCAAAAAATTATTTTTAAAACACTGATTTGTTAATTAAATATAAACTCAGTATTCTGGAAATTTTTAGGGCTTTATGTGAAGAAGAAAAAAAGTTATGAGCTTTTGAAAAATGAAATAATTTTAAGAAACAAAGAATCGAAATAAACCTATTTTAATCTAATCCTATATCAGTTAGACACTATGGTCATACTGGTTATAGGAGGGCGCCAGTTGCGTTACTGTAGCTATGCGGTATCCCTTGTGTGTGGGTTCGAGTCTCGGCAGAGGCTTTTTACTTTTAAAATTTGATTTTTCCCAAATTCTGAGAACAGAACTAAAACCCCAATCAACTTCCTTTTATAACAGTTGGGCACTCTGTCCCTTTTGGCTAGTGTGTGGGGTTGGTTTCGGTGACTGTGCACCTTGGTTGTGTGTGTGCGGGTTCGAAACGGGTTAAGGCCAAATTTTTTGGAAAAAAATCATTTTTTTATTTACTAGATATATTGTTGAGTTTTAAAATATAATAAATACTGAGAAAAAATATTAGAAAATTTCTGAAAATACATAGACTTAATAAAATTATATTTTTTTTACATGTGGACCTTTAAAATGAGAAATAAGAGTACAAAGAAAATTAAGAGTGAAGAATTCATCTTAGTTTTGATCTTTTTGAAATTTTAAAACAAAGTAATGAAATTTTTTACTATATTAATAATTGAAAAGAGATAAATTGAGATTTTTCGCTCATAATTGTTGAGTAGAATTAAATGAGAATTTGAGTATGCAAGTTGTGCATGGAAGTATGAGAAAAAGAGAACTTGTTGAAATGTGCAATTTGTGTGAACAAATATGTTTTCTTCTATGAATATGAAAAGAGGACTTAGACTAGAATTTTAGCTATAACTCTACGTCGGTAAGAATGAAAATATGGAAAGGAGGATTTTGATATTTTGACCAAGTTTAGGTCGTTGGCAATGATTGATGTTGAAAAGACCGATGTAGGAGTAATGCTAGATTCTAGAATATTGACCTTCAATTATACATAAGGATTAGCTACATAGTGAAGACGTGATGAACGTAAGAGAAAAACATGAGTTTGAGGGCCATTGGATTGGTGGCGTGACAGTATTCACAGGATGTCCCATGATGCATCATGATTAGGATGTGAATACTACTCCAAAGTACCGTCCCGGTGGCGACGCTTATGGGGTGATCTAATGACTACGGGTTGTGCCATGTCTATGGTAGGAGAGGAATTGACCACAGGATGCCTGCATGATGAGTCATGTGTCATTGTGTGGGGTTCACTCCAGGGCGCCTAGACGTGGGTTCGTAACTCATAGAATGCCTAGGATACTTACCGTAGTTACAGTAGTAGATTAAGTCATGGCGAGGGATCGAACCCTACAAGTTGAAGAACAGTTAAGGACTTGCCCTCGGACCTATGTAGTATGGGCTGCATAGACTCTGAACAAATGCGCATTAGTTTCATATAATATAAACAACTGCATTAAGGACTAAGTGCACAGCACAACACGACATCAATAGGATAGTCCTTCTGTAGCTTTTTCTGTGATCAAGTTTGTGGTTTGTTTAAGTATTGAAAATCATTATACTGTTCGGCATATTGAGGATGACCGTGTATAATATTTCATCGGTTGTAAGCAACCGACGCGCCCACAGTTTTCTATGCAGGATAAAGAGATTGGCAAGATTAAAGTATGTATGCTGCTTAAAGATTGATTCAAATGTTATATATTTTATTCATGTAACTATTGTAAAATTACATCCGCTATATAAATGTAAATGTAATTGTAACTCTGATGTAACAAAAGTTTTTATTTCCTTGAAAAATTGTACGAAGAGAAGTGTAAAGAACCTGTGAAACTTCGAATTTAGTCTGTTTTGGAATTCGGGGTGTTACACACGCTTCGACCTCCGTGCTTCATATACCTTCTTTTAATCTGAACAACGAGTAATCAAGACACAATCCTAACAATACCTACTTCTCGTCTTCTTTCTCCAGAGGGCTAACAGTTAGTTGAGAGTTAAGAGTTTCCTCTCCTGAAACGGAAATAATATTTCAAAATAGAGAAATGAGAGAGAGGATAGACTCTCTATCCTATTAGTATAAGATATAGATATAACAAGTATTTATGTATAATGGTTGTACATCGTAGCCCCAATTTACTTTTGTTATGTTTTACCAGCTGCATATTGGCTTATGTATTAAATTTTAAGGGTATAAAATATGTGATAAATATTACAACAAAATAACGAAAAAGGCATAGTAATTAATTGCTGTAATTTCTCATTTGAAATTAGGACATGATATGAGAATCGCAATGTATGTTGTATGTAATTTCCCATTTTAATTTATAATTCTTAATAATGTTTTCAAGTATTTTCGATAAAAATTAATGAAGCAGAGTGTATGTGAAATATTCTAGAATTGCACATTATCACATTATGTACGTAAGATTTATACCAATAATATTTGTTTCTTCTAGATCCAAGTACAATTAGGGGCGGCAACGGGCAGATTCAGGTTGGATCCTGTAAGTGGAATACCCCTCAAAATAGCATATATCTATTTTTGCATAGTAATCTGCGCACAGTTGAGTATTGTACATGATTACGTATTTTTCTAATAACTATCAGTTTTTAATTGAGAAATTTCAGATATACAAGATGTTCAGAACCCGATAAGATAGACTCGGGATATCTTTTCGATTAAAGTGTAGATTTGTCCTAATTGTTTTGACCAGTCATTTTTCGGGAGAAAATAATAATTTCTATAAAACATATATTTTTATAGATTTTAAATTATATGTTGGTTATTCTAAACTAAGCTAGTGCTTGAATTGTATATGGATTATATTTGTGCACAATGGTTACTATTTTGACCTAGGGTTACTTGACATAACCTAGGGTTAGGAGCCCTAGCATCATGTGATCATGGCTTGGATCTTGATGAAGATCCAATGGTGGAAACAATTCACCATGTGTGTTGACTTCATGTAGAAATGAGAAGTTTCCAAGAAACTTCTAGGTTGTCGTGTTATCTTCATCTCATCCCTCCATCTTCACTCAACTCAACTCCACTCCACCCCATCCTCACCATCCAATGTTTGCTGGTCCATTTTTCCACCCCGAACCCTAGCACTCCATTCTATAAAAACCCCACTCCACTTCACTTCTCATTTCTTCTCATTTTTCTTATCTTGTTCTTGCTTCAAAAAAAAAAGGAGAGAAAGAGAAGGAGAAGAAAGGTGAAGTCTTTTGGAAGGAATTTGTAGCAGAGAATAGTAGTAGGAGATTTGAGGAAGCCAAGTTCTTCAAGAGCAAGGAGTAAGGAAAGGGAAGCAAGCAAAGCTACGAGGAGTATTCTTGTAATTTAAAGAAGTGGGTGATTATCTAAAACTCTGAAGATAAGTTTATTTTTTTTGATGTGTATGTGATTTTTAGCATGTGGTAGTATTCAAGGAAAGTTTGATTTTTCATGTACAAAATTAACATGCTAAGAAAAAGATAGTTGTATAGTAAGAACAACTCTTTCCATGAGCTTTTGATTAAAGAAGCATGCTTGTGAGGTGTAGTTTGAAAATTTCTAGCTCATAAACGGTTCAGAATTTTGGATACAAATTTTGGGGACATGTTATTCCATGTATCTATAGCTCCCATGAATTTTTTCATAATATTTGGAGGCCATTTGATAGCCCAAACACTTAGTCCAATTTCGGACAGAGAGTAGTCAAAAAGCTGCTGACTGTGTGAGACTTGTTATGATTTTCCAAAATCATAACTCAATATTAGTTGGGTATTTTGAGCTGAAATTTTTTTTTGGATACACTTGTATGTGTCTAGAACCATATTCTTAAATTTCTTAATTTTCTGAGGTCATTTGATGCTTCAAAGAATTTGTATATTGCAACGGGTCTGGAAGTTGTAGCTGAAGCTGTCTGCTTTTGGACTAAAGTTTATTTAGTCATAACTACTCGTGTATCTATGATATTGCTTTGAAACTTTTTCAGTAGCTTTTGGTATGAGTCTAATTTATGATTCCCAAATTTTAGAGTTTTTGGATGACATTTGATGAGGTTTCAAAAATAAATAGTGTGAAGTGAAAAAGACCATGTTGAAGAGCAGTTGAAATTTTATGCTATGTTTGAGGAGTCACAACTCTTTGTGTAGCATGAATCTAAGTGAAAAATTTGGACAAAAATAAATGGTATATGTGTGGATTAATAATCTAAAATTTCATAGGCTTTGGACTTAGGGATTATTTCTTATTGAATTTTAAAGTAGACCAGGTTCAGCCTAACTCAGATTGACTAGTCTGTGAAGATGGGTAGTTCTGGAATTATGGGTTAAGAATTTGGAAGATTGATTAACTAGAGATTTGTAGTGGGGAGTAATAGATTTCCAAAACATATGAAATTATGTAATTCCAGTTTGTAGGTTGAAAGTTATGATTTTCCGAAGATTGGGACAGATCAAGTCTTAGTTGAGACAGTGTGGGCTAAATAAACAAATTCTTCTCTGTTTTTGCACCTGGTGGAATTTTGTATTTTTGAGGACATTAGTGATGGAATCTAAGGATGTGTTATACTAGGAAGTTGTAGTAGACAGTCCCACCTTTCTATAGAATTCGGAATCGAGTGATTCCAATGAGTGAGCAAACTTTTATGCTATTGGAGAAGTGCAGCAAGTGCATGAAGGAATGAATAGCTGAGAGTATATGAGGTTTTTATTGTATCAAGCCGATTGAATTTGAGAGAATGATTAACTAGAAAGTTATAGCCTAGGGTCTTAGCTTTCCAGAATGGGTGGTATCAAGCAACTCCGAATTAGATCTTGGAAGTTATGGGTGTTGCTAGTTCGGCAACCTATTGCCTTGATCGACTTCAAGCATTGCTAACGCAAGGGACTTGAGTTTTGTAGGTAATTAGGTGATATTGTCTACTAGGAGATTGCAGTAGAGTCTCCTACCCTTTTAGAAAACCAAAATTTTGTTGGATTTCGATGAGTGCAGCTTGAGTCGCCACAACGGCTTGCGATTAGAAGATTGATAAGGAATTTCTCTGCAGGACGCAGTATGGTGACCTTAAGCTATTGAATTTAAGATGTTTTAAGCACTTCATGGAACTTAGATAATTTTCCTGTGCTTAGTACTCATGGTGGACATGAGTGAGTTGGGAGATAGCTTTAGTTGATTTATGATTGGTGTCACGATGCCTGAGTCTGTCAATGGTCAGAAATTGGTGGTTATGTGTGTGCTTACCTTCATTCAAATTATATTGCATCATTTGGGCACCATTGGACTACTCGCTAAGGCTATTGGTCGATGACCTGTGAAGGTATTGGGAATCGGTAGATGTGATTACCGTGATAAATTGTTATTTTGACAAACCAGTCAGGCTTGACATGGTTTGATCGACACCGTGTATGATTTGAGTAACAACATGTTTTCCGTACTGCATTGATTAGGTTTTCTTTATTGTTTACTTGAAGATCGATTTGGTGTCATAGGCATTTGGTATGATTTGATTTGGGGCACTAGTGGCAACAAGACACCACTATATTGGTATTTAGTAGTAATAACTGCAGGATTACCAGCCACGATTGTTTCTATCAGGAACAGGTTGAGTAAATAGTGGAATGTTTGCTTGGTGAGGGTTCAAATCCCTGAAGCTGGAGAAATAGCTTGATCTGGAGCACATGTATTATGGGATGCATGTGTATCCAGAGTCTTGCTAACATTAGACTAAGTGCATCCATTTTTGTACTCTATATTATGCATTAGACTTTAGGTCATGGCATACACGAACACTCGGAAGATAGGATGCACGTTTCTTTTCCATTCAGGATGATTCGTGGGTGTGCTAGTTGGAGATTGCTGTTTCTTTTCAGTATTGCGTCAGTAGAATTACAGACGTGCCCACTCATTTTAGGTACTGGATGCCGGGTCACGAATGCAGGAGAGCCAAGACCAGTAGGGTATCCAAGTGGAGTGGCAGTGAACATGCCTACCATTCAAACGGGTGTAGAAATATCAGATTTGTGCAGCGGAAGGCTCTAGCCGAGGGCCAAGCCCAGGGAAGCAGATCGACCATCCAGCGGAAGCTCGGTAGTAACCAGTCGATTACCAATCCGGATGATATCGGTTAGCTTCACGGGAAAAGTCTGGATATTTTTGTAAACAGTTGTAATGGGTTTATGTAATTTGTATTCCTTATTCAAGAATAAGATAGTATTGTAACCAATGATGTAATAACTCTGACTACAATAAAAGTTTTTAAATTTCTGTGTTATTTACTGTGTTGAGATGCCTTAGAAGGAAAAGATTCTGGTTGTGTCACGGATGTCCAGTAACGGAGATCCGAGGCATTACGGTAAGATCCGCATGCGGATCCAAACTTATTCAGGTTGGGTTTGGGTCAGATCTCAATGTTATTTTCAGATTCAGATCGGGCTTACAGATTATTCAAGGTCCATTTTTTATAAATTATTAACTTCTTGTTAAAAAATTCTTTAAAACTAATTGGTAAAATTTACTTGCTACATATTCCACATATATAAACATATAAATAAAAATTATTGAACCGAAAAAGAATCTTATCTCAGTAGCTAAGCACAAATTTTCTTCTTTGTAATCAAAGACAATGATAATCTCTCTCTATATATATATATATATATATATATTTATATGTGCGCGTGTGTGTGTGTCTGTGTGTCTTCCATTGCGCACTGGCTTGGTGCGCACTTGCTCCTCCAGCCATCCCGTGAAGATCATGATTAAGATGTCGATTGGGCGACTGTTGTTTCTCCCGCTCTTACTCCATTATTTTCAAGGGTATTTTTGTCATTTCCCCTATAACTCATTCCTCTCTCTCATTCCTCTCATTCCAAACCCCAAACCCGATGAAGAAGTAATCCCCAACCTCCTCTTCACCTCCAACCCATAACTTCACTCAATCTCCCCCGATGTCCCCCATCTGGAGATCATGATCTAACAACTCATATATGCAATTATCATTTGTATCGTAGCCTCTATCTCTAATAACAGCAATAGTTCTACTGATGATGCTATCCCCAATAATGACAACAACTCGCACCAAGTCTGTTAGCAACCGACGACCTTATATATATATCTCAATCTCCCCCGATGTCCCCCATCTGGAGATCATGATCTAACAACTCATATATGCAATTATCATTTGTATCGTAGCCTCTATCTCTAATAACAGCAACAGTTCTACTGATGATGCTATCCCCAATAATGACAACAACTCGCACCAAGTCTGTTAGCAACCGACGACCTTATATATATATATATATATATATATATATATATATATATATATATATATATGACAACAACTCGCACCAAGTCTGTTAGCAACCGACGACCTTATATATATATATATATATATATATATAGAGCAATGCTCCATTGAAAATGCTACTGTAGCGGTGAAAACGTGAAAACAACCTAGGCCGTTGTTAGGAACAACGGCCTAGGTTATAATGCATTATAACCTAGGTCATTGTTCCCAACAACAGCCTAGGTGCTTTTCACGAGTTTTCACAACATTTGTGTTTTCAATGGAGCATTTCTCTCTTTCTATCTCTCTCTCTCTCTCTCTCTCTCTCTCTCCGTATATATATATATATATATATATATATATATATATATATATATATATATATATGAGAAAAGTGAGCCTCATATAGAGTATGAGGAAATTTTCCTCATACAAAGTAATTATACTCACTTGGTGGGGCCACTATGGAGGAAATTTTCCTCATACAAAGTAATTATACTCACTTGGTGGGGCCACTATGGAAGATCCACCCCGTCCATCATGTTTATCATGCTAATTGATGTATGTGTAGAAAAAATCAAGTGGTTTGGAGGTCATTCACTCATCATGTGGTTGAGAAATGAACGATTTCAAAAGTAATATAAATTGTACCACAAATTAGACCCACATGATACATGGGTGAATGACCTCCAAACAACTTGATTTTTTCTACACATACATCTATTAGCATGATAAACATGATAGACGGAGTGGATCTTCCATAATGGCCCTACCAAGTGAGTATAATCACTTTGTATGAGGAAAGTTTCCTCATACAAATATGAGGCTCACATTACTATACACACACACACACACACACACACACACACACACACACACACACACATGTGTGTGTGTGTGGGGGGGGGGGGTTAAAAATAAATTCAATCTGAGCCGTTTGATCCCATCGCGAATCTCGACAATCATAGTGGCAGTACAGTAATACCATACCAGCTGCAAGCCCGCTGCCCAAATAGGCCATTCGTAGGCCCATCTCCAAAATCCAAAACCCACCAGGGGAAGGTTGATCACCCATTTATGGTTGGTGATTAAATCCCTTAAAATCAGGGGGATAATTACCCTTCACATCCTTAATCCAATGAATTTGATTAGGCAATTAGGAAATCTTTCTCTAAATAATTTTTTACAGGCCTATAAATATAGGCTCCCCTCCTTAGTTACTAGGTAATGATGATTTTTCATTAAACCCTAGCTCTCACTTTCTGGTTACTAACTTGATTGTCGGAGGGCCTGTCACCCGAAAAACTCCCAATGTTTGAGACTTTTTGCAGGTTCTCGGCGGTCAGCAACCAGCACAACCACCATCAGATCCACTTATAAGAACTCATCATCTGTTGCTCCCAACCAAGAAACAAGCAGCATTAGATTGGCGCCGACTATGGGAAAAGAAGAAATCCAGCCTCGTACTCGCATCCTTTGATCCTACGAGTCTCCTCCAACCATGTCACCCAAAGCTAGAAAGACAACTACTGTGGGGCGTCAGACCCCCCCTCCCCCCTACCTCCTTTCGGTTCACCCATCCCATAAGAGGGCGGCCACTCTGTGGTCGCGACTGCCTCGTGTCGAACATCGACAGGGTCCATCCCCCGATGCCTCTCTTTCGGTCGCACGAAGGGTCGAGCACACCTAGGGCCAGACCTCTGAAACATAACTAATAACCGGTAGGACAGTGAGGATCTCTACCATCGCATCGAGTTCAATCGCTCCCAGAGCGGTGAAAACCGCTCGGGTCGGCATCCGAGCCGCAACAACCATTCCTAACACATGAGGGAGATGGAGCGAAGCCACTCCCCCAGAGATCGGCGAGCCTCCAAAGGACACCAGAGGAGGGGGCCACATAACCAGGGCCAATGTCCAGGAATTCAAGAACAAAGTCCTCCAAGCCTTCTGAGGGGGCACCAGGAATAGACACCACTTGGATAAATAGCGCCTCAGGCTGTCCTAGAGACGCGAAGACTTGGTGATGAAGTGAATGCAGGAAATGGAGGACCGACTTCTTCAAATATTGGAAGACGGACGACAGTATAACAGGAGATACTGATCCATCCGACCACTCTTCTCCTCTTTCATCCTCAAGGCCCCAGTTCCGAGAAGCTTCAAGCCCCCGATTTTCAAAACATACAGTGGCGAGTCAGACTTGACTGATCACATCAAAAGTTTTAAAACTCTCATGATGATTCAAAGTGCCTCTGATGCCATCCTCTGCAAAACCTTCCCCTCCACACTACGAGGTTCAGCAAGGGAGTGGTACTCACTGCTCGCCCTCAGCTCCATCTACTCCTTTGACCATCTCGAGGAGAGTTTCCTCACTCATTTCGTGACTAGCCGTAAGGCTGAGAAGATGAGCGCTTCACTACTGAATTTGAAGTAGAAGAATAGAGAATCACTCCAGGACTTCATCTAAATGTTTATGGCCGAAGAAAGGTCCGTCCCTTCTCATGAATCTGGAGTTTCTACATCTGCCTTTAGGCACACTGTCCTGCACGACCTTTTTAAGACCTCGCTTGCTAAAAAGACACCCTCGACCTGCCCTGGTTTTCTCCTCCGAGGCAAGAAAAACATTCAGGCCGAGGAAGCCTTACATCCTTGGGGTCGTAAATAATTTCCTTCCAAAGGGAAGAAGAAGATGAATAGCACTGAGGTCCCCAAGAAGTCACGAAATGATGCTTCTGGATAGAGGCATCCTCCCCTGATGCCTCACTTCAAGAAGTTCACTCTACTCAACGCGATTGTCCCTGCTATCCTCATGAAAGTAGAAGAAGATGCACTGATCTGACACCCTTCTTAGAAGAATACTGACAACAAGAAGAGGTATAAAAGGTTCTAGTGTCGATTTCATCAAGACCATGGTCATGAGACTGATAACTGTCTGACCCTGAAGGATGAGATATAGGCCCTTATCCATAGGGGCTACTTGTCAAACACACAAAAGGACTAGAAAACTTTCCCTCCTCCTCGAGGGCCTAACAAACGTCCGGAGAAGGACTCCGAGCCTCAGGAGTCAGAAAGAATGGTCATCCTCCACTCCATACAGGGGATCCCATGGGGGTGATTACAACTCCTCATGTAAGACATTCTTCCGAGAGGTGAACCCTGTCCATAACTGCCCCCTCATCGAAGTAGAGGACTTCCTGTCTCCTTCTCCGATGAGGATCTTGAGGGTGTCCGCACTCCCCACTTTGACACATTGGTAATCAGCATCGGCTTGGTTATCCACGAGGTTCGCTGCATCCTCATGGACAATTGTAGCTCCTTCAATATATTATTTCTTGCTACCTTTGAAGGTCAAAAACTTTCCCGAGAAAGGCTGAAGTCGATAGGATACAAACTCCATTGTTTCTCCGGAGCTTCCATTTAAATCGAAGGAATAGTCACACTGGATGTGACCATGGGAAAATCTCCTGCCACCCGCACGGAGCCAATGGAATTCATGGTGGTCTATGTCAAGGCTGCCTATACTGCCATTTTCAGGAGACCAGGTCTCGCATCTCTTCATGTTGTGGCCTCAGCATGCCACATGAGAATGAAATTTCCAACGAGAGTCGGGGTTGAAGTCGTAAAGGGCAATTAGGAAGCAACTTGATCCTATTACATTGCCACAGTGAGAGGATCCATTCTCCCCTTTGAAGCGGACAAGATCCCCAGCAAAAAATGCTGGATTAGCTCCGAAATAGCAGATGAGTTGGAGGAAGTCCCCCTTGTCAAGGAAGATGGGACCAAACTATTCCAAGTAAGCAAGGTTCTACCTCCATGGCTCAAAGAGGGCTTCATCAGCTGCATCCAGCGGAACCACGATCTTTTTCCCTTGAATCCCTCGGATATGCTAGGCATCTTAGAAGAAATGATTATGCACAAATTGAGCATCACCCCCAACTCCAAACCATTGCAGCAGAAGCGCGAAAAAGTTTAACTCGGAGAGGCAGCAAGCTGTGAAGGAGGAAGTCGAGAAATTTCTTGCCGCCTCTTCATCTAGGAAGTCAGCTATCTGGAGTGGTTGGCTAATGTCGTGATGGTGAAGAAGGCAAGTGGTAAGTGGAGGATCTGTAACGATTTCACGGACCTCAACAAGGCATGCCCTACGGATCCTTTCCCTCTTCCGCGTATCGACTTCCTTATTGATGCAATATCTGGGCATGAACTCCAGAGTTTCATGGATGCTTTCTCCAAGTACAACTAAATCATGACGTTCCCCTCATATACCCCCAAGAAATCTTTGTCACCGATCAAGAGCTCTACTACTACCGGCTAATGCCCTTCGGCCTGAAGAATGCCAGAGCCACCTATCAAAATATGGTGAATAAAATTTTCAAAGAACAGATCGAGAGAAATATGGAAGTGTATGTGCACGGCATGCTTGTCAAAATTCTCGGAAGTGAAGATCATGTAAAAGACATCAAAGAGGCTTTTGGTGTCTTAAGGAAGAACAATATGAAGCTTAATCCGTCTGAGTGCGCCTTCGGCATGATAGAGGCGAACCTAGAGAAGATTCAAGCTATCCTTGACATGGCTCCCCCTACAACCGTGAATGATATTCAAAGGTTCACGGGCTGGCTTTCACCAATCAGACGCTTCCTATCGAAGTCTGGGGAGAAGTCCCTTTCCTTCTTCAAAGCTCATCAAGGGGCGAAGAACTTCGAGTGTGGAAAGCCTCTGCAATAGGCCTTCTTCTAGCTGAAAGAATACCTGAAAAACAACCTCTGGTAAGCAAACCAGAACCGGGTGAAGTTCTCTATTTCTACCTAGCGGCATCTGAGCATGAGCATGCCCCCAGCAATGTCTTAGTTCGAGAGGAAGACAAAGTCCAGAACCCATCTACTATGTAAGCAAGGTTCTCCACGATGCCGAGCTCTAGTATTCCAAGATGGAGAAGATAGCTTACACCCTAGTTATGCTAGCGCGAAAACTCTGCCCCTATATTCAAGCCCACTCCATCCAAGTCCTCACAGACTAGCCTCTGAAACAAATCCTCAACAAGCCTGAGAACTCCGGGCATCTGATCAAATGGTCCATCAAGCTGAGTCAACACGACATCAGTCACAAGCAAGGACCACCATCAAGGGCCAAGAATTAGCTGAATTCATCACTAAGTGCATTATCTTGGCGCAACCAAGACACAGTAGGAATCAACAGTATGGAAGCTTTATGTTGACGGATCCTCATGCGAAGAAGGAAGAGGAGCAGTTGTGAGTAGGGCCCGGAAAGCCTTGCTCTCCAGTACTCCTTATGCCAAAACTTTTGGGCCTCTTATAACGAGGCTGAGTACGAGACGCTAATGTCGGACTGTTCCTAGCCCACTAGGCAGGGGCAAAACGGATCAGGTATTCAGCAGCTCTCAACTAGTGGTCGACCAGGTCTCCGAGGAATATGAAGCCTGAGACCCCTGCATGATTCAGTACCTAGCCCACGTAAAGGAGCTCCTAGCAAACTTCGAAGAAGCCTAAGTTGTCTATATCCTTAGAGAAGAGAACAACTAGGACAATGCATTATTGAAGGTGGTGTCCTCCTCCTTTTCAGGTCTTGATTGAACAGTGCTCGTAGAGGTCCGTGTCTGACCACGTATTGATAAGGGGAATGCTGATGTCTTTTGCTCTGAATCTCGACCATGATCGGTGACCTGGATGGACCCAATTCTAAACTTCCTCGAAAGAGGGGACTTACACCAGGAAAAATTCGAAGCGTGGAAGATCCGAGCTAAAGCATAGAGATTTGTGCTCATCAAGGGGATATTGTTCAAACGGTCGTACACCATGGCTGAAGGGCGACCCTATGTTAGAGGTATTACTGGCCAACTCTGCTAGAAGACGCTCAAGATCTTGTCTGAAAATTTGGCCCATGCCAGAGGTTCTCCTTCATCAAACATGCCCCCTAAACGGAGCTTAAGTCACTAGCAAGTGAATCTCCATTTGCCATGTGGGGGATGGATCTAGTCGGACTCTTCCCTAAAGCAGCTGGTCAGCGAAGATTCCTCATTGTCACCATAGAATACTTCACCAAGTGGGTTGAAGCTGAACCCCTAGCATCCATAACAGGTTATCAAGGCCAACAATTCTTTTAGAAGCACATTCTTCGCAGGTTCAGAGTCCCCCGACTCTTAATCACCGATACCGATACCCAGTTCGCCGTAAAGGTTTCTACAAGTTCTGCAACAACCTAGGAATCCAGCAAAATATTCTCGTCTATCTTGCTCCCTTAGTCCCACAAATAGGCAGAGAACGCCAATCATCATATTCTAGAGGGACTCAAGAAATTGCTCGACAAATCCTTCAATGGATTGTGAGTCGAAGAACTCTTAGTTTGCTTTGGTCGTACAAGACAACCAAGAGAATCTCGGCAAGACTTTAACTCTGACGATCTCAGGGCCAACCTAGATATCCTTGAGGAAGTGCGAGATAAGTCGGTTGTTAGAAAGAACATTTTCTAGCAGATAATAGAGCATTTTCATAACAAAAAAGTCCGACCAGTGAACATCAAAGAATGCGACTTGGTCCAAAGAAAGCTTGAGATCTCTGAGCCAAGCAAGAATGGAAAACTCGCCCTAAAATAAGAAAACCCTTACAAGGTCTACAAAGTGGTTCACCCCAGAACTTACCGACTTTAAGACTTGGGGGGCAGAGTAATCAATAGGACTTATTACGTGGAACACTTGATGAAATTCCACGAGAGCGCCTAACCAACCACTGCCATCAGCAAATTTTAATAAAGCCCTAAAAAGCCCTCCGATGTAATAAGCACTCGCCAACAGGTAGCCATCCATGAATGAAATGTTATTTTATCGCAACTTTCTCTTAGCTTTTGCCAAATTCATGTCCGCTCGCTCAAGTACCGTTGCACGGCATGGACTTCAAGCTACATGCAAAGAACTTTCCTTCTTCCCCCAGCCTCGTCCCTTGGTGCAGAATTCGAGCCACATGCGAAAAACTCTCCTTCTTTGCTCGTCCCTCGGCGTGGACTTAGAGCTACACGTCTCTTTTCTCATTTTGCCTTATCCATTGGCATGGACTTTAAGCCACATGCAAAGAACTCTCATTCTTCTTTTGGCCTCGTCCCTCAGATTGACCTCTGTAGTACACACATCGATTTCTCCCAGGGTATGTCCCCCGACATAGATTTCGAGTTGCACACGAAAATTCCTATCATCACTCACATGCAAAAATTTCTATCTTCGCTGCACTCAGATTGGGACCAAGGGACTTAAACTCAGTCGAAGGCGTCCAAACAAGAACCAAGCCACATGCCTAAGGAAGAAGTGATTATTTCTGCCCCACATGATAGCTAGGTTTAGACTAGCCATACTTCGCAGTTACCACTAATTGTCAGCGTGTGGTAAAAGGACCACATGGTCGATGACAAGTAGAAATACTGGAAGGGAATGGAGGATTTTATAGGCTCTTAAGGGAGGAAGTCCTTACTTCCTGGAATGCTGACATGGACAGATCCAAACCCTCTACCTCCATCTAATTGCTGCAAATGGAGAACGTTTCGACCCCCAAGGGTAAAGAACATTTCGTTCCTCCCAAAAATAAAATTGGATCAATTCCCAAAATTGAACGACAGTTCAACTCCCAAGGTTGAAAAGTTTCAACTTCCAGGGTGTTCTCCCACATGCATATCCACGTGTTCACACACACAACGACCCTTCGGCCTCCATTTTATGAAATTCACAAGAGAAACATTCTCCACAAAAGTACTGAGCAAAGAGTCTTCATTATTAATGATGAGTGAAATTTCTATATGATTTTTACTACTCTTTTACGTATTAAAGCTGCAAGTTCTCGTTTATTTCTTTAAATTTTATATTCATTCACCTTATTTTTATTTATTTGTTTATTTTTGGAGGAATGAGATGATTTTTATGATTGTCGACTCAAATACATAAAGTCACGAAACTTGGAGTTGGAAAAAGAGAAGACACAAAGCAATGCGAAAAAGCAGCAACAACATCACCTAGAACTTGTACGGCTGTTTTGAATATGAATATGGACGAATCTGAACTTTTGTTCTCAGTCAAAGATGTCGGTCGTCGAGTCTTCTTCGAAACGAGTACTCATATGTCACAAACGAAGTTCTGTGGTAAAATCAAATTTTCTTCTACGGTAGCACGAAGGTTACAAAAAAATACAGTCGACCGTGCAGAAATGCGGTCGACTGCTAAACTTTCTATTTCGAGAACATAACAATGCAGTCGACCATGCAAAAATGCAGTCGACCGCATTGGCGCTGATGTTATATTTTGAGTGCGGGTTTCGGGTCTAATAGGCTATATTTGTATATATCTTTTTTAGGGATTCTTTCGGTGTTATATATAGATGCTGACGTGATGAACTCTAAGGCAATCAGAAATTATCTTGGATGCTAAGAGAATTGGAGGAGACAACTCATCACACCGTTAGAGAGCAAAAGCCACAACGTTCATCAAGATCGTCTAGAGTTCTTTCTTCTCTTCCACTTTTCACTATGCAATCCAATACAATGTTTGTTTCAAATTTGCTATGAACTAATTTTATTTTTCTAGGGATTCAATACAATTTGAATTTCATTGTTACTTTATTCTTCTACTTTTCATGGTTGGGTGTTTAATTTTTGTTCTTAATGCTAACAATTGTCATGCCAACTACTGATTGATTTATTGAATCATGGAGGATGCCGAGAGGTAACTTGTGATTTAGAAATATAGAATTAAACACCATTGATTGAGAGAAATGAGAGATAGATTACCACGATTAATGTGACTGTAGAGAAATCCATAGAACTTAATGAATCTTCAAATAATTAAAATTGCATAAAGATATGACGAATTATCAGTTGGGGATATGTTTAGTGTTATTCGAGAGATGACATTGAATAATTAGGGGATTTTGGCCTACAACTTAGAAAAGTAGAGTTTTTAGTTTTACGGAATTATGAATTGAGTGGGATTAGCTAGGTGAAACCGAAATTTGTAGAGTTAGTTTTTCTATTAACAAATGCTAAAATTTCAGATTTCATTTTTTAAAATTAATTTAGTTTTTCCTTTAGTTTAATTTAATTTAGTTGTTTTTATCAAATTTTTGATTATCCAAATAGTAGTTAATCTGGTGAATTTCGGTACTAAATAAAATAATTAGTCCTTGTGGGTTCGACACTCTTTTCTCTTAAACTGTATTACTTGTTCCGATTTTGTGTGCTTAAAACTTATTCCATCAAGTTTTTTGCGCCGTTGTGGGGGATTAATTATACTTTAATTGATATTGATAATAGCTAAATTGTTACTAATTTGGATTTTTTTTTAATTTTTTAGAAAGATAGGTTTGATTAGTTTTTACCTCAGAACATAGATTTGTAGAATTGTATCACCATGACGAACGTGGGTAATGAGGAGAAAAACAAGGCATTGTGGGACTATGCTATGCCCCCGGTTAATGAATCAACATCAAGCATAAATAGGCCGGTTATACAAGCTAACAATTTTGAGATTAAACCGGCGATCATTCAAATTATTCAACATACTATTTAATTTGGAGGACTATTGCACGAGGAGCTTAATGTTCACATTGCAAACGTTTTAGAAATTTACGACACTTTCAAGCACAATGGAGCGTATGACGATGATATCCATTTGAGACTCTTTCTTTTTTTACTCAAAGATAAGGCAACATCTTGGCTAAGTTCTCTACCACCAGGTGTCATCACTACTTGGGAGGGATTAGCAAAAAAATTTATGGCTAAGTAATTTTCTCCAGCAAAGACACGAAGCTAAGAAATGACATTACCACATTCACTCAATTTCAGACTGAGTCTTTGTATGATCTGCGGGAGAGGTATAAAGATTTATTGAGAAAGTGTCCTCATCACGAACTTCCGAAATGGCTACAAATCCAAACATTGTATAACGGTTTGGGAATTAAAAATCTGTCTATGGTAGATGCAGCAGCTGTAGGAGCTCTTATGAGCAAAAATCATGAAGTGGCCTATGAGCGTCTAACAATTACCAATGGTCTTCAGAGAGAGCATTGTCAAGAAAAGCGGTTGGAGTTTTTGAGTTTGATCTTATTACAAAATTGAGGGCACAAATTGTGTAACGACCCTAATTTTGATGAATATGTTTTATAAACAAACTAAATTCCACCATTAATAAAATTATATTTTTGATTAAAGAAATTATTTTTTTTACTAATAACCTCCAACTATGCATATGAACATATATATGCATATGGGTTTTTGAGTTTGGGCTTGAGAGGCCCAATGAAACAAAACGAGCAACACACACACACACAAAAAAAGTTTAAAAAAAAATTTTTTTAAAAATTGAAAAGAGCCATATGGGCTGGCCAAGTTTGAGAGGTAAAGGGAGGGAAAAGGAGGACTAGGGTTAGGGTTTTTTTGAACTCAAATTACTTCATGATGAGTCTTTCTCTCCTCCTACACTCCACCTCCCTCAAAAGCCAATGCAAGAGGAGATTCTCCCCCTATTCCCCATGCCCCAAATCCGGCCAAACTCCCTCCACCTTCCTCTCTTTTGTTTTTTAAAACCCCTCCCATCTCTGCATCTCATTTTCATCTCCTACAACTTCCACACTCAAGAGAAAGAAAAAAAAAGAGTAAGAGAGACCTTGCTACTGATTTTGAGTCAGAAGAAGAAGAGAAGCCAAGGAGGCAGAGCCAAGGAGCCAAGAAGGCAAGGAGCTAGGAGCAAGAAGGTCAATCTTGAAGCTAGGAGCTTGTAGAATCTCTTTTCCATCAAGATTCATCAAGGTAGGTGTTTCCAACCTCTTTGTTTGTTTTTTGCTTGTTAAATGGCGATTGTAGTGACTGAAAAATGACATACATGCTCTATAATGAGCCTTAATAACTCGTTTTTGTGTTAAGAAATCCAAAACAGAAAATTCAGTTAAAAGGCTAAAATTTTGCTGTCAATTCGAAGCTCATAACTTGAACACTACTGGTTGGATTAACTTGAAATTTTTATATCATGTTCATTCATGTGCCGTGCACCTTCAGTAACTTTTCTAGATTTTTATGATTTTTTCTGCTATTAAAATAAAATGCAAACTTGCATGCTGGACGGAAGAAAAAGAAACATTTTTTGTTGTTACTGTTGTGAGAAAGTGACTTGTATCTTGCTGCATGCTTATGGGAATGATCTAAAATTTTAGTATGTCAATGTTGAATGTATCTAAGACCTATGTTTCAAATTTCAAGAGTTTTGGATCACTATAGCTATGTTAATAAAATCATGAAAACTCAGCTGGTTATTTTAATAAACAGAACTACTGCTATTATTGCTCTGTTTTTTATGACATTTAAAGAGAAATAATTAAAAATCTACTTGGTAGAATCACCTGATTTTTGGAAGTGTTGTAACATCATGTGTCAGGAGCTAAAATCAAAAGTTTCATAAAGTTCTGACACCATTTATTATTTTAAATTGATTTTATCCCATGACTGTGTTAATATGATGTGCTGTTCTGGAAATCTGTATGCTTGATAAAGATGGGACCATAAGAGCATGTAAACGACCTTATCTGAAGAAACTTGAAACTAGGAAGTTTTAGTAGATGCACAGACCTTCCTGGAATAACCAAGAAATCATGATTTGGATAAGTGTACGGTTTTATATGATTTTTCCAAGTGACGACAGAAACACAGTGAATGATAGAGCTCACTGTTTTCCACCATGTTCATGGAAATGAGTTTGAACTTGTACTTTATTAGCTTAGAGTTGCTGTTTGAGGTCACAAATCTTGTTATAGATGTGGATATCAGTTTGGACTTAAATTATCTAAAGTTCCTTGCTAAGAGTAGCTCATAGTTTCTTGTAGACCCAATATAGACAATGTTGTTCACTGTTTTGAAGTGGAAACTATATTGGATGTTAGGGTATTATTGTTGATCACTTTGGGATGAAATCCATGCCCAACGTGTGCTTATAGTTGCTGTCTTAATTGAACAGAAGCATGGGAGCGCCCGTTCGCGATTCTTCACATGCTTGCTGTTTGGAATTATAAATTGTCATTTTCTGGGCTTCTAGCACCCCTTTTTTGTGTATTCATGGTTAGGACTTACTCCTAGTATAGTGTACCTTGTTGGGATACATCAGTTGAGTAGGATTAAGTTTTGTTGACAACCCTAGATGGGTAGAATAGGACTCGTGTCACATCCAACACATTGGAGGAGATGACTTGTGCACCGACGCACTTGCCGTGCATGGATGGATTCCATGGTTGTGTTTGGAGCTACCGCTTGTCGAGGACCATGGAGTGTGAAGGTTAGCAGGATCTATGTGGTTGTCGAGCCAATGTTGCGATCGAACTCCAAGCGTAGATGACGGTTGCGGCGATCAACGGAGTCGGTTCGTGATTGGTTCGTGCCAAGTGTGGGCCGAGGCGGGTCAACCCTTGGGCCGGACTTGTGGTCTAGTTGAGTACTAGTTTGGGATGGGTTAAGATCCACTAATGATAAAGGTAAATAACTAGAAAGAGTCTACAAGTAGAACTAAACTAGCTGTTCATAGCAAGCTAAGTTGATTACCAAGTTATGGAATGGAAATGGTAGATAGATTGCCTAACTAGGGGAATGGATAATATGAAATAGTTCTAGGCTCACCTAGGGATTCATACTTCTAATAAGAAAATGAAAGAGAATTAGTGTCTGGCTAGAGTGGTGGATTTTAATAATCGGTTGATAAAAGAAATGCTAATAATCATGTAATTAGTCTTACCTTTAATCTTGGAGTGGGGTAGCATTGATACTATGGTAAGACTAGATCGAGTCTTGGTTGAATATAAGGACAGGCACTAGCGAGGGTGTTCGCCTGTCAGGGGGACGCATGGCGTCATCACGCTTGGCCAAATCCGAGGTTCGTTTAATGCGGACAGGGACCCCGAGCTGCCCTGGGGAGTGAAACTATGTGGGGGCTCCGCTGTCTTCGGCATGGATGCCTTTATGTCCGTAACAACCTTTGTGGAGGTTTGGAGCGTTGACGTCGTCTTGACTGCAAGTTCTGTTCTAGTGTAAGGACGAGGGTAGCGGAGTTGGGGAAACCCTATATCCGTCAGGTCCTTTGTTGATCATTGCGGGCAGGAGGCTTAGAGAAAGGCCCGATAAGCGAGACTCTACAGGAAAGGCTCTATGTCCTTCGGCAATGAGCCCTGGTGTCCGTTTATCAGCTTTTGGTGAGATCTGGGGAGACGTAGATATAGCAACATACCATGGGTCCAGTCGTTACGGAGTAAGCCTGTGACTGAGATCCCGGGCATAGTGGGTAAAACACGAGGTAATTGACTCCACTATTGACAGCAGCGACTAGAGTAAGCCGGATGACTGCAGCCTCACCATCACTAGAATCAGAGACAGGAGAGAGCACAAGAGTAGGATGCATAGCGGGGGATCAAGCCCCATAAACTGAAGAACGTCGTTTGGTTGGGGGATGTGTAGTATGGGGTGCATATCTTTCAACCAAGCATGCATTAGCTTTAGGAGCATATGTGCATAATGTGTGCATTAGATTAGACCATGACATACACCGACACTTGTTTGACATCACCATTTTCTTCGCATCAAATATTTGTGGCTGTTGAGGTTGGAATCGTTATATTATGGCATAGAGAGGATAGCCGAATATAGCATTTCATCAGTTGTATTCAACTGACGTGCCCACAGTTATCAGTGTAGGATTGCCGACTTGGGAGCACAGGAAAACTCTAGCAAGGGAAAGCATCCAAGTGAAAGTTACTGTCCAAATTTTCTTGTACATTCATGTTGTACAAATTAATTGTAATTGTTTTAATCTTTGGACATTGTAATATCGATTTGATGTAATAAAAGTTTTAATTTCCTATGATTTTCATTGTGTTGTGACTCATTTGAAGAAAGATCCTAGAGTGTGTCACGAGTTCCTATGTTAGGAATTCGGGGCGCTACAGAGTTGGTATTCAAGTTTATTTTAAATTGTAGTCTAACACCATAGGAGATTAGACTTGGGTGCGTCAGTAGGGTTAGTTTAGTACTGATATTTGGTGATCGTAATCATATTGTTGCACTTTCAACTTATGTTTTATGATTTTCTATATCTGTACTAATGCCCTTGTCTTCTCCCGCAGGATGGCTGACAGCGACGCCCCGGAACATAACTTCTAGTTAGAGGTAGGGGAGGCCTCGGATGAAGAAGAATAGATGATGGAAGAGGAGGAACCGATGATGGAGGGTGAGGAGCCCGAGGAGGAAGTTGAGATTGAGGGCGGGGAGCTCTCCGATGTGGAGAACCACCTCGGAGCTCAGTAGCTTCCCCCCCACCTCCCCAGCCAGATGCCGGGCAGCGCACCATGGATAGGGTGCTGAGGGAATTCGCGATCTACCAGTACAACCGCGGCATGCTAGAGGTCCGACTTCAAAGTTGTGGAGTTGAGTTGTTGGACCTTGTCGAGGCCGTGAGCAGGGTCGAGCGGTTCAAAGTTAACGCCACTTGCAAGATCAAGAAACTCATAACCCGACACCGAGAGAAGATTGCGCGACTCGAGGCAGGGGATGGAGCTGCTGAGGGCCCAGGTGTCCCAGCTACTAGGCCCAAGCGAGGCCATGCAGTAGGCAGCTATCTCCTTAGGCTTTATTACCCTCTATGATTTGTACTCATGATTATTTTGGATATGTAGCGCCCCGAATTTCCAGTATGATATTTTAGAAATACGTGGCACAATTCCCAGCATCAACTTCAAATGTAATATTAAACACAGCCAAATACCACTAAAATTTTTCAACTTTTATTACATTAATCTTTACATAACACAACGGAATACAATACAGCTTAGATTACAATTTTTTTCTTTACAACACTTTGTTTTACAACAATACATAACCCATTACACCACTTTAATTCAAGCATCCAAATTCCAAGCTATAGGTAATCACCTGTAAAATATGAGGCTAGAGGTAACTCTAACCCCCAAAACTAAAGGGGTCAGCCATAAAGATTTGAGTGACATAAAACAAGCAACATAAATAAGGCATAGATTCATAAATGACATGTAATTAACAAGAATACATAAAATATGACATAGCAAGGAAACATGAAAACATCAAGTGAAACTAGACTAAGTATCATGTGTAGAAAACCGGAAAACACATGCGTGAAACCAATTCAAGAAAACACAATTCTATATGCTGACTCTCTAATGCGTACTTGTCGGAGTCTATGCATCCCGCTCTATATAGGTCCGGTGCAAGCCCTTAACATCTCCACTTAATAGGGTTTAATCCCTTGCAATGCAACTAATCCTACTACGATGACTACTACGAGATAAAGATAAACTGTGAGTATTAGCCCATGCCCCAATAATTTCGGAGGTCAAACTCAATCCACAGATAATTCCGGAGACTATTTCACTCACACATGGGAATCTTCGAGAATACCGCACACCGCAAGCAATGGCACCTCATCACATGAATACCACATGTGCGTCGCCTCGACCCCGATAATTCCGGAGATCAATCCCACACCACAGGTAATTCCGGAAAATATTTCACTCACACCTGGATAATTCCGGGGATTGTCTCACACCGCAAGCCATACTGAGGTCCATAACTCATGTACTCGTTCATCATATCATCACCAGTGCCTGTCCTTATCATTTAGGTTATTTAATTACTTTACGAATATCCTAGAGTTGGTGTACCCTACCGGACTTAACTCAACAACTGATCAACTAAAATGCCTTAACAGGCCCAAACATAAATATCTCAACTGCCGGTATACTAGGATCACATACACCCTTTAGAGACTCACACCCAAATATCCAAACCAATCTCCCAACCTAAATTGCTCAGTTAAACCACTTGAAAACATATGTTCAGTAGAAAATAAAGTATAGAATAGTAAGTTATAGATTAAAAAAATTTAGAGAATAAATCATTTAAAAGAACATTCAAAGATATAAAGATACATCAGTATTAGTCGACTATAGACAAGCATCGGTCGACTGTCCAGAGAGAAAATCCAATAGCTTTGAGAAAATAATTCTAAGTATTATAAGTCGACTATAAAAGCCATCGGTCGACTGTCCAGATAGAAGAATACAATAACTTTGAGAAAATGATTCTAAGTAGTATCAGTCGACTGTAAAAAGTCATCAGTCGACTGTTCAGAGCGAAAAATACAATAACTTTGAGAAAATGATTCTAAGTAGTATCAGTCGACTATAAAAAGTCATCAGTCGGCTGTCCAGAACAAAATTTTAAGAAAACTAGAGAACAAAGCAGCCAGATCGCGTCGGTCGACTGTGAAGTCACACTGGTCGACTGTCGACCTGCAGACTGCAGATTTTTGGTTGTGCACATTTCAACCGATACGTAGTTTTACTTTATGAAAATGATTTCTACAAAAAACATATTTCTTATTTGATCAAATACAACTTGTAGGATTTATAATAATCCATAAAAACTAAATCAAACTACTTGAATTTATAAAAATAGCGATTTGTTAATTTCTTTCAATCAGACATGAATTGTGCATATAATCAAAATAAAGTTTCTTAAAAATTAATTGTTCATTGAAATAGCTTCGTATTCAGATCCAAACCATATCAATACCAAGACATGATCTCCAATTTGGATATATATCCTCAAACTCAACTAAATTCCAATTTCGATTCTCAAGACATGATCTCTTGATTCATAAATTCTTCCTCCAAATTTCTCAAAACTGAATCACCATTATAACTCACAAAACATAATCAATTTATAACATTACCATATCAAGTTTCATTCAACCAATTCTCAAAACTGATAAAAAGTTTTATCTTTATTAGATTTATGCATGAAATCCACTATATTCAATCAATCCAACATTAATCCAAATGAAATAGCCTACCCATGATCTCCAAATAGGTTATTCATCAACCTCGAATTACCTACATGCAATTTTATTCATAAACAACTAGGGTTTCACAAGATCCAATTTTAATTCATCAATCCATCCAATCCATCATGTACATATTCATACTCAAACCCTAACATGATTTCTAGTAGATGAAATCCACATACAACATTCCAAGAACAAAACAAAATAATTATATTACTCACATACAACATACACAAAATAAAATGAAACAAAACAAGTCACTCACCTCAACGAAGAAATCCAATCGAATTAATGAAGAATAAGAAAAGCCCTTCCTTTTGAGAAATCCAAGATCACCTCCTTAACTCTCCAAGAAAATAATAAAACCCTGGTGTTGTGCAGCGAAAGACGGCTGCACTCCACCCTTTTTAAATAGGCCGGAATAAGAGAATTAGGGTTTCTGAACACATTTGCAAAAGAACCCTTTTAAAAATATAACTTTACATAAATAGATCCATATACTTGGAAACTTGATAAAACCAATTTAAGTGAGATCTAAAAACAAAATAAACATCTTATTTTCAGCCAACACTGTTTGAAAAGTCCAAAAAATAGTTTTGCACTTTCATCCCTTAAAATGACAATTTTGCAAAAGGATCATTCTTTTCGTAATATTTGCAAATAGGTCCAATAAATATCAAAAAAATCTAAAAAAATTACAAATAATCTCAAATAATAAATAATGAATTTCCACAAAATAATTTTGGCTTTTGAACTTTCCAAGAAAATATTTGCACGTGTTTTTCACGTGTAAAAAGATAAATTTTCAGAAAAAATTTATTAAATATCCAAAAATCATTTTAACTCATTTATAAATCTTTAAAAATAATATTTAAAAATACAGGGGTACTACAGGATATACTGTTTTCTTTTGCAAACTCTTGGTACCATTATCATGTTGTGATGTTTTGGGGATGTACTGTTTAATGAAACTAGTAAGGGTACTATTAATAAAATAATGGGGCATGATATTTTGATTTATATGGATCTTGATTTCAATTTATGTTGCTATCATAATATTTATCACGTTAGACACCCTGTATTAATTTTCATTATCTAGATGTCGAGGAACACTCGTGGAGGAAACAGAGCTGGAAATGAAGGGGTCGGGGCCAACAATACAGGCCTCAATGTCAAAACCGAGTTTGCATGCATGTATCAGGCAATGGCCACCTTCATGGAGGTGCAACAAAATTTCGTGCCACCACCCGTAGCCCCTGTAGTCAACGTAGAGAATGTTGTCCCCGATCCAGTGAAGATGATGGAGTCCTTTATAAGGATGAAGCCGCTTGTTTTCGAAGGACAGGTAGACCCCGATGGGAGCAAGGTTAAACTTGCGACGATCCTCTTGGAAAAGGACGCTAGTGTGTAGTGGCAGTCCGTCAAGCGCGGACTGGGCGAAGGACCGATCACTTGGGATGAATTTCTGGTGGAATTTAGACAACACTACTTCCCATTGGACGTTCAAGAAGAGAAGGCAATGGAGTTTATGAATCTGTGACAGGGGAACATGACCGTCAGGGAGTACGAGACCAAGTTTACTCAGTTGTCCTGCTGTGCCCCCGAGATGGTGCAGGATGAAGTGAAAAGGGTGAAAAGATTTGAGCAGACCTACACTGAAGCGAGAGTGGTGCCCTTATGCATTTGGAGGTTCGACAAGCTCGTAAGAAGGGTGGCAGTAACCGAACAGGATATGAACCAGAACTAGCCACCGCAAGGCTGTACATGAAATTGGAACACGGGAAAGTAGCCGATGCCAGCCGCCAATTTCATAAAGCAGGAGCCCAGCCCAAAGTTTCAAAAGGTAAATAATGGTGCAGGGGCAAGCAGGCCGGTAAAGTGCTTCGGAAGTGGATAATTGGAACATGTGAGGAGCCAGTGCCCAAAGCAGAGGTTGCAGCCAACCCCCGTCACCTGTTTCAATTGTGGAAAGGTGGAGCACTATAGAACAGACTGCCACCAGCTGCAAAGGAACAACAGTGCAACCACCCCCATCTCGAAGACCAACAACAAAGGGAAGAAGCCCTTCCGGCAGGGGCGCGTCTTTGCGCTCACAGAAAAAGACACCGAAGAAGATAAAGGAATGATTTTGGGTACGGATGGGATGTAAATTTTATTCTTGGATTTGTATTTGAACTTTGGAAAAAGAAGTTGATAGAAATGTACCTCTTTTTGTAACAGGCTGTTTGGATATCAATGGAATAGAAGCCAATGTTTTGTTTGATTGTGGGTCCTCTCATTCTTTTGTGTCGAAGTCTTTTTCAAAAAAGTTAAGTCGCACCTAGGAGGTGACCCTTGAGTTAGCTCTAATGGTAGCTACACCATCAGGGGAAAACTCTCACTACTGATATATGTTACAAGGATTGTAAACTCCAAGTTGGAAGAGAAACCTTGAATATAGACTTGCTGGAATTGGGTTTGGTGGGAGCTGATGTGATAATCGGGATGGATTGGATGTCCAAGTGCAAGACAAATATCGACTGCAAAGGGAAGAGGGTGACCTTAGCCATACCCGAAAGACCGAAAATTGTGTTTCAAGGGAAGAAGAAGAACCGGAAGATTTTGGTGGCTACAGTCGGGAGTAAAGTGCCGAAGGAAGTCAAAGGGATACCCACTGTGCGAGACTTTCCAGTCATATTTTTGGATTTACCAGGGTTACCTTCACCAAGGGATGTGGAGTTCAGTATCATGATCCAGCCAGGCAGCGCACCCATATTAAAGACGTCGTATCGTATGGCACCAATGGAATAGAATGAAGTCAAGAAGCAAATAGAGGAATTTCTACAGAAGGGACTCATCAGGCCTAGTGTCTCTCCTTGGGGAGCACCGATACTACTGGTCAAGAAGAAGGACAGGTCATCAAGGATGTGTATTGACTATCGGGAGTTGAACAAAGTCACAGTCCAAAACAAATATCCAATTCCCAGAATCGATGACTTGTTCGATCAGCTACAAGGAGCCGCAGTGTTCTCAAAGATCAATGCACGATCGGGTTACCATCAGGTCCGTGTCAAAGAGGAAGACATACCAAAGATGGCTTTCAGGACACGACATGGGCACTATGAGTTTCTGGTGATGCCATTTGAAGTGACCAATGCTCCAGCAGTCTTCATGGATTTGATTAATTGAGTCCTACGGCCATTCATAGACGCATTTGTGGTGGTCTTCATAGACGACATTTTGGTGTACTCAAAGACAGAGTAGGATCATGCTGAGCATTTGTCGGCAGTTCTTAACAAGCTTTAAGAGCAAGAGTTGTACACGAAGCTTTCCACGTGCAAATTCTGAAAGTCAGAAGTAGCTTTCCTCGACCATGTCCTTTCTAAGGAGGGAGTGGCCATTGACCCACAAAAGATAGAGAAGGTGAAGGATTGGCCTCAGCCAAGGACAATGAAGGAAGTAAGGAGCATTTTGGGTTTGACCAGGGTACTACAGAAAGTTCATTCAGGATTATGCCAAGATTGCGGTACCACTCACAGCTTTAACCAGGAAGGACAAGAAGTTTGAATGGACCGACAAGTGTGAATCCTGTTTCCAGGAGCTGAAGAACAGACTGATATCAGCACCTGCTTTGGTCTTTCCTCAACCGGATAAAGGGTATGTGATCTACAGTGATGCATCTCACTTGGGTTTTGGATGCGTTTTGATGCAAGAGGGGAAAGTCATTGCTTATGGATCGAGGCAGCTCCGACCACATGAGAAGAACTATCCAACTCATGACTTAGAGCTAACTGCTATCATCTTTGCCTTGAAGATATGGAGACATTATATCTACGGAGAAATGGAGGAGATGTACACAGACCACAAGAGCATAAAGTATATCTATCAGCAGAAGGACTTAAATTCGAGGTAGAGGCGATGGTTGGAAGTGTTAAAAGATATTAGGCCAGAGATTTTGTACCATCCAGGAAAGGCCAACGTGGTGGCAGATGCACTCAGCAGGAAGAGGAGCATTTCCATGCTAATAGCTACAAGAAAGGAGTTAAAAGAAGAGATAAGGGGAGCCGGTAACGAGATAATTTCTCAAGGGTTGGGTGCTATGTTAGCTCGATTGGAACTCCAATCAAGTCTGAAGAACAGAGTGAAGAGGAGTCAAGATGGCGATGCAGAGACCCAGACACTCAAGGAGCAAGCGAACGAAGGGAAACTTTCCGAGTTCATTGTTAAAGAAGGAGTGCTATGGTTTGGAGATCGGTTGTGTGTGCCAAAGGCGGGGGATCTTAGGGAGGAGATCATGAAGGAAGCACACACCACCTTACTAGCAGTTCATCTAGGGAGTACGAAGATGTATCGAGACGTGAAGCAGTTCTATTGGTGGGCCAGAATGAAGTAAGATATAGCGGAGTTCGTAGCCAGATGTCTCACTTGTCATAAGCTAAAGGCAGAAAATTAGAAGCTCGAAGGGTTACTACAGCCCTTGCCCATTCCAGTATGGAAGTGGAAGGACATCAGTATGGATTTTGTTACAGGATTACCAAGAAGTCCCAGGGGGAATGATTTCATTTGGGTGGTCATGGACCGGTTAACGAAATCATTGCATTTTATATCGGTGAGGACAATCTGGTATTTGGAGAAGTTGGCAGAAGTCTACATTCAGGAGATCATGAAACTACACGGTGTACTAGTATCTATAGTTTCTGATAGAGACGCAAGGTTTACCTCACTGTTTTGGAAGAGTCTACAGACAGCATTGGGGACAAGGACATATTTCAGTACTGCTTTTCACCTACAAACCGATGGACAAATAGAAAGGGTGAACAAAGTTATGGAGGATATGCTCCGAGCATGCATCTTGGACTTCGGAGGGAGCTGGGAGAAGCATCTAGCACTAGTTGAATTTGCTTACAACAATAGCTACCAGGCTAGTATCGGGATGGCTCCATTCGAAGCACTGTACGGGAGGAAGTGTAGGACACCTGTATGCTGGTATGAAGTGGGCGAGAGGCAGATGTTCGGACCGGAAAACTGTACAGCAGACTTTGGAGAAGGTTGAATTGATAAGAAAGAGGCTACAGATCGCACAGAGTAGGTAGAAGAGCTATGCCGACACCAGTCGTAGAGAGCTAGAATTTGAGGAAGGAGATTCCATATTCCTGAAGGTCTTGCCGACCAAGGTCGTGGTTAGATTTGGAAGGGGTGGCAAGCTAGCCCCGAGGTACATTGGGCCCTACAGAATCTTGAAATGGATTGAGAAAGCCGCATACAGGTTGGAACTACCCCTCGAGTTAGCCCAGGTGCATAATGTTTTCTACGTCTCCATGCTGAGGAAGTATGTGCCAGACCCGAGTCATCAACTACCCGAAATTCCAGAAGACTTGCAAGTGGAACTCTCCTACAAGGAACGACGTGTGCAGATAATAGATCGTCAAGAGAAGGTGCTGAGAAACAAGATCATTCCAATGGTCAAGGTTCTCTGGAGGAATCAATTCGTCGAAGAAGCTTCTTGGGAGCCAGAGAGCCGAATGTAGGAGACTTACTTAGAGTTATTTGTGTAAATTTTTTTCTTTTTCATTTCTGTTTTTACTCCCACTAAGTGTAGTTCTGAGGACAGAACTATTCTAAGGAGGGAGTGATGTAAAGACCCTAATTTTGATGAATACATTTTATAAACAAACTAAATTCTACCATTAATAAAATTATAATTTTGATTAAAGGAATTATTTTTTTTACTAATAACCTCCAACTATGCATATGTGTTTTTTTAGTTTGGGCTTGAGAGGCACAATGAAACAAAACAAGCAACACACAAACAAGAAAAATAAAAATGAAATGAGCCATATAGGCCGGTCAAGTTTGAAAGGGAAAGGGAGGGAAAAAGAGGACTAGAGTTAGGGTTTTTTTGAACTCAAATTTCTTCATGATGAGTCTTTCTCTCCTCCTACACTCTACCTCCCTCAAGAGCCAATGCAAGAGAAGATTCTCCCCCTATTCCCCATGCCCCAAATCCAGCCAAACCCCCTCCACCTTCCTCTATTTTGTTTTTTAAAACCCCTCCCATCTCTATTTCTCATTTTCATCTCCTACAACTTCCACACTCAAGAGAAGAAAAAAAAGAGTAAGAGAGACCTTGCTACTGATTTGGAGTAAGGAGAAGAAGAGAAGCCAAGGAGGAGGAGCCAAGGAGCCAAGAAGGCAAGGAGCTAAGAGCAAGAAGGCCAATCTTGAATCTAGGAGCTTGTAGGATCTCTTTTCCATTAAAATTCATCAAGGTGGGTGTTTCCAACCTCTTTGTTTGTTTTTGCTTGTTAAATGGTGATTGTAGTGACTGAAAAATGACATGCATGCTGTAGAATGAATCTTAATAACTCGTTTTTGTGTTAAGAAATCCAAAACAGAAAATCCTGCGAAAAGGCTGAAATTTTGCAGTCAGTACATAGCTCATAACTTGAACACTACTGGTTGGATTAACTTGAAATTTTTATATGGTGTTCATTCATGTGTCTTTCACCTTCAGTACTTTTTCTATATTTTTATGATTTTTTTCTGCTATTAAAATAAATTGCAAACTTGCATGCTGGACAGAAGAAAAAGAAACAGTTTTTTTTGTTACTGTTGTGAGAAAGTGATCTTGCTGCATTCTTATGGGAATGATCTAAATTTTTTTATGTCAACGTTGAATGTATCTAAGACCTATGTGTCAAATTTCATGAGTTTTGGACAATTAATAAAATCATGCAAACTCAGTTAGTTATTTTAATAAACAGAACTGCTTCTATTATTGCTCTGTTTTTTATGATATTCAAAGAGACATAATTAAAAATGTACTTGGTATGATCACTTGATTTTTGGAACTATTGGAACATCATGTGTCAGGAGATAGAATATAAAGTTTCATAAAGTTCTGACACCATTTACTATTTTAAACTGATTTTATCCCATGACTGTGTTAATATGATGTACAGTTCTGTAAATCTGTATGCTTGTTAAAGATGGGACCATACGAGCACGTAAACGACCTTATCTGAAGAAACTTGAAACTAGGAAGTTTTATTAGACACACAGACCTTTCTGTAATGACCAAGAAATCATGGTTTGGATAAGTGTACGATTTTATATGATTTTCGCAGGTAACGACAGAAACACTGTGAATCATAGAGCTCACTGTTTTGCACCATGTTCATGGAAATGAGTTTGAACTTGTACTTTATTAGCTTAGAGTTGCTGTTTGAGCTCACAAATCATGTTTTAAATATGGATATGAGTTAGGACTTAAATTATCTAAAGTTCCTTGCTAAGAGTAGCTCATAGTTGCTTGTAGACCCCAATATAGACAACGTTGTTCACTGTTTTGAACTGGAAATTGTATTGAATGTCGGGGTATTGTTGTTGACCACTTTGGATGAAATCCATGCCCAAAGTGTGCTTATACTTTCTGTCTACCTTGAGTAGAAGCATGGGAGCGCCCGATCGCAATTCTTCAAAGAAGCGGGACCGAGAATGACTCTGTTTTGGCATAAATACCAAACGTATGCTTGCTGTTTGGAACTATAAATTGTCGTTTTTAGGGATTCTAGCTCCCCTTTTTGTTTATTCATGGGTTAGGACTTACTCTTAGTGTAGTGTACCTTTTTGGGATACATCGGTTAAGTATCGAGACTCTAGGATTAAGTTTTGTTGACAAATCTAGACGGGTAGAATAGGACCCCTATCGCATCGAACACATTGGAGGAGATGACTCGTGCGCCGATGCACTCCCCGTGCATGGATGGATTTCATGGTTGTGTTTGGAGCTACAACTTGTCGAGGACCGTGGAGTGTGAAGGTTAGTGGGAGCTATGTATTGGTCGGACCGAGGTTGCGATCGAACTCCAAGCGTAGATGACGGTTGCGGCGATTGACGGAGTCGGTTCGTCATTGGTTCGTGCTAAGTGTGGGCCAAGGTGGGTCAACCCTTGGGCTGGACTTGAGGGCTAGTTGAGTCCTAGTGTGGAATGGGTTAAGATTCACTGATGATAAAGGTAACTAACTAGAAAGATTCTACAAGAAGAACATAACTAGTTGTTCACAGCAAGCTAAGTTGATTACCAAGTTAGGAATTGTAAATGGTAGATAGATCTCCTAACTAGGGGAATGGGTAATATGAAATAGTTCTAGGCTCTCCTAGGGATTCATACTTCTAATAAGAAAATGAAAGAGAATTAGAGTTTGGCTAGAGTGGTGGATTTTAGTAATTGGTTGGTAAAAGAAATGCTAGTAATCATGTAATTAGTCTTACCTTTAATCTTGGAGTGGGGTAGAATTGATACTATGGTAGGACTAGAACAAGTCTTGGTTGAATGTAAGGACAGACACTAGCGACGGTGTTCACCTGTCAGGGGGATGCATGGCGTCCTAGGTTCGTTTAATGCGGACAGGGACCCCGAGCTGCCCTGGGGAGTGAAACTCTGTGGGGGCTCCGCTATATTCAGCATGGATGCCTTTATGTCCGTAACAACCTTTGTGGAGGTTTCGAGTGTTGACATCGTCTCAACTGCAAGTTCTGTTCTAGTGTAAGGAAGAGGGTAGCGGAGTTGGGAATACCCTATATCCGTCAGGTCCTTTGTTGATCAATGCGGGCAGGAGGCTTAGAGAAATGTCCGGTGAGCGAGACTCTACGGAAAAGGCTCCATGTCCTTCGGCAATGAGCCCTGGTGTCCGTATATCAGCTTTTGGTGAGGTTCGGGGAGACGTAGATATAGCAACATACCATGGGTCCAGTCGTGACGGAGTAAGCCTGCGACTGTAACCCCAGTCGTGACGGAGTAAGCCTGTGTCTGAGATCCCGGACAAAGTGGGTAAAACACAAGGTAATGGACACCACTATTGACAGCAACAACTGGAGTGAGCTGGACTACTGCAGCCTCACCATCACTAGAATCAGAGACAGGAGAGAGCACAAGAGTAGGATGCATAGCGGGGGATCGAGCCCTATCAACTGAAGAACGTTGTTTGGTTGGGCAATGTGTAGTATGGGATGCAAATCTTTCAACCAAGCGTGCATTAGCTTTAGGAGCATGTGTGCATAGTGTGTGCATTAGATTAAACCATGGCATACATCGACACTTGTTTGATATCACCTTTTTCTTCGCATCAAATATTTGTGGTTGTTGAGGCTGGAATCGTTATATTATGGCCTAGACAGGATACCCGAATATAGCATTTCATCAGTTGTATTCAACTGACGTGCCCACAGTTAGTGCAGGATTGCCGACTTGGGAGCGCGGCAAAACTCTAGCAGGGGAAAAGCATCCAAGTGAAAGTTACTGTCCAAATTTTATTGTACATTCATGTTGTACCAATTAATTGTAATTGTTGTAATCATTGGACATTGTAATATCGATTTGATGTAATAAAAGTTTTAATTTCCTGTGATTTTCATTGTGTTGTGACTCATTTGAAGAAAGATCCTGGAGTGTGTCATGAGTTCCTTTGTTAGGAATTCGGGGCGCTACAAATTGCTACTTTATCTAAACAACTAGGTAAAATGAATATTAATGTTATTCAAACTAATATTATTTGTGATCATTGTGCAGGAAATCACTCAAGTATTGATTGCCAAGTGGGAAATCAATTTGCTCAACCAAATTTCGATTAAGCAAATTACGTGTTCAACTCCTAACATCAAAACGATCCTTATTCGAATACGCATAATCTATGATGGAGAAATCACCCTAATTTTTCTTGGATCAACAATCAAGGGACCACTTCAAACTTTTTCACAACAAGAAAAGAAGGTAGACACTTGAGGAGATGATCATACAATACATGCAAAAGCTAGTTTTGGTAATCCAAAATAACACTACTTCAATTTGCAACCTTGAGGGTCAAATTTTTCAGCTTTCAAATATATTTTTACAGAGAGGACAACACGAACCTTATCTAGTAACATCGTGACCAATCCTAAGGATCATGTCAAAGCACTAACACTAAGAAGTGGTCGAACAATTGAGCAGCCACAAGCACAAACTGCCAAACAAAATGTTGCAAAAAAGCAAGATGAATCTGAGCTAGTTTTGGAGGAACAAATGCAGCAGGTAGCCAACCACCATGTTGGGAATTCTAAGGTAATTAAAGGAGATTCAAACCTCACGGTTTCCAGGGAGTTTAATTCTTGAACTTATCCTAAATCTCCTTATGATCCACTGATTCCTTTTCCGCAGAGACTTAAAATGAATAATCTCGATAATCAATTCTCTAAAATTTTAAGTAATATTAAGAAATTGCATATTAATATTCTTCTTATTGAAGCTTTACAACAAATGCCTAAATATGCTAAATTTTTTTAAGGATATTTTATCCAAGAAGCGGAAGTTGGAGGAGCATGAAATGGTGATGATAACCGAAGAAAGTAGTGCAATTTACAAAAGAATTTGCCTCATAAACTGAAAGATCCAGGGAGTTTTACAATTTCTTGCACTATTGGAAATTCTTATTTTGATAAAGTTTTGTGTGATTTAGAAGCAAGTATTAATCTTATGTATTTTTTGGGTTTTAGGAAACTTGGTCTTGGAGAAGCAAAACCTACTACAATTTCTTTACAAATGGCAGACAAGGTCTATCAAGTACCCAAGAGGAATAATTGAAGATATTTTGGTGAAGGTAGACAAGTTCATTTCCTCGCTGATTTTATTGTGCTTGACATGGAGGAAGATAAAGAAATTCTGATGATTTTGGGGTGACCTTTTCTAGCCACGGGGAGAGCTTTGATTGATATCCAACAAGGAAAACATATTTTAAGGGTTGACGATAAGCAAGTAACGTTTGATGTCTTTACAACCATGGAATTTCCTGCCGAAGTTCACTCGTATTTTCAAGTTAGTGAAATTGATTTAGTTGTGGGTAAGACACATAGGGTTGGAGTTGAAAGTTACCGCTAGTAGGATGTCTAACAAATTCCACAAATCTTGAATCCGAGAAAGACAAGGTTTTGGAATATGTTCATTATTTGGAAGCTGCACCATCTATTCATCTTTCTTCTCAGCTGAAATTCAAAGAGGTGGGGATATCAAAGATGTCATCTTCAAAAAAAAACCCACTCAAACTCGAGCTTAAACTACTGCCATCTAATTTGCGGGATGCACAGAGGAAACCTAATCCACACATGAAGGAAGTTGTTAGAAAATAAGTTCTTATGTTGTTGGATACTGGCATCACATTACCATCTCAGTTACCATGTCCGACTGAAGACTAAAAACTTAGCGCTTCTTGGGAGGCAACTCATGTTTTCTTTTTTCCTTTCTTTAGAATTGTTTTTTTTTCTTTTTTGTTTACTTTCATTTTAATTTTGATCGATTTTATAGGATTGCCTAAGTTTGGGGATATCCGGGCGGAGTTATTTTCTAGACCTAGTTTGATGGCTGATTTTCGGTAGGATGGAGTCCGAATCTGGAAAAATGTGTCAAACACCGATCAAAGGAAATTGTCTTAGCTTTCAGATGCAAAACCATACAACTCCATATTTCACGAAAACAATGAACATCATTCATCCAAAATTTCGACATAAATCAGGGGAGCAATTCAAAACTTTTCGTTTTTTCCTGTTTTCTTTTTCTTTTCCCATTGAGGACAATGTGATATTTAAGTTTGGGGGAAGGGATAAATTTTTTATCGATTAAAAGAAATGACTTCATAATGGTAAAAATCGCAGCAAATCAGGGCCGTACGATTCCAGTGCAGATCCTAAAGCTTCTACGGGTAGATTGGCCACCACAGACTTCTCTAGCAGGTCCGGACTTTCCTCAGACTCCACCACAAGATGTGGGCTGCTTTCAAGCCCTCTAAAAGTGATAGATTAGGACCACTAGGAGAGGCACCTAACCCATGAGGGCTGTAAGTCAAATCTCTTATCCCCAGGCAAAAGAGTGTTATCTCTTAAGGGGGAGAATCAACAGGAGATAAGGAATTCATATCAATCTAACGGATTTATCTCAATCTCCAAAACTATTTCTCAGACCTATAAATATCATCCCCCCTCCCCAGTCAGAAGGTAATTCACATTTTCTCTCTCAAACTTTCGCTCTCTGGTTCTGACTTAGGCATTGGAAGGTTTGTTGTCGGGGCCACCCCCGGTATTTTAGGCTTTTTTCAGGTCCAATTGCTACTTCAACAACCATTGGATTCCGATCACGGAGTTAAATCAACAATCCATATCCAATTTTAGGAGTTGTAACAACTTCTCATGACAATGATCAAAGGTCAGATCTTTAGTAGTTTCCTTCAAATATAAACTCATTAATATAAACTCATTATCTGTTTTCGCCCACACCAAAATAAGCAGCAACAGATTGGCGTCGTCTTTGGGAAACCACACAGATCAGACTTTCCACCATGCCACCAAGACTTAGAGGCAGACGGTGGCCTCAAGTCGTCGCACCAACTCTCTTCGTCAACCAGATCTACATGTGAAGGACCTAATTCCTCCTCATCAACTTGATCCGCCCCGATAGCCTAATCAAGCTCCTGTCAATGGAGAAGAACCGGGAGGCTCTCGACAAAGCCATTATGAATAACATCCTCTGCACGACCAAATCTCATTCCATAATCCTTCCAGCGACAACGGCCTCGCGAGGTCCCTGTGGGTCAAGAGATCTCTGTCAAATCATTAAAACCAGGACTGAGGCCTCCTGCTCAGAACACTAAGTGAACCAGATAAGCAATGCTCCCATAAGGCAGAGATCAAGACACTCCTTCTCTCACAGGGAGCGCACTGCAGAAAGAAGCCCGACTCATGAGAGTCAAAAGCATTTTGAGAGAAATAAAGAGAAAGAGGCCCCAATCACAAGAGACGAACTGGAAAACTTTAAGCTCGACATACACCGAGCAATCCAAGGCAGTCAATGTAATGCCCCAGGGTTCCCAATACCCGGAACTCGTGACACAAGCCAGAATCTTTCCTTCAAATGAGTCACAACACAACAAATCATAAGAAATTATAAACTTTTATTACATCAAATTGTTATTACAATGTCCATTGATTACAACAATTATAATTAATTAGTACAACATGAATATACAATAAAATAGGACAGTAACCTTCACTTGGATGCTTCCCGTGGCTTGAGTTCTCCCTCACACTCCCCAAACTGCAATCCTGCAACTAGAAAAATTGTGGGCATGTCAGTCAAATACAACTGACGCAATGCTATATACAGTTATCCTCTCTATGCCATAATATAGCGATTCCAAACCTCAACAACCAATATTTTATGCAAAGGAAAAACTGATGTCAAACCAGTGTCGATGCATGCCATGGCCTAATCTAATGCACAAAACAAAGAATGCACACGATGCACTTACTCTAGTGCAATTCATTTGGGAAACGTATACATCTCATACTACATACTTTCCCAAAATCAACTTCAATGAAAACGTATGCATCCCATACTACATACTTCCCAAAGAGTTGGCCTCTCCTGATTGTAGGGTTCGGTCCCTCGTCATGCATCATACTCTTGTACTTGTCTTATTCCTAATAGATTTACTGTGTCTGAGGAGGTTGCAATTATTTGGTCCTGTCCGTTATTGCAGACAATATAGTGGTGATCACATTTGCCACATGGTGTCCGGTGCTTGGACCCCACGACGAACTTACAGGTACAAACCCATACACCCATGACGTCAAGATCCACGAGATAGCAGCCCCATAGTCCGTTCGTGTCCACGCACATAAGAACATGACGGCCTCGAGGGTCAAATCCCTCTATCCGACAGGAGTTTCTCTCCCGTTTTTAGCCCGGCTCTTCAGGAATTAACAGATCGAGATACGGGATTCGTGATCTCAATACTTGAGAACCCAATCCGTATTCCTACGACAGGAAAAATACAATACCTGACTATGGTCTGCTGGTACTAGTGCAAGTCCTTACCAACCAACCAACAATCAATCTAGTCTGAGAACATAATCGCCTCAAAATACTAAAGTTAGATCAAACTAGAACCACATCTAAAAATGAGGTTAGTTACACAGTTATAACCCATTCATCCGATTTCCTTAATCTACGACTCTAGTCAATCTCTAATTCTCTTTCATTAACTCACTAGAAGTATGAATTATTAAGCGAGTCTAGGTCTATTTTATTTTAACCAATCCTCTTAGTTAGGCGATCTATCAAGTATTTCCTAGCCTTAACTTAGTAAACAACTTTCTTTATTATGATCACTAGGTAAATTCTACTTGTAGGCTCTTTTATTCAACATAACTCTTCTCTTCTTGAACTTAACCCAACCCACACTGAGGTCCAAACTTGGCTCTCAAGCCCGGCCCACAACATGGGCCCACAAAAACTGGCGAATCGACCATGTCAATCGCCACTGCCCATCACATTTGGAGTCGCACGCCACCTCGGCCCGAAGCAAGTTGCTGCTCCAGCTAATCATCGAGCTCCATGTCTTCCCAACAAATGGTAGCTCCAACGATGCTGGATTCCCCTCCTTAGACGGTAAGCATGTTGGCACCCGAGCCGTCATAACAACACGTACGAGGGTCACGTGTTCTTATCTACCCGCCACAAATTCTAACCATACGGACCAAGTCCTAGGGTCTCGCCATTCTATCAAGATGACCCTATGTAGTATCCCCGTATTTTTAAATATCATTTTAAAGATTTATAAATGAATTAAAATGATTTTTTGGAGATTTAATAAATATTTTTTCTGAAGATTTATCTTTTTACACGTGCAAAACACGTGCAAATATTTTCTTGAAGAGTTCAAAAGCCAGAATTTTTTGTGAAAAATCATTATTTATTGTTTGAGATTATTTGTGATTTTTCTAGATTTTTTTGATATATATTGGACCTATTTGCAAATATTACAAAAAGAATGGTCTTTTTGCAAAATTGTCATTTTGAGGGATGAAAGTGCAAAACTATTTTTCTGGACTTTTTAATCAGTGCCGGCTGGAAATAAAGTGTTTATTTTGTTTTTAAATCTCAATTGAATTGGTTTGATCAAGTTTCCAAGTATAGAGATCTATTTATGTAAAGATATATTTTAAAATGATTATTTTGCAAATGTGTTCAAAACCCCAATTCTCCTATTTCCGGCCTATTTAAAAGGTAAAGTGCAGCCGTCTTTCGCTACACAACACAAAGGTTTTATTATTTTTATTTTCTTGGATATTTAAAGAGGAGATCTTGGATTATTTGCAAAGGAGGGATTCTTCGTCTTGCTTTGTTAAATTCGTTTGATCTCTCCAACAAGGTGAGTGATGTAAATTATTTTGTTGTTTTGTTTTATGTATGTGGTATGTGGTGTTTCATCTATTAGAAAGCATGCTAGGGTTTGGTATAAATATGTATGTTGGATGGATGATAAAATTGGATCTTTGAGAAGAACCCTAATTGTTGTGAGTAGAATTGCATGTGGATGATTTTGGATTGTAGGAGAACCTAATATAAATTTTGAGTAAGCTATTTCTTTCGGATTTATTGCTGATTTGATTGAGTATGATGGATGTTATGCATTAATTGATTAAAGAAGAGATTTTTGGACTATTGGTGAGTTGGATGAATGCAACTTGACCATGTAAATGATAAATTTGCTTATGGATCAACTATTGAGAATAGTTGAGTTTGAATTTCAGGAATTTTGAGAATGAGTAATGGATTAAAAGACCATGTCTTGAGGATTTGAGTTGTGATGACTAAAATTAGGGATTGATACATTTTTTTGATTAAATTTGGGGATCTGTGATTTTGTGAAAGATTTCATTTGAATTTGGATTTACTCAAATACTAAGTTTGATATTTGAATATTTTGTTATTTTAGTTTATGGATTGGTGAAGTTTTCTTTGGTGCACGAACATGCACGAACGTTCTCATGAATATAGTATTTTTGTTGTTTTAGAAGAAATAGAGTTTTATGTGTTTCGAAGGATTTGACTATATCTCAACTTATTTTGGTAATGATATGTTTGGAATATAAAACAAAGTTATTTTGATGTATGATTTATTCTTAAAAACTCTAATTTTGATATATGTACACGTTCCTATTTTTATTTTGAAGAAGTTTTTCAAAAAGTTATTTTATCAATTCAAGTGGTTTTTTATGGATCCTTGTATATCCTATAAGTTGTATTTGATCATATCAGAAATATACTTTTTATAGATTTCGTTTCTCTAAGGTAAATCTTCGTATCGGTTGGATTATGCATAACCCAAATTGTAGTCTGTAGGTGAGGCAGTCGACTGGTATGTTTCGACAGTCGACCGTCGCTACTTGGCTGCTCTGTTTTCTCGTTTTCTTGAAATCTCTTGCAGAATGGTCGACTGAACCATTTCTCCAGTCGACTGTCTCTGCTCTGTTTTTGATATTTTCTCAAAGTGCTGGATTTTTTCTGGACAGTCGACTGGTGACTTTTACAGTCGACCGTCAACACTTAGAATTATTTTCTTAAAAAATATTGGATCTTCGCTCTGAACAGTCGATCGACTCTGGTTTGCAGTTGACTATTACTGATGTTTCTTGAGTTTTCCAGATGTTTTTTAAATGACTGATTCTTTAAAAGTTCTTGGATTTATAACTTACTATTCTAAATATTATTCTTTCTACAGAACATATGTTTTCAAGATATTTTATTATTGGATTTGGATTCTGAAATTTTATACAGATATGGATTTTGTTGACTGGAGAGGTTTCACCGTTTGATCGTTTTGACGATGGATTAGTGAGTTTTGGTCTTGTTGAGATCTCTAGGAGTTGAGTGGGAGTCCTGTGAATCGGCAAGTTGAGATTGTTGAGCTAGACCTGGGGAGTCTTGGTTTGGTTGTTGTTGAGTATTTAAGTCCGGCAGGATACACTAACTCTAGATATGAGAATTTTGTGTTTTTAATAATAACCAACTTAAGGACAGGCACTAGTGGGGATGTGATGGAACTTGGGAAACATAAGTATAGGCTCCTGGTTTTGTTAGTCCAACGGATGCGTTCCAGGACTGTTTGTTGTTATGTCTCGAGAGGACATTTGTGTGTTCGCGTGTCGAGGGTCTGTAGACCTATTCACGGAGCATACAGGGTGCATTCGCGTGTCGGGGGTTGGGAGGCCTATTCATGGAATGTACCTGGTGTATCTGCACGTCGAGGGCCTTGCAAGCCTATTCGTAGGGTACACGGGGTTGGGAGATGATTCTCCGGTTGTTTTTGAGCTATCTTACATGATGCTTGCGCGTCAGGGCTGTGGTGCCTATTCACGGAGTATTCTGGATCTTGTTTTCCATCACTGTAGTAGGATTAGTTGCATAACGAGGGGTTATCCCTATAAGTAGAGATCGTTAAGGGCTTGCACCGGACCTATGAACTATGGAATGCATAGAATCCGACAAGTATGCATTAGAAAGTCAGCATATAGAGCTTGTGTTTTCTTGACTTGGTTTTATGCTTGTGTTTTTCTTTTTTTTCTACACTTGACACTTAGTCTAGAATCACTGGACGTTTTCATGAATTACTAATTATTATCTTATATTTCCTTGATGTTTTCATGCTTTATTTATTTGTTATTTCTCATTTCATTTATTCTTACTGTTAATATGTGTTATTGATGACTTAGTGTTTTATGATTAATTATGTTGCTTGTTTTATGTCATTCACACCGTTATGGCTGACCCCTTTAGTTTTGGGAGTTAGGGTTATCTCTAGCCTCATGTTTTACAGGTTATTGTTGCTTAGAGATTGGGGTTTGGATGCTTGAGATAAATTAATGTAATAGAGCTTTTGTGTAAATTTTATAAGAAGAAGTGTTGTAAAAAGAAAGTCTGTAATTCAAGGTGTTTTTTATTCTGCTGTGTTGTAAATGATTGTTGTAACAAAAGTTAAAATAAAATTATCTGTGTTTTTGGGCTATGTGTACTATTACAATTGAAGTTGATGCTGGGAATTGTGCCACGTATTTCTAAGATATTATATTGGAAATTCGGGGCGCTACAGATTTTAGTATCAGAGCATGCTTAAATAGTAATATTAGACATAGTATGAAAAACCAACCTAGGTGTGGACATTAGAGCATGAGTACCTAGGTGTGGACATTAGAGTGTTAGTATCACATAGAGTTAAAACATGATGTTTGGTTTGGGGTATGGTTGAGGTTTTCCCATAGGGTAATGATATGGATGTGAACTGTGTTGTGGTGGTTTTCCTTGGTCATATCCTTTCTAAGGAGGGAGTGGCCGCTGTCCTCGGAAGGTTGAAGCAGATTGTGGAAGGTCAGAGTTGGATGCAGGAGTGCAGAGGTTGTTGCAGCTGGTTTCCAATGCCAAGTTATCAGAGTTATGCAGCGGAAAGTTGTTTTTCTGAACTCTTTGCATGATTGTGTTCCTTCTATATGTTTATATTTCTTTTGTTGGAATGTATTCTCTTGCGTGATTGTATTTCTTGAGCTATGTTTTCATTTATGAGATTTTAATTTCTTGCTTATTTTTTGTTTGGACCCTATTAGCAGTAATTCTGAGGACAGAACTCTTCTAAGGAGGAAGTGATGTAGTACCCCGTATTTTTAAATATCATTTTAAAGATCTATAAGTGAATTAAAATGATTTTTTGGAGATTTAATAAATATTTTTCTGAAGATTTATCTTTTTACACGTTCAAAATACGTGCAAATATTTTCTTGAAGAGTTCAAAACCCAAAATTATTTTGTGAAAAATCATTATTTATTATTTGAGATTATTTGTGATTTTTCTAGATTTTTTTGATATTTATTGGACCTATTTGCAAATATTACAAAAAGAATGGTCTTTTTGCAAAATTGTCATTTTGAGGGATGAAAGCGCAAAACTATTTTTCTGGACTTTTTAATCAGTGCCGGCTAGAAATAAAGTGTTTATTTTTTTTTAAATCTCAATTAAATTGGTTTGATCAAGTTTCCAAGTATAGGGATCTATTTATGTAAAGATATTTTTTAAAATAATTATTTTGCAAATGTGTTCAAAACCCTAATTCTCCTAATTTCGGCCTATTTAAAAGGTGAAGTGCAGCCTTCTTTCACAACACAACACAAAGGTTTTATTATTTTTATTTTCTTGGAGATTTAAAGAGGAGATCTTGGATTCTTTGCAAAGGAGGGATTCTTCGTCTTGCTTTGTTATATTCGTTTGATCTCTCCAACAAGGTGAGTGATGTAAATTGTTTTGTTGTTTTGTTTTATGTATGTGCTATGTGGTGTTTCATCTATTAGAAAGCATGCTAGGGTTTGGTATGAATATGTATGTTGGATGGATGATAAAATTGGATATTTGAGAATAACCCTAGTTGTTGTGAGTAGAATTGCATGTGGATGATTTTGGATTGTAGGAGAACCTAATATAAATTTTGAGTAGGCTATTTCTTTCGGATTTATTGCTGATTTGATTGAGTATGATGGATGTTATGCATTAATTGATTAAAGAAGAGATTTTTGGACTATTGGTGAGTTGGATGAATGCAACTTCGCCATGTAAATGATAAATTTGCTTATGGATCAACTATTGAGAATAGTTGAGTTTGAGTTTCAGGAATTTTGAGAATGAGTAATGGATTAAAAGACCATGTCTTGAGGATTTGAGTTGTGATGACTAAAATTGGGGATTGATACATTTTTTTGATTAAATTTGGGGATTTGTGATTTTGTGAAAGATTTCATTTGAAGTTGGATTTACTCAAATACTAAGTTTGATATTTGAATATTTTTTTATTTTAGTTTATGGATTAGTGAAGTTTTCTTTGGTGCATGAACATGCACCAATGTTTTCATGAATATAGTATTTTTGTTGTTTTAGAAGAAATAGAGTTTTATGTGTTTCGAAGGATTTGACTATATCACAACTTATTTTGGTATTGATATGTTTGGAATATAAAACAAAGTTATTTTGATGTATGATTTATTCTTAAAAACTGTAATTTTGATATATGCACACGTTCCTGTTTTTATTTTGAAGAAGTTCATCAAAAAGATATTTTATCAATTCAAGTGGATTTTGATTGGTTTTTATGGATCCTTGTATATCCTATAAGTTGTATTTGATCATATCAGAAATATACTTTTTATAGATTTCGTTTTTGTAAGGTAAATATTCGTATCGGTTGAATTATGCATAACCCAAATTGTATTCTGTAGGTGAGGCAGTCGACTGGTATGTTTCGACAGTCGACTGTCACTACCGGGCTGCTGTGTTTTCTCGTTTTCTTGAAATCTCATGCTGAACAGTCGACTGAACCATTTCTCCAGTCGACTGTCTCTGCTCTGTTTTTGATATTTTCTCGAAGTGCTGGATTTTTGCTCTGGACAGTCGACTGGTGACTTTTACCGTCGACCGTCAACACTTAGAATTATTTTCTTAAAAAATGTTGGATCTTCGCTCTGGACAGTCGACCGACTCTGGTTTGCAGTCGACTGTAAATGATGTTTCTTGAGTTTTCCAGATGTTCTTTAAATGATTGATTCTTTAAAAGTTCTTGGATTTATAAATTACTATTCTAAATATTATTCTTTCTACAGAACATATGTTTTCAAGATATTTTATTATTGGATTAAGATTCTGAAATTTTATAAAGATTTGGATTTTGTTGACTGGAGAGGTTTCACCCTTTGATCATTTTGACGATGGATTAGTGAGTTTTGGTCTTGTTGAGATCAATAGGAGTTGAGTGGGAGTCCTGTGAACCGGCAAGTTGAGATTGTTGAGTTAGACGTGGGGATTTTGGTTTGGTTGCTGTTGAGTATTTAAGTCCGGCAGGATATACTAACTTTAGAGATGGGGATTTTGTGTTTTTAATAATAACCAACTTAAGGACAGGCACTAGTGGGGATGTGATGGAACTTGGAAAACATAAGTATAGGCTCCTGGTTTTGTTAGTCCAACGGATGCGTTCCAGGACTGTTTGTTGTTATGTCTCAAGAGGACATTTGTGTGTTCGCGTGTCGAGGGTCTGCAGACCTATTCATGGAGCATGCAGGGTGCATTCGCGTGTCGAGGGTTGGCAGGCCTATTCACGGAATGTACCTGGTGTATCTGCACGTCGAGGGCCTTGCAAGCCTATTCGTGGGGTACACGGGGTTGGGAGATGATTCTCCGGTTTTTTTGAGCTATCTTACATGATGCTTGCGCGTCGAGGGCTGTGGTGCCTATTCGCGGAGTATTCTGGATCTTGTTTTCCATCACTGTAGTAGGATTAGTTGCATAACGAGGGGTTATCCCTATAAGTAGAGATCGTTAAGGGCTTGCACCGGACCTATGAACTATGGAATGCATAGAATCCGACAAGTATGCATTAGAAAGTTAGCATATAGAGCTTGTGTTTTCTTGACTTGGTTTTATACTTGTGTTTTCCTTTTTTTTCTACACTTGACACTTAGTCTAGAATCACTGGACGTTTTCATGAATTATTATTTACTATCTTATATTTCTTTGATGTTTTCATGCTTTACTTATTTGTTATTTCTCATTTCATTTATTCTTGCTGTTAATACGTGTTATTGATGACTTAGTATTTTATGATTAATTATGTTGCTTGTTTTATGTCACTCACATCGTTATGGCTGACCTCTTTAGTTTTGGGGGTTAGGGTTATCTCTAGCCTCATGTTTTACAGGTTGTTATTGCTTAAAGATTGGGGTTTGGATGCTTGAGATAAATTGATGTAATGGAGCTTTTGTGTAAATTTTGTAAGAAGAAGTGTTGTAATTCAAGGTCATTTCCAGTCACTACGATCATCATTCAACAAGCAAAGAACAAACATAGAGATTAGAAACATCCACCTTGTAGTGTTTCTTGTAGTTGAAATGGCTTGGTCTAGCTCCGTAGGGTTTGTTGTAGTTGAAATGGCTTGTTCTAGCTCCTCTTGAATCACCCCTCCAAGCTTGGCTTGTTCTTCTCCTCTTAATCTCTTTCCCTAGCTCTCCTTCTCTCTTTCTCTTGAAAACTTCATTATTTTAGAGGATGGGAGGGTGAGGGAGAGTTAAATAAAGAAGAGAAGTGAGAGGATTGCTTGAGATGACAAGGAAATGGTTTTTGCAAAAGCACGTGCTTATCCCTCCTCTTCTCATTGAATGGCCGGCCTATCTTGGGGGTCATTTTATTTTTTATTTTTTGTTTTGTTTGTTATGTTAGTCCAATTTAAGCCCAAACACAAAAACACACATATATACCCATATATTTGTATGTCAAACTAGTTATGAATAAATATAATAATTTCAATCATAAGAAAAAATATTTTTTTTATTAATAGTAGAATTTAGTTTAGGTACAAATCATAAAAAAAATTGGGTGTTACAGTCAAGGTCAGGGCCGACCCTTAAAACAAGAAGAATCAAGTTTTGGATGTTTTTTAGGTAAATCAAATTGTGGATGCAAGTCGGTGATGCAGATCTATGCACTCCGAGGAGCTGCGAATATTGTAAAGGCTTTGAAGGTGAAAGGGATCCATGACGGGCCCGTGGTTTACGAGTCCAATTATGTTATGGTGACCGTCAATTTGAACAAGGAGACTATTTTTTTGGGTTATTCTGACTCGGAGGATAGCCAGAGAGCGGAAATGCCGGAAGATCTGAAGGTTGTGGATGCGAGGTGCATGATGTACGTTGGGAACACGAAGGAGATGATGTCTGTGATGTCTGTGCTTAGTCCTGATATGAGGGCACTGGTTGACGAGGACATGAGGAATGCAGGTATAGCATATTCATTTCACATGTTATTGAATTGGTTATTGTCATCCAACATGCAATTCGATATGCTATACGTGCAGGTTGCTAAAGAGGAATGCAGGTATAGCATATTCATTTCACTTTAGCAACCTACAACCAAGCACATTCAAAGTTCAACACGATCAAAGCTTTCCTGCATACATATATATTTAATTCGATATGGTGTACAATGCCACCGATGTGCTCATTTGCCGAGCATTCCCTGAAACTTTAAAAGGATCGGCAAGGGAATGATACTCTCGCCTCACTCCAGGCTCGATATTCACCTTCGACCTGCTTGAGGAGCTCTTCATAACGCACTTCATTACCAGCTGCAAGGCTGAAAAAATAAGTGCTTCCCTGTTGGAATTAAAAAAGAAAAGACGAAGAACTGCTGAAAGACTTTTCAAATGCTTCACTGCCGAAGCAAGGTTCATCTCATCCTTAGACTCATCAGTGGCGGCTGCCACTGTTCACCACAATGTCACTCATAAAGAACTATAGGCATCCCTCACCAAGAAGCCTCCAAGAGATTTCACTGAGCTCTTGGAAAGGAGCAACAAGTACATCAGGGCTGAGGAAGTCTTTTATCCACAAGTCAAGAAAGAGTCACCTTCCGTAACACACAGAAGAACACAAGCCAGGCAGGCCCCAAGAAGTTTCACAAAAACACCACAGGCCAACGCATCCCTCCTCCAACACCATGCTTTGACAAATTCACTCCCCTGAATGCAAGTGTGTCTGCCATCCTCATGACAATTGAAAAAGACGGAATAGTCAAGGGCATGTGTATCCCCGTGTCATTTTCTAAAAAAGATCTAGAAGAAGTCAAGACACCTCATTGCGACGAATTGGTCGTAAGCCTTTGCATGGAAAATCATGAGGTATGGCACATCCTAGTAGACAACGACAGCTCTGTAAGTTTCCTCTATCCTCTTCATGGACACATTTGATGCTTCAAGCTCCCATGGGACAGGCTCAGGCCAGTCGGATAAACACTCCACAGCTTCTCAGGTGCGCCTATTCAAGTTGAAGAAATTATCACGTTAGACATGACAACAAGAAAAGCCCCCGCAACTCGAACAGAGGCATTAGACTTCATGGTTGTCAACATCAAAGTTGCGTATGACGCCATATTTGGCCACCCAGGCCTAGTAGCTTTACATGCAGTCACCTCCTCATTGCACATGAAGATGAAATTCCCCACGTCATCAGGCGTGGGTCAAGCTGTAGGAAGCCAAAAGGCAACGTGAGCATGCTGTACTGCCATAATTTGGGGCTCTGTTCTTCAACTTGATGCCATCGAACTACCACCAGAAAGAAGTCAGGCAAACTCAAAGCCCGTAGATGAATTAAAAGAAATCCCTTTCTCTCAAGAAAATCAAACCAAGAGTTTTCATGTGAGCAAGCCTCTTCCTCTCCTAGTCAAGGATTGCCTCATTGCATGCATATAAAGGAATCAAGACTTGTTGACCTGGACTGCAGCCGACATGCCAGAAATTCCTGGAGACCTAATCATGCATCATCTTAGTGTGAGTCTGTATGCCAAGCCTGTTTTGCAACTGCGCCGCAAATTTTCTCCAGAGAGGCTATTGACAGTCAAAGAAGAAGTCGACAAACTCCTAGACGCAATCTTCATCTAAGAAGTTAACTAACCAAAGTGGTTAACATATGTGGTGATGGTTTAGAAAGCTAATGGTAAGTGGAGAATGTGCATTGACTTTACAGATCTTAACAAGGCTTGTCCGAAAGACTCGTTTCCTCTCCCCAGCATAGATACACTGATCGATGCCACGTAGGGTTATAAACTCCTAACTTTTATGGATGCATTTTTTCGGTATAATCAGATCCAAATGTTTACACCTGACACCCTAAAGACATCTTTCATCACAAATCAGGGTCTACACTGCTATCGAGTTATCACTTTTGGTCTAAAATATGTTGGCACTACTTATCAACGCCTGGTAAATAAGGTCTTCAAGAGTCAAATCGGAAGGAACATGGAATTATACGTGGATGATATGTTAGTCAAAAGTCTCCAAAAGGAAGACCACATCACCGACCTCCAAGAAGCATTCGAAGAATTATGCAAGCATAACACGCATCTGAGTCCTACAAAATGCGGTTTTGGTGTATCATTTGAAAAATTCTTTGGGTACATGGTTAGTCAAAGGGGAATCGAAGCCAATCCCAAGAAGATCTAAGCAATTCGCAACATAGCTCCCCAGCCATGGTCAAAGAAGTGTATAAACTCATCAGCTGCTTGGCCGCCATCGGCCGATTCCTCTCTAAGTCTTGGGAGAAATGTCTGCATTTTTCAAAATTCTATGAGGTGCGAAATGTTTCGAGTGGTGAGAAGAACAGCATATCGCCTTTGAATAACTCAAAGCATACCTCATCAACCCTTCGCTCCTGAGCAAGCCCGAGCTGGGTGAAACCCTTTACCTCTACTTAGCTACCTCCGACCATATTCTCAGTGTCGTCCTAGCCAGAGAAGAAGACAGGGTTCAGAAACCAATCTACTATGTTAGAAAGGTACTCCATAATGCAGAACTCTCTTACGCGAAGATAGAATAGATGGCTTATGCGCTGGTCATAGCTGCTCGAAACCAGGTGCATTCCATATGTGTCCTCACCGATCAACCACTCAAGCAAGTGTTCCACAAACCTGAAAGTTCTAGAAGATTAATGAAGTGGTCCATTGAACTGAGTCAACACGACATTAGCTACCAACCGAGAATGGCCATCAAGGCACAGGCCTTAGCCCAATAAGTTTACTCTCCAATACTCATGGCAATTTCCCCGCATCCAACAATGAAGCTGAATATGAAGCATTAATTGCCGATCTCCGGTTAGAACGTGAAGCAGGATCGCGAAGAATCGAGATGTTTAGCGACTCCCAGTTAGTCGTCAACCAAGTTCAAGGTGAGTATGAAGCCAGGGACGACTGCATGGCCAAGTACTTGTCACAAGTGAAGAAACTCTTCGCCACATTCAGAGAAGCTAAAATCACTCACATTCCCCTAGAGCAAAATGGGCAAGCCGATGCCCTCTCCAAGCTTGCTTCCTTATCTCTCGATGGGTATGATCACACGGTCCTCATTAAGGTCCTTCTCAAACCAAGCATCAAGGAGGAAGAGTTGGAGCCCAAAGATTGTTGGATGAAGCTCATAATCGATTTTCTCGACAAGGAATCCTCGTTGAAGATCGCAAAGAGGCAAGAAAGATTCAGACAAGGACTAAAAGATACACTCTCGTGGTGAAACGCCCCAAGCCCCACTTAGATGCGCACGCGACTACGCATGCACGCACACACGAAAAACAGATCCTAACAATGGCCTACCACAGGCTTGCCTCACAAAAGGTGTCATGACTAGTAGGTACCCCTTGATCTTAGGCAACTATTATATATACACACACAATCCTGACTCACCTTTCATGTGGGAGTAAATCACCACCACCTACCATGAACACAATGGACCCATAGTAATTAATTCATTCTTTTCTATAGGATCCAACCACACACTACCACTACTATAGACCAATATGTATATACATACCATATATATACATATTCTTCAACTACGGGGTATTACACGTGGAGGGAATCCTGTACAGATGATCATATACTATAGTTGACAGTAGGCCTTACTTAAGATGTCTCACTCCAGAAAAAGCGCAGTACACCATGAAAGAACAACATGAAGGAATTGGCAGCTGGCATCAAGAGGCCAGATCTCTTGCACGAAAGATTCTCAATCATGGGTATTATCGACCCATGCTGCTCAGTGACGCGCAAGAATATGTTTGCCAGTGCAACCCCTGTCAGAAGCATTCAGCCATTAAGCATGGACCTCAAGCAATCCTCAGTTCTATGTCAAGCTATCCCTTTTGCGATGTGGGGAATAGACTTGCTTGGACCAATTTTGCCAGCAGCCGGCCGAAGAATTTTCCTAGTGGTTGCCATCGAATACTTCACAAAGTTGGTCAAAGTAGAGCTGCTAGCAACTATCACATAACCGAAAATTCAATAGCTCTTTTGGAAGAATATCATTTGCAGATTTGGGATTCCCCGTATATTGGTCTTTGAAAATGGCACGCAATTCACCGGGAAAACCTTCTGCCAATTTTGCACTGACTTAGGGATCACTCAGTGCTTCTTATCTGTCTCACATCCTAGACCAGAGGCCAAGATGAAAATGCAAATCAACAAATTCTAGATGGCATCAAGAAGAGGCTAGGAGAAGCGACAAGATCACTATGGGTTGAAGAATTGCCAAGTGTACTGTGGACCTACAGAACCACGAAGCGAAACCCAACAGGGGAATCGCCGTTCAACCTCTCCTATGGCTCGGAGGCACTCATCCCCTTAGAAGTCGGACTACTGTCTCCTTGCCTCCTTTCTTTCAATGAAGAGCAAAACTTTAACAACCTCTGATCCAATCTCTGCATCATTGAAGAGGTATGAGAAAAATTATCCATACGGAGGAACATTTACCAGTAGACTGTCGAGAAGTTTTATAACAAGAGAGATCGCCCAACCAATCTGAAAGATTGTCTTGCACAAATTCAAAATCTCTGACCCACAACTAATGGGAAAGCTCGCACAAAACTAGGAGGGGCCGTACAAGGTCTCTCAAGTGATTTTCTCAGGATCATGTCGACTTGAGGACCTGGGGGGGAAGAAGATACCCCGAACTTGGAATGTCGAGAACCTCATGAAGTACAATGAGAGCGTCTGAAACGCCCTCCTTTGACAGTAGAACTTTGAAAATTTGCAAAAGAGGCTAGCTACTAGAGTAGCCATTTAGTTTATTTTTCTCTTCAATAAAGACCGCTTTCACTACCGACCATTGCATGTAATAAATGCCAGCCACTAGACCAGATCTTTAGTTTATTTCTTAAGAAAAGTTAGCCAGTTTGTTTTAAATATATAGTTCAATTTTATGGAAGCAAACAATGAGTTGAACGCCAAACTTATATCTAGAATGGTACCAAAAAGTCGTTAAAAGCTCCCTATATGATGGATTTGGATTCCATACCAATGACTCGAAGTTACTCTAGCAATTTGAAACAAAGCAAGTTCAGAGTGTTTCGCCATTTAATCTGCTCCTGCAATCTGTTAATACCTCGACGACAGGTTCGGAGTCCATACCCATGGCTCAATGTTACTCTAGCAACTTGCGACAAACCAAGTTCAGAGGTCAACTCACTATTCAATCTGCTCCTACAACCTGTTAATACCTAAAAAAGTAAGTTCAGAATCCTTACCCATGGCTCATAGTTACTTTAGCAACCTACAACCAAGCACATTCTGAGTTCAACACGCAATTCGATATGTTCCTGAAACTAGTTAAAATTCCTTAATGACATATTAGAGGTCCAAAATCGTAGATTACAGTTACTCCAATAAAACTTGCAAAAACAACACTTGGAGTTCAACTCACCACTCGATGTCACTCACAATTCGTTGGAAGATCCATATAGCAAGTTTGAAAAATAACTCTCCCTCAGAGTTACTCCTACAACTAGCTAAACACCCATACAACAAGTTTGGAAAATAACTCTCCCTCGGAGTTGCTCCAACAACTAGCTTGGTACAAGACGGATAAGTTTTAAACTCTGTCAAAAATTACACACACAATCGACAGTTCGTTAGCTATACACAACAAATTTTAGGCCTTGTTCTTTAGCTACAAAGAACCCAATCAGCGATCCATCAATCTCAACAACAAGCTGCACAATAAGGATCAAACATATAAAAAGAACTCTTCAAACCAAAGAACTGTCGCAAATCTATGTATTCAAATCCAGTGCCACTACAAATATTTACAAGGAAAAAACTATGAGCCATACTACAAGCATCAAACTACAATGAGTCTATAAGTGAAAGAATCATTACAAAGGCATTCTAAGATGTTAAGCGGCATAGTAACTGTAGCGTCCCGAATTTCTAATATGATATCTTAGAAAATACGTGGCACAATTCCCAGCATCAACTTCAAATGTAATATTAAACACAGCCAAATACCAATAAAATTTTCAACTTTCATTACATTAATCTTTACTTAGCATAGCAGAATACAATACACCTTAAATCACAATTCTCTTTTATTTAACACTTTCTTTTACAATTACATGAGTCATTACATCACTTGAACTCAAGCATCCAAATCCGAGCTATAAGAAATCACCTATAAAATATAAGGCTAGAGATAACCCTAACCTCCAAAACTAAAGGGGTCAGCCATAAAGGTGTGAGTGACATAAAAACAAACAATATAAGTTAAGCATAGATTCATGAACAACATGTAATAAACAAGAATACATAAATGTGACGTAGGAAGGAAACATGAAAACATCAAGTGAAGTGTCAAGTGGAGAAAACAGGAAAACACATGCATGAAACCAAGTCAAGAAAACACAATTCTATATGTTGACTCTCTAATGCATACTTGTCGAAGTCTATGCATCCCACTCTACATAGGTCCGGTGCAAGCCCTTAACGTCTCCACATTATAGGGTTTTATCCCCCGCTATGCAACTAATCCTAACACGATGACTACTACGAGATAAAGATAAACTGTGAGTATTAGCCCATGCCCCGATAATTCCGGAGGTCAATCTCTATCCACAGATAATTCCGGAGACTATTTCACTCACACCTGGGAATCTTCGAGAATACCCCACACCGCAAGCAATGGCACCTCATCACACGAATACCACATGTGCGTCGCCTCGACCCCGATAATTCCGAAGATCAATCCCCCACCACAGGTAATTTCGGAGACTATTTCACTCACACCTGGATAATTCCGGGGATTATCTCACAACGCAAGCCATACTAAGGTCCATACCATGTTCTCGTTCATCATATCCCCACTAGTGCCTGTCCTTATCATTTTTTTGGTTATTTAATTACTTGACGAATCTCCTAGAGTTGGTGTACCCTACTGGACTTAACTCAAACAACTAATCAACTAAATGCCTCAACAGGCCCAAACATAAATATCTCAACTGCCGGTATACTAAGGTCAGACGCACCCTCTAGAGACTCACACTCAAATATCCAAACCAATCTTCCAATATGAATTGCTCAGTCAAAACAATTTGAAAACATATGTTCAGTAGAAGATAAAGTATAGAATAGTAAGTTATAGATTAAAACATTTACAGAATAAATCATTTGAAAGAACGTTCGAAAATATAAAGATACATCAGTACCAATCGACTATAGACAAGCGTAAGTCGACTGTCCAGAAAGAGAATTCCATGGTTTTTAAGAAAATAATTCTAAGTATAGCAGTCGACTGTAAAGGGTATAGGTCGACTGTCCAGAAAGAAAAATTACAATAACTTCGAGAAAATAATTCTCAGTACCAGTCAACTGTAAAAGTCATCAGTCGACTGTCCAGAATGAATTTTCAAGAAAATCTAGAGAACATAGTAGCCGGGTCGTGTCGGTCGACTGAGAAGTCATACCAGTCGACTGTCGACCTACAGACTGCATACTTTTGGTTGTGCACATCTCAACCGATACGTAGTTTTACTTAATGAAAACAATTTCCACGAAAAGCTTATTTCTTATATGATCAAATACAACTTGTAGGACATATAATAGTCCATAAAACTAAATCAAAACTACTTGAATTTATAAAAATAAAGATTTTGTTGATTTCTTTCGATTAAAACTTGGATTGTGCATATAGTCAAAAATAGAGTTTCTTAAAATCAATTACTCATTGAAATTGCTTCGTAATCAGATCCAAATCGTATCAATACCAAAATCTCAAGAAAATCCCCATTTTGGGTATATTCATCAAACTCAATCCAATTTATCTCAAATTCAAATCTCAAGACATGATCTCCTAATTCATCAGTCTTTCTGAACATTTCCTCAATCTCAATCACCATTATAACTCATACACATAATCAGTTTATAACATTGCCATATCCAGTTTCATTCAACCAATACTCCAAAGTAATAAAAATCTCATCTTAATTAGGTTTAAGTGTAAAATCTACCATATCCAATCAATCCAACATTGATCCAAAAGAGATGGACTACCCACATACAATTTTATTTACAAACAACTATGGTTTCACAAGATCCAATTTTTCATCCATCCATCCAATTCATAATGTGCATATTTCTATTCAAACATGCTTTCTAGCAATAAAATTCAACATCCAAGATCCATTAAAACATTCATAGATCAAACAACCAAATTATACCACTCACATACATAAAACAAAACAACAAAATCACTCACATGCAAAATATACAAAGCAAAACAAACAAGTTACTCACCTCAAATGAAGAAATCTTGATAAGAAAGCCTTTCTTTTGCGAAATCCAAGATCCTCTCCTTAATCCTCCAAAAAATAATAAACCTTTGTGTTGTGCAACGAAAGACGGCTGCACTTCTCTTAAATAGTCCGGAATAGAAGATTTAGGGTTTTCAAACACATTTGCAAAATACCCCCCTTGAAAATATAACTTTACATAATGGATCCCTATACTTGGAAACTTGATAAAATCAATTAAATTGAGATTTAAAAGCAAAATAAACTCCTTGTTTCCAGTCAGCACTGTTTGAAAGTCCAGAAAAAATAGTTTTGCACTTTCACCCCTCAAAATGACAATTTTGCAAAAAGATCCTTCTTTTTCTTAATATTTGCAAATAGATACAATAAATATCAGAAAAATATAGAAAAATTACAATTAAATCCCAAATAATAAATGATGATTTTCCATAAAGAAATTTTGGCTTTTGAACTTCTTAAGAAAATATTTGCACGTGTAAAAAGATAGATTTCCAGAAAAATATTTATTAAATCTCCAAAAATCATTTTAATTCATTTATAAACCTTTAAAATAATATTTAAAAATACGGGGTACTACAGTAACTATGCAATATGACCTACAAATTGTCCTTCCAGCTCCACGGGTAAGGAATGTTATTCTTGTAACACCCCGAATTCCAAAATACAACTGAATCCGAAGTTCCACAGGATCTTTATACTTCTTTCGTACAATTTTACAAGGAAACAAAAACTTTTCTTTCATCAGAGTTACATTACACATGTACATTGTCACAGTGGAAGCAATTTTACAATAATTTACATGAAACAACATTTAAAACGATCTTGAGCAGTATGTATACTTCAATTTGTCAAGCATCTTTACCCTGCATATAAAACCGTGGGCGCATCAATTCATTCAACTGACGAAATATTATACGCGGCCATCCTCTCTATGCCGGAAATAGTATAACGATTCTCAATACTTAGCAAACCACAAACTTGTCACAAACAAAGCTAAAGGGACTATCCTATTGATGTCGTGTTGTGAATATGCACTTAGTCCTCAATGCAATTATTTGTATTATATGACACTAATGCGCACTTGTTCAGAGTCTATGCAGCCCATACTACATAGCTCCGAGGGCAAGCCCTTAACTGTTCTTCATCTTGTAGGGTTCATTCCCTCGTCATGACTTAATCTACTATTGTAACTACGGTAAGTATCCTATATATTTTCTGACCTACGAACTCATGTCTAGGCGCCCTGGAGGGAATCCCAACGCACTGATACATGACTCATCATGCAGGCATCCTGTGGTAATTCAGCTCCTACCATAGACATGAAACCACCCGCAGTCGTCAAACACCCCACGAGCATCGCCACCGGGACGGTACTCTGAAGCAGTATCCACGCCCTATCAAGACGCATCATGGGATATCCTGTGAATACTCTCACGCCGCCAATCCAATGGCCCTCATACTCAATGTTTTTCTCTTACTTTCATAACATCTTTACTATGTATCTAATCCTTAATTTAATTGAATCATGAATAAAATCAACCCTTAGAATATAGCACTCCCACTATACCGTTCTTATTCATTTAATTCACATGACCCAAACCTTGGTCTTCTCATTTCAAATATCATTTCCACAATTCTTTTATTGCCGGCATAAGGCTTGGCTATACCCTAATTCTCAATTTCAACTCATAATTACAATATCGAGCTTTTCATACTCATATGGTCTTTTCATGATTAATCACAATTCATGTTTCATGAGCATAGCATTCATATATTCACATCTTTCATAACTCATCACAATCAATAATTCAACTTCACGTGCAATTTATGTGTAAGAATAAATTTCAACTAATAGTGACCAATAATTCATGTATTCCACAAATCTATTTTTCTCACTTCAGAATCTTACTACAAACACAAATTAGGAGTCCAATTAATTACACTAATCATACTTTCAAAATTTCCTCATTTCTAATTTTTCATCTTTATAACTCAAAAATTTCCCATTTATTTTTCCTTTATTTAAAAAAGACAATTTGATTCCGAAAAGAAGTCCTTTCTTGCAAAAACCCCAATTTCTTAATCACACTTTATCAAAAATTATATAAATTTTTCTAATAAAGTTCTAATAATTTTCAGTAATTAATCTGTATTTTTTTCCAATTTTTATTTATTTTTAAAACTCAATTAAGTCAAAAATCCACAAATTTTTTTTTTTAAACTCAAACCCCCAACCGGATTCGAACCCACAACCAGCGGTGAAACAGACAGCGCACAAGACCAACACACCAAAGTCGCCAGTCGATATAACTAGGGGTTATAATCCCTATGCATTCATTCTCGGCAAGTTGGGTTTTTAACAAAAATAAAAATAAAAACAAAGCCACAGTATGGAACCCAAGACCTCCGACAACTGTAGCGACCAAAGCTCTTCCGACCAGTTGGTCTAAGTGGACATATCGATTTGAAAATAATTGAACTGGGTTTTGATCTTACTCTCTGTTCATAACTATGATTCAAAAATTTCCAAAACAAAATTGTCTCTTCTTTTGAAAAAAAAATTTCCAGAATAAAACTACATTCAATTCTACAGTAACTAGTATTTTTAAGGGTATTTTTAACTCTTTAAAACATATATTTTAGCCTTAGTTTGTATTTTATGAACACAATTTCGACATTTGAAAACTAAAGCATACTTCTTCATAATTAAAAATAGTTTCCCACAAAAATCACTACATTAATGTTCTCTTACTTATTGACAACTATAATATTTTAGAACACAAAAAACATCTTTCTTAGTGAATAAAACTTCTATTTTACCAACTAATTTACACATAATGCATTCAATCATTTGTTTGCAAAAACAATCTTTTCATTTATTCTAACATTCATAAGGCACATAAAAAAATTGGAGAATTCTACTACAACAATTAGCAATCATCTCTTAATAATTCATTCCATCAATTCATCTCTAATATACCATTCTACTTTACTACTTTAATTAACAATCATGGTTCCAATCTCTTACTAGTTAATCCACATAATTGCAATTAAAACATATCTAGCATGCATTCTAATATTAGGAGCAATGAGAAACATTCACTTTCAACCATGATTAATAAATCTAGCAACCAAATTAACACACATCTAATAGTTTATCGATTCTCCTCTAATTAGGCAAACATGGATTTCATTTCAACTAATTTCTCTTTAATAACTTATTCAATTCATTCCTAATATGATTTCTACTTTAGAAGTCATGAGAAACACCCACCTCTTTGCAGAAAAGCCAATTAAAAGCTCCTAGAGTTCCCTAGAATGCGAGAGAGTGCCTTCTCCTCCTAGATTGCAATGCAAAATCTCTTCCTCCTTGCTTCCTTGCCAAAACCAAGAGCTCCTAGTGTGGGGATTGAATGGGCCGGCCTCCAATGTAGGACACACACACACTCACATTCACTATAATATATTTCGCCTATATAGTTTTCTTTCTTTCAATAGTTTCTTAGTGTAGAATACAAATAGATAGGGGGTATTTATACTAATTCTATGATGGATTAGAGGGCTAGGATTCATTAGATAGTTAAAGGATGGATGGTCAGGATAGGAGGGGAAGTTGTAGCAACCACCCACACTCACATAACTACCCATGCACACACACACCCACTCTCCATGACTCCCATGCACAATTCGGCCTCACATGGTGTGCATTGCACACTACATGCATGCACGTGCCCCCTAGTACCCCATATTTGAAGTTTGTATAATTTTTAATTAATCATTTGTTCACATTTTGTGTCTACATGACAAGTGTGACCATTTAATTGATTAATTAAATTTGTGGGCTTCACAAATAGTGGGCTCAGATTTGTGGGCCAAAATAATAAAATACTGAATTATTAAAGTGGGCTCAACTAAGAAAATAGTGTTTTAGGCTTTAAAAATAGGCTTTTAGAAAAATAAAGGAAAGGAAAATAATTGTTCAAACTAAAAAAATGAAATTTTATATATAAAAATAAATAATTAAATATACATACGAAATTTGCACGTGCACAACACGTGAAAATCAGCATTTCTATTAAAATGAAAGTTTAGGGTATTACAATTCCTAAGAGACACAAGCCTCATCGTGGGTTTCTTGATAGGCACAACCACCTATAGGCCACATACATTTGTGATAGAAGGAGCAGATTCCGCAAACTGGGTCTATGGATTAGGACCCAATGCACGTGATCCTCCACGAGGGGAAGCCAAACTCAATAAAGCAGTAACCCCACTCTGAGCATCGCCAGTTTGTCGAGGGGGTACATGCGTAGTTGAGCCTGCTCCCCAAACAGTAGACCTGGCTCCACCAACCTTCACATCCTTTTTTGTACCAATCTTTACGCCCATTTTCACACCGACAGTGCGTGAGGTACTAGCCATCCGCAGCCCGTCGAGTCTCGCTTGGAGATGGTATAGCTCCAAATTCTTCTCAATGAGCACTTCTCTAAGTATAGCACACTCCCCAATGCTGTCTTTCGTCACCTTCGGCGGAAAAGGAATGCTCGCAAGGCGATCAACTTGCAAGAGGTCTCTCGCAGTCCCTTTTAATAAGCACCAACTTAAGGCAAACAGTTTCCAACCCCTCATCTTCTGACTGAACAAGCAAACAGTCGATGGCTAGTTCCGTTATGCGCAGTCACCTACGAAGATGCTCGACCTTGTCCTTATGGGGTTTCTCCCCCATCCCCACAATCATCTATCAACAAGTCGAAGAACATAGTTACAAAAGAGACAAGCAACTGAGAGTCACTTCAAAGTGCATCAACACAATACAATAGGCAATGACAAAGCAAGAAAATAGTCTATCATCTACTGAAATGAAGATATAGTAGTGCGGTGGTGAGTCCATAATTAGGCATCATACAAAGACTAAATCAAATACAATTAACTTCTGAATCAAAAGCAACAAAAGAAAGTGCCAAAATAGCATAAGTGAGTGATCAAGCATTCACCTGTTTCGGCACCACCAAGGACGAAGAGCCACCTGCTGTCTCCTTCCCCTTGTTTTTCTTCCCAGCGTTACTCCTCGCACCCCTCATGGAAGTACTGTCCTCACCACCATCTTCCTAGCCCGTATCGAGGTCCTACTTTGCACAAAGCAGCAAGTGGTAGCCCTTCCCGTCAAAACCAGGAACACGCTCCACCATATGCGAAATCGCCACTGCATAAGACTGAACCATCACCCCTACAACTTGGACTTGGCCTCGACTTCAATTTTGGCCACTTCAGCCTTTAGCTCCAATGCCGCGTCACACGGGCCTTCTCCAATTCCAACAATAGGTCAGCAACCCACTTTGTAACACCCCAAATTCTAAATAAGACTGAATTCGAAGTTCCACAGGATCTTTACACTTCACTTCGTACAATTTTACAAGGAATTTAAAAACTTTATTACAACAGAGTTTACATCAATGTAGCGAAATTATAAGTTACAACATTATACATGAATTAAATAATAAATTGAACATTCTTTAAGCAGCAATCAATCTTTAGTCTTTTCATTCACTTTATCCTGCATAGAAACTGTGGGTACGTCAGTTGCATGCAACTAACGCTGTGATATAGTACATCAATTTCTGTTACTTAGAAAGCACACACTTGTCACAAACAAAGCTAAGGGGGACTAATCTATTGATGTCGTGTGTGAATGTGCACTTAGTCCTTAATGCAGTTATTATTATTTACATGACACTAATGCGCACTAGTTCTGATTCTATGCATCCCATACTACACAGGTCATCAGTCTACGCACATACTAGTCTCTATGTATTATTATTGTACTAATTTACAATAATACTTGACTAGGGTCATTTAAGAATAGTGTTCTGATTACAACCAATAGGATCTCACAATCAAGTCATGTACTTGATATTCCATGGTATTGAACCTACTATTCTAAGGGCTTTATTATGTTTATTTAATCACAATAAACAACACAATAAATAAAATGCCTCATATATGAAATAGATATCATGATACAAAGTAAACTAGTAATGTCAATACACAACTGACCTCTAGGGCATACACCAACAATCTACCACTTGCACTAGAGCCAATCAGACATACATATAATGCCTATAAATCTAGTGTGACCCTCATGCTTTAGCTGTGCAAGAGGCTTTGTTAGTGGGTCAGCGATGTTATCATCTGTCGGTACTCTTCATATCTTCACATCTCATATATCGATGATCTCTCGAATGAGATGGAAGAGCCTAAGTATATGTTGGCCCCATTGTTATCACAATAGAGGTCCAGTCCATAATGCTAGGAACCACGCAAAATTCAGTGATGAACTTTTTGATCCAACGGCCTCCTTTAGTGCATTGGAGGCAGCAATATACTCACCTCTGTGGTGGAATCGGCTAATGTATCTTGCTTCAAATGCTTCCAGCTCACAGCTCTACCATTTAGGCAAAACAAAAAACCTGGTTGCGATTTGGAGTGATTCTTATTAGACTGGAAGCTAGCATCAGTGTAACCCTTTACACCAAGCTCTTCCTCGAGTCCATATACCAAGAACAAATCCTTAGTCCTTCTTAAGTACTTAAGGATGTTCTTGACAGCAATCCAGTAACTCTCACTGGGATCTGACTGGTACCTGCTTGTCATGCTCAAAGCATATGAGACATCTGGACGAGTACATAACATGGCATACATGATAGATCCAATTGTAGATGTATATGGAATCTTAGTCATGCGATCTCTCTTATTTTGAGTGGAAGGACATTGAGCCTCAGACAGGCTTACACTATGCAACATAAGGAGAAATCCTTTCTTGGACTCTTGCATATTGAAGCGTTTCAATGCTTGTTTATGTATGTACTCTTACTCTGGCCAAGAAGTCTCCTTGATCTATCTTTATAGATCTTGATGCCTAATACATACTTAGTTTCACCCAAAGCCTTCATGGAAAAGCATTTTCCTAGCCAAGTCCTTACAAACTGTAAGGTAGGGATGTCATTCCTGATGAATGGTATGCCATCTACATACAATACCAGAAATATAACTGTGCTCCCATTAACCTTCTTGTAGACACAAGGTTCATCTTCGTTCTTGATGAGACCAAACTCTTTGGTTGCAACATCAAAACGAAGATTCTAGCTTCTAGAAGCTTGCTTTAATCCACCTTTCCAGCAACCTTTGGAGTGACAAAACCCTCAGACTGTGTCATGTACACATCCTTGAGAAGATTTCCATTAAGGAAAGCAGTTTTGACATTCATCTGCCAGATTTCATAATCATGTTATGTTGCAACAGCAAGCAAGATCCGAATGGATTTAATCATGGCAACTGGGGAAAGGTCTCATCATAGTCTATACCATAACTTGTTTGAAACCTTTAGCCACTGATTTTCCCTTAAAGGTATGCACAGTACGATCCATGTCAGTTTTCTTCTTGAAAATCCATTTGCACCTAATAGGTTTTACCCTTTCAGGTGGGTCTACCAAGGTCCATACTTGGTTGGTATACATGGATTCCATCTCATATCTCATGGCCTCAAGCCATTTCTCAGAACCTGGGCCTTTTATAGCTTCCTCATAAGTTGTATACTCATCCTGATCCATGAGTAATATATCACAATATTAAGTCATGAAAAATTCATATCTCTCGGGTTGATGAGGTATCCTAATAGACTGACGTAGACCTTGTGCTACTTGAGCAGGTGGTTGTTCCATAACAATTTGTGGAGTCTGCTCCATTTTCACCACTGGTTCGCTGCTACTTTGTGAAGTTTGAATTTCTTCAAGTTCAATTGTTCTCCCACTGGTTCTTTGGAGACATATTCTCTCTATAGGAACACAGCAGTCCATGTGCCAAATATTTTGCCTTCGGTCAGATTATAGAAATAGTATCCCTTGGTTTCCTTAGGATATCCTACAAAGAAGCATTTATCATATTTGGGATCAAGTTTATCAGGGACTTGGTGCCTTACATAGGCTTCACAACCTCAAATCTTCATAAAGGATACACTAGGACGCCTCCTAGTCTATATTTCATATGGTGTCTCTTGAACCGTTTTAGATGGAATACGGTTAAGTGTGAAAGCAATTGTTAATAGAGCATGTCCTCAGGAGGAGCTTGGAAGAACTGCACGACTCTTCATTGATCAGACCATGTCTAACAAGGTCCGGTTCCTCCTCTCAGAGACACCATTCCATTGCGGTGTTCGAGGGGGAGTGAGTTGCGATATTATCCCGCACTCTTTTAGATGGTCATCAAAATCTTGGCTTAAGTACTCACTACCTCGATCTGATCAAATGGCTTTAATACTTTTACCAAGTTGATGTTGTACCTCATTCTTGAATTCTTTGAACTTTTCAAATGACTCTTATTTTTGTTTCATCATATACACAAATTCATATCTACTGAAATCATCAATAAATGTAATCAAGTACTGAAAACCTTCTCTAGCCAATGTGTTGAAAGGTCTGCAAACATCACTATGTATAAGATCTAAAAGATCACTAGCCCTTTCACATTGTCTAGTGAATGGAGCTTTTGTAATCTTGCCCAACAAACAAGGTTCCCATACCTCATATGATTCAAAAACAAATGAGTCTAAGAATCCATCTTTATGGAGTTTGGATATGCGGTTGTATGGGCCAAACAACAATGCCAGAGGTATTCGTATCATTGGATTTGAACCTCTTAATATTTATATTATAGGCGGGCATTTTAGGGTTGAGAATATAAAGTCCATTACTCAATTGTGCACTAGCATAACAGATATCATTCAAATAAATAAAACAACTTTTGTCCTTTATTATAAATGAAAAAACCATTCTTATCCAAACAAGAATTAGAAATAATATTTCTAATAATAGCAGGCACAAAATTACAGTTCTCTAACTCAATGATAAGCCTAGTGGACAATGATAAATGATAAGTTCCTATAGCTAAAGTAGCAATTTTTGCTCCATTTCTAACTGGTAGGTCAACTTCGCCCTTAGCCAATGGTCTACTCCTTTTGAGATCCTGCACATTTTCACAAATGTGAGATCCACATCCAGTATCTAATACCCAAGATGCAGAAGTAGATAAATTGACTTCTATAACAAAAGTACCTGTTGTGGAAGTCTCACTTCCTTTCTTCTACTTAAGCTCCTCCATGTACTTATAGCAGTTCCTCTTCCAATGTCCAGTCTCACCACAGTGGAAGCATGTGCACTCCTTGGCCACCCCACCCTTAGGTTTCATGGCAAAAGTGTTGGGCTTCAAATTGCCCTTGCCCTTTCCCTTGCCTTTGGGTTTCTTAATCTGCTTTTTGTCCTTACCCTTACCTTTGGCATGTTAGACCATCATAATAGCCTTTCCCTTACTAATATTCTGTTTAGCAGTTCTCAACATGTTTAGAGTCCTGGCAGAGGTTTGTCAATTTCATTCATGTTGTAGTTCATGATGAATTGACTATAACTTTCTGGCAACAATTGCAGGACCAAGTCAGTGGCCAACTCTTGACCCAATGGTAAACCAAGCCTTTCAAGATTCTCTATGTATCCAATCATCTTGAGCACATGAGTTCTAACAGGGCTTCCTCATGTCAGTTTGCACTGAAACAATACCTTTCAGACTTCAAACCTCTCATGCCTAGCCTGCTTTTGATAGAGCCTCTTTAGGTGTACGATCATATCGTAGGCATCCATGTTCTCATGTTGCTTCTGAAGCTCAGATTTCATGGTGGCTAGCATGAGACAACCAACGTCCAAGGCATCATCTTGATGCTTCTTATGAGCATCCTTTTCGGTGCAAGGGGCACTTGCAGCAGGTGGGTCAGGAATAGGCTGCTCTAGAACATACAACTTTTTCTCATGCTTGAGGACTATCCTCAGATTCCCGTACCAGTCTAGAAAATTTGTTTCAGATAATTTGTCCTTCTCAAGGACAAATTGCAATGATAGGTTATTTGATGTGTTGGATGTCATGGTAATCTATGAACATAAATATGCAAAGTAAATATCATTTCACAGAAATATGCAAAGAAAAAATATTTAACCATCAACAGAAATTTGCAGAGTATGTATCATGACACTGAAACTTAAGAAGGTCTTTTATTAAATGTGCCTCCTACTATTTTTATTCAAATCAACGACCCTCATCATTGACTTGGAAAATCCCATCGTAAGATTTTCCAGTAGGCCAAGATCCATATTTCACCTAGTTTTGAGTCAGCTTTGGCTGATCACCCAAAATTCAGTTATTAAGGTAGGAAATTTTTTTTCAATTACATCATATGCAACTCTTGGATAGTTGGGTGAGTAACACTTACTCCAATCTATCTCATAGACGAAAGCCCAACTCTATGCCTCTAAAGTTTCAGCCATATTAAAATAGTCTAGTTAAGTCAGACCCAATGGTTGGCAATTGAATATTACTTGTATCCCATCGCATGTCTCACTAGGATAAATAAAGACACCCTGCTTTGGCAGACCAACACTTAATCGATCCTAGCCTAGACTAGTGCCATGCATTGGAAGGCATCTTATTGCAACTTAATATTTACTTTGAGGGATTTTCTTATTTTATTAATTGATCTCACCATTCATCATCCATTAGCATACAACAATGCATTTCTTACAAAATTGAAAGTATGAAATTTATGTGACAAGGTTGTGGTCGTAACACACTGTTTCTATCAAGCTAATGCGAGTATCAAAAACTGAACAAATGGATTATACCGTCTTCTCCAAGCAGCTTTCCAATCTTGTCCTTGTATGGTTGTCACTTCCTTGCCTTCTCAGTGAGATTACATCTATATAATAAAACACAAAGAAAAGCTATCAAGTGGCTCTCCTTCAATAGTAAGAAAATCAATTCTCCATATCTAAGCTCTCAAAAGACATTTTCCCTCCAAAAGTTTCTCCCCAAAACTCAAATTCAAATCCCCCCCCACAAATAAATAAATAAATAAATAACTTCTTTATTTATTTAATGATATATATCCCTCTCTCTCTCTCTCTCCTATTCTGATCAGTTTGCTCCCTTTATTTCTCAAACCAGAGAGCTCCAATTTCTCTCTCTCTCTTTCCGCTAGGGTTTTTAAGTCGCTAACTCCAAATCCCTAAGATCATTTTCTTAAACCTTCGCTTCCATTTCATTGGTGAAGCCTCCATCGTCCTCTCAAACACGAATCTCACAGCAAATCCAAATCCAAATCCAATGTCGAACCCCAATCAAGAGATCGTCACCGATATCTGATCCGCTGTTGATTCAGTATTGGCGACTCCCCTCCACTAAATCGAGCGCAAATATCAAGCAACTCCGTATTGGCGACTTCCGTCCACCAAACTGAGAGCCTCTACATGCGATGTGGTGACTCTAAATTCATCTCATTAACTAAATTCTCATTCTAATTTTTAATTTTGTGTCTGCAAGGGATTACTTAGTTTTTTGCTGACTCGAATTTTGTGTGTGCATGGGATCTAAGTTCACAGAGGTAAGATTGTTTTATTTTTGGGTTTAGAAATGTTTAATTTGGTGATTTATTTGATGAAGTTTTTAATGATTTTCATTTAAGGTGTACGCAAGTGAGAGATGGATTATTTGGTGGCCTCAATTTGGGCTTCCAAACCATAGCAGGACAGGTAAGCTGATCAGCAACCTAAAATAACTTGGCAAATATGAAACATGAATTTCTTTACTACAAGAGAATATACTATCGTGAAGTGTTCCTTTTAATGGTTATTAGAAACCATAGATAACATAACATACAAGAACTTTTAGTGTATGTTTGGATATATAGGATTGGGATGACTGGAGTTTACCAGTGAAGGGTGCAAACTCTTCACTCAAGAAAGACAGCTAAAGTAAATTTTTTATTGATCCATTTTGTTTTTTTTATTATAAAGGTGCAAAAGGTAGACAAAGTGGAGATAAAAGAAATGATTAGTTTGGATTAGAGTTTTGAGAACTTCATGTACTACATTTTGGTTGAAATAATAATAAGAGGTATTTCAATTGCAAATTGAGTCTCAGACAAACAAATGTTTAGATTATTATTGGTATTGTAGATACCTTCACACCTGCACTTGGGTTACCATTGCATTTAGACATGCTCATAGTGGTTATGGGATTAGAGTACGTTCTATAAAATCTATATAATCATATCCTTGCATAACTATTACAAGCATCTAAAAGTGATACTGAAGTTTAAAAAAACTCTATGCAGTGTTTCTAACAAACTATATGCATTCCAGGTAAGTTCAAGCTAATGATCAAGAAGGCGATGGTTGAGCTTAAAGATAGATATGTTGCTTCCTCATATAATAAGTTTTGCTACTTCAATTAATTTGCTGGACCTCTAAAACTATTCTATATAATCAAACCAGGTGCATTGTTCTGAAGACGTGCCGTAGGCACGTGTCAACGGGAAAACCTAGTTTACAAATAAAGAAAGAATGTACAATTGGCGTTTAGAGAGAAAGGATTACATTGAGAATGTAGATAGAAAGGCACAACACGTAGGCCATATTAAAAATACCAAAATATACAATACATCACAGAACATAAATTATGTATCACAGAACTAAACCATGCATTACAGAACTAAGGACACAACCATGCACCATCCATCACAGATAATAATAATCAAAGAATACGTTGTTATGATTTTATTTAGTTTGTTTTATATAAAAAAAAATTGGGGGAATCAGTATTGCCCTACGAAGAGCTGGCGCAGGGGTCAAGGGGAGGCCACCACTTGCAGAGTGCGGGGCAGTGCCCCGTTAGAAAAAATTTGCCTCATCATCCCTTACCACTGCCAGATCATGAACCCTTCATGTTTTAAGAAACCTTAATTCCACAACAAATGATGCAAGTGCATGAACTATTCATACATTAAGAAACCCTAACGTCACTACAAATCACATCTTTCTAGGGTTTTCAATGGTTCCAAACTAATGGCTACCCTAGTGTAGCATCTGCGTTAACAACCAGCACATAAAATGAATCCTTATATTGCAACTGTTGCAAAAATTATATCACATATGAATCATTCTACCAAAAGTGCAAACATAACATGAATAATCACATATCATACATAACCAAATTATGGTTTCGCAGGTGGCTCTGATGCCACTGTTGGGTTTCGATGGTAGACTCAGATCAAATACAAAGCGGAAAAATTACAAAGAAATATCGAAACCTAGCCATGGATGCATGTGAAAACCATAAATCATGTTTAGGAGTTATATCTTGAAGATGGATCTATTGTCTCTAATGAATGTCGATCACAGCACTGCAATATTGTTGTGCCTCTACGGTATCCACACAAACGGATCAAATCATGTTTTCCCTCACACCGCGATGCTAGCTGTGGGAAGGGGATGTCACTCACGATCTCTCTCTCTTACAATTTCTGTGACGGCTAGGAATTTCTCATGTAACAATTTTCCACGGATACGTATCATATATATAGCTGCAGAAAACCAACCCTAAGAGAGTAATGAAGCTGGTTAACTCACAATTTGACCTGGTTCAGATTCGTGTGTGGGCCTTTGAACTTTAGTCATCCCATTTAATCTAATTAAATGTCCAACTAAGATCAGGAGTCCAAGTCTTATTTGGATCCCCAATTAAATTTATCTTATGAATTAATATCTCAATTTTGATCCATTCTAAGTGTGTGACCCTGTAGGTTCTCGTTATGTTGACAGTAATACTAAAATCATATTCTAGTATTACAAACACTGAGCAGTACTAGCAATACATCACTGCTACTCAAGTAACTGGAATGTCAGTGATTAGACATAACCTATCCATGACCAATGTTACCGTGTAGTCTAGTCTCTTTATCCATATATCTTAATTGACCACAAGGCATAGAGCGTGTCTCCATTGTATACTTCAATCTTTGGTTTCTTGATGTCTGAGTAGACTTACAAAAAAAAATGAGCTCAATATCTCATATTAACTCATTTAAGCATGGCCATGCATTTTGCAGTCTCACTCAATCAAGGAGCTCATAGATATATCTCCTGTTATATAAGAGGGATAATTCCTATCTAAGTCACTCACATCCCTCTACATGATTTGTAGTATATCTAATAGTCGACTTTACAATCACCATATTACAGGCAATGTTTGACGAAATTAAAATATATAACTTCTCATGTAGGGAACCGTAGTGACTTCAAGTCAAATCACTACATACACCATGGTCACTGTGAGAACCGCTTATGACACTCACGTAACGATCCATGCAGTGTTCTCATGGTGGGTCAGTCCAGTACATTATTACTCTAATATGTATCCATGTGAAGACTTAATATCTCATATCCATGACCCGTGATATATGGTCATTAGTTTACGCACATACTAGTCTCTATGTATTATTGTTGTCCTAATTTACAATAATATTTGACTAGGGACATTTTAAGAATAGTGTTCTGATAACAACCAATAGGATTTCAAAATCAAGTCATGCATTTGATATCCCATGGTATTGAACCTACTATTCTATGGACTTCATTATGTTTATTTAATCACAATAAATGAAATGCCTCATATATGAAATAAATATCATGATACAATGTAAACAAGTAATGTTAATACACAACTGGCCTCTAGGGCATACACCAACATGGATGCCATGCTTAAGGCACAGAGAGTCGAGGCCTGTTATAGCCTCTCATGAGGGTCGGCCTCAGATTCCACGCCGAGGGCACAACGACTTAAGGCCTTGTGAAAGCTTCCTATCAGGATCAACCTTGGATGCCACACCAAGGGCGTAGTGAATTGAGGTCTCGTGAATGCTCCTCATGAGTATTGGCCTCGGATGCCACGCTGAAGGTGTAGTAAATTAAGACCTTGTGAGAGATCCTCATGAGGATTAATCTCGGATACCATGCCGAGGGCACTGCGAGTTGAGGCCTTGTGAACGCTCATGATGAGGAATGGACTCGGATGCCACACCGAGGGCAAAGTGCTTTGTGACTCCTCATGAGGATTGGCCTCGGATGACACGATGAGGGCACCATGAGTTGATCCTTGTGGTATCTCCTCATGGGGGTCGGCCTCGGACACCACACCGGGGGCATAGTGAAGTAAGGCCTTGTGAGGTCTCCTCATGAGAATCGGCCTCGGATACCATGCCGAGGGCAAAGCGAGTTGAGGCTTGTGAGAGCTCCTCATGAGGGTTGGCTTCAGATTGCACGATGAGGGCACAACGAGTTGAGACCTAAAGTCTGGTCGTCATGTGACACTGGTCTCCAAGGCGATGTTTCACGTTCACACGTGGTTATGGAGGGGCATCACGTGACCTGTTAATCGAAAAGTTGCTCTTTGTTTTCTCTATAAGTCTTCCTACCCGACTCTTTCTGCGACCATTTTTCCTTCCCTCAATAAAAGTTTTTTTGATAGCTTGATCGATCATGTCTGCAGGTTAATCTAGTAGCTCGACTTCATCTTCATTCTCGGGAGGCAATGGGTCCCTCTGGGGCTTCTTCTCAATCATCGTCAAAGGCTAGCAAGGAGGAACAACAACTCTCATGGGCCTGCATATCTGTGGATGTTTATATCGAAGGGGTGAGTACGGGAGCGGCCGATCCCAAGTTGCAAATGGAGGAGACCGCGATAGAGGTGACAAGAGAAGGCCCAAAATTTGTGGAGATCGGGACTCAGAAGGAGGGTCCCCTGCTGGCGGTGAAGACAGAGGAAGAATGGGGGAGAGTTACGACATGAGCCGGGACAAGGGCGAGATTGTAAGGACATTTTCTGTGCGAGGGTGGGAGCTGCAGCCTAGGCCCAACATTATAGGCATCCCGCCTCTCATGGTCGTCGCCCCACCAAAAGGAAGATGTAGAACCTTTCTCCTGACATAGGGAGAATGCCGATGGCCTATCATGACGACCCCGTAGGCTGTAAGTCCTCTCAGGTATATCCAAAAAAATTGCAGGATCTAGTTCGTTTTGGTGTACCCCCATCTTCGCCGAATAGGCTTAAGATAGAGGTTGACCCATAAGCAAAATATCCTGCTGGAGAGCGATCTCGCTGACATCCAGGACAAGTTCCATATACCCTCGGGGTACATTTTGATACTCCCAACACTGGGTGTTCATCCGACCGATAAGCTGGCAGAGCGGTTCTGTATGTTCCCTCCAGAATCTTTTGTTTCGGGCATGGGTCTCCCCCTGCACCTGTTCATCAAGGAGGTTCTAAAATGGGCAGGGATGAGTCTGATGTAGTATGCACCGAACTCATAGTTTCAGGTGACCAGTTTCATCATGCTCAGCCAAAGGAAAGGCATCGCTCTGCGTTTCAGCTACTTCCGAGGGAGCATGGGGTTGAGCATGCTTCCGACAGTTCTCACAAGTGGAATATCCCCCGCCCCCCACGGTCCAAGATGTGTGTAGTGCACAACCATTCGAACTCCATAAAGGTTTACAGGTCCAAGTACTTTATCATCTACAGTCCCTAGCCCTAGGACATTCTAACCTCATGGTCATATGGGCATGGATCGAATAATCCCTTGAAGCTCGAGGAGCTCTCTAAAGAGGAGCAAGTGTAGTTCAGCAGGATATTTGATGATAATCTGAGTCCAGGGTGATGGAAATGCCACACGCGGTTAGTGGGTTGAGCCCTTTCATCCCCTGTGAGGTCCCTCCCCTTATAACGCTTGTTGTTAATTTTCAAAGGGATTTTCAATTCTGTTCTGATGTATTTCTTTTTTAGCCTCGAGAGATGATGATGTTGACGTCCTCTTGGCTGCTCCGGCAGAATAGCGAGCCACCGAGGATAAAAGGAAGAGGAGAGAGGCAACAGTAAGCGTCGAAGCATCTCCGAAGGGGCGATCGAAGAAGGCGAGGGGGACGATACCGTTAACAATCCAGGAACCGGAGGATTCTTCCCTGGCAATGGTTAGCGGGTGTGGATTTAGAGCGTGGTTAGCACTCTGGTTCGAATCATCGAGGGCACAAATTGTTTATATTAATTAAAAATTTTGGCTATTTTTACTTTCAGGGGAAGTTTGAAACTTAGAACTAATATAACATTCATGAGATTATTTTTGAGATTATGTATCTAAATTTGAAAGTTATTTGGGATTAAATTACACTGCAAATTAGTTTCCCTTAAAAAAAGTATGTTTATTTGCTTGATTTGGATTCATTCTAAAATTTGTATCGTTTTAAAATGAGTTAAATTTAGAGTTCATGTAAAATATTTAGAAGGATGAACTAAGAGTTAACCAAAGTATAGATTTAAAGAATTAGACTTGAGGTATTTGATCATGTTTTATCAAGTTGAAATTTTGTTAAAAATTCTATTATAGTGGGTAAAAAGGTTATCTAGTTGTTTTGATATTGACTAATTGGAAGAAATGAACAAGAGAATAAAATGACTTGTAAATGAATGAGTGAGAGTTTTTTTATAAAAGTTGTTAAGAATGACCTAGAAGATCTCTAAGTTTGGGATGTGTAGATTCTAGAGGCTAAACGATACCCATAGAGATCAAAAAATTATGATAAATGAAAATTTTGAGAAGTGGCCAGTGAGGGCCAACGTTCTCTGTAAGTTAGTTTAAGTCTGGTAGGGTAAGCTAGCTCTAGGTCATATAAATTATAATTGGACTAAGGACAGGCACAAGAAAAGGAGATGTTATGAAGCTTGGCCAAACGTGAGTAGGGCGGCTCTATATCGTCGAGCAGTGGATTCCAGATTATAGTAATAGTCGAGCGGTGGATTTTGGGACTGTAATAACTGTGCGGAGCGAGACGAGTCTCAATTATTTCCGAGACTATGAATGATCGGGCAGTGGATTCCAGGATTATGAAGTCAGGCAGAAGGGAGGCGGATCTCCTGTATTTCGATATAGAGCGATGCTTGCGGGGTGTTTACACGATGAGGCAGTGGTTTCCGGTGTTGGAGCCAATACTCATGAGACGTCTAAACATTTCATTTGTCACTGTAATAGGATTTCATAAAGAGGGATTGAACCCTATAATAAGGAGTATGTTAAGGGCTTACCCTCAGACCTATGTAGTATGGGATGCATAGAATCCGAACAAGTGTGCATTAGAGTTGCATTGTAAGTATAAGTGTCTGCATTAGTCACTAGGTTCATAACATACATTGACCTGGTTAGGATAGTCACATTTCATTTGGTTTTGCATTAAAGTTTACGATTGTTAAATTGAGGAATCGCTATATTATACCATTGCGTCAGTTGCATTCAACTGACGTGCCCGCAGTTCTCAAGTTATAGGACTCAGATTAGCGAGCGATGTGGGCATGAGCTTAGTGTCGATGGATGTTGCAAGATTGAAGATTTGTAATGAATTTTTTTTATTTTTTTGTATACTTCCGCTGCGTATTGTAAAGAATAACATTGTAATGAAAAATTTTAATTTTCTTATAATTTTGTACGAAAATGACGTAAAGATTCTGGTTTTGTACAAATTACTTATGTTTTGGAATTCAGGGTGTTACAGATGATGTGCTTCCAGAAGAATTATTAGGCCTGGTGCTCACTGATAGTGGCTAGGCGGGTGGGTCGAGACAGAGGACTTCGAAGTTTTCCTTATCAGTGCTTGGTCGAACAAGGACCTCTACCAGGACTGTACGATCGAGACCTTTGAATAAGGAGGATGATAATTTGGAAAGATCATCTGCCTGACTGTTCATTTCTCGGGGGATCTTGAAGACGGAGGCATCCTCAAAGTCGGCCAAGAGGAGCTTGACCTGGGCTAAATATTTAATCATCAGGGTATTACGGGCTTCTTACTCTCTGCACACTTTATTAATGATGAGTTGGGAGTCGCTGAAGGCTTTGACTCATTTGGACCCCGCTTTTGGAGTTAGGAGGAATCCAGCTACTAGAGCCTTATACTCCACCTCGTTGTTAGATGCCTTGAAGCTGAAGCGCAGGGAGTAATAGAGGACGAAGCTATCTGGACTACTTAAGATGACTCTGGCCCCACTATCTTCTTCACAGGATGATCCGTCCACGTAGATTTCCTAAACGGGCTCATCTTCTGGAGTTTCGGGGACCTCCGAGATGGCACATTCGGCGAGTGCCTCTCTTGATACCGTCCTCGGCTTATAGCTGATGTCGTGCTGGCTCAGCTCGATGGACCATTTGATTAAGCATCTGGAGGTCTCAGGTTTATGGAGGACATGCTTTAGCAGCTTATCCGTAAGGACATGAATGGAGTGAGCTTGAAAATAAGGATGAAATTTTCACCCGGCCAAGACCAAAGCGTAGGCGACCTTTTTCCATATTTATGTATTGGAGTTTGGTGATGTGGAGGATTTTGCTTACAGAGTAGTTGGGCCTTTGGGATCTTTCTTCCTCCCTATTCAGAACCGTGATGAAGACCAACTCGAAGCTGCCAAGTAAAGGTATAGCACCTCGCCTGGCTCCAGCTTACTGAGGAGAGGGGGATTGGAGAGGTACTCTTTGAGCTGATCGAAAGCCCGTTGCTGAGGCTCCCCCATTAGAAATTCTTGCCCCCCCCCCAACCCGAGGGCTTTGAAGAAAGGGAGGGACTTCTACCCCAACCTTGAAAGGAAACGGCCGATGGCTGCCAGACGGCCTGTGAGCCGTTGTACTTCCTAGACAATCTGTTGTGCAATCTAGATGATCTAAATAAATAGATAAACTAGACACAAATTAAAAACCTCGCAAGTGTACGAATCGTTTATAGAAGCGTAGTGAAAAGCAAGGGTCGATCCCACAGAGATTGTAGTACTTAACTCACTAATCAATAAAACAAAGAAAAATGCAAGTCATAAAGTTTTGTTCTAAAAGTCTGATTGAAAGGAAATGAAAGAGATAAAAATCTAAATTAAGTAGCATCACAATTTGAGTCACGAATTTCTATTAAAGTAGCTGGGCTTTGATTTCCACCTATAGTCAATAATGTTAAGTCGTATACTACTCCAATTACTCATGTTTGTTCCTTTAAGGGCATGGTATCTACTCCTTAAAGTTAATGTTTCCCTAAGCCAAGAATAAGGCATGGTATCTACTCTAATTCGTTTCTTTCCTTAAGTATTTAGCATGGTATGTACTAAGTTGCACTTGAAGAAAGCATATGAACAATGGAAACGAACAAACACTCAAAGTTCTAGAAATTGGTATCAGATCTAGATCCTTCAAGTTGATTAAACCAAGAACCCTTAAAGATTCCTGTGTTACAAGTTATGAGCACGAGATACGGGTCGTCTCTATGCTCATATAACAGATTCAGATTTATAATACGCAAACTTGATAATCTCAGGTTCTGCATGGCAGTCGACTTGCTGTCACTCTCAGTCGACTGCTCTTAGAACTTCTGAACAAGTTTGATATATTATAAATCCATACCAATACTCTCAGGTTTAATCAATAAGTAATAGAGTAGCATTCAGAAGAATATAAGTATTACATGACTACGGCTTCAATCTACCCAACTATGAAATTAGTTGCACATAATACAACCTTTATTGATTAATAAAAATAGAAATCATGACTCTACAATAAAAATAAAAGTAAAAGGAAGAACAGAAGAACACTGATTTGTATGATGTTGAAATTGAGCCCAATCAGTAGTCGACTTGTTCTCCTCCTTCTTTGATGCTGGTATCTTGATGTTTGCTGGTCGATCGATCCCCCCTCCTGATGGTAGATGATTCTCTCCTTATTATAGTTTCTCTTGTCCTTGTCTGCAGATATCAAGTTCCTGATTTCTTATCTCTTCACTCATAGGATGATCTTCTTACTTGCCAATCCCGGTCTCTAGCTTTGATTGTTGGAGAAGTTGTTATTCGCAGATAACCTGGGTTTGGATAACTCAATTTTGATTTGGATTTGGATGAGGGTGGATCTTCAACTGTTCTTATCTTTTAACTCTGCCGAATACCAGTCGACTGGTTTTGGAATCAGTCGACTGTGTCGAGACATCTGGAGCTTCGTAATTCATCAGTCAAGTCGACTGTCTTGGAGTAAGTCGACTGAACCGAGCAGCTTCAACCTCTCTGTCCAGTCGCCTGTTGGAAGCACCAGTCGACTTATGCCCCGCAGTTTCTGTGTATCATCCTCAAAATCCTGCATCTGCTTCGTTTTGCTGTTTTAGGCTGTTTCCTATGGAAAAGAGAAAATAAGAGTAAAATACCACATATAGAGCATTTAAATATCCAATTGCATTAAAATTATTGCTTCTAAATGTGCATATTATTGGGTTCATCACAATCCTAGGATGGGCCATGTTTAGGATAGCCTGAATTTTCTCAGGGTTAGCTTCTATCCCTTGTTGGTTGAACATAAAGCCGAGGATCTTTCCTGCAGTGACGCCGAAGGCACACTTAGAAGGGTTGAGCCTCACATTATGCTTTCTTAAGACCCCTAAGGCCTCCTCTAGGTCGTTTACGTGATCTCTGCCATGGAGGCTCTTGATGAGCATGTCATCGACATAGACCACCATGTTCCAACCGATCTGCTCTTTGAAGACCTGATCAACCAGCCTCTAGTAAGTGGTACCAGAATTCTTTATCCCGAAGAGCATGACCCTATAGCAGTAGAGTCCCTGGTCGTTGATAAAAGCGGTCTTTGAAATGTCTGGAGGAAACATCTGAATCTGGTTGTAACCAGAGTAGGCGTCCACGATGCTTAACAATTCATATCTTGAGGTAGCATCGATTAGGGCATCGATGTTGGGGAGAGGGAAAGGATCTTTCGAGCAGGCTTTGTTGATGTCGGTAAAGTCGATGCACATCCTCCATTTATCGTTAGACTTTTTTACCAGCATAACGTTGGCCAACCACTCTGAGTAGATGACCTCTTGGATGAACCGGGCAGAGAGGAGTTTGTCGGCCTCCTCCTTCATCGCTTGTTGTCTTTTGGAGAAGACTTTCGGCATCACTATTGCACCGGCTTGGAGTCTGTGTGGACACTTAGTTTATCCATAATGAGGTCCTCGGATATTCCCGGCATGTCTGATGGTGTCCATGAGAACAGGTCTCGATTCTGGTGGATACAATGAATAATTTTCCCCATGAGGGTAGGAAGGAGGGACTTGCTCATGTTGAAGCATTTAACGGGTTCAGCCTCGGAGAACAGAATTTCCTCCAACTCGTCCACTGACTCGGACCTTATTGGACTTCGTTCCGACAGGAATTTGACTGCTTCGAGAGGGATGACAGTAACCCCCACCGTGGTGGTGTAACAAGCTTGAGCCACCTTCTAGTTCCCTTTGACAGCCCCAACCCTAGACTTGGTAGGGAACTTCATAAGCATGTGGTAGGTTGAAGGTACCGCCTGGAGCGAAGCGACGCTGGGTCGGCCCAGGATGGCGTTGTAGGCGACTTTGACATTGACTACCATGAAATCCATTGCCTTTGTTCGGGTGGTCGGGGATTTCCTTGCGGTGACGTGGAGGTTATTAATTCCTTCGATCTGGAGTAGGGCACCGGAGAAGCTGTGGAGGGTTTACCCTACTGGTTTTAGTCTCTCCCGAGAGAGCTTTAAGGCTTCGAAGGCTGCTAGGAACATAATATTCACTAAACTTCCATTGTCTATGAGAATATGGCAGTTCTCGTGATTGGCCAGCGCAAGGCTAATGACCTAGGCATCACAGTGTGGGAACCGGACACCTTCAAGGTCTTCATCCGTGAAAGAGACCGCCAACCCGAGACCACGAGGAGGGGGAATATTATGGACGGAGTTTACCTCTCGAATGAAAGCTTTGGGGGAGTAGCTAGACCCCCCCCCCCCCCCCGGGGTCGTAGTGGACGATGGCCAGATTCTCAGTGTCTTGAGGCTCGGGTTCTGGCTCTAGACACTTGTTCGCTTCCTGAGGAGGCGAAGAGGTTCTCAGACAATTTTGAGTGAATTTGGCAAGATATCCTCTCCAAATGAGAGCCTCAATTTTATCCTTCAGAGCTTGATCGCTATCAGTTTCGTGGTTGTGGTACCAATGGAAACAGTAGTAGAACCTCCGGTCTCTCTCCTTGTTGGAGTTGCGAGACTGAGGAGGGTGTTGGAGGATATCGTCGCCTTCTATTTCCATCAGGATAACTGTAACACCCTAGATTTTTAAATAACTTTTTTGAGGTGTATAAATGAATTAAAATGATTTTTGGTGATTTAATAAATATTTTTCTGAAATTTATCTTTTTACACGTTCAAAACACGTGCAAATATTTTCTTGGGAAGTTCAAAGTCCGAAACTATTTTGGGGAAACCTAATATTTATTAGGTATTATTTATGAATTTTTTGGATTTTTTGATATTTATTTGGCATATTTGCAAAAATTCTAAAAAGAGGAATTTTTGTGCAAAATTACCACTTGGAGTGAAAACTCTAGATTTTCAGATTTTTGGGCTGAGCATGATGGCTAGCCAACTCAGAGGTAAAAAAAATACTTTTTTTTCAATAGATTTGGTTTATATCGCAAATTTCTTAAAGAAGGGTTTTTTTTGCAAAATTGCTACTTAGAGGCAAAAATTACAAATTTGTTTTTTTGGAATTAAACCCAGTGCCGGCCAGTATCAGGGTAGTTATTTTGTTTTTAAATTTTAATTGAACTGGTTAATTTAATTTCCATGTATAAGGATTTATATATGTAAAGATATATTCAAAAGGGATATTTTGCAAAACCTATTCAAAACAATTAATACCCTATTTCCGGCCTAATATAAAGAGAGTGCAACCGTCTCTTTTCTTTATTACATGAAGGGTTTTCTTTATTATTGATTTCTTGGAGTTTCGAAGCGAAGATCTTGGTTTTCTTGCGAAATGAAGGACTTTTCTTATTCTTTTTCTTACTGCGGTTGATTCTTCAATAAGGTGAGTAACATATGTTTGTTTTGTATTATTCTATGCATGTTGGATGTGATGATTTGTCTATTAGAAATCATGTTAGGGATTTTATGATGATATAATGAATTAGTGAAGGATGGATGAATAAAGAATGAATCTTTTCATGAAAACTATACTATTGATGATTAAACCTACATATAGATGACTTGAGATTGTTAAAGAACCTAATAGAAGTCATGGGTATGTTGTTTTCTTTCATATGCTTGCAGTTTTGGTTATACATAACGGATTAAAAGACCTAGATTGCATAAAGTGAATGAAGATTGAGTTCTTTACTGTGTATGCGTATAGGTATACTCTGTTTTAATTTTTTATGACTAAAGCTTGATGGATAATTGTTATAATTGCACATAATTCATTGTTAAACTATTGTAGGTGATTGTGTATGAATTAATGAATTGCAAGGGGGATTTATGGATCAAAAGATCAAGTTTTGAGAGTTGGGGTATTTCTTGATTTCGGGTTTGTACATACACAGGCCGAAATTTATTCTTTTTGTATTTTTTCGATGTTTCGAATTGGATTTGATTTGTTTTGATACCGAGACATAATCTAAACATTACACTACTCCTATGCACTGATTCTTAATGCTTAACACATATATATAGGCATATAAACGCACATACATATATAGTCTCTCTGTTGATGAACAACCGAAATTGGTTTTGATGCTTTTGTGATGTTTTTGAGTTGGATTTAAGTTGTTTTGGTACTGAGATGGATTTGAACAATAAACTACACATACACGATGTTTTCTTGATGTTTTACTGAAGCTTAAACACACCTATACATATGCATATATATTCATCTCACTATTTTTGAAGAATTTGATAAAAATTACTCTTTTATGATCTTAATGAGATTTTGATATTTTTTATAAACTCCTGTATGTCATACAAGTTGTATTTTATCATCTCAGGAATTTTGTTTTGCAAATTTATGATTTTATAAAGATTTAACGAAGTATCAGTAAAAATGTGCACGAATATTAAAGCTGTCAATTTTTGAATATGTCGGTTGACTGTCAAGATTTTACACATGAATTGACGGTCGACTGTCAATTATTTGATTTTGGGATTTTTGCATGTCGGTCGACCGACCAGCTTTGAACTAAGTTCGACGGTCAACTGTTAGTGCTTTGGCTGACTATCTTGGTTGAGTTTTTATTCGTTTTTCTTGAACAATTATTTCTTCGATATTATGGATTATTGATCTACTGTTTTAGATGATGTTTTTACTACTGATTACAGTATTTTACAGAGAATTATATTTCGATTATAATGGAATTTAAATTGTATTTCTATGACAGAAACTAATGTTTTGTGATATTCTATGACTTCAAAATATGATTCTTAGTTATCTAATGGATTTAATATTTTATTTCAGTTCTGGAATTTATGAGTACATTAAATGAGTTTGGATTTTGCGAATTTAAGGAGTTTTCTTGACATAAACGTTCTAATGATGAAATAAAGAGTTTTATTGAAAGTTTTGGTGTTGATATTCATTTTGTGAATCTCTAGGAGTTGACTGGGAGTCCTGTGAACCGGCAGATGAGATTTTGTGGATTTTGACTAGTTGGGTCTTGGGGTTGTTTTTGTGGAATTAAGTCCAGCAGGATACACTAACTCTAGAGAGGGGAATTTGTGTTTTAATAATAATCAACTTAAGGACAGGCACTAGTGGATGTGATGGGACTTGGGAAACGTAAGTATATGCTCTAAGGGTCTAGTCCAATGGATGCATTCCAGGACTGTGTGTTGTTCTGTCTAAAGAGGGCATTTGGTATGTTCATGTGTCGAGGGTCTGCAGGCCTATTCACGAAGCGTACGGGTGCATTCGCGTGTCGAAGATCAGCGGGCCTATTCACGGGATGTACTAGTGTATCTGCACATCGAGGGTTTTGCAAACCTATTTGTGGGGTACACGTCAGGGAGGTGATTCTTCCTGGGGGTCAGAGCTATTCTTACATGATGCTTACGCGTCGAGAGTTGTGATGCCTATTCGCGAAGTATTCTGGATCTTGTTTCTATCACCGTAATAGGATTAATTGCATAACGAGGGATTTAACCCTATAAAGTGGAGAACGATAAAGGCTTGCACCGGACCTATGTAGTATGGAATGCATAGAATCCGACAAGTATGCATTAGAGAGTCATCATAGTACATTTGTGTTTCCTTGACTTGGTTTTATGCATGTCTTTTCCTGTTTTCCTACACTTGACACTTAGTTTAGTTTCACTAAATGTTTTCATACTTTATTTATTGTTATTGCATATTCCATTTGTTACTACCGTTGTTATGTGTTGATCATGACTTTACTCTTTATGTTTTATTTACATTGTATTTCTTTTGATGCCACTCACACCGTTATGGCTGACCCCTGTAGTTTTGGGGGTTAGGGTTATCTCTAGCCTCATATTTTATAGGTAGATCCTATAGCATGGGAATTAGATGCTTGTGGTAGAATGATAATGTGGCTTATGTAAATTGTAAATGAATGTGTTGTAAAAGAAAGAATTGTAATTCAAGGTGTTTAATTTTCCGCTATGTTTTGTAAAGAATTGATGTAATAAAAGTTGAAATTTTTATTTGTATTTTGGGCTATGTTTACTATTACATTGAGGTAGATGCTGGGAATTGTGCCACGTATTTCTAAAATATTATATTGGAAATTCGGGGCGCTACAATAACCTACATGCTTGCATTGAGCGGAGTGAACTTATCAAACAGCGGATGCGGGGGGAAGTGCCTCTTCCCCGAAGTGTCTTTATGGGCTTTCTTGGGAGGTTCGGAGTTGTCCATCTTCCTCTTTCCTTTGGCTAGGTATCCCTTCTGGCCCCCAAGGTTGAGGGCCTCCTTGACCTAGATGCACTTCTCACTCCGATGGAGAAGATCGGGAAAGTCGATGGGTGGCTTCTTGGCCAGGGAGGCCTTTAACGAGTCGTCGTGGACATTGTTGCAAAAAGCCGCCACTACTACCCCAGTATTGAAGGAGAAGATCGACCATGCTTCGGCTGTAAACCTATGGATGAAATCTCAAAGGGATTCCCCGTCCTTTTATCTGAGGTCTAGTAAGGAGGTGCTCGTCTTTTCAATCTTTCGGCTGGTCACGAAGTAGGCGAGAAAGTCCTCGAGCTGATCGAAGGAATAAATTGAACTGGGGGTGAGTTCGGTGAACATTCCCTACGGGAGCCCTTAGGGTGGCCGGGAACGCACTACAGAGAAGGGGGTCTGAGGCACTATGAATCATCATAAGGATTTTGAAGCCCTCAACGTGATTAACAAGATCCATTTCTCCTTATAGGTTTCCAACGGTAGAGGTTTGAAACTCATCCGGATGGGTGCGTCAAGGATATGGGAGGTGAAGAGTGGCCTGTTCGGCCGATATCTCTGTTCGGATTGCCTCCCACCTTCACCGATCTAAGCAAGGTGATCTTCCATTTCTTGCAGTCGTTTGAGGATTGGGTCTTCCTGTCCCTCAGATCGGGTTGACCCGTGGGACTCGTCATTCCCGTTCTCAGCCCCTCCTGCTCGTTCAGTGCGTTGCTCGGTCCGGGTCCCTCCTCAGATTGCCCAGAGGATTTTGTCCCGGAATTCATGGAATGCCGCCCTTGTCACATGACCTCTTTCCCCGCGGTTGTTCGATTGTCGACGGTCCGTCAGGGAGCGACTATGCTATCTGTCTCGACCATGAGAGGAGTAGTGACTCTTACAGGAATTATGGTTCGAGGGCACCCCTTCAATCCGGGATCAGTTGAGACAATTTCTGAGGTTGTCCTCATTATGTCGGTTATTCATGACATTTCTTAGGTCAGATACCACTAGATGGGCGACCTCTCGTGCTACCGAGAGGGGTGCGCTTGGGGCAGGTTTCTGCAACCCTTGGTCCTGTGGCTGTCGGGACCCTTTAGTGGCCGCTCGACTTTGCTTTGGGTGCGGAGGAGGAAGTAGGGGGATTGATGCCCCGGACGGGGTCTTCTTGGCTTTAAGAGCCATAAGAATCATTGGTCACAGATTCTGTTGAAGACGCTCGGATTTGTGTTTCCCACAGATGGCGTCAATATGATGGTGCTTGTTTTCGGGTGTGGGAGCAACATACAATGTGAGTTCTTTTCGTGAACAGAAAACTCAAATCTCGACCGCCGATCTGACCCTACTATAATGCATGTATGTGATTGGATTTGGTGGATCTGGAAATGATTGACCATCGCCGAATAACTGAAAAAAGTCTGACACATTGGGAGAACTCCTGACGACAGACCCTCTGATGCTCAAGTAAATAACCAGAGGATTAAGGGAGGCTTAAGCTGTTAAATAGTGATTATCTGGTTACTATAGCGGTAAAGCTGTATTTATAGGCTAGTGAGAGCATGATTAGGGAATATTTCCCGATCCCTTGATTTGGGGGGAACTCGATTCATGGTTGGTTAGATTTGGGTGATGGGCCCATAATCGGCCCACGAGTGATTATGGGATCTCCTCGAGATTGGTGCTAAGTTTGAGTAGTGCGGATCGTCCGCTATTGTGTACCCAGGAAACTCGAGACACAAGCAAAAATCTTTACTTCAAATAGTCTCACAACACAGAAAATATAGGAAATTAAAAACTTTTATTTTATCCTAGAATTTTACATTGTACAATACAAGCTTACATAAATTGTACATCACAAATTACATCAATAAAATTTACTATACAAAATTTACAATCTCCATTTAGACACTCCACGCAACTCGAGTCTCCTACTTCCACGATCCAGGAGTCCTGTAACTAAACAAACTGTGGGAACGTCAGTTGAATGCAACTAACGGAATGCTGATAAAACCATCGACTCACCAAAACTCAACAAATCAATAATTGATGCAAAAGAAAATGTGCAGTCAAATCACAAGTGTTAGTGTATGCCATGACCTAGAATCTAATGCACAGTTCCAAATGCACGCAATGCACTTACTCTAATGTAATTCATTTGGATACGTATGCATCCCATACTACATACTTATTCAAATGCAACTTCAATGGAAACGTATGCATCCCACACTACATACTTCCAAAGAGTTCGTAGTCTCTAGATCACAGGGTCCGATCCCTCGCTATGCATCCTACACTTGTACTCTTTCCCATCGCTCACATTCATCTAGTGACTGATGAGGTTGCAGCTATTCGGTCCAATTCCGCCTCTGCAGTCCGAATGGTCATATTATCATGCCATTATGCCAGAACCCTGTGGTCCTTTTCCACCCCTGGACAATGCCGGTCCCTGCAGGCCATTTCCACCTCTTAACCTAAAATAATTGCTCTGCCCTGTCCATGCGGGCCGTTTCCACCCCCGATCCTAAAATAGTTGCTCCGCCCGGTCCCATGGTCTTCTTCCGCCCCCGGACAATGTCGGTCCATGCTAGCCGTTTCCACCCCCGATCCTAAAATAGTTGCTCCGCCCGGTTCCTGTGGTCCTTTTCTTCCCTCAGACAATGTTGATCCCTGCAGGCCATTTCCACCCCTAGACCTCACAAAAAGTTGTTACAGACATAAGGTGGTTCTGCGGTACTTGCACCCCACCAAGAGTCTTAGAGTATTGCTCTCACTTCCTGTACGCATTAAACAACATAGAACCTGACAGATACTTTAAGGTCTATTCCCTAACTTCCGATCGGAGATACCTCCCATACTTATCACTAAACCTCAGCAATTAATAGAAGAGACTATGATGCCCGTGCCCCCTCACAGGTGAGATGGCGCCGCACGTGTCCCCCTGACAGGCGAGTACAACCACCCGACTAGTGCTTGGCTTAGAATTAAATTATTGACGTAATTTATCTTTGTCTTTAAGACCCTACCACTAGTTCTACAATCCTAACTTAGAACTTATACATGGACCTTGCTTTTAAGGTAACTAGCTATCATTTATTAGTGAAAGGATTAGTGAAACCAGACGGTTGCTTCCTAGATAACCAACCTAGTCTTTTTATCCAAACTCAACTGTCCCAGGTGGAATCCAACTCGGCCTCCCAAACCAGGCCCAAGAGTTGGCCCAACTTGACCCAGCAACAAAGCAACTCAACCTTCGTCGATCCTCGTTCACCCTCTAGTTTGGATTTCGACAGCGTATTCAGCCCGCGATCAATACCTCCTCGGATAGCGATCCCATCAGTGCACAAAGACCATCTTCATCCGTTGCACTCGAGGTGACATGAGCTGCTAACTACCCAAATGATCAAGTAGTATTAATAGGTCATAGGGTACAATTCCCTACCCTAAGTTATTAGTAAGTTAAATAGTACTCCCGGCAATAAGTTCATTCTCAACATTAATTAAAATACAGTTCATGGCTACCATATCCTTAAGCAAGTTTAGGAAATTAAATAACCAGCAAGGGCACCAAGCAAAAATAAGATAATAGTTTTTACTCTTAAAATACAATATAAGTTACTAGCACATCTCTAACATGATCAAACATGAATCAAGAGTTAGATAAATATCATTCTAAGCCCATTCTAAAGCCGTGGATGATGAAAACATATATTCAATTAATACAGTGAGCTGACTATTTAACCTGCAGCTTATGCTATTTTTGAAAAATCATCATAAATCACGTACTCAATGAAATTTCAAGTTCTTCGATTCTTTAGAAACTTCATTAAGGCTACTTTAACTTCTCAATTGGATTCCTCAAAATACTTCATTTTAGAGAAAAAAATTGGTCAAAACTGAGGAACATGCAAACCTTCCAGAACTGATAGAATTATCAACCAGTCACACAATAAAACTCATTTTAAATAACAAATGATCTTAAAAATATATAAAATTTGGCAGGAATGTCTTAGCCACATAGAGTCATCATATATCCAAAATTTAGCCAAGAATTCCAAGTATCCAGGAAGATATGATATTTTGAATTGAACGTAAACTGCAAGACTGTAACAGTATTGTTTCTTAACAACAGCAGCAATTCCCATTTTAAAGAGATAACAACTCTTATTCAAAAAATTATGAAACTTTGCAGAAATGTTCCGCATTTACATGAGATACTACTGCAAATGTTTCATGTTCCCTTTTATCATAGGGTTATGTCTTTCAGGTTAACAAGTATTCATAATGAAAACGGAGCTGAAACACTTTTATCCCAGTATAGAAACATGATTTTTTTTAAATATCAAATCATCTCCAAAAATTACAAAAAATGGTGGGATATCTTTAGATTATATTGTATTCATTTTATACATGTTCACCCTAATTGGTTTTCCTTATAGTTTTGTACTACTTATTGAAGTCGGCTCTAATACCACTCTGTAATGCCCCAAATTCCAAACACAGGTAATTCGTAGCAAATACAGGATGTTTTACTTCAAATTCGTACAATTTTTTTAAAGGAATTTAAAACTTTTTATTTACAACATGTTCTTTATAACAACACAGCGGAAATTAAATGAATACAATATAATCTACAATAATGAAAATTCTTCAATCTTGTAATCAACTCATCATAGTTACTTCAAGCTCTTGCCAAGTCCAAACCTGCATCTGGAAAACTGTGGGTACGTCAGTTGTATACAACTGACGCAATGCTATAATACAACGATTCTTTAACTTTAGCAACACAAACTTGAATGCAAATAGGAAAAGTGACTACCCTAGTAGTGTCAGTGTATAATATGACCTAATGCCTAATACAGACATTCACACTACGATGACACTAATGCATACTTATTCGAATTCTACACATCTCATACTACATAGGTCCGAGGGCAAGCCCTTACGGACTCCAAATTATAGGGTTCAATACCTCGCCAAGCAAAACCTACAATGGTAATAAAAGCAAGGTTTAGACATTCCACGGGTACGGATTCCAGTCCTGGAGTCCACCGTCAGACTATACAGAATCCTCATCTTGCGAACATCCCGCAAGTACCCCTCTAGTCCCGGTATATACATATACAATGGAGATCTGCCTCCCATCTGCCTAACTATTCATGATCCTGGAGTCCACCATCAGATCAATCGTAGTCCCATATTTAATTAAGGTTCGTCTTACCTCGCAAGCAACCACAGTTCCGGAGTCCACCATCAAACTGAGTCTATAGTCCTGGAGTCTACCGTCACACTATATAGAGGCGCCCCACTTACGTTTGCCCAAGTTTTATCACATCTCCTTCTAGTGTCTATCCTTAAATTTAAACGAATAACAATACCACCTAGAGCTAGCTTAATCTTCTATCGGTCTTAAACAACATACCGAGAATGACAGCCCATATTGGCCACTTCTCAAATTTCAATTTTCACTTTCATCACTTGCCGGTACCTGGGTCTCACTTAGCCTCTAGTATCAACACAATTCATGTTCACAACATTATAGGTTATCCATACCCTCTTTATTCACATTTTGAAATTTTATTCATTCTCATCTTTTAACTTCTTTTATCCATTCTCTTTGTTATTATCAAACATGAAGTAACCAATTTCTTACAGCAACAATCAATAACACTTGATGAGTTAAAACCCATATAAACATCACATGATTAATATTCTAAATTCATCATTTCATTATCTCTTAACTCTTTATAAGGTATATCTTACTAACATTCCAATTTTAAATCAAATTTTATATGTTGTAAAAGTTTTAGGATAACTAGATAAAAGACATCAACCCAATGGTATTGAAAAAAAAATCATATAAATTCCAGTATTACTCCAAAATATGATTCATTAGTTTCATAGGAAGCATAAATGAGTCTGCTACAACTTTGTAATTAAGATCGTCTAAAATCATCCTCAATTATTTCGTCTAAATTTATTTGCAAAACAGCAGGTTCAAAATCAGAAAACTGCAGCTCATGCTACTTGTAAAAATCATAGAAAATTCTATACTTCATGAAATTTTGTGTTCTTTAAATCAAATTAAAGGTATACAAGTCTACTATAACTTTGTAGTAATAAGTTTCCCAAAAATATTGTGTCTATAACCCTGAATTCTTCGAAATCTACAGTAGGGTCCAAATGTTAAAGTACTGCCACTGTTCAATTTTGTAAAATTCATTATAAATTCAATTCTTTATGAAAAATTATTTCTTGGACTTTACAGAAAGGTTAACGAGTCTTATTCAAGTTCTTAGTTGTGACTATTCTCAAAATACTTCATCTAAGATGTTGAAATGATCAAAATGCGAAATGTATTCAAATTTCTAGCAACTAGCCAACTGCCAACCGGTCCTAAGTTTGAATTTTATTAAAATATTAAACAACATCCAAATATTACGAAACCTTAAGGAGATGTTCTTGACATATATGCGATACTCGTATAAAAATTTTAGCTCTAGATTACATCTAGTTTAATAGATATGATTTTATAAAGTCAAACTAAAACTTAAAACATAAACTTATGAAAATACCGCCAAATCAATCATATCATAATTTCACACATTCAATCAACAACAATTAATCTAAAAATTAATACTCAATCTATATAAGTTATCATGTATCTAACAATTCACACATATCTAGTATTCTACTAATAAAACTATATTAGAAAGTTGGAGAAACACCCACCACACATGTAGAATTCCTAGTAGTAGAACTCCTATAAAATAATGCTCCAAAGCTCCATGCTTCCTTAAAAATGGTCGGTCTCTTCCTAACACAACCCGTAAGCTTTTCTCCCTCTTTCTCTTTTTTGTTTTTGTTTTGAGTTGTGTTGTTCATGACAAAAGTATGGACTATTTATAGAACAATTGTGTGGTCAAAATAGCTCTCCACTTCTCACTAACTCACACCACTCTCCCTCATTCTCAACAATGGTAAGAAACACGTGCAGGTATAGTCAATGTGAGTGCACACTCTTCATAAAAAATTTATTATTAATTTTTATTAGGTTAGATATATGTGTGTGTTCATAGGGCAAGTGTACTAGATTTTTAAAGGTACATTTAAGTGCAAAAATAATTATGGTCTTTAAATTTGTAATTAATTTTTAGTGAGCTAAAACAATGGATTTAAGCCTAGTGGATTTAATTAAAATAAATCACACAATTGTAACTAGAAAAATGAGAGAAAAAATGTTCATGACTCAAGAAAATTTTAGGAACCAACACATGCACTGCAAACGCGTGCGTTGCACGTATCAATACTAAAATAAATTTGAAGGAACGAAAAACAGTCAAAATATAAAATACGTAGAACATGTATATTAATAATGTTATGGATATTTCACGTAATAGTAAAACATACGTAATCGACATGTGTATTAAAAAAACGTGCAATACACGTAAAAACACAAATATTAAAATTAATATTTGAGTTGGCTCAAAATAGGATAAAAATGAATTTTGAGAGAACAGAAAAAATATAAATAATTAGAATATAAAATACGTGTAACATTTATATAAAAACTAGATTTGCCCGTGGGTACGTGCCTACGGCACATCTTCAGAACGATACAGTATATGAAAAGCCTTGTAAATAGTAAATCAACAATTATGTAGCTCAAGTTTAAATAGTATGACAATAATTAGTTGTAAATAAAAGTTCATGTTTCCATAAGTGTGTGTGTGTGTGTGTGTGTGTGTGTGTGTGTGTATATATATATATATATATATATATATATAGAGAGAGAGAGAGAGAGAGAGAATTAAATAAATAAAGGAGTTGTTTTGGGGAGATTTGAATTTGAGTTTTGGGGAAAAACTTTTGGGAGGGAAAACGTGTTTTGTGAGATTAGATATGGGCCTTTGATTTTGGGGGGGATTGAAAGAGAGCCACTTGATAGCTTTCTTGGTGTTTTATTATATAGATACGTTACGAATATTACTCGTAACAGTACAAAATACATTTGCGTAACATCCGTAGGCAAAATTGTCATAACTCAATTTTGCGGGGTGTTAAAAGTTTCTAGGCTTGATTTGAGTTGTGTTGAAGGAGAATTTTGGTGTAGAATGAAGTGGTAGAATGTCGGAAAGTTTGAAATGAAAAAATGGTAATATAGAAAATGTTAGGAAAAAATGAGTTGGAAATAAAAATGTGGATTTTATAAAAAAAATGGAGGGGGGGGGGGGGGGGGGGGGTGGCCGGCCATGGTGGTTGGGGAGAAGGGCTCCTTGGAACTCATCCTCTTGATGGGTTCCAAGCCCATGGTTTCAATTAGCTCATTGGTTTATTTTAGGTTAAAGGGTGTTTAGGTTTTTATCTAGGTATGATAGTATATATACATATATACTAACATACAAACATACACATACTAATGCAAATGCACACTATACTCAAATAAGAAAAATGTTTGTATGTATGTAAATAGTTTATTATTATAAAAATACCATGTGTTTAGTCTCAATTATAGTAGAGATAAACATACAATTTAATTGACAAAATACCCCAACTCCGGTTCAGCAAATATACCTGTAACGCCCCGAATCCCAAATCACTGAATTCGAGATGTTCTACAGGATCTTTTCACTTTCTTTGAGTACAATTTTACAAGGAAATTCAAACTTTTCTTTTTACATCAGAGTTTACATCATATTACATTTACATTTGCACAGCGGAAGCAAAATATACAACATTTACATAAATATACAACAACATGATAAGATCTTTATGCATCCATTCCTCTTTACATGTAATTTATCCTGCATACAAAACTGTGGGTACGTCAGTTTATTCAACCGACGATAATTATACATGGCCATCCTTTCTATGCCAGAAACAGTATAACGAATCTCATTTCTTAACAATCACAAACTTGTTCAATATGAGCATGTAAATAAAAAAGGAACTCTTAAAGATGTCGTGTCGTGATTGTGCACTTAATTCTTAATGCAATTATTTAATTTTACATGACACTAATGCGCACTTGTTCGGATTCTATGCATCCCATACTACATAGGTCCGAGGGCAAGCCTCTTAATCGTTCTTCATTTTCATAGGGTTCAATCCCTCGCCATGACTTACTCTACTACTGTAATTACGGTAAGTATCTTAGATATTTTCCGACCTACGGACTCATGTCTAGGCACTCTGGAGTAGTATCCTCACCCAGACTCGTCATGGGAATTCCTGGGATACGCTCTCACCATAAACATGACACCACCCGTAGTCTTCGAACATCCCACGAGCGTCGCCACTGGGACGGTACTCTGGAGTAGTATCCTCACCCAGACTCATCATGGGAATTCCTGGGATACACTCTCGCCATTACCCAATAGCCCTCATACTCAATGTTTGTCTCTTACTTTCATCACATCTCCACTATGTACTAGTCCTTATTTTAATAGAATCATGAATAAAATCAAAGCTCTAGAGTTAGCCTCTCCCTAAACCGGACTTACTCATTCATTTCAATACATGACCGACCCTGGTCTTCTTTTCAATTTCAATTCCATTGCCGGGGGAGACTTAGCTACTTTTTCGTTCCAATTTCAATTTCACAATTTCCAGTTTGAGCAAATCTAACTCATGAATTCATTTTTCAGTGCTTCAGCATATCATGTTCTTTAATTTCCATATTCATGTAATTCTTTATTCAAGCATGACTCATTTCATGTGAGTTTCTCAATTCAGAAATACGATTCATTTCATATACCTTCATGCAACAGCAGAATAGATTCTAACAACATCAGTCACAATTCTTTAACAGTAATCAAAATAAAACTTCTGTCATATCAAATTCCACTCTGTACAGTCGACTTGGAAAAGGATCAGTCGACTGTTACACTCAAATCAGATTCTTCATAAAAAATACTCGGGAGAGTCGACTGCTGCACTTGGCCAGTCGGCTGTCCCGCAACTTTTCATGTTCACGTATTATCCTCGTGAAAGTCGACTGTTATCTCATCAGTCGTCTGTCCTGGGGTTTTTAGCAGTTCATTTCTACGTTCAGCTCAGTCGACTTGCTACGCGCATTCGGTCGACTGGACAGATCCATACTTCAAATTAAGAGATTATCTAACAGCTCTTACATGCACTTGCATCATGATATCAACTTACAATATACATATATTCATGTTTCATAAACAGTGTCTCTTTTTGTTCAGTAACATCACAACCATGAAACTTCAAGTTACGAATGTTATCTCTTCTTCGAGAGAATATTTTCAAACATGCATTCGCACTTATTCATAACTTCCATACAAAGATGAAGATATAATTCTCAATTCATTACACTAGGTCAACATGATGGAATATCTCATTACATGGAATTTCCAAATAACCATAATTAAATTGAAGCACCAGTCGGCTGAACACAGTGTCAGTCGACTGCTCCGACAGTTCTTAATTTTATTAATCATCGCTAGTTCTTTTCATTCATTTACCTTCCCTCCATCATATGTGTCATAGGGAAAATACAAACTTAGTAATCACACCATTAGGTCTATCTGCACACATGTTTATCACCACATCACAAAATAATTGTCTCGTACCAGTCGACTTGTCTACACGACAGTCGACTGTACCGACGCAATTCATCTTTGTTTCCGTGCCATTTCTATACTATTAGTCCTCCATTATTATCAACAATAAACATGCTCAAGCATTTCTATTACTCACTATCTTACTCCTCAAGAGTACAGTAACAAACATTATATTTACGGCATGTTTTCTACATTAGAAGTCCTGAGAAACACCTACCTTATTTGACGAAGTAATCGAATCCAGCAAGGTCCTCAATGCGGTGCAGCACTTCTTGCTCCTTGCTCCTTGTTCCACACCGAAATCCTTCAGAGTACTCTTTCGGCCTCACACAACTCTCACAAAACCTCTCTTATAAAATTAATCTAGTGTAAAAGAAAAAGAATAAGAGGGGGTATTTATACTAGAATATAGGTGGAATGGAGGGTTAGGATGCATTAGGGAGTTGGATGATCAAGGGCTAAGATTTACTAGGAAGTTGTGAAAACTACCCACACCTTGCATAACCGCCTACATCTCATCTCCGCTACTCACCCAATCCGGCCATACTTGTGTGCTTGTGCACGTGTACATTGAATGCACGTGCACACACAAACCACTCTACAAAATTGTACATCAAATACCCGGAAATAAAAGAAAAGATGCTACACATACAAGTTGTAGGAAATAATACAAGAGGTTTAAATCCATGGGCTTAAATTAATTGGGCCAAAAATAAATATTTTTAAAAGAAGATAAGTAAATTAACCTTTGGGCTTTAGGGAAAATCCTTATAGAAAACAATATGCTTATTCATCATGTTGAAAAATAATAATAAACAAATATTACACGTGCATACCATATGTAAAAATAAATAATCTTTATATATTAGGAAAATTCAGGGTATTACATCACTCCCTCCTTAGAATAGTTCCGTCCCCGGAACTATAGCCAAGAGCGAGAAAACAGAAAACAAAACAAGAAAACAAAAGATACAAGGATACAATCAAGCAAAAAGCTCAGGGTAGTCCTTCAACATTCTCTCCTCAGATTCCCAAGTAGCCTCTTCAACCAAGTGGTTTCTCCAGACTACTTTGACCATCGGTATCGTCTTATTCCTCAAGACTTTCTCCCTACGGTCAACAATCTCGACAGGAGACTCGATGTAATTCAGGTCTAACTGCAAACCCTCCGGCACTTCCGGCAAATGATGACTCGGATCTGGAATATAACCTCTCAGCATAGACACATGGAAGACATTGTGCACCTGAGACAACTCTTCCGGTAATTCAAGCCGGTACGCAGTTTTCCCGATCCTTTTCAATATCTTATATGGGCTTATAAACCTCGGGGCTAACTTCCCGCCTTTGCCAAAACGAACCACACCTTTACTGGGCGATACCTTTAGAAAGACGAAGTCACCAACCTCAAACTTAAGGTCCCTTCTCCGGTTGTCTGCATAGCTTTTCTGCCTGCTCTGAGCTTCTACCAACCTTTTCCTGATCAGATCAATCTTCTCAGAAGTTAGCTGCACAAGCTCAGGACCAAACAACTGACGTTCCCCTACTTCATACCAACAAACAGGAGTCCTGCACTTCCTGCCATACAAAGCTTCGTACGGCGCCATCCCAATGCTAGCTTGAAAACTGTTGTTGTAGGCAAACTCTACCAAAGGTAAATGCCTTTCCCAACTGCCTCCAAAGTCTAGTATACAACACCGAAGCATATCCTCAAGAATACGATTGACTCTCTCGGTCTGCCCATCGGTCTGTGGATGAAAAGCAGTGCTGAAATCTGTCTTGGTACCCAAAGCTGCCTGAAGACTCCTCCAGAAATGCGAAGTAAACCGCACATCTCGATCAGACACAATAGTTGACGGAACGCCATGAATTCTGACAATCTCACCAACATACATCTCAGCCAACTTGTCCATCGAAGCAGTGAGTTTCATCGCCAAAAAGTGAGCGGACTTGGTAAGTCGATCGACTATAACCCAAATCGCACCGTTGCCTTTAGAACTCTTAGGCAATCCCGTGATGAAATCCATACTGATGTTATCCCACTTCCATTCCGGAATAGGTAACGGCTGTAATAGACCTCCGGGTCTCTGATTTTCGGCTTTGACTTGCTAACAAACCTCACACTTCGCGACAAATTCAGCCACATCCCGCTTCAAACCTGGCCACCAGAAATGCTGTTTGATGTCTTTGTACATCTTAGTACTCCCAGGATGTACAGACAAAAGAGTAGCATGCGCCTCCTGAAGAATACTCTCTTTTAGGTCCGACTGATTTGGAACACACAGCCTATCTCCGAACCACAGCACTCCATCCCTGATTTGAAATCCGGGCAACCTGCCAGCACCAACCTGCTCCTTCATCTCCAAAATATCAGCATCAACCTCCTGACTTGCAATGATCCTAGCATTCAAAGTAGGCTGAAGCCTCAACTGAGCCAAAGATGCTCCCAATCCTTGCAAGACAACCTCAATACCTGCTTGGTCCAACTCCTCAATCAGATGCCTCTGAGTTGTAATTAGACTGGCCAAACTGCTCTTGCGACTAAGTGCATCAGCAATAACATTGGCCTTTCCAGGATGATACTTGATCTCAGGTCGCATATCCTCGAGCACTTCCAACCATCTTCGCTGCCTCAGATTGAGATCCCTCTGCTGATATATTTACTTCAAGCTCTTGAGATCCGTGTACATGTTCAACTTCTCACCGTACACGTAGTGCCTCCATTGCTTCAGAGCAAAAATAATTGCAGCCAACTCTAGATCATGAGTCGGGTAGTTCTTCTCATGCGGTCGTAGTTGCCTAGACCCATAAGCGATTACTCTTCCCTCTTGCATTAAGACACAACCAAGCCCACGATGTGAAGCATCGCTATAAACATCATACTCAACACCTGCTCTAGGCAAAGCCAAAATAGGTGAGTAGTCAGCCTATCTTTCAACTCCTGAAAGCTCGCCTCACATTGCTCAGTCCACTTGAAGCTCACATTCTTCTTGGTCAGTCCAGTAAGCGGTACAGCTATCTGAGCATAACCTTGAATGAATCTCCTGTAGTATCCAGTCATCCCAAGGAAACTTCTGACTTCCTTCACTGTAGTAGGCCTAGCCCAATCTCTCACTGCCTCTATCTTCTGAGGGTCAGTTGCCACTCCCTCCTTAGAAAGGATGTGACCTAGGAATGCCACTTCAGATTTCCAGAAATCACACTTGGATAACTTGGCATACAACTTCTGCTCTTCCAACTTCTGCAAAACTGCTGCCAGATGCTCGGTGTGCTCCTCCTCTGACTTGGAGTACACGAGAATATCGTCGATAAACACCACGGCGAAAGAATCAATAAACGGCCTCAGAACTCTGTTCATCAAGTCCATGAAGATTGCGGGTGCATTTGTCACTCCGAATGGCATAACTAAGAATTCGTAATGCCCATGCCGAGTTCTAAATGCAGTTTTGTGCACATCTTCAGCTTTCACTCGAACTTGGTGGTAACCTGATCGAAGATCTATTTTGGAGAAAACAGCTGCTCCTTGTAGACGATCGAACAAATCATCAATTCGAGGAATCGGATACTTATTCTAAACAGTGACCTTATTCAGCTCCCGGTAATCGATACACATCCTCATCGATCTGTCCTTCTTCTTTACCAAAAGCACTGGTGCTCCCCAAGGTGACGCACTAGGTTGAATAAAGCCTTTTCCCAACAGTTCCTCAATCTGCCGTTTAACCTCATCCTGTTCCACTGGAGCCATCCTATACGGTGCCTTAGAAATGGGTGCACTTCCCGGTTGAACAGTGATGCTGAACTCTACATCACGATGCAGAGGTAACCCAGGAAAATCTTCCAAAAACACAGTCGGATAGTCCCGAACCACAGGAATCCCTTGCACTTCCACAGGAGTCTCTTCCTTGCGGATAGTTGCCACCAGCTTAGAACACTTCTGCTTCCCTTGGAAAGTGACTTCAGGTCCACCTGGAGCCTTCACTGTTACCGTCTTGGTCTTACACTCGATGCTCGCACTGTACACCGACATCCAATCAATGCCAATGATAACATCGACTCCCAAGATAGTCAACTCGATCAGATCAATGCCAAAGATTCGATCCCCAATCACAATCTCGCAATCAGCATAATACCGATCAGTGGTCAAAGTTTCCCCAGATGGAGTAGCTACTGCTAAGATCTTGCCTGGAAAAATCTTCGGTTCAACTCCCAATACTTTAGCAAATCTAGGAGACACAAAAGTATGAGAGGATCCAGTATCGAACAATACAACAGCTTTCTTTCCATTAAGATAGAGTTTGCCTGTTACATAATACACACCATTACATAACAGTTTCACAATATAAACGGGAAGGAGAAATGACAAAACCACTAAACATCAGCCCTCGTACCAGAGATGACCTGATCTGCCTCATCAGCATCAGCTTCCGTCAAAGCAAATACTCGCCCTGACTGGTACGGCCTCTTCCCAGTCTGCTGTATTGGCACATTGTGATTGCCAGCCCGTGGTTGAAGACATTGAGATTTGTAATGTCCCGTCTCACCACAGTTGTAACAGGTGACTGCAGAAGGTCTCCCCACATTGTTTCCAGGTCCTCCAGCTACACTAACAGCGTTCGCCCCTGTCGGTTTGAACCTCTGTGCAGATGGTTGCCCCTTGAAACTCCCCGAATGTGCAGGCCTCTTCCCGGACTGCCAGTTGTTCCTCCGGTTCTGAACAACATGGAACTGCTCCATATCTGCCTCCGTCGCTGCCGCCCTCTTGACCAGCTTATCGAATCTTCTGATACCAAGAGGTATCATCCGGGATCTCAAGCTCGGCCTCAACCCATGCTCGAATTTGCGAGCCTTCTTAGCTTCATCCATCACCAGCTCTAGAGCATACCTGGAGAGCTGAGTAAACTTGGTCTCATACGCTCTCACCGACATGCTGCCTTGCTGACGCGACAGAAACTCCATCGCCTTCTTCTCCTGGACGTCAGAGGGGAAATAATGACTGCGGAATTCTTCCAGAAATTCCTCCCAGCCAAGCAACAAGCCTCCCATAGTCCTCTTCATTGACTGCCACCAAACAGCCGCATCCTTCTCCAACTGCAAAGTCGCCAACTTGACCTTACTGCCCTCCGGTATCTCCAACACCTCAAAGATCGTTTCCACTTGCCGAATCCAATTGTCAGCCGCATCTGGGTCTGACTTTTCCTAGAACACTGGTGGTTTCATTCTCTTGAACGATTCCACTAGCTTAATTGCCTCAGGTACTGGATTCACCGGCCCTCTTCCTTGGTTTCCAGCCACTGCATTCAGCGTCTGGTAGACCCTTACAAGTTCAGTCTCCAGGTCCAAACCTTCACCATTCCTTGCCCCTCTTCTCGACATATTCTGATGCAAAAGATCCATCAAATTCGAAGTATAAGACAAGAATTTAAACCAACTTGCATTTCATTGAATTCCAAAGTTTATACATTCGAATTTAAAAACATTTTTGACATCAGAAATGAAGAAAATAGAAGCTACAACAATCTAACTCCTACGGGTCCTCTTCGCTGCTCGAAGTTCTTCCCGTAGTTCATCCACTTCATCTTTCAGCACATCAGTCAGGTTCTTTCTCTTCTCAAGTTCCCACACTCGGTGACTGAGAACAGAGAAATCGTCCTTCCGCTGTGCCAGCTGAGCTTCCAAAACCCCAACTCTCTCCTTCAGGGTCTCAACTTGCCACTGAAGAGAAGCCACAGTGCCACTCAGAGCTGGTCCCTCTTCTTCATCGGAAGAAGAATCGTCAGATGAATCCAACGGTGGGGTAATCTCTCGAGATTCGGGCCACTCCTCATCATCAGAATCTGCTTGCCCAGGGTGATCCTCATCCTCAGAATCAGCTTGTCCAGGATGGTACTCTTCCTAAATGATATGCCAGTCGTCGCCTCCAGCAGGGTCGAAGTGATCAGCCATCTTAGAAATAGAGAGGAAGAAGCATAAATCTTAGAGCAACACAAATGTAAGTCACTTACATTTAAATCTCTAGACTCAAACACACACTCTAATGTCCACTTCTAGGGTGTCGTTCCTTATAAATTTGTACAAGTGTGAAAAGTGTAGAAAGCGTGGCTCTAATACCACTCTGTAACGCCCCGAATCCCAAATCACTGAATTCGAGATGTTCTACAGGATCTTTTCACTTTCTTTGAGTACAATTTTACAAGGAAATTCAAACTTTTCTTTTTACATCAGAGTTTACATCATATTACATTTACATTTGCACAGCGGAAGCAAAATATACAACATTTACATAAATATACAACAACATGATAAGATCTTTATGCATCCATTCCTCTTTACATGTAATTGATCCTGCATACAAAACTGTGGGTACGTCAGTTTATTCAACCGACGATAATTATACATGGCCATCCTCTCTATGCCAGAAACAGTATAACGAATCTCATTTCTTAACAATCACAAACTTGTTCAATATAAGCATGTAAATCAAAAGGGAACTCTTAAAGATGTCGTGTCGTGATTGTGCACTTAATTCTTAATGCAATTATTTAATTTTACATGACACTAATGCGCACTTGTTCGGATTCTATGCATCCCATACTACATAGGTCCGAGGGCAAGCCTCTTAATCGTTCTTCATTTTCATAGGGTTCAATCCCTCGCCATGACTTACTCTACTACTGTAATTACGGTAAGTATCTTAGATATTTTCCGACCTACGGACTCATGTCTAGGCACTCTGGAGTAGTATCCTCACCCAGACTCGTCATGGGAATTCCTGGGATACGCTATCACCATAAACATGACACCACCCGTAGTCTTCGAACATCCCACGAGCGTCGCCACTGGGATGGTACTCTGGAGTAGTATCCTCACCCAGACTCATCATGGGAATTCCTGGGATACACTCTCGCCATTACCCAATAGCCCTCATACTCAGTGTTTGTCTCTTACTTTCATCACATCTCCACTATGTACTAGTTCTTATTTTAATAGAATCATGAATAAAATCAAAGCTCTAGAGTTAGCCTCTCCCTAAACCGGACTTACTCATTCATTTCAATACATGACCGACCCTGGTCTTCTTTTCAATTTCAATTCCATTGCCGGGGGAGACTTAGCTACTCTTTCGTTCTAATTTCAATTTCACAATTTCCAGTTTGAGCAAATCTAACTCATGAATTCATTTTTCAGTGCTTCAGCATATCATGTTCTTTAATTTCCATATTCATGTAATTCTTTATTCAAGCATGACTCATTTCATGTGAGTTTCTCAATTCAGAAATACGATTCATTTTATATACATTCATGCAACAGCAGAATAGATTCTAACAACATCAGTCACAATTCTTTAACAGTAATCAAAATAAAACTTCTGTCATATCAAATTCCACTCTGTACAGTCGACTTGGAAAAGGACCAGTCGACTGTTACAGTCAAATCAGATTCTTCATAAAAAATACTCGGGAGAGTCGACTGCTGCACTTGGCCAGTCGGCTGTCCCGCAACTTTTCATGTTCACAGTATTATCCTCGTGACAGTCGACTGTTATCTCATCAGTCGTCTGTCCTGGGGTTTTTAGCAGTTCATTTCTACGTTCAGCTCAGTTGACTTGCTACGCGCATTCGGTCGACTGGACAGATCCATACTTCAAATTAAGAGATTATCTAACAGCTCTTACATGCACTTGCATCATGATATCAACTTACAATATACATATATTCATGTTTCATAAACAGTGTCTCTTTTTGTTCAGTAACATCACAACCATGAAACTTCAAGTTACGAATGTTATCTCTTCTTCGAGGGAATATTTTCAAACATGCATTCGCACTTATTCATAACTTCCTTACGAAGATGAAGATATAATTCTCAATTCATTACACTAGGTCAACATGATGGAATATCTCATTACATGGAATTTCCAAATAACCATAATTAAATTGAAGCACCAGTCGGCTGAACACAGTGTCAGTCGACTGCTCCGACAGTTCTTAATTTTATTAATCATCGCTAGTTCTTTTCATTCATTTACCTTCCCCCCATCATATGTGTCATAGGGAAAATACAAACTTAGTAATCACACCATTAGGTCTATCTGCACACATGTTTATCACCACATCACAAAATAATTGTCTCGTACCAGTCGACTTGTCTACACGACAGTCGACTGCACCGACGCAATTCATCTTTGTTTCCGTGCCATTTCTACACTATTAGTCCTCCATAATTATCAACAATAAACATGCTCAAGCATTTCTATTACATACTATCTTACTCCTCAAGAGTACAGTAACAAACATTATATTTACGGCATGTTTTCTACATTAGAAGTCCTGAGAAACACCCACCTTATTTGACGAAGTAATCGAATCCAGCAAGGTCCTCAATGCGGTGCAGCACTTCTTGCTCCTTGCTCCTTGTTCCACACCGAAATCCTTCAGAGTACTCTTTCGCCCTCCACAGAAAAACTCCCACACACAACTCTCACAAAACCTCTCTTATAAAATTAATCTAGTGTAAAAGAAATAGAGAATAAGAGGGGGTATTTATACTAGAATATAGGTGGAATGGAGGGTTAGGATGCACTAGGGAGTTGGATGATCAAGGGCTAAGATTTACTAGGAAGTTGTGAAAACTACCCACACCTTGCATAACCGCCCACATCTCATCTCCACTACTCACCCAATCCGGCCATACTTGTGTGCTTGTGCACGTGTACATTGAATGCACGTGCACACACAAACCACTCTACAAAATTGTACATCAAATACCCGGAAATAAAAGAAAAGTTGCTACACATACAAGTTGTAGGAAATAATACAAGAAGTTTAAATCCATGGGCTTAAATTAATTGGGCCAAAAATAAATATTTTTAAAAGAAGATAAGTAAATTAACCTTTGGGCTTTAGGGAAAATCCTTATAGAAAACAATATGCTTATTCATCATGTTGAAAAATAATAATAAACAAATATTACACGTGCATACCATATGTAAAAATAAATAATCTTTATATATTAGGAAAATTCAGGGTATTACAATACCATTGTTGGGTTCAAAATATATTAAATAATATGTCTCAATACTTACTCAATTAAAATTGAGAAAAATCCATTAATACGTGCAACTCTCAATCGTGCACGGACTAATGTACAAAATAGTTATATAATATTTTGTGGAATCTTACAACTATTTTTACCCTCATCAGTAATTGGCTTCCATTGAGAGCAAAGAGAGACCATTTCATTGAAGTGAGTTTGAGAGGTTTTCTTATTGTAAACAACTAGTATTTTATGGTGAGGCTTGAAAGAGGGTGTAGTGCGGTTTCTTCTCCACCGAATTAAGGCGAAAGCCCCAATCGGGATAAAATTGTGTGTTTTGTGTGTGTGGTGTGATCTAGAATTTTCTTGGTGAGTTGTATTGATCGTGACACTTAACTCAACAAAATCCTAGTAGAAAAGGGAATCAAATTCTCTAATATATTCCCCTCTTGATAAATATGTTGTATCCCACTAATATTATACCTTCAAACGTGAGTAATATATCATGAGAAATGGGCTCGTGACCGCTTCTTGTATAAATTTGATCGATAACGAGCTTCGAGAATCCCTCAATAAGAATATGACCCATCAAAGTTGAGTTTGATGATAGACCAAAAAAGTCATCCACAAACCTCTTCTTTTAGTAACCTTGATAGATGTCGACATAACCAGCCCCCCACCGACCAGCAACGGACTACCACGCCAATCTTGATAGATAAAAACATAGCTGGAATCAAGGAACCATCAAAGTTGAGTTTAGTAGATCTTTCAGGTGGCACAATCCATTTGATTACGAACTCCTACATAAGACGAGAAGCAGGGGCAGATCTGGACCCAAGCATCACAAGCAACTGCTTTGGGCCCCCAATTTTGTAGACCTCCATATTATTTAAGTACTTACAATGTTAAAAAATGTAATCTTTTTCTGATATGATTACATTGTATTATATAAAATTTAAAACGATAAATGGCCTATTAGCTCATTTGGTTAGAGTTTCGTGCTAATAACGCGAAGGTCGCAAGTTCGAAACCTGAATGGGCTAATTAATTTTTCAATGTTTATTTTTATTCTTTAAAATAATTATTTTTCTCATAGTCATGCATGTCATTTTACCATTTTATGAATTTAAAATTATTTTTGACTTAGCACATCCATGACACTCTATGATATTTGTTCAATGTTCTATGATATATAGTATTTACTAGTTTATGATAAATTTCTAACCAAATCTTCAAGTGCATATGGTTATTCGACATTTTAAGCTTCCAACTACTATTCTCATATTCATATATTCATCATCACTTCATTCTGATTGTGTTCTCTTATATATCATAATTACTTCTTTGCGATAATGTAATATTAAATTTTCAATCTTTTTTTTATTTTTGAAACTAACTATTTTTCTCATAGCCATACATGTCATTTTACCATTTTATGAATTTAATATTATTTTTCACTTAGCCCATGCATGCCACTCTATGATATTTTTTCAATGTTCTATGGTATATCATATTTATATGTTTATGATAAATTTCTAACCAAATCTTCAAGTGCATACGGTTATTCTACATTTTAAGCTTCCAACTAGTATTCTCATATGCATATATTCATCATCACTTTATTCTGATCGTGTTCTCTAATATATCATAATTACCTCTTAGCGATAATGTAATCTTTAAGTGCATATACAAGTTTGGTTTGTTTGTTTCTTTTCCCTTTCTTCTAAATTTTGTATCTGTTGATGAAAGAAATACGAGGGTTGCTTGCAAAATGAAAAAAAAAATATAAGGGGCGTTTGATAAAACCAAAATGTAACTATGAAAGCATTCAAAATAGCATTATACATATACTTCAATCATGTAAGCTCAATATTTTCTCTTAATGCTAAAAACCTTGACATGCCCCACTTCCCAAAAGAAATATAGAATATGGATATGTGACTAAGTCCAGCGAATGATTTTCATCATCCATAAGCTGTCAGGATCTTTACAACATTTCACAGAAAGAAACAGGAGATAACAGGGAGAAATCAACCACGCATGCATGATTGAATCAATATACCAACAAAATTTACTTGAAACAACACTTAATAAATCTTAAATAAACAAGATCTGAACAAAGTAATTAATAATAATGGCAAGAACTCCAGCATCTAGAAAGTCAGATCACCTACTTTATCAGGCAACTGATCACCACAATATGCAATTTAATAAATCGCAGGAAAAGGGACAAGAAAAACAAAATCCCCGTCAATGCAAGTTACGGGCCGCTTGTAGTGCAGAAACAAGTACAGAAAAGGATAAACAAATATAGAGTAACAGCGGAAGCATATATATAGTATGGAATAGGCATGTCAACAAAGCGGGATAACTAACATAAATCAGGAAACAACTTCAAGCAACATGGTGTGCTAACAGGTACAGGTAATATGTAATAGATGTCAAGTATCATGTAAGTAGGTAAACAGGTAACAGATGAACAGGTAAACAGGTATATAGTGTATGGAAATCGGGGCGTTAAGTGGTATCAGAGTCGACTTCAATTTACAGTCCAACACAATAGGAAAATTAAACTTGGATGTCTTATAGGAGTCGGGTTTTAGCTAGTTGTAGACAATTATAATTCATTTTGTTGTTTCTTTCAACTTATGTTTTATAAATTTTCTATATCTAGACTAATTCCGGTATATGCGTTTGAAGGATGGTATTGGAGGATATCCTAACCGATGATGTGTTGATAAAAGAGAGTGAGCCGATTTCAAGGGATGATTCGATGATCTCGAGCGAGGAGCCGAAAGAGATTTCACTACAAGCTAACCTCAAGATGGAACCACCTTCACCACCGCAATGGCTAAGTATGGATCAACGCACAGCAATAGCGGCCAGCATACATCTGGAAATAAGGAAACTGGAGAAGTACGGAACCAGGAAAGGTCATTGAGCTAAGAAACAGGGCAATGCTTGCAGAGCTATATTAGCAGGCCTAGCAACGGAGCAGGAACACTTAGATTCTAGATTGGCACAACAACAGAATGAATGGGATCAAATCCAGGAGACCACCAATGTTGTAGTATGCCATTTCAGTAAGAGAGTTGGGCAGAAGAAATCAGTCTGTCCACGACTACAAGGGAAAAGATCTGCACCAACATCAGGGTCCTGAGAAACAAAAGTCAGAAGCAGAAGATTCAAAAATCAGATGGCAAGCTTGGAGGTGGCAAGCCAGGAAGTTGTTTCCTATGTGGTGAGCAAGGAAACTACAAGTCCCAATGTTCAGGGAAGAACCCTTAGGTGAAGATCCGTACAAGTTACAATTGTGGGGAGATTGGTCATATCCAACCAGATTGTCCCCAGTTTCATAAGAGTAGCAGCGGATCAACCCCGAAGATGAACAATAACGAAAAGGAGCCTGTTCACCAAGGGTGAGAGTTCGCACTTACTAAAGGCAAGTTGAAGAAGGCAAGAGAGCCATTACCAGTATGTGCATATGGAGTTGCAACTATGTTTAAAAGTTGTATTTTGAAATTTATTTTGGACTAAGAAGTAATATATGATGTAACACTTTTTCTAACCAAATGGATTATATATATATATATATATATATATATATATATATATATATATATATATATATATATGAAATCCAAGCAACCATTTTGTTCAATTTTGGTTCATCATATTCTTTTGTCTGAATTATTTTTTTCAAGAAGTTGAGATGTGTGTGGGAGGCAACTCAAGATTTGGTTTTGTTGATTACATCATCTGGAGCAATCCTTATTGCAGATTTATACTATAAGGGCTGTAAACTCCAAATTGGAGAAAAGACCCTAAGTATAAGATTTGTTAAAGTTGGACCTAGCAGGAACGGAAAAGGGCACGCTGAGCATTTGATTGTAGTTCTGAGCAACTACAGGAGCATCAGCTTTGTGCAAATTGTCAAAATGAATTCTAGGAGTCTGAAGTGGCGTTTGTAGGCCATGTCCTATTCTAAGGAGGGAGTGGCTACCGAACCGCGAAAGATCGAGGTAGTGAAGTATTAGCCTCAACCAAAGACCATGAAGGAGGTAAGAAGCTAAATGATGAGATCAGGCAAGCCAGTATTAAAGTGATTACTCAAGATTAGAGCTCCATTTTGGCACGATAGAAGCTACAACCGAGTCTAGGTAAGCAAGTCAGAAGGCTTAGGCAGGAGATGCAGGGATTGAAGCACCGAAGCGGCAAGATTAATGAAGGAAAATCTCATAATATCATAATGGACTTCATCACATGATTACCCAGGAATTCAGAAATGAATGACTCAAGTTGGCTAATTGGAGATCGGTTGACAAAGTCTGCACATTTTCTTCTGATAAAGATGACTTAGTAGCAAAAGACCACATAAAGGCGTAATGAAGCAGCATGGAGTGCTAGCGTCAGTAGTTATCACCAAGATTCAAGAGTTACATCTCGATTTTGGTAGATTCTGCAGGCAGGTTTGGGAACAAGGTCGGGTTCTTTGGAGAACCAGTTCGTGGAGGAGCCACTTGGGATCCAGAAAGCCATATAAGCTTTCTTTCCCCGAGTTATTTAGTGTATGGATATTTTTCTGTTCTCCTGACTAAACGTAGTTCTGATGACAGAACTATTCTAAGGAGGGAGTATTGTAATATTCCGGTTGGATATTATATTTTTATAATAATTAGTTTTTAAAATTAAAATATTTTTATGGAAATTACTTGTTTTTACTAATAAAAAGTTATCTGTATATATGTACAAGTAATTATATATATGTATTGTATCAGTTTTGTGCACCTGTACAAAATCCTATAAAATGCGTTTCTTTGAGAAAATGTATGTAAAATCTCTGGCTGATATTAAAAATAATTATTTTATTCTTATTTTTCAGAATTTAAATTTTTTTGTGGATATTACCCAGTTTAGTTAATAAACATTATCTATATATATACCAGTCTGTATACATCTGTATTGTATCAAATTGGTAGTGAAATCTTCTGAGCCAGTAATAAAATTATTTTTATCATTATTTCTGAATTAAAATATTTTTGGTAGATATTATTCGATTTAACTAATAAAAATTATCTGTATAAACAGATGTATGTACGTATATGCACTGTATCGATTTCGTGCGTTTGTACAAAATTATGTAGAATGTGATTTTGGGAATATGTCTCTTATTTTTTATCCATCATGATCAAATGGAGGGTAGGGATGGGATTATGGTGTGATTGCAATATTTATTTGCAAATACATCTCAAAATAGTTGAGCCACAAATGAGAAGAACACATGTCTTCTTCTCACCCACAATTCCATTTCTCCCTCTCCTATAACCCCCCCACCCCCCCCCCCCCCTCCTCCTTCTCTCTTTGGCCGGCCAACCTCAAACATTTTCCACTTGTGTTTCTCAATCTCATTTCACTCTTATCTCATTCTCCTTCTTTACTTGTTTCACTTAGAAAAAAATTGAGAAGACAAGCAAAGAAAGAGAGATCAATTCAAAAGAAAGAGTGGGGTTCATTTGTGAGGTGTTCTTGAAGAGGAGCAAGAACAAGGAGCAAGGAGCAAGGAGGAGAAGAAGCTAGCTAGTTCTTCCAACCATTTCTGACTGGGGTTTCTTAACTCATTGTTATTATTTTGTTGTTTTAATTGCTTGTATGTTAAAGAACTTGGACTAAAACCATGTGCATATGAGAATGGATGGACTAGAATAATTTTCATGCAAGGATTAAAGTGGTAGAACACAAAATAAAATACTAAAGATCCAATCTTGTAGTTTTTATGGTTATAATTACTTATGCTAAAGTTGGAATTTTGACTCCAAATTAATTTGAGAGGTTCTTATATGTGTTACTACCATGATCTAATTTTTGTAGATTTTTCTGAATTAATTTACTAGGTTATATAAACGTTTCCCCCAAAACAGTGAGCTTTAAGCTAAAACTGCTGTTTTGTTGATTTTTACATGTGTTCAAGGGGTTGGATTTTGAGTTCCATACGGAATCTGAAAAAGTGGTCAACTAGAAAGTTGTAGTAGATATTTTCCCCTTTCCAAAAGCCCAATTTTGTTATATTCCGACAAGTATAGCAAAAGTTGTGAGCTTTACAAGTTTTAGTTTTTTGCTGTCCTTTTTGTTGTTCTTAAAATATGTTCAGAGAGCTGGATTTTGAGCTCTATAACGAATCTGAAAAAGTGGTCAACTAAAAATATGTAGTACATGATTTCCCCTTTCCAAAAAGCCCAATTTTGTTAGATTTCGATAAGTATAGCAAAAGTTGTGAGCTTTACAAGTTTCAGCTTTTTTCTGTCCTTGTTGCTCTTTGTATTGTATTCAAAGAGCTGGATTTTGAGTTGCATAAGAAATCTAAGAAAGTTGTCAACTGGAGAGTTGTAATATATGTTTCCACCTTCCCAAAAAGTATAATTTTGTTAGATTCCGACAAGTATAGCAAAAGTTGTGAGCTTTACAAGTTTCAGCTTTTTGTTGTCTTTGTTGCTCGCTGAATTGTGTTCAAAGAGCTGGATTTTGAGTTCCATACGGAATCTGAGAAAGTTGTTAACTAGAATTTGTAGCAGATGTTCTGAGCTTTCCAAAAAGTCCAATTTTGTTAGATTCCGACAAGTATAGCAAAAGTTATGATCTTTACAAGTTTCAGCCTTTTAATGTTTTTGTTGTTCTTTGAAATAAAGAGCTGGATTTTCAGTTCCATATGGAATCTGAGAAAGTTGTTAACTAGGAAGTTGTAGTAGATGTTCTGATCTTTCCAAATTGTCCAAATTTGTTAGATTCCGACAAGTATAGCAAAAGTTATGAGGTTTACAAGTTTCAGTTTTTTGCTGTCCTTTTTGTTGTTCTTAAAATGTGTTCAAAGAGCTAGATTTTAAGCTCTATAAGGAATCTGAAAAAGTGGTCAACTATAAAGTTGTATTATATGATTTACCCTTTCCAAAAAGTCTAATTTTGTTAGATTCCGACAAGTATAGCAAGAGTTATGAGTTTTACAAGTTTCAGCAAATCTGCTGTCTTTTGTTGTTCTTAAAATGTGTTTAAGGAGCTAGATTTTGAGTTCTATACTGAATTTGGAAAAATTTTCAACTAGAAAGTTGTATTAGATGTTCTTAGCTTTCCAAAATGTTCTATTTTGTTAGATTTCGATAAGCAGAGTAGGAGTTATGACCTTTATAAGTCACAATAGTTAGCCTTTTGGCTGAAGCCTTCGCTGTTTAAATTATTCAAAGTTTTTGTACCTCTTATTGACTGAATCTGAGAAGGTTTTCAACTAAAGAGTTGTAGTAGAGGTTCTCACCTTTCCAAAATGTCATATTTTGTTAGATTCCGATAACCGGAGTAGGAGTTATGACCTTTACAAAGTCACAGCAACTGGCCTTTTTGGCTGAAGCTCGCTGTTTAGGTTGTTCGAGGTTTTTCTACTTTATATTGACTAAATTTGAGAAGGTTGTCAACTAGCAAGTTGTAGTAGATATTCTCACCTTTCTAAAAAGTCTAATTTTGTTGAATTCCGATAAGAGTAGCATGTGTAATTGCTTCTGGGGTGTTAGAAGACTTTTATGTTGCTTTTATGAATAAAAGATCAAGTTTTGTTAATAGTTTGAATCATGCACTTGATTATGAGTAATAAGTGTTTCTTGTGTTCATAAGTAGTATGTTTAATTGCTTCTAGGGTGTTAGAAGACTTTTTATGTTTCCTTTGTGTATAAAAGATCAAGTTTTGCTAGTAGCATGTTATTTTGCTTCTAGGTTGTTAGAAGACTTTTATGGTTGCTTCTATATGATTCATTTGTCGCATACATAGCCAGTTGGCTTGTATATAATTCGTTTGGCTCATACGTAGCTAGTCGGCTCGTATGTAAGTTGTTTTGCTCGTATGTAGCTTATTAGCTAGTACGCAGTTATTGTGCTTATCTAGGGTGATATCATTGCCCTAGGAGCCATCGACCATCAAGATGTGTATTTATTTTACTCCTCGTAGACTGTGGACGAGTCACCCTTCGTGCATCGTCGGATCTTAACCGGTGTAGGTTCATCGCGGGCCGGGAGTGTATACGGAATCCAAGTTCAAGGTAGTAGCATGTGAATACATTCGTATTGCCAGGGTCTTGGATCGATAGGCTATGAACAGGATCCTTAGGGATTCTGGTAAGTCTAGGTTGAGCACCTAGTAGAGTTATCTCTCGAAGTCTAACTTAAGAGCTAGCATGTTGTGTTAGTACTGTTGTCATCCCTCGATTGTTTAGGGTTAGTGAAATCGTTAGGGTAGTAACTTATGGCTATTACTACTTAACCTTTATTTATTATCATTTCGCCGAAAGAAAGAGTTGGTATTAAGGGTGATACCTTATGATCCGGCCTATTCTATAGGCCAACACTAGGTTGTATTATTGGTTGTACCATTCCTGTCAAAGGGATACGGTCTGTGCCTTCTCACGAGTTGGGAGCACGGGATCCGTATCTCGTCTGTTAATTTCTGAAGTGCCATGATTAGGGCAGAAAATTTTCTGTCGGAGCTAGGGAATGGACCCCCGGAACTCCGTCATGTTCTATATCAGGAAAGGCGAACAGGCCATAGACTACGGTCTATAAGCTAGGGGGCCACAGGGAATGCCTCGAGCTAACCTGTGTTATAGTTAACTTCGAGGGTTCGACAGATTTTTGAGTGAGGTCCGCTACACTGGACAATAGTGGCAAACGGAGACACCACTATATGACCTATGAATGGAGGGATTAGACCGTTTTAGGGCAACCTCATCAGTCACACTGTATCTTCAGAAACAGATTGGGTACAAGAGTAGAATTCATGGTGCGGGTTCAAATCCCTATATATGAAGAAACAGCTTGATATGGACGTATGTAGTATGGGCTGCATACTGTTTCAGAGTCTTGCTTGTATTAGAATAAGTGCATCATTGCATTAGTTAATCTAGAGTCTAAGTCATAGCATACATTGACACATCAATTATATATGCACTTTTCTCTTTTCATCAATATGTTTGTTTAAAGTTGAGAATCGCTGCTAGTCATCAGCCCTAAAGCGTCAATATATGTACTGACGTCCCCACTTCAATAGATACTGGATTGCAAAACTACAGGTACAGATTCAGGAGGACTCAAGGTAAGAGAAGCAAAGTGTGGATTTTGTTTCAATTGTAAATTTATTTATGTTAAGAAGCATCCAAGTGAAAGTACCAAGTGTTATATATTATTCATTATACTCTGATACAATTTATATTGAAAGTTTGTAACACTTGGGCTTTTATGGCATTATTGTAACATTGATGTAATGTATTGTAGCTTTATAACATTCGGACTTGTAATACATTTGTGTTGAATAAAAAGTTTTAAATTTTCCTATTTTTCTTGAGTATTGTGGCTAATTGAATAAAAAGATTCTGGCTTATGTCACGATTTCCCAGTGTACGGAAATTGGGGCGTTACAATAAGCTTCAACCAACGTCTTTGCCTCATGTTCAACTCCTATTGGGTGAAGATGTACTTAAGAGTTTTGTGGTCTGTAAAGATCTCCACTCAGTTCCCAAGTAAATAGTGTGTCCACAGCTTCAAAGCAAAGATCACTGCCGCTAACTCCAAGTCATGAGTTGGATAGTTCTTCTCATGCGGCCTCAACTGCCTCGATGCATAAGCAACGACTCGGCCCTTCTGCATCATAACTGCTCAAAGACCCTTACTAGAAGCATCACAGTGAACTACAAATCTGCCTGAACCATATGGAATAGTCAGCACTGGCACTGACATCAACCTACTCTTCAACTCTGCAAAAGCCTCACTGCAAGCCTCAGATCAACAGAACCTCTGATCCTTCCTAGTCAGCTTAGTCAATGTTCCTTCTATCTTTGAAAAATCTTAGACGAATTTCCGATAATAGCTAGCTAGACCAAGGAAACTCCTCACCCCTGAAACTGACTTGGGAACTGCCCAATCCTTCACCTGCTTCAACCTTGGACGGATCCACTGAAATACCATCGTGTTGATTCTTGATTTTGATGATTACAACACAATACAAAATTGTTGTGCTACTTCTTAAATATTACATGATATACACAAAGGCAAAATATTCTAACAAGCTTTACAAGGTTCTCAAAGCAAGTTGATCAAGCAAAGCTACAAACAAAGCTCTTATAGCTAATTGATCAAGAAAGCTACAAAGTTGTCAGCTTCAAAGAAAAAGACGAAGGCTAAAAGCTCCATCTCAAGACTCAAGACTCAAGACAAGACCTATGCTTCAAATGTTGTATTAAGTGTCTTATAAACAGTTGTAACTTTTTATTTCTTTGAGTCTTAGGAATTATGTAATAGCCTTGTCACACACACTCACACATATCTTTAAAATAATTGAGTGTTTTTCAAACTTAAAAAGATCGAAACAAGATTGAAAAAGCTCAGCTGTTAAGTACCAGTCGACCGCCATAAGGCACCAGTCGACTGTCCTAGTACAAAACTGTCTGAACTTATTCAAACTCTGATCAGTCGACTCATAACGGCAACCCAGTCGACTGTTCAAGTCATTTCGACAGTTTACTGATTTCAAAACTTGATTTTTTTCGAATTCAAAAGTTTTAATTCCGTTGGTTGATAGTTGGTACAACTGCTTCTCAACGTCCAGTGATTCCAACTCTATAAATAGAGTGTAGAAATCACTTGGAAAAGGTTAACAACATTTTTCCAAGCTTTCTGTTTCTCAAGTCCTCAAGCTTTTGGTTTTAACAAGAAAAAGCATTCAAAAGCATTCACTTTCTAAGTCTTGGTTCTCTGAAATCAGTCTAGCATAACAGTGATTTCGTTTTAGACTGATTTCGGAATTTGACCTAATAGCCACGCACAAAATCACATTCACAATAAGGCTATAGGTTGATTGTAACATTTTGTTGTTGTTCTTCACTCTCGGGTTGTGAGAGTGGTTCCTCTCAGTTGGAGAGTAGGGCTCTAGGGTGTAGAGTCAGGTTTTCACTCTTGGTGGAAAAGTGGGTTGCTTTCTCTAGTTGTGAGAAAGGACTACGGGTTGGACAAGGTTGTTATCTAGCACCGTAGGGTATTTTTGTAATTTTTTCAAGAATAGTGGAAAATCTCAAGTGGGTTGCTTGGGGACTGGATGCAGGTCGGGAGGACCGAACCAAGATACATCGTGTGTACTCTGTGGTTGTATCTCTTTGAACTTGCATTTCATTTTCTTGCTTTTTAAGTTCTCTGTGAAACTTGTCTGGGCAGCCGACTATGTCAATTTGTAAGTTGACTGGTCAAACTTGTACTACTTTCTCTCTGAAAACTTGTCTGGTAAGTCGACTGTCTCTTCTATAAGTCGACTGATCAGACTCGTCTTAAAATACTCTTCTTAACTAGTCGCCCCAGTCGACTGGTTTCTCTTTTCAAGTCGACTGGTCAGAAGAAAAGTTCAATTCTGCAATTATTTTTTATAAAACACTATTCACCCCCCCTTCTAGTATTTCTTGCCTTGCCTACAGGATCCAACACTTGGTATCAGAGTTTGGTTGAGTGCAATGGCAACTACTTCTAATGCAAATCAATACAATGAAGGTCAATCTACACAAAGGCCACCCCTCTTCGATGGAACCAATTGCAACTATTGGAAGTGTAGAATGAAGATCTACCTTCAGTCCATCAACTATGAAATATGAAACATGACAGAGACCGAGTACACCGCTCCTACCATTCCATATGCACAATGGAACGACGACATGAAGAACCAAACAATGAACAATGCAAAGGCGATGAATGTGCTATTTTGTGCCCTAACAAAGGAGGAGTTCAATCGTGTGTCCAATGCAACAACCGCACAACAAATTTGGCACACACTCGAGTTAACTCATGAAGGAACAAATAAAGTAAAAGAATCTAAAATATCTGTTCTTGTTCACATGTTTGAAATGTTCCGCATGAAGGAGAATAAAAATGTGTCCAAGATGATTACAAGGTTCACAGACATTACAAATTCACTTGTGGCACTTGGAAAGACATACACTCAAGCCGAGATGGTGAGAAAGTTACTTCGTGCACTAACACCCGAATGGGAGAAGAAGACCACCACCATAGAAGAAGCCAATGATTTAACACAACTTTCTCTTGAGAATCTTGTAGGAAATCTTATGACTTATGAGGTACAACTTGAAGTGCGCAAGAAGGATGCCGAACCACAACAATCAAAGAAAAAGACATTAGCATTCAGAGCCATGTCGGACTCCGAGAATGAAGAAGAAGATGAGGAAGAGACTGCCATGTTCACGAGAAAGTTCAAAAAGTTCCTAAGAAAAGGTAAGTTAAATTCAAAATTTAAGGAATCTAATGAACCTCCAACTTGTTTCAGGTGTAACAAGACAAGTCATATGAAGAAGGATTGCCCACTAGAGAACGCAAAATCTAAAGGAAAGGCGTCCAACTTCAAAAAGGATAAGTACACAAAGAACAAGTTTGTGAAGAACAAAAAGGCATACCAAGCAACTTGGGATGACAGTGATTTTTCGTCAGAAGAAGAAATTGATGAGATAAACGAGGTTGCAAACGTGTGTTTTATGGCGTCTCAAAATCAAGTAAGTAATGAGTATGATTCTAATGATTTACTTGATGCTTTTAATGAAATTTTTCAAGAACTTAAAAAAGAAAAGACTAGACTTAAGAACTTAGAGAAAGTTAATCAAACACTTTCTCAAGAGAATCTTAACCTTGATAAAGAAGTAAAATCTTTAAATTCTCGTCTTTCTAGTTTAGATATGGATCTTGAGCCTCTAAAAAAATTATGAAGAGATATCCAAGAAAATATCTAAATTTAATAAAGGAAAAGAGAATTTAAATGATGTTCTTCAAAATCAAATACAAACTAGTCAAAAGTTTGGACTTGGTTTTAAAAAGTCCCTTGAAAAATCTCATTCCTCTAAGAACACTAGTGTAAATAAACCTGTATCTATTTCCAGTGTTAAAAATAAACTTTGTGAGTTTTTTGAAAAGCCTAAAACTATAAGTTTTCATGATAAAGGCAAATCTAAAGTTCAGACAAGTCGACTGCATCCATCCACCAGTCGCCTGTCTAGAGGTACTGAGTCTCATTCAACGAGACAAATGCCTCAGATAAGTCGACCTATAATACCTTCCAGTCGACTGAATAATAGTAAATGTCGACTAAAAGGTGCTGTAAAGTCGATTGGACAGAGCAAATATGTATGGGTTCCGGTCAACCTGAGTTCGAAAGATAGAATTGCTCATATTAATTCATATATGCTTACTGTATGTAATTATGCTAATTTTATTTCTGCTTATGGTGGAAAATCAAACTCATCATGGGTTTGGTTTCCCACAAACTAATCTTTTTTAGACCCAATGAAAGGGTACCATATTCACATTGAATATTTTATAGGTACCTAAGAGAGATCGTTGGATACTTGACAGCAGATGCTCAAAGCACATGAGTGGTCATGCCAACCTCCTATTTTCCATACAAACCATTGATGGAGGAACAGTTATATTTGGTGACAACAATAAAGGAAAGGTCATAGGAATTGGTATGGTCGGTAAGCACACTAACCCCTCTATAGAAGATGTCTTATTAGTTAGTGGAATTAAGCATAACCTGGTAAGTATTAGCCAACTTTGTGATAAGGATTATAAAATCATGTTTGAAAAAGATGCATGTTTAATTTATGATTCTACCATTCAAAATATAATTTTTCAAGGTTTTAGGAAAAATAACATTTATGAATTGTGTTTAAAAGCATATGTGTTTTCGAATGATTTTTGCTTAGTAGCTTCTAATAATGATTTTTGGCTTTGGCATAGACGTTTTGGCCATGTGAATATGAAAAATCTTTCTAAATTGTCTAAGTACAACCTAGTTAAACGGCTGCCAAGACTATCCTTTAAAAAAGATAAGTTATGTGATGCATGTCAACTAGGTAAACAAATTAAATATACTTTTAAAACAAAAGAAGTAATTTCCACTAGTAGATCGCTCGAATTAATTCACATGGATTTATTTGGCCCTACTAGAGTTACTTCTTTAAATAAAAGTAGGCATGTATTTGTTTTAGTAGATGATTTTTCACGATTCACTTGGACTTTCTTTCTAAAACATAAGAATGATGCTTTTGAAGAATTTGCTAATTTTTGTAAACGAATTCAAAATCAAAAGTCTCTAACCATAGTCACTATTAGAAGTGATCATGGTGGAGAATTTGAAAATGAAACGTTTGCAGAATATTGCAACAAAAATGGTATAACTCATTCATTTGCATTTCCTAGAGCTTCACCACAAAATGGAGTGGGTGAAAGGAAGAATAGGACTTTGCAAGAATGTGCACGTACCATGCTTGTTGAAAGCAATTTACCTAAGTATTTCTGGGCTGAAGCCGTTGCTACAGCTTGTTATGTTTTAAATAGAATTTTGATTAGGCCTAAGCTAAAGAAAACAGGTTATGAGCTATTTTTTGATATAATTCCTAAGGTCTCTTACTTTAAAATATTTGGATGGAAGTGTTTTATTCTGAACACTAAGGATAATTTAGATAAGTTTGATCCTAGATCTAATGAGGGTATCTTTGTAAGATACTCAAGTAGGAGTAAAGCAACTCCTAAATCTGCACCTTAAGCTCTGGTAACTCAACCGGTGCCATCCTATAGGGACTCTTCGATATCGGTGCCATACCAGACTGAACTTCAATACCGAACTCCACATTCCTATCAGGGGGTAAGCCAGGCAACTCCTCTACAAGAACATCCAAGAATTCTCGCACTACTAGAGGCACAACCTCACAGCCTGAGTGCAATTCCATCGCACAAACTTCCTGATCAACTGCAGTCTTAGCTCGGCCAAGGGACATCTCCCCAGCATGGAACTTAAACTCTGCACAACTTGGGATTCAGAATACAACTTTCTTGGTATGGCAATCAATGATGGCGTGGGACTCACCCAACCAATCCATACCGAGAATAACGTCGAATTCTGAATTCCCAATTACAATCAGGTCGGCTTAGAAATCTGCACCGCCAATAACCACGGAACTCTGCCCTGCACTCCCGATAACAAATGACAACACCGCCACCTGTCACAATGTTCTGAGCCTCCGACATGATGCTGCAATCCAACTGATGCAGAGACACAAAACAAGAAGAGACGAAAGAATGGGTTGCCTCGAAATCAAAGAGAACATAAGCAGGGAAAGAGCAAACAAGGACAACACCTAAGATAGAATCAAAAGAAAGAGGAAAAGAATTGATGATCAAAGGTGAGGAAAACACAATGCATGAAGATAATATGAAAGAATAATGCAAGATAAATGAAAGAATCAAAGGGAAACAACAAAACAACAATGCAACAAAATGCAAAAATTTACCTGCAACAACACCCTCTGCTGACTCAGCCTCAGTAACTGTCCGGTTGAAAGTCTGACCTCTCTTAGGGGCAGCAGTCCTCTAGACCATCAGATCTACTTCGTGATCTTCATTAACATCTTGATCATCCTCTTGATCATCGAGATCCGTACCTTGTATTCGTGATTGCGATTGTGATCGTGTATTCGTGATTGGTTCGTGATCCGTTCATTCGCTTGAGTTCGTGCCAGGGAATCCGTTCCTATTATTCTTGCTCTTTGCATCGTTCTGTCGTCGACTATAAGGCAAGTAACTTGTATTAAATTTTGTTGCAAATACAAATACTAAATACCGCATGTTTTGTATTTGTGTTCTAGAGACAATTCTTGTGTCAAACCCCTGTTATATCTTGTCTCTATGCATTGACCCGCCCGTAGTTGTCTTATTACAGACACGACATGAAATAATTTAGGAATACTAAATCCTTGATGTATACATGCATGTTGTTCGTGATTCATGACTTATCGTATGATCTTGTATGCTTGATGTGTTAGTAGTAGTACAACCCGTTGTAGATCTGCTAAATACCCTATACCATGTTTCTTGGATATCTAGTATACCCTATTTCACGTTTTGTTATGATTTGGATGTGTTTCATATGATCTAGTTGATTTATGCATGAAGAATAATTCTGTCCTTTTTGATACCCCGTTTTTGTTCAGTATTTTAGACCTTATTAAGGTTAGTATATGAAAATTATTTGTGAATATTAAATATACTGTATTCTGTCTACTTTCCAGAATTTCTAACAGATCTCAGTTTCGCTTTGTGAGTTGCAAGTTATTGCAGTTTTACTACAAATGTGTTTAAAAATCCCAGTTTCTGTTTTATATGAATTCTGTATGGTAAATTATTTTTATATTGATGCGAAAGATAATATTTTGATCCAATATTTTGTTGAGTACAACTAGACTTGATTTGGATTAACCCCTATTTTTTGTGAGTTTAATTGATGACTTTTATAAACTATTCTATGCTTGCAAACAACTACTATACTTGTAGAATTTTCACGCTATTATGTAAAGAACCTTAGTTTCGACCTGATTCTATTTACTGTTTATAAAAAATTTGTGAATATGAATTGTAAACTATTGTATCTATTTTATCACCCTTTTGACAGATCTGAATTCCGTTCTATATTTTGTAATATATTGCTGTTTTAGCAGTTCTGTGTTTATGATTTCTGATTTACGAACTTTCTGTATCTTGATGCTTTCTTATTTTACTTGATTATTCTTTATTTGTTGGAAAATTATGAACCTTTATTTTATGTTACTAAACATACTAGGGAATATCCCAGATTTTTCGTGGATTTAATCAGTAAGTTTTTATGCCGTTTTCCTATTTATGAATACAAACTTCTGATTTCTGGCTGAACACATTTTCTGGATACAAATCTGTTTTGAGTCTTATTTTTGTGAAATACCATATGACTTATATATATTTTTTGGATTCGACCCGAGAGTCTATTTTTCAGATTTTTTGACGGATCTAGATTTGTACATTTGTAGCAACGGAAATCCCAAATTTAGTGCAGTACTATCTTGCTGTCCTGAACTAGAATTCTCGTCGTTCTATCCTTTTATGTGTTCTCTATCACCTGTACATGTTTACCTTTTAATCCTGAGCCTGTTACTTGTTTATACCATGTTATTCTTGCTCTGTCTTGCGGCACGTACATGCATATTTGATAATAATAACAAATAACCAAGCTGGAATTAAGGGAAAGATCTAGTACTGAAAAATGTAGAAATGTATACTTAGAAGGGGGCCCGTGTTTCCCACCTGTTATGTGTTTCATGACTACATGATACACGATTCTGTTTACCTGATTACCTGACTGCACACTTCCCTATAGGAACGTGTATTCGGAAGAAGACCCGTAGGTTCTATCTGTACATGTACCTGTACCTGATTACCTGATCCCTGAGTACACGGCCCTATAGAATCCATTACGAAATCTAAGCGTAACTTGTTTAAATGTAGCAACCATGTGGTAAAAGGATGAGACGCATGAAGTGCTACCTAGATAGAAATAAATACAACACTTGACATAACCTGACACCTGTTACATGCTTACCTGTACATGCTACCTGTTTACCTGTTACCTATTTACCTGCTTGCATGACACTTGACACCGATACATGTTACATGTACCCTGTTAGTATATCATGTTACTTGATTTTGTTTCCTGATTCATGTTAGTTATCTTGTTTGTTGACATGCCTATTCCATGCTATGATTGTTTCTGCTGTTACTCTATCTTTTCTTGTACTTTTGCCTGCACTACAAGCGGTCCGTAACTTGCATTGACGGGCGTTTTGTTTCTTTTTTCTCTTTCTGCAATTTGTTAAATTGCAGATTATGGTGACCATTTGCCTGATGGAGTAGGTAATCTGACTTTCTAGATGCTGGAGTTCTTGCTATTATTATTATTTCATGTTGCTTATTGTGAATAAATGTATTTGCTACTTGGATTATTTGTATTGGGCAGTATGACCCAGGATTATTGACTTTGTTCAGATCTGGTTTATTTGAGATTATTAAACTTTGTTTCAAGTAAATTCCTGTTGGTATATTGATTCATTCATGCATGCGTGGTTGATTTCTCCTTATTTACTTCATGTTATTCCTGTGAAATGTTATAAAGATCCTGACAGCTTATGGATAAGGAAAATCATTCGCTGGACTTAGTCACGTATCTGTATTCCGTATTTCTTTTTGGGAAGTGGGGCGTGACAAGGTTTTTAACGTGCGTTTACTTGTATGTTTTGAACATAATTCTTTCTTTTTTGTTCTATTCATCTTTAATTTTCTCATTCAGCATTTCCATCCTCTTAGATAACATACAATTCAAAAAAAAAAAAAAAAAAAAAACAATGTCGTTTCTTTCTTAGAGTTTGTCAAAGTTTCTTTTTCCCACCAGGCATTTCATGTAAAATGCGTACTTTATTAATTTAAAAAAAAAAAAAATTGGATGCATATATATAAATTTGTTTCATCTAAATAGTTTGTCCTTCAACGATTTAAGTTTGTTTGTATTTAAATAATTGTCATTTTTATTTTATCAACTTGCAGAATGGCCCATTTAAGAACTTGCTTAGAGTCTCCTGAAATTCAGATAAACAGAAGCGAAGATCATTTTGAGATCCATCCATTGAACTTTATTGTAGTAACCTACTAAAGCATACTATAAATTTTATTCACCTTTATTCACCTGTACTAACTACAAGCAAAATATTGGAGTGAATTAATGGGCAGTTTGGAGGTTAATTTAAGAACAATCTTTCTTGTCTCTCTGAATTGCTTTCCCACGGTTAGCATTAGTGCAGACCTATGTATAATTTAATTATAGCCTATTTATATTTTTATACGAGGCGAAAAAGAGTTTGTGACATGGCAGTCCACTTACATTGTAAATTTTGATTAGATTAACGAAACTCTAAACAAGGAAAATATATAGCAGAAACCATCAGCTACACATGGTTCATTCAGATGGTCCATATCTGGGAACATAACCCTGACAGGTAGCTGATTGGTTGACTCCATGTTTTCTCACTACAATATTTTTAGTCTATCCCGGTCAAACTACCCAGGCATTTGGGTAGAAGTGCCGGGATAGGCATTAAATACAATCAGGTTTGAAAATTTTGGTAAGCTACCCCAGAGTTTTTAAAAAAACACCGGGGTATATACACTCTACAGTGACGTTTTTTTATTAAAAAACGTCGGGGTAGGCTCTGGGTTAAAAAACCCAAAAATCTGAACCCTAAAAATTTCACTTGATTCCCAAATCTTATTTCTCATTTCTCTCCCTCGCTTTGTTGCCCTCTCCCTAAACATTTCACTCGATCCCTAATTCTTATTTCTTATCTATCCCCCGCTTTGCCCCCCCCCCCCCTCCCCCCCGCGCGCCTTGGTCACCGTCCCCATTCACACTCTCTCTCTCTCCTCCAAAAAGAAGCACAGACCATTCCCACCTTCGTCGTCGCCGTCCCCACTCCCTCTCCCTCGCGGTCGCTCCCACTCTCTTCTCTCTCACCCCTGATGTCACCCCACGTGGTTCATCATCATTCCCCACCATCGACAACCACATCGTGGAAGGTATAAAATTTAAATATTCTATACAGCTTTAATCAATTGTCATGTGTAAATTATAATTTGTCCCCCCCCCCAACAACAACACATCATCCTCATCATCTTCTTGAACGGAAAAATAAATCCAAGAAAAACTAAATTTGGACCGATATTATAGTCGAACACAAGATGTTGGATCAATTGTCACAAAGGTGTTTTATATACTTTTGACAAAGGTGTTTTATGGTTGTATGAATAGAGTTAAACGCATTGAAATTTATTTGTTTTTTGGTTAATTTTGTTGAGATTTGTTCATTTAAGTATTAATTGTTTTAGAGTTTATTTGTTTTAGGATCTTAATTATAAATTTTAGGGTTGGATGAATATAGTTAATTTTTTTATGTGATATGTTAGAAATGTTTAATGTTCTTAAGTGATATATGATCTTAGAGTTATGTTTGATTGGAGTTACATATATTTATTGAATTTGGGGTTTTTGTTTGTTTCATTTTTATTAAAGTTCTCAATTTTAGGATTATTTTCGCAATTTGGGTAATTTCTTGAGAATTTTGTTTGGCATGTATGTGGGTGCGTGAGAAAACAGGTAATATTTTTTGACATATGTATAAGTAATTTCTTGATAATACTTTTATATAGTTATGTGTGATAATTGTTATGAGTTATCATAATCACATATTTAATCTAAATTACAAACTTGGCTTATTCATATCACCATATTGGACATTTCATGGAGAATCGACTTAGTGAGATAGTCACTTGAATTATAGCTATTAACTTTAAATTTTGTTAATTTGTGTTAAAAGTTAATATTATATATGCATCAATTGTTCATTAATTGTGACATTTATCTTTTCCTACACATCGATGTTGAGTTTCCTATTTATATTTTAAAAAATTATATGCATCAATTGTGACATTTGTAGTAACTTAATTTTTCAATCTTAATATTATTTGTCTTATATTTATTATTTGTATTCAATATCTTTTAATTTGTCTTTTAAAATGATGTTAATTTTTTTTTTACAGGTACAAGATGCCAAGGCGATCAAAAAGAATCAACGCAGTTGTAGTAAATGAAGGGCAAGGGTCGGAGTAGCCTCTAGAACATAGTGACAGTCATATGGAGGTGGGAGATGGAAGCACGCCCACTGCCAAAAAGCAAAGAGGAAGGACAATTATAATTGGTATATGGAAGCTGAAAAATAACAAGAGAATTGTTGTAGAGGCAAACACCGTCGGACAGCTTGTAGGTACTAATGCAGGTGCATTCTCTTCATTTATCGGTGTAATTGCTAGGAATTGTCGCATGATTCCTTTGTCCTACGAAAGTTGGCCAAAGGTACCCGCAACAACAAAGACGAGTGCCTATTCAACCAATGTATTATCCTTATGAAAACTCAATGAATGAAACTTGGTATGGTATGTGAAATTTAGTTATAAATTATGTAATTAATGATATTTTACCACAATACTTCTCTTTCTCAGACTCACTCGACTCTTTCCTGGAAAAATCACTTTCTACAAGCGGAGAGGTCATAAAAGTGATTTGATGGCGAAGTATTACGACAAAAAAAGTCTGAGGCCGATAATTGTAGTGTCATGTCACCCGATGTCGAGCCTTCGGATTGGCAATTCCTCGTCCACTACTGGAGTAGCGAGATTGGACAGGTACTTATATTACTAATTCTCATTTAATGTCAAACTATTTATATTGCTAATATTGTTGTAATCATTATGAAATATACAGAGAAGGGCGGATGTCGGTGTTGCCTGTCCTTCACAGCAGCGTGTTTTTCACTCTGCTGGTATACACAGCTTCGCGTTAGTTCTGGAGGAAATGGTAAGTGCAAACAAATTTGTCAGTTTCAGATAAAAGTTTTATGTTCATAATAATTGCATCCTACTAAATTTATAGGAAGAAGAAATGGGTCGACATTTGACGAAATTGATTTCTTTGATGCTACTCACAGGTCCAAAGATGAGACATTTGCAACCTCTGCAGCTAAAGATATTGTGGTAATTTTAAAGTGACTCGACTTTTTTATTTGATTTTTACAAAAGCTTGCTCAAAATAAATAATGGCCTCTTAATTTTTTATTCCTGTGTTTTTACTAAATGAGGCCAGAAAGATGTATGACGACATCTCAACCACCTACTTCCTCCGACTCTTTGACCTCCTCCAACTCATTAACACGGCAGCGCCAAGCTATGCATCAAGTGAGGGGAAAAGAGTGTCATGATCGTGTGCACGGTATGGGTTTAGGACCGACGCCGACTCAATTCTTCGGTCCTAGTGCGTCTACTTCCAATGGAATCCAAAATGAGGAGATAACATAGTTGAAGGTACAAGTTGAACTACTTCACGAGCAAATGTCACATTTAATCATGCAACAATCTCAACAATCTCAAGTCCTACCACCGGTTTACATAATATTGTTGAATCATTCCCCCTAATCATATTTATACTATTGATCTGTGAACTGGTTGATTTACTGATAATTGAGAACAAGAAACATCTTTATTGTAATTGCAACTTTTACTTTTGACCAAAATGCTAGACTACTGAGTGAAGACAGTAATTTACAAACAAACTTTAAGCATGTCCGGTTCACCATTGAGCTCAACGGATAGAGTAAGAGGGACAGTATCATCTTCAAGCTTAACCATTTTAGATTCATGGGCTTGAATAGAGACTACTGAACCCAAGGCATTTGAGCCCTTTCGACTACTCCTAGAACTAAATTTGAATTGCTCTATTGCACCTCTTTGTCTCGATAAATCAACAATATATTTTCCTGTACTTTCGGTAGGGATAACCATTTTGTCATATATATGGCAGTGTTTCACTGTCTTCAATATTAGGTTCACCTTCAATTTTGGACTTTTCATCTTGAACAAGCTCCTCTAATACAATAAACCGACTAACATCTTGTTCAAGCATAACCAGTTTTGCTTCAAAACGACGTTCTGAATCTGGGCGGATTAGGACCTTCACATTTTTTTCCAAACTAGTACGCTTGTATCGCCTTTTCACAATTCCTGGCTTAGCTGATCCAGCAGAGGAGAAATTCAGATAAAAGATGCTTTTTGATCTTCAATAGTAATTGGCTCATCTTCTTCATTAGACGTATCAACTTGCACAAGTTCCTTGTTAACGGTAAATTGATTATCATTTCCTTCTGTCGTAGCCAGTTTTTCTTAAGATCCTCAACCAGAGCATCATAGGGGCTCTTATCAACCTCAGGAGATAGATGGAGACAGTAAGCAGCATTACTAAACCTCCACTTGGCCTAACGATTTTTCCCAGTAATAATAAGTTGTTGCTCAGTTATCTCTGATTTGTCTTCAATTGCACCACATTCATTCAAATTTTCAGAAGATCCTTCTTTTGCTTCCAGTTCTCCGACGACCTTAATCCCCCTGAACTCCGACATAAGTTTTTTTTTTGTACATCATCTTGTGGTTTTTCTGTTACTGGTTGAGTTGTAAATGTATCATATTCTTGCAATTTGCCAGCGGTTTCTGTTTCTGTTTTTCAGTAATATCTGGAGGCTCTGCGTCCAACTCATCCAAATTATTGATAGGTTCCCCCTCAGGATTGTCAAGAATTATATTCTTCAGCACTGGCTTCTCATTTCCGGTAAAGTTGAGGGTCTTCTACTGCTCTTTGAGATACAAGGACATCAAATTCAGTAAAATACGGAAAAGATTTAACATATGAATTTATTGTAAATCCTGATGACCTATGAAGCATGAATACGGGTACGGGGTGCGGCTATGACATGACACGGATACGAGGATATGTGATTTTACAAAAAGTAAGATACGAGTGCGTTGGTGGGTGCGTTAAATGTAAAATAATTTACGTTGTATCAATAGATATAAAAATATTTATCTTATTAAAATTGCAAACATTAAAATAATTTTATAGGACTATAAGAATTCAAATGTATTTGCTCCTCGTTGTAAATTATTGTCTTCATACATAATGATAAAGCAACAGAGAGATTGGCAAATATCATTGATTATTGGATTTTTTTTATAGCTAAGTACAATGTCTCCTATATATAAGAGGGAACTAAATACTAAACTGATACACAACCCGATATGGGACTAAGTATTTAATACAATATCTAACACGCTCTCTCAAACTCACGGTAGGGTCGAACAGTGTGAGTTTGCCGACCAAGTAACAAAATCTCTGAACAGTATAAGATTTGGTGAAGAAATTTGTTGTCTGCCGTGAAGAGGTAATAAAATGAAGAGAAGTGGTCTCTACATCAAAGCGTTCATGAACATAGTGGCAATCTATCTCTATATGATTAGTTCGCTCAGGAAATACCGGGTTGCTTGCAATGTGCAATGCACTCCGGTTGTCACAATAAAGAGGGGTAGTTCCTGTGAGAGTGACACTCATATCTGATAACAGCTAACGAATATGAACAATCTCTCTCGTAGTAGCTGTCATTGCTCTGTACTCTGCTTCGGTGGAAGAACATGCAACATTTGCATGTTTCTTGCTTCTTCATGAGATCAGTGAATCACCAAAAAATAGCTAGAAACTTGTGGTAGACCTTTTGGTGGAAGGATCACCGGCCCAGTCTGAATCAGAATATGCACTGAGCTCCAGTTTGAATGTAGAAGACATTAATAATGAATGAGTGATGGTGCCCCAAAGATATCTGAGGAACCGAAGAAGAGCACCGTAGTAAATTGATGTAGAGTGGAAATAAACTGACTAACAATACTGACTGCATGAGAAATATTAGGTCTATTCATGCATAAGTAGATAAGATGTCTAACAATCGGCCTGTATCTAGTGGGGTCGAGAAGGAGCTCACCATCTGTGGGACGAAGCTTCACATGAAGCTCTAATGGAGTATCAGCTAATCGATTGTCAGAGCGACATGCAGCAGAGATAATATCTGATGTGTATTTCTGTTGAGAAATAAGTATCCTCCGAGATCAATGTACAATCTCTAGACCTAGAAAGTAGCATAATCTGCCAAAATCGTTCATAAGGAACTATTGGTGAAGGTATTTCTAGGTGGATGCAATGCCTTTGGAGTCATCCCCAGTAATAATCATGTCATCAACATATAATAATAGAAGGACCCTCCCTGCGGTGATGCCCGCATGAACATACAGTGGTCATATAAATTCTGATGGAAACCAACCTGTGTGATGACACTGCGAAAACACTCAAACTAGGATTGAGGGGCCTGTTTCAGACCATATATAGCTAGACGCAGACGGCAAACATGACGAGGAGGAGTGAAAATGCCAGGTGGATGATGCATATAAACAACCTCGGATAAGGTACCATGAAGAAATGCATTATTCACGTCCATCTGGTATAATGGCCACTGACGAACAGAGGTAATGACAAGGAGAGTGTGAACTGTAGTCATCTGTGCAATTGAGGCAAAAGTCTCATCATAATCAATGTCATAGTCCTGAGTAAATCCTCGGCAACTAGTTGAGCCTTGTGCCACTCAATAGAGCCATCAGGTCGGTATTTGACCTTGAAGATCTACTTACAGCTAACAGGCTAGACGCCCACAGGTAGTAGAACAACATCTCAAGTACCAGTCTGATCAAATGCACTTAACTCCTCTACAATAGCTTCCCACCACTCAGAATATTGAATAGCTTCCTGATAGGTTTTGGGCTTACGTGTGTAGCAGATAGCATTGAGATACGCATGAAACTGTGGTCAATAGGAAGCTAGGGTGGCAAAACCAAACTGGTCAGAAGGACCAGTGGCATCAAGTGTGTAACGTTCCTATGGGATTCCCGACGTAGAGCATGTAGACTGATAGCCTGGTGGCAGATGGACAGTGTGTGGGGGTGAGATAGGTGGTATGGGTGCATACAGCTGTGAGGATGCTGGTGGTAAGGGTTCATAATGCTGTGGGGGGCAGGTGGTATCTCCGTAAGAGGAATAATAGATGAAACGTCAGAATAATATGGAAAATCAGCCAAAGGAGTGGGATCAAATGAAATGCGTGAAGGTATGGCCGGGGAGATTAGCCCAACAACTTGGGAGTCGAGAAAACTAGCATCCTCATGAAAGGTTAAGTAGTGGGCAGAGTCTTCCACAAAGGAGACATGTCAGGAAATTCAAAGACGACCAACTACAGGATCAAAACAACAATATCATTTATGCTTAGGACTGAGACCTAGGTGAACACACTTGACAACTCTGGCGGTGAGCTTTGTGCACTCGGTGGGAGGTAGAACGACATAACATGTGCACCCAAAAGTATGAAGCACACTGTAGTCAGGTGGTAAGTGACGAAGAGCCTCAGAAGGCGATGTGCCAGATAGGGTAGACGAGGGTGTTATGTTAATTAGACTAACAGATGTCATGATAGCTTCTGCCAGAAAGAACGCGGAACAGAAGATGAGAGTAGAAGAATGTGAGCCGTTTCAAGGATTTTCACTGCTTGCGTTCAACTACACCATTCTGCTCATGCGTGTCAGGGCATGATTGCTGAAAGAGTGTACCATGAGATTGAAGGATCGATCTCAACGGAAGTGTACTCACGAGCACTGTCTGAGCAAAATGTTTTGATACGCACACCAAACTGAGTGTGAACCATGTTTGTAAAAAACTGGTAAATGTCAGGTATTTCAGAGCCTTGGCGCATAAGAAACACCCATATGTATCTAGTAAATTCGTTGATGAAACTAACATAATAGAGATAACCTTTGTGAGAAGGTGTAGGAGATGGTCCCCATATGTCAGAGTGAATAAGCTAAAAATGATGGGTGGTTTGAGAAGTGCTTTTGTAATTAAATGGGAGTGCTATGTGTTTGGCCAAATGACAACTCTGACAATATGACAAATAAGTAAAAGAAAGAGGACCCAGGGCACCACTACAGGGCAAAATTTTGAGCCAAGACTCATTAATATGACCTAAACGTCTGTGCCACATATCAGCCACAGAGAGCACAACACCAGCAAAATGAGGATGAGGTTTAAGTACATGAAGAAAATCTAGATGATATAGACTACATTGTCGACTAGCAAACCCAAACTCCTGACCAGTGTGAGAATCAGTAATAGAACAACCTAAAAAATCAAATGTAATGACAAGATCACTATCGCACAGTGCACTATTGGAAATATGGTTCATAGATAAATGAGGAGCATAAAGAACATAAGGCAATGGGAGAGTGGAAAAGCTAATAGACCGTAAGTGTGTAGTGAGAAGTTGTGAGCCATCGGCAGTGTGTATGGATGGAGAGTGAGAGGGAAGTGCAGTGCTGGTGGTGTGTAGTATATAATTACTAGTAAGATGATGTAATGCACCAAAATCTAAAATCCATGAAGAATTCATACCGGGAGTAACAGAGAATACAGGGGTAGAGGGGCCAGTAGTGACAGACTGACCCAAGCTGGAGTTCCAGCTGAGCGAGGCGATGCTAGAGATTAGCCCAACCAGCAGGAGTCGACAAGGCTAGAGTAATGGTCATGGCTGAGGATGTAAGGGAAGAAGTGTTGCGAGGGGGAATGAGACTGATGTCACTGTGGCAGGGATTGAAATGAGGGCAGAACTGTTGCTGGTGTCGGGACCGGGATAGGGAGCTGGATGGTTCTACCGGTTGTGGAAGAATGGGTGCGGCAGTGTTAGGGATGATGTTGGGAGGAGAAGGGAGGATGTTCGGAATCAGGATGATGACGCCACTGCATCTGTCTGAATCTGATGGAAATCGGGATGTAAGGGGGAGTGAAGAAGAAAATGTAGCAGCGGAGAAGTCGGTGGAGAATGAAAGCGACTGGTGAGACTGAGGTTCCATTGGAGATAAAGAGTACCCTGCATTTTTTTTTCTTTCGTTTTTTTTTAGTTTCTTTTTTTTGGACAGCTAGCGGCGACGAATGGCAGCTACAGTGGCGGCGATGACGATCGGTGGGGACAATAATAGTAAGTAGAGGGTAGGATGAAGATTAGGGAGGGGTTAGAGTTAGGGTAGGGTTAGGTTGGGGTTGTTCCTATTTGGATTTGAGGTCGGTTTGTAATCCGTGTTTGAAGCGGATATAGGTAGGTTTTTTTTTCTTTGGTATTTGGAATTTGGAAAAACAGAAAAGATAGGAAAAACTGAACGGGTAGGATTGAGTTTTAGGTTTAGACTGGATTAATAAAGTAGGTTAAGATTAGGGTTTTAGGAGAGTAGAGTGATGAGAAGAGGATGATGACGATGATGGTGATGAAGTACAGGCCTGTGGTAGGAATTGGGAGCAACGAGATTAGGGTTTGGGGTAATCGGGTCAGCGACTAGGGATTTGGGGTAGCGATGTAGGGATTTTGTTTCCGATGAGGACGGGGTGTTCGGGGGTAGGATTGGCTAGTCAAGGTCTCGAAAGGATGAGAATTTGGAGGAGATGGGTTCGGGGTAGTTGGTTTTCGATGACGAGGGTGCCGACGATGGGTACTTCGGGATTGCAGCTAGGGTTTGATGAGGCTGGGTTTTGGAGTGTTGCGACAGAGTTTCAAAGTTTTGATGATGTAGTTGCCGATGAAGAAGACATGATGTTCGAGAGTGATCGAGGTTGTGAGTTGTTGCAGTCGAAGATTTGGTTATCAGAGTTAGGGATTGGGTTGCCGAAGTTGATGGTGGGAAATTGGAGTTGCTGCTGTCGTTATTGGTTCTTGCTGCTATTGTTGAAGGCAGCAAGGAAGAGAAGAAATTATTGATTAGCGAGGGAGATAGAAATTTGGATTAGGGCTATGATACCATGATAAAGTTAACAGAGTGATTGGAAAATGTCATTGGATTATTGGATTTTTATAACTGAGGAAAATTTCTCCTATATATAGAGGGAACCAAATACTAAACTGATACACATCCCGATATGGGACTAAGTATATAATACAATATCTGACACATAAATTAATATTTGCATTTCAGAGTTGTCGTTATTCTTCTTATCCATATGTTAAACCTCATTAGATCTCATGTACAATCACATTCAATTTTTTGCATTACACAGGATGGTCAAAGAATTCCATCTCAATCAAGTCGTGCAAATCCAGGAGATACTTCCGATGAGAATGGAAGCAACAACGCCGGAAGGAGGGATACGTAGACAGTCAAGTCTTCTCTTGTGGTGGTTTATATGGTTTGTTGTAACAAGTACTTTTATATTTGTTTTTAAAATTTTTATTTGAAGACTATGAAATTTCTGAAATATGTTGAACTTTTGGATAATTAATGGAATATATGTTACTTTATTATGCTTAATTATTATAGTTGGTTGTGAATTGTAGTATTATGCCTGATTAGCCTTAAATTTGTGGAAATGATTGTGAATTATATTATAAGTAGTTGAAATGATATTGTGAATTGAATTGTATTATTGTTTTTTTGAAAATTTAAAAGGGAAAAAGGGGAAAAAGTCTAAAAATCCTACCCCAGCATTTTCAAATGAGATTCAAAATGAACATACCCCTTCGAGCGTTCTAAAAACTCCAAGGTAGCTAATAACCCCCAAGGTAGCTAATAACCCTACGCCGACGTTTTAAAAATGTCAGGGTAGGATTAAAAGTAAATGAAAACTATAGCGCCCCTGAATTTCTAATAAATAAAATTAGAGATACGTGGCACAAATTCCAGAATCAACTTCAATTGTAATCATAAACATAGCATCCAAATATAGAGAAATTTAAAACTTTTATTAAATAATCTCTTTTACAAAGCACAGCAGAATTAAAATACCTTGGGTTACAATTCTTTTTACCACAACATCACAAATACAATTTTTCTCTTTACAATCAACCCTTTTACAAGATATGCATGAACATTTACTAATCGACCACATGCTCCAACTCCATGCTAATGGTACCTACCTGTAAAATATGAGGCTAGAGATAACACTAACCCCCAAAACTATAGGTGTCAGCCATAACAGTGTGAGTGATATTCAAAGAAAAATACAAACTCAAATGGAAACATAAAGAATAAAACCATACGTCAACAAGTGAAACAAATTAACACAGTAATAAAAGATGGAACATGAAATAAAAATAAATGAAGCATAAATCATCAAGTGAAACTAGGCTAAGTGTCAAGTGTAAGAAAACATAAAACAAGCATGCACAGTACAAGTCAAGAAAACACAAATGCATATACTGAATTCTAATGTATACTTGTCAGATTTTATGCATCCCACAATACATAGGTCCGGTGCAAGCCCTTATCGTTCTCCACTTTATAGGGTTTAATCCCATGTTATGCAACTAATCCTACTATACTGGTTACTTTAAGATTTAGATTATTCTGTGAGTATCTAGCCCATGCTCCGATAATTTCGGAGGTCAATCTCTATCTACAGATAATTCCGGAGACTATTTCACTCATACCTGGGAATCTTCGAGAATACCCCACACCGCAAGTAATGGCACCTCATCACACGAATATCCATAAGCGTCGACTCGATCCCGATAATTCCAGAGATCAATCCCACATCGCATGTAATTCCGGAGACTATTTCACTCACTCCTCGATAATTCTGGAGATTATCTCAAACCGCAGATCATATGAGGCCCTCCTACCCATGTTTGCTCTCATTTCATCACGCTCCAACTTGTGCATGTCCTTAGGTTTATTATTATTGTTAGTTACTTTACAATCTCCCCTATAGTTTATGTACCCAACCGGACTTTGCACAACTAAATCAGGAACGAAGACCCCAACTGGTCAACTCCTACAAAATTTCAACCACCGGTTCATAAGGGTCCTACTCAACCTCTAGAGGCTCACAACTCATATTCTAACGCAAACTCTTTCATTATAATTCTCCATTTCATTGCCAACTTATTTTCATTATGAAATTTCCTCAAATCTAACTCTTTCAGGTATTTACACACTCCACATATTTGATTATAAAAAAAATCTGGAACAATTCGACAAATAACAGAGTGTTAAGTTCTAAAATAAACAAAGAGTTAAGTTCTCAAAGTCATAGAAAATCACAAAACATCGATCACTAGAGATTCTCTAATATTTCACTTTCTAAGTAACAAAAATACAAATTAGATATTAATTTAAATTAGAAATACAACCCTCTGAAGGTCTAGTAATTTCTGTAGAAAAACTCTTGTTTGAGGCATGGAAACAATGATTTGTAAGTTTGAAGAAACATAGATTCGAAGAAAAACAAGTAAATAGCTCAGAACAGAGCATGTCGGTAGACTGCTTAAAACAGTACAAAAGTGCAGTGGTCAACTATCATGTAGTCAAGAAAACAAAAAGGCAGATACATGGCAGTCGAATGTCGTAATCAATACAAAAGCATAACGGTCGACTGTCATGTGAAAAAAATTCAATTAAAAGCTTGACAGTTGACAGCTGTTTTTAGTACAAAAGTGCTACAGTCGACTGTCAATTGATCTGGAAAATTCTCTCGTTCATACTGATTTGGTATACAATAATATATATACATATATATTTCTTTACTTTAATTTGCTCGATCTAATACTGATGATTCATGTTCATACAGGTGAAAGAAAAGTTCTAAGAATTCAGAATCCATTAGCGAGATTAAACGCATGCTTCTTTTTACTTCAAACTTCAAAAAATTCCAATTCAACTAAACTGATACTTGAAATATATAGTTATATCGATCTAACAAGGTGTGTGTGCATTAAGCAATTGTCATTCAATCAACTCAGTTCCTGTATTCATCAAATCAAATCGAAAATATCCACAAAATCCCAAAACTTCATTTTCGGCCAGTACATCATCAGACCTAAAAATTTAAAACCCAACTTTGTGTATAGTTCTTGATTTCTACTACCCGAATTCACATCTCGTGATTGTCATACACATACAATCTACTGTTTAATCAGTTATGCCTTGTTTCTATTGTTCAACAACCAATTAATAATCAAGTCTCTATCAAGGAAATATTCAAACAGAACACAAATAGGGATGAACAGTAAACAAAGAGATATTTGTGCACACTATTTCATATAATCATGATAACAATTAACTTTCACATGATCAAACAAGTATAGAGTAATATTTTCATGAGTATTACTAAGTCTTTTCCGTTCTTACTCAATCATAAATGAAGGACACACATCAATCTCTATTCTTGATCATGTAGGTTTTACTTTCAATCATTCATTCAACAAAATATATCCATCCTATCATTATATGATCTTCTAGCATGCATCTATTTCATATATCATCACAATCAACATGTATATAACAAATCAAGAGAGTATAGTACCACTCACCTCAACCGGAATCAACAAAGAATAAGAAAATAATTAACAAAAAGCTCCTCCTTTGCAAAATCCAAGATCATAGCTTCGAAGCTCCAAGAAATCAATAATAAAATACTTTTGTTTTAATACAGGAAAGAAAGCAGTTGTAGTAGCCAATATATAGGCCAAGATCTGGAGAAATTAGGGTTTTGCAACTCTTATAGAAACACCTTCAAGAAATAATTTATTTACATACATGGATCATTCTTTAATAAACTAGTTAGTGATATGGCTAAAAATAGGACAAAACTAGAACCGTTCAAATCAGGCATAAAGCTCTCAAGGGTAGAACGGTAGTTTCACCTACAAACGGGTCCGAAATGGGAACTGGGTCTCTTCTTCAGAGCCCAACAGCCCACGAACGGATCTCCCCTACTGGATATGGGTCCCAACCCGTTACAAGCCAGTCCAGAAGGATATGGAGAAATCCAGATTCGTCCTTATCCCTAGGAGGTGGTTCTAACCACTTCTATCCATCCACATCGGGGAGTAGAGATTCGTTCTTATCTCGAAACAGATCCCCACAGCGATTGTAAATACCCTCCCCTCCTACTGTTATAAGGTGATCACTCTTTGCCAACCTAAAGCTCTTTCATATTCTTTTCTGAGTACTGACAAGAGCGTCGGAGGGTTCGTCGCCAGGGATCAACCCCGGTGTTTCGAACTTTGTGCAGGGTCAATGGCACTAGCGAGAAGCCAGCAAAATAGCGGTGGAAGTGTTTAGGTTTGTCCCATTCGATTCCTTACGAACCCACAAATTTATCTGTTTGCCCCCACACCGAAATTAGCGGCAACAGATTGGCGCCGTCTGTGGAAATCGAATAGCAATCCAACCCTACTCCATCAGCAAAAGTAGTTCCTAGCTATGCCTCCAAAGAAAGGGAAGTCCACGGTTTCCAACCGTAGAACAACTTCCATTCCTCCTCCACCTCTAGAGGCTCTCCCTCCGCCCGTCCAGCCGGTCCAGTCACCGGCCCAGCAGCTCGGGCAACCAATCCCTCAACCTATTTAGCAGCATCTTCCTCAGTCGCCTCACCACCAAACGGCCCCTCAAGGGCCTTAAGGGGCTGTTGGAGAACCCTCTCGCCGAAGTTGCCAAAAGCAATTTCTTTATAAGGGTTATGTCTCCATACACAACCCTTCCTCCGACTCCATGGCCTCCCATAGACCTCCAACACCGAAAGATCTACGTGACGTTATCATCAACCGACAGAATGAGATAGATCTTCAGACCCGCTTGGACGAAAGGCGGACCCGTGATGGGAACCCCCGCCGGGAGAATCAAAGGGACCGATCCCCTCGTAGGCCCAATTGCCCATGGTCGAACTCTCCCAGAAGACGGAGGGAGTCTCCCCAGTGTCGCCAGAGGGGTTGTTCCCCGATCGGACGTCAAGCTCCAAGGGGCTGCCGAGACCTAAAGGCACCAGTCACGAGGGCGGAGTTCCAGGAATTTCAGGAGGCAGTACTACGTGCCCTCAATGTCGCCCCCAATAATGACCAACAGGCTCCCAGTCCTCGGCCGGCTCTGAGCCATCGCCGTTGCTCTCCTAGTCCTCGGCCGGCTCCGAGCCATCGCCGTCGCACCCTCAGTCCTCGGCCTACTCCAAGCTATCACCACCACAGCCCCAGCCCTCTTCCATATAAGGACGAGTCCCGGGACTCAGCGAGATATGACCGAAGGGAGGACTCGGTCTACCACCGTCTCCACGAGATGGAGAGGCGCCTCGACCAACTCGATAGAGATAAGGAACAACGGGCGAGGAACCTCCGCTCGAGCAGACCCCCGTTCTCACGTACCATCATGGAGGCCCCCATCTCGGAGAACTTCACGCCTCCGCATTTTGAGTCATACACAGGGGAGTCGAACCCCGCTAATCACCTTGAGAGTTTCAAAACTCTCATGATGATCCACCATGCCTTTGACGCCCTTCTCTGCAAAACCTTCCCAGCCATACTCAAGGGGCCCGCTCAGGAGTGGTATTCCAGACTTGCTCCATCCTCCATTTACTCGTTCGACCAATTCGAAGGTCTCTTCCTCACCCACTTTGTGAGCAGCCGCCGCTCTGAGAAGACAAGCACCTCTTTGCTCTTACTCAGTAAGAGGAAGGGCGAGCGGCTAAGGGACTATGTCAAGCGGTTCACCTCAGAGGCTAGATCTATCGCCTCTCTGGATCAGTCCATAGCCTCGGCTGCTTTCCAGTCCAACATCATTAATCCCGATCTCAAGGCGTATCTCACCAAGAAGCCTCCTCGGGACTTCTCAAAACTCCTGCTCAGGAGTGAGAAGTACATCCGAGCTGAAGAAGCTGTCAACCGCCCCACTCTTGATGTAACACCCTAGATTTGATTTTTGAGATTTTTATGATTTTACGTGTTTTGCACGTATGATTTCATTTGTGTAATTTTTCGTATAAAATATTTTTATACTATTTGTTCTCCATTATTTTTTCCAAAAATTATTTTCTTTTAAAGCCTAATTAAAATCTAAAGCCCAAATTGTCTTTTAAGCCCACTTTATTAATTAATTATTATAATTATTTAAACTCATGGTTAAATTGGCCCATTAGTAAGCCCATTTAACTTATTTCTCTTTTAAAACAATTTAACTTGTATTGTAGACTCTTGTCATGAACAAATAAATTTTTATGCACTTGTACACTTGTAAGGAGGGGGTACTAGTTTGCACGTGCAAGCACTAGGGAGTGCATTGCACACCTTTACCTAGGCCGGATTGTGATGGAGGGATGTGGAAGAGATAGAAGTGGTGGAGAGGTGGTTGTGTATCATGGGTAGTTTTTATAACTCTCTAGTTCATCTTGACCATTGATCTTTAACCATTTGATCACATCCTAGCCCTACATTTACCCCAAAAAATTGTATAAATACCCCTCCCTATACTCTTCATTCTCACACTTAGAATTTTTGAAAGTAAAGAATAGAAAGAAAAGAAAGAGAAGTAATTTGAGTGAGACAAAAGATTGAGGAGTTGTGAGATTGTGTGCAATTTTGTTCTTCATCCAAGGAGGAGGCCGGACTACACTAGGGGGCATGGCTCGGGTTGCAGCATCATTAGGAGGAGAAGCTTTTGGTGGCTTGATTTAGGAGGAGACGGCTTCGCTTGATCGTTGTAGGAAATCATTAGAAGTTTTTTTGTTTTTCTCTGCATCAAAGGTGGGTGATTCCCTTACACTTCTAACTAGGTACATGCTAGAGTATGGTTGATGCATTTGAAAAGAGACATAGTTATTCTAGCCATATGTTTAAGACAAATTAGAATGCTTGATTGTGTGTGAAAAGAATGATAATTAGTTGCAAATTTTGATAGTTAGTTTAATCTTGACATTTCTACCATGCTTTAATTGATGATTTTTGCTATACCAAGGAGACATCATTGTATGCTTAATTGGATTGAAATTTTAATCATGCTTAGTGGTGAATTTGCTATTTCAATGGTTAGAAATGAGGAAAAAGGGATTTTTGTTACTGAAATAATTAAGTAATATTAATAGTCAAAATAAGAAGGAAATACGAGAAGTTTGAATGCCAATTTACAAAAGAAACGACTTTGGTTGTACATTTCTGAAATTGTAGACAAATTTGTAGTCAAATAGAAAAAGTGATGTTTTTATGTCAAAAATCAAGATTTAATTTACTGATATGTTAGAAATGTATAAAAGTTATGTTCTGGAATTTTTTTTGAAAGAAAATGGAGAAGAAACGAAATTAAAATTAGTTACTTTTCATAAAAAAATTCAATGAACCGAAACTAAGATCAAACCCCTAAAAACCCAATTCATATCAGTTGGCCACTTAGCCTAATTGGTTAGTGGGTGTGTTGGGCGTGCTTACTGCAACGTGAGTTCTGGCCTTGGTCTCAGGTTCGAAAACGAACAAGAGACTTTTCATTTTATTTTCTTTTGGAGAAATCCGAACTCGAGATTGGACTCAAATGAATCCGAACCATCCTTGTGACGTGGTTGCACTCCGTCCCTTTGGTTAATGCATGTGCTGGCTTTGTCTGTGGTCGCTGGTTCGACTCCCAAACCCAGCAATTTGAAAACTTTTGTTTGTTTTTAAGTTTTTTTTGGTGATTTGTGACTTTAAAAATTCGGGAGAAATCCTATAATTGTTATAAAAATATGTAGACTTCATGAAAAATAATTTAACACTATTTTTACTTGATTTAAATAGCGTGAGAGGAAAAATTGAGTAGAACCTTATAAAAATCGATATTTTGCACAAGTACAAGTATAAAAGTGACTTTTTGAGTTATGCTAGATTTATAAAAGGGGATTTTGTGTAAAAAGAACTTGGAGTGTGTTTCATTAAGAATTTTGTTATTATTTTGGGTAATGTGTGCTTTGAAAAGTAAATGAGAAATATGACTTTTGAAATTTTGGAGGAAAAGAAATAATAGTACAGAAACTAAGACTTATTTTGGTTGAATGAGAATGTTATGAATTGAATTGGAACATTGAATTATTGGAAAGAATGGAAATCATGTTAATTGTGAAAAAGAACTATATGAGTATGAGAACTAAAATATTGTGATTATGAATTGAAATTGAGAACTAGAGTGTAGCTAAGCCTCATACCGGCATCGAAAAGAAATATATTGAAATGAAATTTGAAATGAAATGACCAAGATTTGGGTTATGTGATATAAATGGTTGAGATCGGTATAGTGGAAGGGCTAACTCTAGAGAATTGATTTTGCTCATGATTCAAATAACTAAGGACTAGATACATAGTAAAGACGTAATGAAAATAATAGAAAAACACGAGTGTGAGGGCCTCGGAGCTACGGTGTGAGAGTATTCACAAACTGTCTTCACGATGCGTCGTGACATGACATGGATATGTCTCCAAGGTTCCGTACCGCAGGCGACGCTTGTGGGGTGTTTGGTGACTGTGGGTGGTGACGGAGGCTGAATTGTCCATAGGTCCTTCACGATGCATCGTGACATGACGTGGGATTCTCCTCCAGGCTGTCTGGACATGAGCTCGTACTCATAGAACATCTAGGATACTTATCGTAGTTACTGAAGTAGTTTAAGTCATGACGAGGGGTTGAACCCTACAAGATGAAGAACGGTTAAGGGCTTGCCCTCAGACCTATGTAGTATGGGATGCATAGAATCTGAACAAGTGCGCATTAGTGTCGTATAATATACATAACTACATTAAGGACTAAGTGCACCGCACTACATGACATCTATAGGATAGCCCCTTGGAGTTCTGTTTGTGATCAAATTTGTGATTGTTTAAGTACTGGAGAATCGTTATACTATTTTCGGCATAGAGAGGATAGCCGTATGTAATATTTCATCGTTTGTAAGCAACTGACGCGCCCACAGTTTCTATGCAGGATAAAGTGGTTAACAAGACTAAAGAATGCATGCTAATTAAGGAATGATTCAAGTGTTATATATTTCAATTTATGTAAATTGTTGTAATTTGCTTCCGCTGTAAATATGTAAGGTAATTGTAAACTCTGATGTAACAAAAGTTCTTTATTTCCTTGTAAAATTGTACGAAAGAAGTGCAAAGATCCTGTAGAACTTCGAATTCAGTTGTATTTTGGAATTCGGGGTGTTACACTCGAGGGATCATCTTCCGGAAGCAAGCGAAAGACTGCTGAAGATGAAGGGGCTAAGAAGCTCCAGAAGGATAACGGGGGCCAGAATCGCCCTCCTCCCCGCTTCGAGAGGTTCACTCCTCTCAACGCTAGTGTCTCGGCCATCCTGATGGAGGTCGGGAAGGAGGGAATCCTTCCCCCTCCTCCAAAAATGAATACCCCGGAAAAGAAGAGAAACATGGAGAGGTGGTGCCGCTATCACCGGGATCATGGCCACAACACGGATGATTGTCCGGCCCTCAAAGACGAGATAGAAGCCCTCATCCAGAGGGGGCGACTCTCCCGGTTCGTCAGGAAAGACAGGGCAGATCCACCTCCGTCCCCTAGGGGGGCTAACAGGAGAATCGAACAACGTGCGGGGACCTCGGACCTCGAAGCTGAAGCCGTCCTACACCTCATACACGGAGGCCCAATGAGGGGGGATTCCAACTCCTCTCGAAAAGCCTTCGTCCGAGAAGTGAATGACGTGCAGATTCATCCTCCCCCAGGGGCCTTGGGGTTCTTGTTATGTTTTCTGATAGAGACTTGGAGGGCGTTCGGATGCCCCATTGCGATTCCCTTGTTAAAAACCTCTTGATGGCCAATTTCGACGTACGCTTGGTTCTAGTTGACAACGGCAGCTTGGTCAATATTCTCTTCTTGGAGGCATTCCAGGGCCTTCAGCTGTCAAGAGATATGCTCAAGCCAGCTGGCTACACTCTTCATGGATTCACTGGGGTGCCGGTGACGATCGAGAGAGTTATAACCCTCGACGTGACCGCAAGCAAAATCCCGATCACCCGGACCGAGCCAATGGACTTCATGGTGGTAGACGTAAAAGCCGCCTACAACGTTATCCTGGGTCGACTAGGTCTGGCTGCTCTCCAGGCCATACCATCGGCCTATCATATGAAAATGAAGTTCCCCACCTCGGCAGGAGTGAGAGAAGTAAGAGGGAGCCAGGAAGCGGCTCGTAAATGTTACATGACCTCGATAGGGAGAGCCAGGTCCTCTCCCTTGAAGCCCTCAAACTCCCACAAGGAAGTAGCCAGACCATCTCTGAGCCGGTCGACGAGCTTGAAGAAGTTGCCTTCTCAGAAGGAGATGCTACCAAGACATTTCATATCAGCAAGGCCCTTCCTCCCACCATCAATAAAGACATCTCCCAATGTATAAGGGAGAACCATGATCTTTTCTCCTGGACCGCAGGCAGATATGCCCAGAATCTCAGAAGAACTCCTGATGCATCACCTCAGCATTGCCCCGGTAGTTAAACCTATCTAGCAGAAGCGGTGTAAGTTCGCTCCCAAGTACCAACAAGCCATCAAAGAAGAGGCCGAGAAGCTTTTGAACGCTCGTTTCATCCAGGAGGTAAATTACCCGAATGGCTATCCAATGTGGTAATGGTTAAAAAGGCCAACGGGAGCTAGAGAATATGTATCGACTTCACTGACCTCAACAAAGTGTGTCCGAAGGACCCATTCCCCCTCCCGAGCATTGATGCTCTAATCGATGCGACCTCCAGCCATGAACTCCTCAGCTTCATGGATTCCTTCTCTGGGTATAACCAGATCCGGATGTTCCCTCCTGACATTTCAAAGACCTCGTTCGTAACAGACCAAGGCTGTACTGCTACCGATTCATGCCCTTCGGGCTGAAGAATGCCGAAGCTACGTACCAACACCTTGTTAACAAGGTCTTCTGAGACCAGATAAGGCCGTAACATGGAAGTCTATGTGGACGACATGTTGGTCAAGAGCGTCAGCGGACAAGATCATGTCTTTGACCTCCAAGAAGCCTTCGGGGTGCTAAGAAGGCACAACATGACGTTGAATCCGAGCAAGTACGCCTTCGGCGTCTTGTCCAGAAAATTCCTTGGGTTCATGGTCAGCCAGAGGGGCATAGAGGCCAACCCTAAGAAGATCCAAGCCATACTCAATATGGCTCCCCTTCTAATGTTAAAGAAGTACGGAGTCTCATGGGATGCCTCGTGGCTATAGGGCATTTCCTCTCCAAATCAGGGGAGAAATGCCTCCCGTTCTTCAAAGCCCTGAGAGGTGCGAAGGGTTTTGAGTGGGGGCAACAGCAGAAAGAGTCTTTCGATCAACTGAAAGACTATCTAGTAAACCCCCCACTCTTGAGCAAGCCGAAGCGTGGTGAAGCCCTCTACAAATACCTAGAAACTTCGGAGCAGACCCTCAGTGTCGTCCTGGTAAGAGAGGAGGATAGGATGCAACGGCTAATCTATTACGTGAGTAAGGTCCTAAGGGACGTAGAACTCTGCTACCCGAAGGTAGAAAAGATGGCCTACGCATTGGTCATGGCGGCACGAAAACTTCGCCCCTGTTTTCAATCCCACTCCGTGGTCGTTCTTACTGCGACCAGCCGCTGAAGTATGTTCTCCATAAGCCCTGAGACATCGGAAGGTTGAATGAAATGGTCCATAGAACTGAGCCAGCACGACATCAACTACCAACCCCGAACCGCTATCAAGGCACAAGCCCTAGTGGAGTTCATTGTGGAGAGCACCATTCCCGACTCCTCTGAGTCAGGTTGAGGAACCCCCGGTCTGGACCTTGTATGTTGATGGGTCCTCATGCGCCGACAGAAGTAGGGGCTGGGGTCATCTTGACTGGCCCCGACAATTTCATCCTACAATACTCCCACCATATAAGTTTCCACTCGTCGAACAACGAGGCTGAATACGAGGCCCTTATAGCAGGGACTTTGTATTGCTCACAAAGCTGGGGCCCGACATATCAGAATTTTCAGTGATTCACAGTTATTCGTGAACCAGGTCTCTGGAGAGTACTAGGCTAGAGACGACCGCATGGCTAAGTACTTGGCGAAGGTCAAAGGGCTCCTAGCTTTATTTGAAGATGCTCAACTCCAGCGAGTCCCCTGAGAGAAAATGCACAGGCAGACGCCCTTTCCAAGTTCGCCTCCTCCTCCCTCCAGGGTTTGGAGCGGACCGTCTTGATAGAGGTCCTTCTGAGACCCAGTATCAAGGAAGATAACCCAGAACCAATGAAAACTCTGCCCCTAACAGTTGGGGAAAATTGGATGAAACCTCTACTCGAATACCTCAGATACAAGGTTCTTCCGACTGACCTGAGAGAGGCTAGAAGAGTCAGGACCAGAGTCGAGCATTACACACTCATTGAAGGAGTCATGTACAAACACTCCTATACTCAGATAGACGGCAGACCCTACCTAAGATGTCTCCCCCCGAAGAAGCAGACTATGCCTTGAAGGAGGCTCACGAAGGAATGTGTGGAGTGCACTTGGGAGCGAGATCTCTAGCCCATAAAATTTTAAATTACAGCTACTTCTGGCCCACACTTCTTAGCGACTCTGAACAGTACGTCTGCCATTGCGAATCCTACCAAAAGTTTTCTCCAATCTGTCGCTACCACAAGCCCAGCTCTCCTCCTTAGCCAGTTCGATCGCTTTCGCAATGTGGGGGATGGACTTGCTTGGATCGATCCCCCCAACGCGAGGCCAACTGAAGTTCCTCGTCGTGGCAATAGATTTTTTTTCCAAGTGGATCGAGGCCGAGCCCCTTACAACGATTACAGAGAACAAAGTTCAGAAGTTCTTCTGGAAGAACATTATTTGTCGGTTCAGCGTACCCCGTATCCTAGTAACCGACAATGGAACTAAGTTCGCAGAGGCAACTTTTTGCAACTTTTGCACCGACCTCAGCATCCAGCAGCAGTTCTCCTCAATATCCCACCCAAAATCCAACGGCCAAGCGGAGAACGCTAATCGACAAATACTCTCCGGCCTAAAAAAAAGACTCGATAAATCCACCAAGGGACAATGGGTCGAAGAGCTTCCCAGCGTGCTATGGAGCTATCGCACCACGAAAAGAACTCCAACAGGAGAGTCCCCTTTCAATCTTACTTTTGGCTCCGAAGCCATCATCCCCCTAGAGTCGGCCTACCTTCGCCTCGTTTGATCGCCTACAATAAAGAGCGGAATGCGAACCAGCTTCGCAATGACTTGGACCTCATCGAGGAGATCAGCAAAAGATTCTCCATCTGACAAGAGACTTACTGACGTAGGATAACACAGTCTTATAATAAGAAAGTCCGCCCCGCTAATCTTAAAGAGAGAGATCTAGTGCTCCGGAAGCTGTCAATCTCTTTCCCAAGTAAGAAGGGCAAGCTAGCGCCCAACTGGGAATGTCTGTATAGGGTCTCCAAAGTTATCCACCCTGGCACGTATCAACTCGAAGACTCGGGGCAATAAGAGAGTACCGAGGACCTGGAATGCTGACCACTTGATGAAGTACTAAGAGGGTGTTTTAACACCACTCCAAGCAACTTCAAGCAACTCCTGAGTCGAGCAGTTTCTATTTGATGTTTTTAACTACCTTGTTATTTTTTTCAAAATGTTAGAGTGGCTTGCAACTCAAAAGCAGCCACTTAAGTCATCTTTAATAAAGGCATGTTACTTCCTAGGAATTCCTTGTCTAAAATAATATAGTTGCTTCGCTTTGAGGTGTACGAAACTCTCTAAAAAATGACAAGTTCGGAGTCCAACACTTGGTTCCATTCTGCTTTAACTACTTGCTTATAAGCGAGTACAAAGCGGTTCAACATTCAGAATTGCTCCCACAACCGTTGATATTCTCTAAACGACAAGTTCGGAGTTCAACACTTGATTCGATTCCGCTTTAACTACTTGATTATAAGCGAGTACTAAGCGGTTCACCATTCGAATTTGCTCCCACAACTGTTGAAACTCTCTAAAAACGATAAGTTCGGAGTCCAACACTTGGTTCGACACAACTTTTGCTACTTGCGAACGAGCGAGTACAAAATAGCTCATCATTCGGAATTGCTCCTACAACTGTTGATACACTTGAAAACACTAACGAAACACAAACTCTAACAAGAAGCTCGAGGTATATTATTTCATCGAAATTTGAGGTACAAGTCTAAATTCTAGACCAAAAACTCATTACTTGAGGTCCAACTCGCATTATTACATCAAGATGCAAGACTCATGAAACAGACTACAAGGTTACAAAATTCTGCCCTAGCTTCTCTTAGGGAACAGGATGCTCCTATTTAGCGATACTCATGGTCGGCGAGTGCTGTGTTGCTGTTTCATTTCCATAGAGGTCTCCAAACCGGCGAGCCGATAGCATCACTGACACCTGGGAGCCTAACAGTCGCTCCGACAGACGCTCCGCTCGACGAGCTGGCCACTCCGCTTTGCGCGTCCCCAGGGTGTCACAAGATGGACGAAGATCGAAGAGCTAACTCATGAAATGATCTTCCTTGGGCATATTCACCCCAAGGACAGGAGGTGCTCCTGACGTTGCTCCCCACAGACAGCCGTCGAAGGTGTAGGTTCTCCGCCTCCAGCTCGGCAACTCGCTCTTTGAGAGAGTCATCAGTCACTCTTATCTTCAAGCGAGGTAGTCGACTCGAGCTGCCCCCACGCGAAGCATCGGGGATATTCCGTCGGAGATGTGCCGCCTCTATGCTCTTCTCAAGCACCATATTCTTCAATTCGTCCCTCTCGGATCTTGCCTTGAACAAAGAGCGACGTTTGAACTTGAGTCTCAAACCCTGGCTGGCGGTCATCGAAGGGACCTCCTCACCTTCTGGTGGCATTTCACGAGCCTTCTCCTCTAGGCATTTCAACTCAAAGTCTCTGCATTCCAACATCAGCCTTAGATGATTCAACTCTGACTCGGCTTTATAGAGCCTCTCTCGAGATCGAGTGAGGCCCAGCTTCGTGACCCCCTAGACCAGATCGGAGGCATGATACTTCGGCAATCTGAGTTACTTCGGCAATCTGAGATACTTCTGAGATCTGAAAAAAGCCAAGAACGTGAAGATACTAAGTTTAAATGAAGATCCTACAGGACAGCTCAGATGCAAAGTATAACACAAGTTCAACACTTATTCAAATTTCTCATTTCATTAAAATTCACAAGTACAAAAAGTGGTGGTCAGTCCGTTATAAGGCAGTACAGAACAAAAAACAAAAACAAGCAAGTACTCAGAGTCAACGAGCCACCTGGGGGGGCTGCTCCACAATCACCCTCGGCACCTCCACGATCACTGTCTCCGGAATTGCCACCACTTCGTCCTCTTCTACGTCTCCATCGCCATCCTCTTCTTCCCCTCCTTCAGCTTCGGCTTCTGCTACCACATCTACCTCCACGCCTTCGACGGGTTCGTACAAGCTATACCCCGAGTTGTCGAAGTCGGGGAGACGAGCCTCTACGTGCTTAAGGGCTCGGGCGTAGGACTCCTCCATGTTCGTCTGCATGTGAGCCTCCGCCTCGACCTGGATCGCCGCCGCAGCCACGGCCACAGCTGCCTCCCGCTCCCTCTTCATCTCCTCGGAGGCCTTCATGGCCTTCTCCCTCTCCTGCTCGGCCTTTGCCTTCTCCTCGTCCACCCTTGCCGCTTCCATAGCGATGCGTTCGTTCTCCTTGGCCAAGGCTGCCTCGAGAATGCCGATCTGAACAGCTTGGGACTTCGAGAGACGCTGCTCCTCCTCGTACATCTTCATGGCCCTAGCTCTCTCCGCTTAGTCCCTGTCACTCGACATCTTGAGCTCCTTATACTGCTCGGCAAACTGCTCTAGTAGGTGGCTGAAGTGACACGTGATCTGAAAGCCAGAGGTAAAAAGATTTGAGTCTCGAGCACAACAAAATTTTGAAAATTCTAAGGGCACAACAAGGGCACTTACCGACATCGTGGCCCTGGCGATCTCGAGCGCATCATCGCCTACGATCCCCGCCTTCAATGCCGCTCGGTCCTTCGGAGTCGACAGGTGACATAGAGCCTGCATGCTCATGGCGGCGTCGCTGAGGAAATCATCATGTTTCATCACCCTCCAACCGGGGACGAAGAGCTTCTTTTGCTCCTCAGTAAGATGGCATCGGCCTCGGTGGTGAGAGGCAGGCACTTTAAGCGCTAGAGCAGCTCCGACGAAAAAGGCCTCGGTAGAGGGGTCGGAAGGCATGGTTGAGGGAAGGGTCGCTTGTTGAGCAGAAGGAGAGGCGGAGACCAGGTCCACTACTGGAGTCGCCGCCGAAGGCGCCTTGGTGCCCCGGCCGGACGAGGGTCCCGTCGTCGTCCTCTTTCTCTTTTTGTTATCTAAGCCTTTTCTGGCACCCGCACCTCGCTTGGGTAACATGGCTCAGAAATCCATACCGGGGGCCCCAGAAAAATGAAGACCGAAGAAGTTAGTGCAAGAAGAGAACAATAGTCAGAATAAAAAAAGAACAATAAACGAAGCATACTAGGGTCGATCGGACTGAGATCCCCCACCGAATAGGACCCCCTCGGTTATACCCTTCCAACTCAAGGTCGGAAGACTGAGGATCTTCGACATGACCTCCTCCTCCTCCTCCTCCTTAGTCAGCACAGGCTCGGCCGTCACCCACTTCGGAACGTCTTCTTTCCACCTCGTCGGAAAATCCCACGGTTGGGGACCTCGGATCAGAAAGTACTTCTCCTTCCAATGCTTGATGGAGTCCGAATTCTCGATTAGCTTGACACCATTGCATGGTGATAGGTAATATCGGTACTCCATCTTGCTCATACGACAGGTTCGATAAAGACTACGGAGCAAGACGAGCCTAGGCTCGACCCCTATGGCCTGGCATTGGAGGATGAAGCCGGTGACGTGCCGCCACATATTCGGCATGAACTGGATCGGGCTCAATCCGTACCATTGTAGCACCTCGGTCACGAAGGGTGGCAAAGGGAAGTCGAAGGCCGGCATTGAGTGCGTCATACGGGAAAACGCACGTTTCAGGCGAAGTCCCCGAACACGCTCGGAAGCCTGGACTCGGGAGGAGCAGAGCATATTCCTTCGGTATCCTGAATCCCTTCCTAATGCACTGCAGATCCTCCTTAATCAGAACCGAAGGGATGTCATCGACCTCAGAGTGTTCCCTCTGATCATTCTCCTCGTATGTTGCCGACCTTCGTATACCACCTTGGACAGAAGTTCGTCGGAGTAATCCCTTACCTTCCCGAGGCTCGATATCGTGGACGATAGCCTGCCTAGTGTGCCAGCTCCCCTCACGCCTTCTATGATCGTCTCCACAATCGCCGACCCTGATACTTCCTTCCCCTTGCTCACCACCGAGGAGACCACTAATGGTCAGCCCTGCTCTCTTGGTCCGAGGCGAGAGTCTCACTCCCCGACGACACTCTAGACATATTTTAAGATATAAAATAAAGTATATAATTACCTTGAAGTGACAACTACGGTCGGAATAGTAATCGCTTGGCCACGACTGCTGGCATAACCACACAAGAGCAAAAACAAACCTGAGAGAATGAAAAGTGAAGAATGGGAAAGTGAGGAGAGGGGGTGGAGTCTTATAGTAAAAAAGGGGAGTCACATGGGCTTTCAAACGTCTTGGGCCCCCACAGAGGCCCATCAGAAGCCTAAACGACAGAATCTGTGAAGGCGAAAAATCACTAATCCCTCGTGATTCGTGCCTGATCTTAATCTAACAACTCAGATCTTGCCACATACTTCGAATCTACAATCCGAGCAACTGAGGTACCGAGCTGCGTAATAGCAAAAATTTAGTAATCCCACGTGATTCGAGCCAGATCCTCATCAAACGGCTCAGATCTCGCCACGTACCTCGGATCTACAATCCGAGCAACCAAGGTACTGAGCTGCGTATTGGCAAAAAATCACTAATCCCTCGTGATTCATGCCTGATCCTCATCAAACAGCTCAGATCTCGCCACATACCTCTGATCTACAATCCGAGCAACCGAGGTACCGAGCTGCGTATTGGCGAAAAATAACTAATCCCTCGTGATTCGCACCTGCTCTTCATCAAACGGCTCAGCTCTCGCCACGTATCTCGAATCTACAATCCGAGCAACCGAGGTACCCAGCTGCGTATTGGCGAAAAAATCACTAATCCCTCGTGATTCAAGCCTGATCTTTATCAAACGGCTTAGATCTCGCCACGTACCTCGGATCTACAATCCGAGCAACTGAGGTACCGAGTTGTGTATTGGCAAAAAATCACTAATCCCTCGTGATTCGCGCCTGATTTTCATCAAACGTCTCAGATCTTGCCATGTACCTCGGATCTACAATCCGAGCAACCGAGGTACCGAGCTACGTATTGGCAAAAATTCACTAATCCCTCGTGATTCGTGCCTGATCTTCATCAAATGGCTCAGATCTCGCCATGTACCTCGGATCTACAATTCGAGCAACTGAGGTACCTAGCTGCGTATTGGCAAAAAATAACTAATCCCTCGTGATTCGCGCCTGATTTTCATCAAACGGCTCAGATCTCGCCACATACCTCAGATCTACAATCTGAGCAACCGAGATACCGAGCTGCGTATTGGCAAAAAATCACTAATCCCTCCTGATTCGTGCCTGATCTTCATCAAATGGCTCAAATCTCTCTACGTACCTCGGATCTATAATCTTAAGCAACCGAGGTACCAAGCCGCGTATTAGCAAAAATTCACTAATCCCTCGTGATTCGCAGCTGATCTTCATCAAACGGCTCAGATCTCACCACGTACCTCGATCTACAATCTGAGCAACCGAGGTACCGAGCTGAGTATTGGAGAAAAATCACTAATCCTTCATGAATCACTGCCTGATCTTCATCAAACGGCTCAGATCTCACATTGTACCTCGGATCTACAATCTGAGCAACCGAGGTACCGAGCTGCGTATTAGCAAAAAAATCACTAATCCCTCGTGATTCGCACCTGATCTTCATGAAACGGCTCAGATCTCGCCACGTACCTCGGATCTACAATCCTAGCAATCGAGGCACCGAGCTGCGTTTTGGCGAAAAATCACTAATCCCTCGTGATTTGTGCCTGATCATCATCAAACGGCTCAGATCTCGCCATGTATCTTGGATCTACAATCTGAGCAATAGAGATACCGAGCTGCTAATTGGCGAAAACAATCGCCTCCGAATTCGCGCCTGATTGTGATACGTAGCTCAGATCTGAAATCCGAGCTACGAATGGGAGAAGAAACGCCTTCGTGTCAGAAGAGCCGTCCGATCGCTCAGAAATTCTTGCCGAAGGCTGATGAACGCCCTAGATTTGGCCACATTGATATTTGGCTGATTAATTCCTTTTTCTTATTTCTTAATTCGAAATAATTGTTTAAAATTGCAAAAAATGATTAAAAATTCAAGAAAATTAATTAAAAAATCTAAAAAATAATTATAAATTTGGAGAAATATTTCTAAGCCTCCGAATAAATAATTATTAATCAGAATGGTTAATTGGTGCTATCGGAAAATAGATCATCACTTTGCAAAATTGAAGAAAAGATTCGAAAAATAGCTTAAAAATCGGGAAAAATCACCGAAAATCCAGAAGAGTCTAAGAATGATTTTGGGCATGTTGCCAGCTCAGAAAAACACTATTACTCCTTGAACAAGATCCGAACTCCCTTTAAGAACTCCGATAAGGTCTGTACGCCATTGAAACAGTAAAACTACTCCTACAGGATGTAACACATAGTCTTTAGGAGTAAGGAGCGCGTGATAGGGCTAAAAATAGGACTAAATCAGAACCGTTCAAATTGGGCACAAATCTTAAAGCTCTCAGGGGTAGAACGGTAATTTCACCTACAAACGGGTCCGAAATGGGAACTGGGTCTCTTCTTCAGAGCCCAACAACCCACGAACGGATCTCCCTTACTGGATACGGGTCCCAACCCGTTACAAGCCAGTCCAGAAGGATATGGAGAAATCCAGATTCGTCCTTATCCCTGGGAGTTGGTTCTAACCACTTCTATCCATCCACACTGGGGAGTTGAGATTCGTTCTTATCTCGAAACAGATCCCCATGATGACTATAAATACCCCCCTACTCCTACCATTACAAGGTGATCACTCCTTCCCAACCTAAAGCTCTTTCATATTCTTTTCTGAGTACTGACAATAGCGTCGGAGGGTTCGTCGTCGTCGGGATCAACCCTGGTGTTTCGAACTTTGTGCAGGTCAACGACAGTGGTGAGAAGCCAGCTAAACAGTAGTGGAAGTGTTCAGGTTTGACCCATTCGATTCCTTACGAACCCACAAATTCATCTGTTTGCCCCCACACCGAAATCAGTGGCAACAGTTAGATAAATCGTACCAATTATAATAAAAAACAAATCTCTTTACTACTGAGTTGGCCGGCCTTCAAGCACAGGCCATAAATTGAAATTTTTTGGATTTGTACTCCAAGTGGCAATTTTGCATGAAAGTCCCTCTTTTTGTAATATTTGCAAATATGTCATAAAATATCCATAAAAATCTAGGAAATTTAGAAAAATTATCTACTAAAAAATATATTTTTTTCCAAATAAAGTTTCTGACTTCTCAGTTTCCAAGAAAAATATTTGCACGTGCCAAAGAGGTAAATTCCAGAAATATAATAAATCACAAAAGTTCTCAAATAATCATTTATTAATACCAAATTCATATTTAAAATTACTACGGTGTTACATCACTCCCTCCTTAGAGTAATTCTATCCTCAGAACTACTACTAATAGGGAAAACTACAATCTCAAGCAGAAATAAAATCATACAAAAAGTTCAGGAAAATCATGCTTCATGCGGTCCTCGGCTCCTAAGTAGCCTCCTCGAACAACTGATTCCTCCACAACACCTTAACCATAGGTACGACTTTATTCTGCAACACCTTCTCCCGCCGATCAATAATTTCCACAGGCGCTCCCTATAGCTCAAATTCAACTGCAATCCTTCGGGCACATTCGTCAATAGATGACTCTGATCTGACACATAATTTCTCAACATGATACATGAAACACATCATGCACCTGTGCCAACTCCTCGGGCAACTCCAACTTATACGCCGTCTTGCCAATTCGTCTCAAAATTCTGTACAGTCCAATGTACCTTGGCGCCAACTTGCCTTCTTTCCCAAACCTGATTACTCCCTTCGTCGAAGATACCTTGAGAAAATAGCATCCCCAACCTCAAACTCCAAATCCCTACGTCGGGTATCTGCATAACTTTTCTACCAACTCTGAGCTTCGACCAATCTCCTCCTAATCAGCTCGATCTTCTCTGACTCTGCTGCACAATCTCTGTCCCAAACAACTGCCTCTCTCCAACTTCATACCAACATATGTGTGTTCTACACTTCCTTGCGTACAAAGCTTCATAAGGCGCCATACCGATACTAGCACGATAACTGCTGTTATAAGAAAACTCAACCAATGCCAAGTATTTCTCCCAACTGCCACCAAAATCCATGATACAAGATCTCAGCATATCCTCCAATACCCGATGCACCCTCTCTTTCTGACCATCAGTCTGCGGATGAAAAGAAGTACTGAAGTCAGTTTAAGTACCCAAAGCTGCCTACAAACTCTTCCAAAACCTCGAAGTGAACCTCGCATCTCTGTCGGAAACAATCAACACTGGCACCCCATGAAGTCTTATAATCTCCAATGTATAACTCTTCCAACTTATCCAAGGACAAAGTAATCTTCATAGGCAAGAAGTGAGCCGACTTGGTCAAACGATCCACAATAACCCAGACTGAGTTGTTGCCCTTCGGACTCCTCGGCAACCCAGTAATGAAGTCCATGCTTATTTTATCCCACTTCCATTTCGGATAGGCATTGGCTGTAACAAGCCTCTAGGTTTCTGATTTTCTGCCTTGACTTGCTGACAAGTCAAACACCTCGCCACAAAGTCTGCCACATCTCTCTTCATCCTCGGCCACCAAAAGTGTTGCTTGATGTCCTTGTACATCTTCGTGCCCCCAGGATGTACTGACAACAAAGTACTGTGTGCTTCCTACAAGATGCTCTTCTTCAAATCTTCACTCCTAGGAACACACAATCTTTCTCCCATCAACAAAACTCCATCCTGCACATGGAATTCTGATAGCTTGCCCTTGAAAATCTGCTGTAACATCCTCTGAATCTCTGCATCTGATTTCTGACCTTCAATAATATGCTCCCTCAATGAAGGTTGAAGTCTCAACTGAGACAAAGATACTCCCAAACTCTATAGTACAACCTCAATACCTGCCCGATCAAACTCTGCTGCTAAGCTGTAATCAAACTCGACAAGCTACTCTTCCGACTGAGCCTATCGACCACTACATTCTCCTTGCCCAGATGGTACTTGATTTTAGGACGAATGTCTTCCAATACTTCCAAACCCTTCTCTACCGAAGATTCAAATCCCTTTGCTAATAAATATACTTCAAGCTTTTGTGTTCAGTAAACATATTGACCTTCTCTCCATATACACAGTGCCTTCACTGCTTCAAAGTAAAAATAATAGCTGCCAGTTGTCGAGTAACTCTTCTCTTGAGGACGCGACTGTCTCGAACCATAAGCAATAACCTTTCCTTCATGCATCAAGACGCAACCCAAACCTCTGTGTGATGCATCAGTGTAAATATCATAATCCTTCCCAGCTTGCAGGAAAGCCAGAATAGGTGATGTCATCAACCTCTCCTTCAATTCCTGAAAACTTGCCTCACACTTCTCAGTCCAAGTGAAACTCACACTCTTCTGGGTCAACCATGTCAATGGAATTGCACTCTGAGCATAGTCCTGAATGAACCTCCTGTAGTATCCTGCAAAACCCAAGAAACTCTAGACTTCCTTCACAGTCGTTGTTCTAGGCCAACTCTTCACTGCTTCAATTTTCTGAGGATCAGTGGTCACTCCCTTCCTTAGAAAGGATATGACCAAGGAATGCTATCGCTGACTTCCAAAACTCACACATGGATAGCTTGGCATACAAGTCTTGTTCCTACAACTTCTTCAATACTTCTGGTAAGTGCTCAGCATGTTCCTCTTCCGACTTCGAATAAACCAGTATATCATCAATGAATACTACTACAAAAGAATCAATGAACTTCCATAAAATCCGACTCATCAAATAAAAGAACACTGCCGGTGCATTCGTCACTCCAAATGGCATCACTCAAAACTCACACAGCCCATGTCGAGTCCCGAAAGCTGTCTTTCTTACATCCTGTAATATCCTGGTCGGATATTATATTTGTATTTTATTATTTTTAAAATTAAAATATTTTGATGGAAATTTCTTGGTTTTTCTAAATAAAAACTTACCTGTGAATATATACTAGTAAGTATATACAGGTATTGTATCGGTTTTGTGCACTTGTACAAAATCCTGTAAAATACATTTTTGAGAAAATGTCTGAAAATCCCGAGCAAATATTAAAAATATTATTTTATTATTATTTTATTTTTAATTTTCAAAATTGAAATATTTTTTGTGGATATCACCCGGTTTTGTTAATACACATTATCTGTACATATATACCAGTCTGTATGCAACTGTATTGTATCAAATTGGTATTATAATCTTCCGAGCTGATAATAAAATTTATTTTATTATTATTATCGGAATTAATTTATTTTTATACGGATTATGCGGTTTAACAAACAAAAATTATCGGTATACATATATATGTATGAGTATTGTATCGATTTCGTATGTTTGTACAAATCAGGTAGTATGTGTTTTGGACAAAAATATCTCTTTTGTCATAATTAATCAAATTTGGATGGCTAGGTTTTGTTTGAAGGATTAAACCTAGGATCTACGATTAATTAAGGATACATAAGAGTTTAAGGTGTTCTTCTAGAAGTCTCTCTCCTCCACCTCACCCCTCCACCTCACCTCCCCCCTCACCTAGGTATGGCCGGCCAATCCTTTACCCAAGGGGGTTTTTGCAAATCCCCTTGGTTCTTTTTCACTCTCCCCCTTCTCTTCCATCCTATAAATACCCTCCCCCCCCCCCCCCCCCCCCTTCACCTCTTGTCTCATTTTACAAAAAAAAAATAGAGAAAAAGAAAGAGAGAACAAGCCCTAACTAGAGAATTCTTCTTGTGTAGGTTTTTCCATATGAGCTTTCATAGAAGCTAGGAGGAAGGAAAAGGTGTTTTGGCTACTCCTTCCTAATTAAAAATAACAATGTGGGGGTTCTCTACTTCTCTTGTTGTATTTTTGTTATCTTTTATGGTTTGTTTTCGTTTTTATTTTGTTGTATGTAGAAAAGAACCCATCTTTAGGGTTGGTTATGTGTTGTGTGTCTAAAAGAACCCATCTTATGATGTTGGTTTGTTGTAGGTTAAAACAGAACTCATCTTTATGATGGGTGGTTGTTGTGCAGATGTTGTATGGACTAAGATCATAAGCATATAAATGGTACTAGTAAATGATCACATAAAGATTTGAATGGTAGAACTCAACAAAATAACATAAAGATAGAATCTTGAACCTTGCTGTGGTTATTGTTGTTATTATGATTATTTTGAACTACTTGCGCTAAGATTTGTGCATAAGAATGGTTGAAAATCAAGCTGGGGATTTTTCTATTTTATTGTATTGATTCTTGTTCTCTTTTTGTTGTGTGTGTTTTGTTGTATGTTCTAAACATAACTTGGACTAATCCTAAGCATAAACAGGTTGTAGGGATCAAAATGATCCCATGAAAATATTGATGGTAGAACTTAAATAAATGACATAAAGATTGAGTCTTTAAGACTTGTTGTGGTTATTTTACTAAAATAACAACTTGGACTAAATTCTTTGGGAATATGAGTAGTGAGTCAAAAGGACCACATGAAGAATTTTGAATGTAGAACTTGCTAAAAACAGATAAAGGTTGAATCTTTAACCTTGTTATCATTATTGTTGTTATTATGATTATTTTGTTTACACAAATGACAACTTGGACCTAAATCTATGAGCATATAAAGATTAAGTGAAGTGAAAATACTTACACACACCATTTTGGGGTTGTAGAACTCAACTAGCTATTTAAAGATAAGTTCTTTGTTGTATGTTGCTCTCTACCTTGTTAAAAATCAAGTTTTTTACTAAACCTAGTTCATAGAAAGTGGACTTGTTGTATGTTGTTTTCCTACCATGCTATAAATAAAGTCCTTACTAATTCTAGTTCATAAAAGATAAATTTCTTAGTAGTTGTTGTATGTTTACTTTCATACTTTTTCAAAATCAAGTCCTTGGTAAATCTAGTTCATGAAAGATTAAGCTTCTATTTTGCTTCTAGACTGTAAGATTAGTTTTTTTGTAGCATGTGTATTTTGCTTTTATGATAGAAATGATTACTTCTTTTCTTATTGTAAGTAGGAGCTTGTAGGTGGAAGAAAACTAGATTTTGTAACATGTAGGACTTATAGATTTAATAAAAGTAAGTTTGTAATATGTAGGAACTTGTAGATTTGATAAAATTAGATTTTTGTAATAAGTAGATAATTGTAATTCATAAAAATAGTCCTTGTAATAATTTAGATAAAGTCTTTAGTAGCATAATCTAAATTATTCTAGGTTGCTAGAAGACCCATGAACCCATCATGCTTGAGTTGTAGTAAGAAACCCATACTTAAGTTATACATCATGCTTGAGTTGTTGTAGTAAGAAAACCCATGCTAAGTTGTTGTAGGTTATTGTACTAAAGAAACCCATCATGCTAATTAATGTAGTAAAGAAACCATGCTTAAGTTGTGTAGTAAAGAAACACATCATGCTTGAGTTGTATATGCTAAAAGAAAACTATGCTTAAGTAGTTGTAGTAAGAAATTCATGCTTGAGTTGTAGTAAGAAATTCATGCTTGAGTCGTTGTAGTAATGAACCATGCTTAAGTCGTATACCATGCTTGACTTGTTGTAGTAAATAATTCATGCTTGAGTTTATATGTGTAGTTATTCTAGATTCAAAAGAACCCATTCTTGAGGTTGTGTAGTTATTCTAGACTCAAAAAGAACCATTCATGCTTGAGATTGTATGTGGTAGTGTTCTAATAAAAAAGAACCCATTCATGCTTGTATAAGTGTTCTAGTTTCAAAAAGAACCCATTCATGCTTGTGGTGTATAAATGTTCTAGTTTCAAAAAGATTCCATGAACCATGCTTGAATGTGTCGAATTTACTAAAATCGAGGGAACCCATGAACCATGCTTGAGTATGTGTAGCATTTACTGAAATATTAAAGGAACCCATGAACCATGCTTGAGTTGTATATGGTAGTATTGTAGTGAAGGATTCGTAAAGAACCCATGCTTGAGTTATGGTAGTTGTTCTAGTAAAGAACCCATGCTTAAGATATGTAGTTGTTTTAAATTCAAAAGAATCCATGCATGTTTAAGTTATATGTTGTAGTGGTTTTAATTAAATTCTAAAAGGAACCCATGAGTTTAGCTTGCATGCTAATCCAATTGAACTATTGAAATGAACCCATGTTACATAGTTGTTCTAGTAAAGAACCCATGCTTAAGATATGTAGTTGTTTTAGATTCAAAAGAATCCATGCATGTTTAAGTTATATGTTGTAGTGGTTTTAATTAAATTCTAAAAGGAACCCATGAGTTTAACTTGCATGCTAATCAAATTGAACTATTGAAATGAACCCATGTTCCATAGTGTTCTAGTTCAACTTTTAAGAAGAAATCCATGAAACTAGCTCCATGATAGTTCTAGCTCGGATTGGCGAGGAACCCATGCATTTAGGTTCTAGGTGGTTCTAGCTCAACCTTGAGAAAGAACCCATAAACCTAGTCGCATGTCTTCCTAGTTAAAATTTGGGTAAAAGAACCCATGAATTCTAGTCGTGTGTGGTTCTAATTGAAATTGGACCATACAATGTGAACATTCTTTCATCTTCAATGTATGGGTTATAATGGTTGGGAAAGTCACTAGTATTGTTAGCTCGATAAAAGCTCGTCTAGGGTCTTATAGTTTACCCTAGGGGTCATTGACCATCAAGACTCGCAAGTTACCACCTTGGAAACTATGGATAAATCACACCTCGAACACCGACAGATCTTAACTGATGTGGGTTGATCGCGGGCCAAGAGTGTTAACGAGATCCGAGTTAGGGGTGGTGATGAGTGAGGGAGATCCCGTCACCACTGTCTTGGATCGGTAGGCCATGAGTTTGATCTGGATAATCTTAAGAAAGTTGTCACGCCCCTCTTCCCAAAATACGGAATACGAGCGCGTGACGAAGCCCAGCAAATAATTTTCATCATTCATAAGTTGTAGGATCGACTAAGCATCATAACAAGAAATATAACAAGTTATACACAACCACGCATGCATGAATAATTTATTAATCAACAAAAACGATTGAAACAAATTAATAATATTCCAAATAGTTTTCAAATCTGGATCAAAAGATAAAACTCGAGACTATAAGCCCGTTACAAGATTCAAGTAGAAAAAAAATTAAATAAGTCAAAAACAAAATATTTAAAGTAAGTCTTTTCTCCAAGCGAAGCCTAAAACGTCTGCTCACCAATTCCAGCAGGCAACTCGTCTCCAAAGTCTGTATATATAAATATATATAAAAAAAAAGTAAAAATAATAAATAAAACAAGACAAACGTCCTTAGTGCAAGTTAGGGCCGCAAGCAGTACAAGCAAGAGTATGAAAATAAGTGCAAGAAATATGGAACAAAATTGTATAACATAATATAATCGAGATGCAACAAATTGGGGGATTCAAGAAACTAGTTAGCAAAAAGGACGACTCAAGTGATAAGGTTGGATAACAAATACTAGTAGTAGAATAAGTGACTAGTGAACATGTAATGGTATCAAGCATCAAGTAACAAGTATCACGTACAAGTGTCGAGTAATAAGTAACAAGTCTCAAGTAAGGTATCCAGTGTGTATAAGTGACAAGCTAATCTTAAGTCTAATATTTAATTCTATCTAGGTAGCACTTCATGCATCCATACATACTTTTACTACATGGTTGCTACAAACAACCAGTTACGTTTAGGCCTAGTGGTGGATTTTATAGGGCAGGTGTACTCAGGTATCTAGTATCAAGCAAGTCATGCTCATGAATCGAGTAATCATATAACTAGTTCATGTGTCAAGTCATAACAAGACAAGTCATGAATCAAATATATAATAGTTCATGAATCAAATAATATACTTGTTCATGAATCGAATAATAATATAACTAGTTCATGAAGCATGTATCAAGTGGGAAACACGGGCCCCCTTCCGAGTACACTTACCTATATTGTCCACTACTATGGTCTTTCCCTTAAACACCGGCTTATTAATTATTATTATCATCAAACAAGAATTAAAGTGTGTGAAACAGTTCAAGTAAACATGATCAAGAACATGGGACAAGTTTAAGGTAATTATAAAGCATATTCGACGGGTCAACAAAAATTAAAATTATCAAGAACTACGAGAATTTCAATTCTGGTCAGCATGACGTTGCTGCACCAAAATTGTGATTCCTGTTACTATAAGATAGAAAATGTGGATCCGTCAGAAGTCCTAGAAACTAGACTCCTGCCCAGTTCCAACGCATATAATTAAGACTCATAAAAGTTGCTGAAATTGTTGTCAAAACAGTAAACTATACAGCATTTGTGTTCAGCCAGAATTTGTAAAATTGAGTTTATATATATGAAACAGGGTTGAAACTTCATTAATTAACTCTGAGAAAATTAGAAAATGTTATCTAGGGTGTCCAGTATCAGCATGCAAAGTTTCAAGTCATTTACTTACTGGTAGCATAGTTAAAATAATTGTAAACCAAAGTGGTGCAGCAGTTTTTATGAATCTGTGATTACCGACACAGCAGCAGTAAAACTATGATATCTCCTAAACTGTAACTCAGAATTCAAAATTTCTAGATGTTATTGGCAACTAGACACTTGGGGCTACATTTCATATTCAGGACTCAAGTTCAGATTCTGGTTTTATCGGGATCAAAACAGCAAGCCAAGACAGGACAGAAACCAAATAAGACATTTTTTGTATGAAATGTATCATAATTATACTAGTTGTGAACAAGTGTATCAAAGAAGGGTTGTGACTCTTAGATCATGTAATAGATAAGGAGAAACATGATATCATCAACAGTAAACAAAGAGGAGTCATATTTACAATCTACTTGCAGTAATTTCAAGGAAAGCTTGTACTAGAAAGAGAAATGTACAAGAAGATACTTGCTTTTAGGACGACGATTAGATCCGATAATTTGAGAATAACGGGATCGGAATCCTGGCGACACGGTGATGAGCAAACAATCGCAATGATCACGATCGGGCACGGATCTCGTTGATCAAGATGGTTATTAAGGTGAAGATCAAGCGAATCCGACGGCCGAGATCGAACATAAAACATATAAGAATTAGAAGAGTATCAAAAGAGTAAATATACCATGATTGACAATTTGATGAATGAGAACAAAAAGTGGATCAAATGTTTAACTCACCAAGTAGAAGACGAACGAGACGATCAATGGCCGCGATCAAGTGTGATCGGTCGATCGAACGGGTGAGACCGAAGATCAAGATCAAGATGATGATCACGATCGTGATGATCAAAAGAGATCCGACGATCGAGATCAAGATCTTGATGATGATGGAGACGATGATCACGATCGCGATGACCAACGATCGGACGGCCTAGATCCAATGGCTTGGTGATGATCAAATGGAGGATCGGACGGCTGTGATCAAGAGCTACTGATGATGATGATGATCTGATCGAATCAGGAGGAGATCGGGCGGTCCAGGTGTAATACCCTAAACTTTCATTTTAATAAAAATGTTGATTTTCACGTGTTGTGCACGTGCAAATTTCGTATGTATATTTATTTATTTATTTATTTTTACTTATAAAATTTCCCTTTTGTAGTATGAACAATTATTTCTTTCCTTTCCTTTATTTTTCTAAAAATCCTATTTTGTAAATCCTAAAACATTGTTTTCTTATTTTGAGCCCACTTCAATAATTTATTATTTTATTACTTGGCCCACAAGCCTAAGCCCACTATTTGTGAAACAAATTTAATTAATCCTTTAAATTGTCACACTTGTCATGTAGACGCAAATGGTGAACAATTGATTAATTAAAATTGTACAAATTTCAAATTTGGGGGGGGGGGGGGGAGGGGGAGGGGGGAGGGGGGGGGGGTACTAGAGGGCACGTGTATGCACGTAGTGTGCTTTGCACACCTTGGAGGCCGGATTATGCTTAAGGAGAAGATGGGGGAGTGGGTGTGTGTGTGCATGGGTGGTTATATGCTTATGGGTGGTTGCTACAACTTCCCCTCCTATCCTAGCCATCCATCTCTAACCATGTAGTAAAATCCTAGTCCTCCAATCCATCCTAGAACTAGTATAAATACCCCCTACCTTCATGTATACTACATGAAACAGAAAAATAATCTTCCGAGGCCCCTCTTTCTTTCTCGTGTATCTTTCTTTGTTTCCTCAGCTCTAGTGGGCTATTAGAAGGAGGTCTTAAAATGGGTTGTTAGTTCAGTTTTAGTGATTGTGTATACTACACCAAAAAAATTATTGAAAGAGAGAAATTATATAGGAGAGAAATACATTAGGGATTATAAAGATTGAGAGTTCATTGGTGTGTCCCAAGCTTGGAGGCCGGCCCTATCCCCACACAAGGAAGCATTAGTTTTTGCACAAGGATCAAGAAGGGGAGCTTTTGCAACACAATCTAGAAGGAAAAAGCTACTCTCTTGCATTCTAGGAGACTCTAGGAGCCTTTATTTCGTTTTTCTCCAAAGAGGTGGATGTTTCTCATTACTTATAAATTAGAAATCATGCTAGGAATGAATTGAGTAATTATTGAAGAGCAACTAGTTGAAATTAGATTCATGTTTGCCTAATTAGAAAGGAATTGATAATCTAGTAGATGTGTGTTAAAATAGTTGCTAGATTGATTAATTATGAATGAAAGTGGATGTTTCTCGTACTTCTAGGAGTAGACATCATGCTAGGTATGGTTGTAATGAAATTATATGAATCAACTAGTGAGAAATTGGAACCATGCTTGTTTAATTAAAGTAGAGTGATAATTTAGAGATTAATTGATGGATTGATTGCTAATGGATAATTGTTAATTAATGTGTTAGAAATCTCCATTTTGTGTGTGCTACATGAATGTATAATAAATAAAAAGAATTGTAATTGCAAATAATTGATTGAATACACCCTGTGTAATTAGTTGACAAAAAATAGATTTTTATTTTGTAGAAAGATGAGATTTTTGGGTTCTTAAAATATGGTAGATTGTCAATAAGAAAGAGAACAAAAATGTAGTGAGTTGTGGAAGCCTAACTCTAAGTTTTTGAAGAAATGTTCTATTGTTCTCAATGTCGAAATTATGGACATGGAACACAAATTAGGACTAAATTACATGTTTTATAAAGCAAAATATTATCTATAAAATTACTGGTTTACTGTAGATTTATGTATAATAAATTCTGGAAAACTTTGCTTTCAAAAGAGAAGAAAAAGAAACAAATTTGTTGTGAGAATTTATGAATTGTAGTTATGAACAGAGAGCTAACTCAAAACCCAATTAAATTACTTTCAAATCGATATGGCCACTTAGACCAATTGGTCGGTAGAGTCTCAGTCGCTACAGTAGCGGGGGCTTAGTCTTCAGTCTCGGGTTCGATACTGAGAATGGAGCATTTGTTTTTATTTTTTTGTTAAAAATTCGAATACCGAGAGTTGATACATAGGGATAATAACCTCTATTCATATCGCCTTGGTGACTTGGCGCAGTGGTGTTGTGCGCTATCGTTTGGGCCACTGGTTGTGGGTTCGAATCCGGATGGGGGTTCGGAATTAAAAAATGTTTTTTTTTTGAGAATTTAAAATTATTTTGATTTTTAAAAATAGATTAAAATTCAAGAAAAATATGGAATAAATTACTGAAATTATTTGGACTTATGAGAAAAATTTGTATAACTTTTGATAAAGCGTAATTGAGAAATTGAGGCTATTTGCAAGAAAGGACTTCTTTTTAAAATTAAATTGTCTTTTTGAATAAAGAAAAATAAATGAGATTTGTAGAGTTATAAAGATGAGAATTAGTAATGAGAAATTTTGAAAGTCGTGTTTGTGTAATTAATTGGACTTATAAATTGTGCTTGTAGTATGAATTGAAATGAGAATAATAGATTCGTGGAATAAATGAACTATTGATTACTACTAGTTGAAACTTATTATTCTTACGCATAAATTGTACATGAAATTGAATTATTGAATGTGATGAGTTATGAAAGATATGGATATATGAATACTATGCTTATGAAATGTGATTTGTGATTAATCATGAAAATACCTTATGAGCATGAAAAGCTCGATGTTGTAATTATGAGTGGAAATTGAGAACTAGGGTATAGCCAAGCCTTATACCGACAATAAAAGAAATGTGGAAATGATATTTGAGATGAAAAGACTAAGGTTTGGGTCATGTAAAATAAATGAATAAGACCGATATAGTGGGAGTGCTAAACTCTAAGGGATTGATTTTATTCATGATTCAATTAAACTAAGGATTAGATACATAATGAAGATGTGATGAAAGTAAGAGAAAAACAATGTGTATGAGGGCAATTGGATTGGCAGCGTGAGAGTATTCACAGAATGTCCCATGATGCATCATGATAGGGCGTGGATACTGCTCCAGAGTACCGTCCTGGTGGCGACGCTCGTGGGGTGTTTGACGACTGCAGGTGGTGTCATGTCTTTGGTAGGAGCTGAATTACCACAGGATGCCTGCATGATGAGTCATGTGTCAGTGCGTTGGGATTCCCTCCAGGGCGCCTACACATGAGTTCGTAGGTCAGAAAACTTCTAGGATACTTACCGTAGTTACAGTAGTAGATTAAGTCATGACGAGGGATTGAACCATACAAGATGAAAAACGGTTAAGGGCTTGCCCTCGGACCTATGTAGTATGGGCTGCATAGACTCTGAACAAGTGCGCATTAGTGTCATATAATGGAAATATTTGCATTAAGGACTAAGTGCACATTCACAACATGACATCAATAGGATAGTCCCTTTAGCTTTGTTTGTGAACAAGTTTGTGGTTTGCTAAGTATTGAGAATCGGTATACTGTTTCCGGTATAGAGAGGCTGGCCGTGTATAATATTTCGTCAGTTGAATGAACTGACACGCCCACAGTTTTACATGCAGGGTAAAGATGCTTGACAAATTGAAGTATACATGCTGCTCAAGATTGATTTAAACGTTGTTTCATGTAATTTATTGTAAAATTGCTTCCACTGTAATGATGTAAAGATATAATGTAACTCTGATGTAAGAAATGTTTTTATTTCCTTGTAAAATTGTACGAAAGAAGTGTAAAGATCATGTGGAACTTCGAATTCAGTTGTATTTTGAATTCGAGGTGTTACACCAGGATCACTTGATGATGATGATCAAGATGAGATGATGATGAAGATCCGACGGTTGAGATCCGAGAGCTATGATCAAGATCATCAAGGCGATCGACGACCCAAATTCAAAAGATCATCTCACTGTTGATGATCACCACAGGGGATGCTTGGTCGACCATGGTGGTGGCGCGGCTATGTACGATGTTCGCGGCGTCGGGGCTGACGGCACGGGTGGAGAACGGCACAGGGACAGCGGCTAAGGGGATGCGCTGGTTGCGTCAGAGGAAACCAGGGCTGGCGTCGGCTAGGAGTTGTAGGGGCTGGGAAGCACAGGGCATCGCGATGGGGACGGGAGAGCAAGAGGGAGGGGCGTTGGCCTGTTACTACCTGTCGATAGAGAGATCGTGACAGGAGGGGAAGTTGTGGTGTAGTGCTGCTCTGCGGTCGGGCGGAGACAGGCGCAGGGGAGCTGCGCAAGGGAATGGTGAGAGATGCGGAGGAGCTCCGAGGGCTGTTGGTCGTTGCAGTCGAAGGTGGAGGAGAATGGGGGATGAAGGATTGGGAAGATGGTAGGAGGTAGGGGAGATGGGTTACGGCAGGAGGGCTAGGGAATATGGCGGCTGGGATAATATAAGTAATTAGGGTTAGGGAGGGGGTTAAACATGGTATTGGGTAGTTAGGGTTATTGGGTAATGGATACAATAAGAAATAGGGTAGGGTTTAATTAAAAGACCCAACAAGAGAATGGGTTTGGAGTTTTGGGAAAATAAATAATAAATAGGCCAATCAATAATATAGTAGCACAAATAATCAGTTTACATGCTTTAAATTAATATACTCAAATACTACTAAATACAATAGGATTTTATAGAAATAATAATAATAATAACAATATTAATAATTAGAAAAATGATAAAAGAATGATAGTAATAGTAATAATAATAATAATAATAATAATAATAGTAATAGTATAAACATCAAAATATGATTGGAGTCCAACAAATTCATTGAAATCCAACAAGTAATAACATATTAGATTTGGACTAAAATATAAATAGCCGATCATTTGAAAACGGAAAATAAGGTTGAAAAACTCCATTATTCGAAAATAAATATAATTGTCCAAGAAAATATTTTAAATGTAAAGTCCAAGCCGAATTTAACAAATACTGAATTTATAAATTTTAAAGACAGAAAATACACATGAAATACGTATTTCCGAAAGTAGAGGTTACTAAAGTTCTTATTGGAAATCCCGTGAAATTGTTTGGGTTTAGTGACATCGTTAGGGTAGTAACTTATGGCTATTACTACTTAACATTTACTTATTATCCTTTTTTGCCGAAGGGAAAGAGTTGGTGTTAAGGGTGATAACTTATGATCCAACCTATCCTATAGGCCGACACTAGGCGGTGTTATTGGGTTGTACCCTTCTTGTCAAAGGGATACGGTCTGTGCCTTCTCACGAGTTGGGAGCACGGGATCCGTTTCTTGTCTATTAATTTCTGAAGTGCCTTGATAAGCGGAAGCGATTTCTGTCGGAGCTAGGGGGGATGGACCCTCGGAACTCCGTTTTGTCTTATATCTAAGGGCGAGAAGCCATAGACTGCAGTATGGCTAGGGGGCCATAGGGGATGCTTCGAGCTAACCTGCGACTGCAAAAAATCCAAAGATTTATCAGATATTTGAGTGAGGTCTGGTGCGAATGGCGGGATTAGTCCGTTTCAGAGCAACCTCATCAGTCACGTCGTATCTTCACAAACAAGTCGAGTACAAGAGTAGAATTCATGGCGCGGGTTCAAATCCCTACATATGAAGAAACGGCTTGATATAGGACGTATGTAGTATGGGCTGCATACTGTTCCAGAGTCTTACTTACATTAGAATAAGAGCATCATTGCATTAGTAAATCCTACATTAGATTCTAAGTCATAGCATACACTGACACATCAATTATATATATATGTTTCTCTTTTCATCAATCTAAGGTACCGTTCTTTTTTTTTCCTCTTATAAGAGGTTACCTCTTATAAGAGATTTACAGTAAGAGCCTCTTGTAAGAGCCTCTTTTTGAGGTGTTCTTTTTACATAAAAATAACCTCTTATAAGAACCTCTTATAAGAGATTTCTGTTCTTTTTTCACCTCTTACAAGAGCCTATATTACCCCAAAGTCTATATTACCCCCAAAGTATAAAAATAGTGAGATGAAGGACAAGAAAAGATAAGTTCAAATTACTAATATATAAACTAGTTTAATGGCAAGTTAAATTCACAAATGAGTGTAAATCATCAATTATAATTCTGGGCTACTATAGACTTTTAATTAGTATGAAAATTAGTATGTATAAATATAAATAATATTAATTTGTTTCAAAGAAGTTGGATTAAAAAAATTTAAGGTCAATGGGCTAATATAAATTCTCCCTTAGCTGTAAATAAATAAAATTACAGTCAACTAATTGTTTCGACAGCAGCATCCCTAATATAATTGTTCGAGATTGTGAAGAATGAATTCCCACACTTTTTCTAGGATAACATATTACAGTCAACTACGTATATGATTACACTTTTTTTAGGATAGCATATTCCGGGCTACTATAGACTAATATATAAACTAGTTTAATTAGTAACAATTATAATATAGACTTTGGGGTAATATAGACTTTTTAAGTGATAGAAGTCTTATAAGAATTTGAAAGAGGCTATTAGAAGTCTTTTAGGCTTATAAGATATTTTGAGAAAAATATCTTATAAGAGGTAAAAAAAGAACACTAAAAAACTCTTATAAGAGGGGGACCACCTCTTACAAGAGGTAAATCTCTTATAAGAGGAGAAAAAGAACACTACCTAAGTGGATAATCGCTGCTAGTTATCAGCCTTAAAGCATCAGTATATGTACTGACGTCCCCATTTCAATAGGTACTAGATTGCAAAATTACAGGTACAGGATTCAGGAGGACTCAAGGCGAGAGAAGCAAGAGTCAATTTTATTTCCGCTGTAATATATATAATTTACTATTGTTCCATTTGTAACAATTGTTGTAATTTATTTATTTGTTGGGAAGCATCCAAGTGAAGTACCAAGTGTTGTTCTTCATTCATTATACTCTGATGTAAATTTATTGAAAGTTGTAACACTTGGGCTTTTAAAGATATTATTGTAACACTGATGTAATGTATTGTAGTTTTATAACATTCGAACTTGTAATACAATTGTGTTGAATAAAAAGTTTTAAATTTTTCTGTTTTTTTGTGTATTGTAGCTAATTGAAGGAAAAGATTCTGGCTTATGTCACGATTTTCCAGTGTATGAAAATCTGGGTGTTAGAGAGTGGTATCAGAGCCGACTTCAATTTACAGTCCAACACAGTAGGAAAATTAAACTTGGATGCCTTTTAGGAGTCGGATTTTAGCTAGTTGTAGACAATTATAATTCATATTTTTGTTTCTTTCAACTTATGTTTTATGATTTTTCTATATCTGGAATAATTTCAATATATGTGTTTTAAGGATGGTATTCGAGGATATCCTAACCGAGGATGTGTTGATGGAAGAGAGTGAGCCGATTTTAAGGGATGATCCGATGATCTCGAGCGAGGAACCATAGGAGATTTCCCTACAAGTTAACCTCAAAATGGACTCGCCTTCACCACCGCAAGGACTAAGTGTGGATCAACGCACAGTGGCAGCAGCCTGCATACATCAGGAAATGAGGAAACTGAGGAGGTGCGTGACCGGGAAAGGTCATCAAGCTAAGCAACTGAGAGATACTTGCAGAGCTGCATTAGCAGGCCTAGCAGAGGTGCAGAAATACTTTAATTCTAGATTGACACAACTACAGCATGAATGGGAGCAAATCCAGGAGACCACCGAGGTTGTAGTATGCCATTTCTGTGAGAGGTTTGGGCACTAGAAATCATTATGTCCACGACGACAAGGAAAAAGATCTACACCAGCATCAGGGTTCGAGAACCAAGGTCAGAAGCAGAAGACTCAGAAAACATAGGGCAAATTTAGAGGCACTAAGACAGGAAGTTCTTTCCTATGTGGTGAGCAAGGTCATTTCAAGAGCCTAAGATGGAAGCTCGTACATGTTACAATTGTGGGGAGATTGGTCATGTTAGGCCAAACTGTCCCCAGCTTCACAAAAATGACAGCAGATCGGCCCTGAAGATGAACAAATAAAGGAAACGAGCATGTTCACCAAGAGTAAGAGTTCACACTTACTAAAAGCAAGCTGAAGAGGGCTGTCACGCCCCGCTTCCCAAAACTACAGAATACGAGCACGTAATATTGGTCCAGCGAATGACTAACGTCACCTATAAGCTGTTTATCCGATTAACTCAACAATATAAATAATACCGAATAATTGAACAGGCAATAATAATAATCTTATGAACAATAATACTTAGAATTAAGCAATGAAAATATCCAAATACAATAATAACCCAACTTCTGGAAATGAATAACAATATTCTGGACATAAGTCCAAAACAAAATAAATCCCAATACAATGGTAACAATTCTCAATCCAATAAGTTTATTAAAGCAATAAACAATTTAGAAAGCAGAAATCTTCATAATGTTTGTTCTCCAATTCCAGCAGGCAATTCTCCATTATTACCAGTATACATTTCATCTAAAAAGTGGAGAAAAATTATCCTTAGAGCAAGTCATGGACAACAAGTAGAGAAAGCATGGAACAATGGAATAACGGTATAGCAACGAATCAATGGATCAATAGGAATCAATAACATGGGACAATAATCATGATAATCGATGCAATTGGCTTTAAACAATGATGCAATATTCGGTAACAATAATCAATGATCAATAACGGTCACACTTAGCTAATATTCAATATCGATAGCAACAATAAGGAACAATATGCAGTGTCGATGTAGTGTGATCCTTAAGTCTATTAATCATTTTTTTTCCTAACTAATGCACGTACTATTGCATCCCATACTACAGGTTCGATGCATACAATCAATTTAGTTTTAGACTCAAGTGGTGGGCTATATAGTTCATGTACTCTTCAACGATAAATATTATTCACCTTTCGGTGTACGATGCGGTCATCGGTAACGATACAATACACAATAGATTGGGTTACAGCCATAACTACAATCACCGATAAAACAATAGCTGGAACATTATTTGGAGAAATACAGGCCCCTCCTCTGAGTACAGTCCCTATATTGTCCACTACTAAAAGTCAACCCTTAAACCCCGGCTTATTAATTATTTATCAATGCAACAACACAATATGCAATTAATGGACAATTCGGTGAACGATAGTATTAATAGGGAAACAATAGGTTGATAACATGGATAGGACGGTTAGAATAGTGACAATAACTCATTAGGAACATGCAATGCAACATAGATTCATTAATTCATGCAATAGTACAACATAGGAATTATTAATTCATTAAAAAGAGGAATGTAAAATTCTGGACAGCAAGCGCTACCTATACAAAAATATAGATTCCCGCTGACTCAGAAATCGAAAGTTGAATCTGTTGGACAATATGGAAACTAGACTTCCATACGCTTCCAACTCATACTTAAAGTTCAAATTCTGACAAAAGTAGCTAGGTCAAAAACATGGTTCTTTACAGGTTTTATGTTCAGGCAGAATTTCGACATCTTGTTGTTTTAGTTTTTAGCATCAGCAAAAACTGATTATTAAATTCATAAAAAATATTTCTGGACTCCTAAACATGTTACGAAATAATCTTGAATTTTTCAGATTATAATTTTATCATATGATCAACCTTTTTACTATTTAAACATGAAGGGTACGAGAATCTGAAAATCTGAAACTAAAAACACAGCTGTAGTAAAACGGGCATAACTTTTGCTACAAAACTCGGAATTCAAAAATTTAAGATGATCTAGAAACTAGAAATATAAGTCTACAATTCATATTCAGAAAGTATTTTATTTTAAGGTCGTTTACTGGTTCGAAAACAGCGGTCAATATTCAGGTCAGCAAGCATGTACAGGGTTTTGGGGTATTTTCATGAAAATAAATTAATTAAACAATAGGTGTATCGATTCTCTAGTCCATAAACTGTGTAATTAACATAATGGTTGTCAAAACATGATAAATAAAAATTATAATACATACATATACAAGTCTAACATCAATCAATCATCAAACGATCAAACAACATAACACCTAACAATTGTCTCTACAATAGTTTATTTGTGTATCAATTATATGAACAACCCTAGTATCAATTCTATATGCACTCATGAAAGATCCAAACTTTAGAGTCAAAAGTGGCACGATGTCAAGAATATTAAGGTTAGCTCATGTAAACCCTTAATAGACCCAACGAATAGATGAACAATGGATAATACGATAACAAAGAGATCTACTTGCAAGAATTTCTATAACACTTGAATTTGATACAATTAGTAATTCAAGAGGACGGTGACTTGCCTATTAGATGGTGAAAGCGATTATCAAGAATAATGGGGAAAAAATCCCGAAGCAACGAACTCACAAACTAGCACATTAGAACACGCGCAAAACACATGTATAACGAGAACCCAACAAAACACAGCACAAAGAGACACCACTGCAACAGTAGCCAGGCCAAGGGGGACCGGCGGTGGCGTCGTTGGCTGAGGGCGACGATGGGGGTCGACGCCGGCGGATGAGGGCATCGCAGGAGCGATGGCATCGTGTGGTGGCTGACTGAACGACGTCGAGCTGGGGAAGATGTACAGTAATGGGATTTGGTCTGGTCCTGGCTGTCATCATCGATCGAAAACGGGAGGAGGCAGAGGTGGCGCGATGAGAGGGGGTGGCGCGACGGGGTTGGGGGTCACCGTAGGGGGCCGGAGAAGACAATCGGATGCCACAGTATTGGGCGAGAAAGGCTGCAGACGAGGAGAGAGAAACACAGAGGAGAGAGATTATATGGCTAGAGTTTCGATTTGTGTGCAAAATTTAGGGTTTGCATTAGAGTTGTATTTATAGGGTACAATTAGGATACTGGGTTAGTGAATTAGGGTCCAATAACAGCGGATTTGGGCTACGAACAAATAAAATTGGATTTGAGGGTTCAATAAGAGGTAGATCCAAATCAATAGAGGTCAAAATAAAAATCATCACAATAATTAAGAGAACATTATGATCGACAATTAAAAAAAAAACAAAACAAAACAAAAAAAAAACAAAAAAAACTTCAGCACTCTACTAATCAAAACCAATTGCAAAACTAAAAGAGATCCATTATAATATATATGAATGAAGCATAATAGTATAATATCATCAAATTGTATTCTCATAAACATAATAATGTGATCTCACCACATTCATAACCAAAATATGGAGTTCAAAATATTGAGTTACAAAGAGTGAAAAAGATTATTTTCACTGTCAAGATACTAACTGAGATGAAACCTATACTTTTATAATACTCATGAGATAACTGTCAATTGAAACCACAACATAAGTTCAAACGGGATTATTTCATCACTAGTCACTTCTCTGTAAATCATAGTATGCAACTTCAGTTACATAATCCATCTCATCATCACTTAAAACCAATGAGAAAGAACAATCTCATTTTCAAACCCAAGCAACAAGCATGAACATTATCTTAGAAACTGATACTCATCTAGACATCATGATATAATTGTATATAAAGTTTAGATAAAAAAATTTCCATCACTAGTCACTCCTATATAAAAAAATCATAGTGTGCAACTTCAGATACATTATCCATCTCATCTCATCTCCATTTCTGGGTGGACACTAAGTGGAAAAGAGAAGCTTTGAAACAAAATTAGATACCACCACAAGAGTTAATAGCATCAAGTGCTACCCCTTCAAATAAATCCGAAGAAACAAATAAATGACTCAATTATGGGGGCACACTCAAATCAATCCGAAGCTCTGCATGAATTACAAAGCAGGCTCAGGCTCAAAACAGAGCAAATAAACTCCGCAAATTTAACTGGAAACAGCATTAAGAAATATGCAGTACTTTACTGGGCATTAGTTAAATGTAATTACATCCAAATTGTATAATTATGTAATAAGTTGATGTTGGGTGTCTCAGAAAACTTCTCACAACTGCCAACATACTAGTCCAATAAGCACTTTGGAACCCATCCTTCATATTGAAAAAACAAAACATCATCATAAAAGCAAAGGAAGATGGCAAAATGAATCCACAAACTTTGAGGATAATAAAAGGCAATACAGTATAGCTTAAGAACGGCTATGGGTATATATTGAAAATGGAAAAAAAAAATTGTGTATTACCTTTAACCAGTTGTGGTCTCTACAACTCACATTAAAGGATGGCAAGATGAGAAACATTTCAAAAGGATGAAAATGCATATGAGTAAAATACAAAACAGTGAGAATAAACATGAAGGGTAAGTATCCAAAAAAAAATTCAAGGGAAACAGAAAGCCTTCTGCATTTTCTTGTTTATGTTGACAACTCCTCACCATAGGACTTCTGAACAGTCATAAATTAATCAGTCAATGTCCAAATGATTATCTAATACCCTCCTTGTTCATTCCTTGGGAACCATCTACCAAGCATTGTTGTGGAAATTCTACTAGAGCCTCAGTTTAGCACCAGAAAAACATATGAGATTGGTTTCATATAACATCACATATTCTCTCTACAAAAATAAAACAAAAACATCATGTATTCATAAATTCTTTCAACTATTCGCCAACTAGATTATGCATAATAGAGTAAGAAATAGCCTTCATGGAGTGAAATGGCATAAGAAGGTATATGCTATTCTAGATTAGCACATTGATCTGGAGTCCTATGCTCAATGCCACATTTATTGACAGTGTTACTAAATTTTCGTCGACTATGATGCAACTACATTCTCACATTACATAAATAGCACTCTACTTCTAAAATGCAAGCATGTCAGCAAGACTATAAAAGGAGGAAATCAATTTCTACAAGCAATTTAAAGAGAGAAATGGAGCAAACAGCATCAAGAAACAATGGCAGCTGTCCTTATCTAACAATTGTGAAAAAACAATTGTAGCTCATCCATACCTCGTAAGGTTAAAAAATAAAATCAAAATATTTATTAGTTATCTATAATTTTCAATATATTATGAGCAGCTGTAATATTAAACCAGGATGCCTCTATATTTTAAAGCATAGTTGATATATGCTGCTCATGCATACACCATAGAAAAGGAGATATGATTCACAGAAAAATCGCATAGACTACTACTCTAAGGTCATATTTTGATCCATAGGACAAATGCACCATCCATGATCTATATTACGCAATTCGGATTGTGATTCAATAGATGGTTTGCAAATTCAGCAATACTGAACAAACAAGTTATTATAATACCACATACTAATTAAAACAAATGCCAAAAATCAAGATAAGATGGATGATAAGGCTTAACCATAGACAACGATCCCGAAAAAGCTTGATAAGGCTTGATAAGGCTTAACCATAGACAACTAAACTAAAATTAACATTTCAAAAGAAACTTCACAGCCTTCACTCTAATCACCAATAAACAAAACCACCAAAATCAACTCCAAAATCAAACTAATAGCTAATTTAACTAAAATCTTACCTTTCTTCGCCGGCCTCGACCGGTTTCCCCCATGGCGAGAGAAGAAACCCTAACCCTACGACGAAGGAGAAGGTAAAACCCTATAAATGGCAACTGCGGAGAACGGGGCGGTGATGGGGGGAAGGGGCAACAGCGGAGGATGGGGCGGCGATGGGGGAAGGGTCGACGGCGGGGTAGGGGGGGCGGCGATGGGAGGGGGGTTTTCAATTGGGGAGGAGGGAGATGGAGCGAGAGCGGGAAAAATTGGGGGAAGGGAAGGGGAAATAAAGGGAAATGAAATCGATAGAATCGTTCTCTTATCCTTCACATTCACCGCCGTTTTAACTCTAAAACGCCGGTGTATACGTACATACACCGGTGTTTTTCACATACGCCGGTGTACAGCTGTAATTTTTTTCCCTGCCAGATTACCTGTTCTCTACAGCGGCGTTTCTACCAAAACGCTGGAGTAGAAACGCCGGTGTAGAACTATTTTCTTGTAGTGGGGGTTACAATCCTACCCACCTTAGAACAAAATTTCGTCCTCGAAATTTGCTCAGGCAGTATATATGACAAAACAAAAGCAAAGTGGAAATATCAAATCATGGGATTCAAAAGAAAAGAAAAAATGGTGACAACACCAGAATAAGATGGAGCATGGATATGAATGGAGTGATCTAGGAAGATGTCAAATAAAAATTTAATGAATGATGCAATGCAAATGAATGAATCAAGGAAGTAAACAATGCAAGAAAGAGAAACAAGAGAATCCTAGAACCTGTAAGTTATGGGCCCACCACGCATCCGCTGCGCTACTCTGATAGTGAAACTCCAAGCTGTAGACATGACGTAGGAGATAAAGTGATGCTGATTGATGAACCAAGCAGGAAGAAAAGAACGAACGATATCGAAATAAAAAGAATATGAGTATGAAAAGAATGAAATCATACCCAGTAAGGAATCAATGAATGAGAAGGACAAAGGACAACAGGAAATAAAGGAACTGAATGTGAATGGTTCAAAGAGGAATCAAAAGAGACTAGTTTCCAAATTGTAAGTTGGATATCAATTGTTCATTCGATCACTGTATTACTCATACTGTTGAGTCAAACTGATATAATCCCAAATCAGATTAATATATCAATCAAAGCCAATCTTGCTAACGTTAGTCACGTTTGATTGATATATTATCCAAACCTAGGCTCTGATACCACTAAAAACCTTGTCACACTCCGCTTCCCAAAAATACGGAATACGAGTACGTAACAATGGCCCAGCGAATGACTAACGTCACTCATAAGCTATTTATCAGGTTAACTCAATAATATAAATAATACAGAACAATTGTGCACACAATAATAATAATCTTATGAGCAATAATACTTGAAATTAAGCAATAAAAATATCCAAATACAATAATAACCCAACGTCTGGAAACAAATAACAATATTCGGAACATAAGTCCAAAACAAAAATAAATCCCAATTCAATGGTAACAATTCTCAATACAATAAGTTTATTAAAGCAATAAGTAATTTAGAAAAGCAGAAATTTTCAGAATGTTTGTTCTCCAATTCTAGCAGGCAATTCTCCTTCATTACCTGTATACACTTCATCCAAAAATAGGAGAAAAGTTGTCCATAGAGCAAGTCATGGATAGCAAGTAGAGAAACAGAGAACAATGAAATAACGGTATAGCAACGAATCAATGGATCAATAGGAATCAATAACATGGGTCAATAATCATGATAATCGATGCAATTGGCTATAAACAATGGTGCAATATTCGTTAACAATAATTAATGATCAATAACGGTAACACTTAGCCAATATTCGATATCAATAGCAACAATGAGGAACAATATGCAGTGTCGATGTAGTGTGATCCTTCAGTGTATAAATTATTTTTATCCTAACTAATGCATGTACTACTACATCCCATACTACAAGTTCGATGCATACAATCAATATCGTTTTAGACTCAAGTGGTGGACTCTATATTGCATGTACTCTTCAATGATAAACATTATTCACCTTTCGGTGTACGATACGGTTATCGGCAACGATACAATACACGATAGATTAGGTTACGGCCATAACCACAATCACCGATAAAACAATAGCCGGAACATTATTTAGGGAAACACGAGCCCCTCCTCCGAGTACAATCCCTATATTGTCCACTACTAAAAGTCAATCATTAAACCCCCGGCTTATTAATTATTTATCAATGCCACAATACAATATGCAATTAATAGACAATTCGGTGAACAATAGAATTGATAGGGAAACAATAGGTTGATAACATGGATAGGACGGTTAGAATAGCGATAATAACTCATTAGGAACATGCAATGCAACATACATTCATTAATTCATGCAACAGTTCAACATAGGAATTATTAATTCATTAAAAAGAGGAATCTAAAATTTTGGACAGCAAGCGCAACCTGTACAAAAATGCAGATTCCCGCTGACTCAGATATCAAAAGTTGAATCCATAAGAAAATTTGGAAACTAGACTTCCATACGGTTCCAACGCATACTTAAAGTTCAAATTCTGACAAAAGTAGCTAGGTCAAAAACATGGTTCTTTACAGGTTTTATGTTCAGGCAGAATTTCGACATCTTGTTGTTTTAGTTTTTAGCATCAGCAAAAACTGATTATTAAATTCATAAAAAATATTTCTGGACTCCTAAACATGTTACGAAATAATCTTGAATTTTTCAGATTATAATTTTATCATATGATCAACCTTTTTACTATTTAAACATGAAGGGTACGAGAATCTGAAAATCTGAAACTAAAAACACAGCTGTAGTAAAACGGGCATAACTTTTGCTACAAAACTCGGAATTCAAAAATTTAAGATGATCTGGAAACTGGAAATATAAGGTTACAATTCATATTCAGAAAGTATTTCATTTTAAGGTCGTTTACTGGTTCGAAAACAGCGGTCAATATTCAGGTCAGCAAGCATATACAGGGTTTTGGGATATTTTCATATTAAACAATAGGTGTCTCGATTCTCTAGTCCGTAAATTGTGTAAGCAACATGATTTGTGTCAAAACATGTTAAATAAAAATTATAACCCATACATATACAAGTCTAACATCAATCAATCATCAAACGATCAAACATACAACTTAACAATTTTCTCTACAATAGTTTATTTGTGTGTCAATTATATGAACAACCCTAGTATCAATTCTATATGTACTCATTTAAGATCCAAATTTTAGAGTCAAAAGTGGCATGATGTCAAGAATATTGGGGTTAGCTGGTGTAAACCCTCAATAGACCCAACGAATAGATGAACAATGGATAATATGATAACAAAGAGATCTACTTGCGAGAATTTCAATAACACATGAATTTGATACAATTTGCAATTCAAGAGGACGGTGACTTGCCTGTTAGACGGTGAAAGTGAATATCAAGAATAATGCGATAAGATTCCTGAAGCAACGAACTCACAAACTAGCACAATAGAATACGTACAAAACACGTGTACAAAGATAATCCAACAAAACACAGCACAAAGAGACAGCACTGCAACAGTAGCCAGGCCAAGGGGGACCGGCGGCAGCGTCGTTGGCTGAGGGCGACGACGGGGGTCGACGCCGGTGGATGAGGGCATCGCAGGAGCGGCGGCGTCGTGCGGTGGCTAACTGAACAGCGTCGAGCTAGGGAAGATGTACAGCAGTGGGGTTTGGTCTGGGCCTGGCTGTCGTCGTCGATTGGAAATGGGAGGAGGCAGGGGCGGCGCGATGAGAGGGGGTGGCTCGATGGGGTTGGGGGTTCGCCGAAGGGGGCCGGAGTGGACGATTGGAAGCTACAGTATTGGGCGGGAAAGGCTGCAGACGGGGATAGAGAAACACAGAGGAGAGAGAAGGAGTGGTCGAGTGAGCTAAAGGATGCTCGTAGTCGATAAGTGTCATTGGATCTCTTAGAAAATCGAGTGCATGGGAGATGGATGCACCAGATGAATACACATCGCTCTTCGCTCCAGCTCGCTTCTCAGCCGCTCGATCTCGCTCAGCGAGCGAGATGAGCACTGGTTGACGTTCCTGATAGCGCCACGCCGCCCCTCATCGCTACGGTGCCATCACAGCCACTCGATCCCACTCAGTGGGCAAGCTAGGTATGATCAATGCATCACATCACGTCAAAAATTGCGCCCTGCATGATAAATCAATAAGAATTCTCAAAAAATCATTTATAATTCAAAATCGCAAAAATAATTATTAAATTTGAAAAAAATAGTTAAAATTTTTGGAAATTAATTAGAAATTGGAATAATTAGTTAAAAACTCAAAAAAGAAATTTTAAATTGGGGAAAATTTATTTAAAATCTGGAAAATTATGAGAAATTCCAGGAAATATCAGAAAAGTCCAGAAAAATATTCACCACCTCTAAAAGCTTTTGATCAGTTCTAGGTACCTCCCATCATTCCTGAAAGCTAAGATTGTACTTCAAAATTCTATAACAAGGCGAACTGCTTCCCAAAAGCCAAGAAATTTATCTTCCGGGAGTGGGGTGCTTATGATAATGGTAAAAATCATAGCAAATCAGGGCCATACAATTATGGCACAGAATCTAAAGCTCCTACATGCGGATTAATCATAACGAGTATCTTTAACAGGTCCGGGCCTTCTTCGGACTTATATACCAGACATGAGTCACTTTCAAGCCCGTTAAAAGTGACTAGGCCCACTTGGATAGACACCCAGCCCATGAGGACAACAAGTCAAATTTCTTATCGCCAGACACGAGAGTCTTATCACTTAAGAAAGAGAATCAACAGGAGATAAAAGATTCATATCAATCTAATGGATACATATCAATCTCCTAAACTGTTTTTCAGACCTATAAATACCTGTAATGCCCTGATTTTTCATTTAATGAAAAATTATTTTATTTTGCACGTAGTGTGCACGTGCAATATTTTTGGTAAATATTTTCATCATGATGAGTATAGATATTTAATATGTGCCTTAATTATTTTTCTATTAAGCCTTCTTTCAATTTGACCAAAAGCCTTTTTCTTAAAGCCCAAAATTTAATTAATTTATTTTATTTTAAAATAATTATTTTGGCCCAAAAACTAAAGCCCATGAACTATTTCTATATAACTTGTCATGTAGAATACAATTTAAAGACTATTTTATTTTTATACAAAATTTAATGTACAAATTTTTGGAGGCAAATACTTGGACGTGCATTGCACGTACACGTGCAATATGCACAAAGCATGCATGGCCGGATTGCTTCTTTTGGGAGGGAAACCAAAAATTTGAATGGAGATCATGCTTGGTGGTTACTTGGTTGTGGGTAGTTAATGCAACTCCTACTTTCATCTTAGCCCTCCATCTTATAACCAATTACTTGATCCTAGCCCTCCATTCTCTTTGATTTTTAGTATAAATACCCCCCCCTTCCATGGCTAGTTATTCTTGTGCTTATTACTTTCTACAAATCTATAGTCTAAAATACTTTATCTAGTAGTTATTTTAGTGAGTTAAAAGACTGAGTGTGTGTGAGAGTTGTGCTTGCATTCAATCAAGGAGAGAGGCCGGTTTTTCCATCCATAGGAGCTCTCGGTGTGGGTGCTTGGAGACTCGTGTGCGCGTGTACAAGGAGGAGGAGCACTCTCGTTGCAAGGACATTCGTCTAGGAGGTTGCTAGTTGTACTTTCTTCAATAAGGTGGGTAAATTTTCTATATTTCTAAATAAAAATACATGCTAGATTGAAATGGAAAAATGATGCATGAAAAAGATTAATAAGAGTACACATTTAATTGGAGATTTGAGCTATAAATTAATTGGAATGTGGGTGTGCAATTGTATGTGATTTGATTAGTAAAAATCTAAGTTTAGTGTGAATTAACTATAACCATGGATTGTTAAAGAAAGTGTCATTATCTACATCACAAATTATACACACGAAGTTAGTAGATTGACAATGCTACTTCATGTGATTAAATGGATCATCGTGTTATGTTGAAATAAATGAATTGAGTTATATATTTTTATGTGTGGTAAAAGATTAAAAATAGAGAATGAATGTGTAGTTTGCTAATAAAGAGATTAGTGGCGCTAATTGTTGAGAAATGTCGAAAAAGAAGAAATGTGGTAGTGATAGTTCACAATTCAAATTAATTGTATGAAAAATATGTTTTAATTGTTGAAAAAATTATATTTTCCATACGGGATATAATTTATGATGATATTAGTCAATCTGGACATTATACAGTTATTTCTATAAAAACATGAAATGAGGACTTGTTGAATATCGAATTGTTTTAATAACAGAGAGAATTGTATTAAAAAAAATTTGGATTGTACTTTGACAACCTGAGCACGTAGCTCAAGTGGTCAGAGCGTGCGGTTGGGTTCTCACAAGTCACTGGTTCGATTCTTGAGAACACCATCTTTTATGTGCGGTTTCTTTTAAAATCCAATCAGTTCCGAACCGAGAATATTTAACTCTCTGGTTCTCTTTCATATCACTGAGCACAAGTGGCCATATGGTCAGAGCGTGCGGTTGGGTTCCCTGTGGTGGTCGGTTCGAATCCCTGTAGAACCATACTTTTATTTCTTTTTAAAAATAATATAAAACAGCGACCGAGAGCATATAACTCACTGGCCCTCTTTGCATACCGCTGGCGCAAGTGGCCTAGTGGTCTGCGCCTTCGGCTGTGTTCTCTGTGGTGCTGGGTTCGAATCTTGGCTTCGGCAGATTCAAAAAAATATTTTTTTTTTGAATGTTTTGGTGATCAAAAAATTGTGGAAAAAATATGACTATTCTTCTAAAAATATATGGGACTTATTAAAAATAATTTGGGAATTATTTACATAAAATAAAGCATGATTTGTAACTAAATGTGTAAATAGAACTATGGTTCCACATTGATATTCTTTGTGAAATTATATCTTGCAAAAATGACTTGAAATAAAGGATTAGAATATTAATATGGCAAAGAAAGAAATTATATTGTGTGACGTGATGCAAATTATTCTCATTTGAGAATAGTGTGGAAACTATGAAGTGTGAATAATCATTTAGTGATGTGATTTCAATGTGAAATTGATGATTGATGAAGTATATAATTCCATGTATGATTATGGACTATTGAACAATTTAAAGATCATGCTAGTGAAAGAGAAATCTGTTATGATTATGAAAATGAATTTATGCGTCGGAAATGCTCAAATTGGAAATTGTGAATTGAAATTGAAACAAAGAGTAGCTAAGTCTCCCCCGGCATTTGGAAAGAGATGAAATGAAATATTGAAATGAAAAACCAAGGTTGGTCATGTAGGAATAAATGAATAAGTCCGGTTTAGTGGAGAGGCTAACTCTAGAGCTTTGATTTTGTTCATGATTCTAATAAAAAAAACTAAGGATTAGTGCATAGTGAAGACGTGATGAAAGTGAGAGAAAAACACGAGTATGAGAACTAGAGTTTACGGTGCGGGTGTGTGAGCCACAGAATGCATGCTTGATGAGTCAAGACATGGCGTGGGCACAACTCAGTAATGATCGGACTTTAGCCATGCTTGTGGAATGTTTGGTGACTGTAAGAGGATCGTGTATCATGAATGAGGCTGAATTGCCACAGAATGCATGCTTGACGAGTCAAGACATGGCGTGGGGTTCCCCTCCAGGTTTTCTGTACACGAGCTTGCACTCATAGATCATCTAGGATACTCACCGTAGTTACAGTAGTAGATTAAGTCATGGCGACGGATTGAACCCTACAAAGATGAAGAACGATTAAGAGGCTTGCCTCGGACCTATGTAGTATGGGATGCATAGAATCCGAACAAGTGCGCATTAGTGTCATGTAACATAAATAACTGCATTAACGACTAAGTGCACAATCAAAATACGACATCAATAGGGTAGTCCCTTTAGTTTGATATGTGACAAGTTTGTGTTTGCTAAATATGGAAAATAAGTGATACTATTTCCGGCATAGAGAGGATGACCGTGTATAATGTTCGTCGGTTGAATAAACTGACGTACCCACAGTCTTATATACAGATAAGTGGCATGATAAAGATTAAAGAGGAACAGATGCTTAAATATTATTCAATGTTGTTGTACATTTATTAAATTATTGTAAATTTTACTTCTGCTGTGCAATGTAAAGTGTAATGTTTTATGTAAACTCTGATGTAAAGTGAAAAGTTCAAATTTTCTTGTAAAATTGTACTAAAGGAAGTGGAAAGATCCTGTAGAACATCTCGAATTCAGTGTATTTGGGATTCGGGGCATTACAGAGTGATATCAGAGCCACGCTTTCACACTTGTACAAATTTATAAGGAACGACACCCTAGAAGTGGACATTAGAGTGTGTGTTTGAGTCTAGAGATTTAAATGTAAGTGACTTACATTTGTGTTGCTCTATGACTTATGCTTCTTCCGCTCTATTTCCAAGATGGCTGATCACTTCGACCCTGTTGGAGATGATGACTGGCATATCATTGAGGAAGAGTACCATCCTGGACAGGCAGATTCCGAGGACGAGTACTTCCCAGGGCAAGCAGATTCTAACAGAGAAGAATGGCCTGAATCCCGAGAGATCACCCCACCTCCGGATTCATCTGATGACTCTTCTGACGAAGAAAAAGAACCAGTTCCAAATAGTCTTGTAATATCTCTTCAGAGGTAGGTAGAAACACTGCGAGAGAGAGTTAGATTATTGGAGGCTCAAGTGGCAAAGCGTAAGGATGACTTTGCAGTTCTCAGTCATCGGGTATGAGAACTCGAGAAGAGAAAGAATTTGACCGATGTGCTGAAGGATGAAGTTGATGAACTACGGGGGGAACTTCGAGAAGAGAAGAGGAACCGTAGGAGTTAGACTATTGTAGCTTCTACTATTTTCATTCTGATGTCAAGAAATATTTTTCAATTCGAATGTATAAAGTTTGGAATTCAATGAAATGCAAGTAGATTTAAAATTCATGTCTTATACTTCGAATTTGATGGACCTTTTTCATCAGAATGGAATGAAAGCTGTTGTGTTGTTCGATACTGGATCCTCTCATACTTTTGTGTCTCCTAAATTTGCTAAAGTGTTGGGAGTTGAACCAAAGATTTTTCCAGGCAAGATCTTAGCAGTAGCTACTCCATCAGGAAAAACTCTAACCACTGATCGGTACTGTGCGGATTGTGAGATTGTGATTGGAGATCGAATCTTTGGCATTGATCTGATCGAGCTGACTATCTTGGGAGTCGATGTTATCATTGGCATTGATTGGATGTCGGTGTACAGTGCAAGCATCGAATGTAAGACTAAGACGGTAACAGTGAAGGCTCCAGGTGGACCTGAAGTCACTTTCCAAGGGAAGAAGAAGTGTTCTAGGCTGGTGGCAGCTATCCACAAGGAAGAGACTCCTGTGGAAGTGCAAGGGATTCCTGTTGTTTGGAACTACCCGACTGTGTTCTAAGATGATTTTCCTGAGTTACCCCCGCATCGTGATGTAGAGTTCAGCATCACTGTTCAACCGGGAAGTGCACCCATTTCTAAGGCACCGTATAGGATGGCTCCAGTGGAACAGGATGAGGTGAAACGGCAGATTGAGGAACTGTTGGAGAAAGGCTTTATTCAACCTAGTGCGTCACCTTGGGGAGCACCAGTGCTTTTGGTAAAGAAGAAGGATGGTTCGATGAGAATGTGTATCGATTACCGAGAGCTGAATAAAGTCACTATTCAGAATAAGTATTCTATTCTCCGAATTGATGACTTGTTCGATCGTCTACAAGGAGCAGCTGTTTTCTCCAAAATAGATCTTCGATCAGGATATCCCAAGTTCGAGTGAAAGCCGAAGATGTGCACAAAACTGCATTTAGAACTCGACATGGGCATTACGAATTTTTAGTTATGCCATTTGGAGTGACGAATGCACCCGCAATCTTCATGGATTTGATGAACAGGGTTCTGAGGCCGTTCATTGATTCTTTCGTCATGGTGTTTATCTACGATATCCTCGTGTACTCCAAGTCAGAGGAGGAGCATACCGAGCATCTGGCAGCAGTTTTGAAGAAGCTGGAAGAGCAGAAGTTGTATGCCAAGTTATCCAAGTGTGAATTCTGGAAATCTGAAGTGGCATTCCTAGGTCACATCCTTTCTAAGGAGGGAGTGGCAACTGACCCTCAGAAGATAGAGGCAGTGAGAGATTGGGCTAGGCCTACTACAGTGAAGGAAGTCAGAAGTTTTCTTGGAATGACTGGATACTACAGGAGGTTCATTCAAGGTTATGCTTGTTAGGGTTATATACTGAAAGCATCACTTTTGTATTAACTTTATTTTCTTATTTTTTTGAATGAGAATCATATGGGCATATGTTTGCATATTGTGTTTATTATAATATTAATGCAAGTATCTGATATTCTATAAGGTTGATAATATGGTGTGAGGTGACACACAGAAGATCATATTATCAGTTCCCTATGGAATATATAAATAGTTCACAACCAAGACGGACTTGGATAATCCATTGGAAAGGTTGTAGTGTAATCTGGTATTAGTCTATCTTGACTATAGGTTTACACTAGTACACTTTGTGTGTATTGAACAGGACCACTTGAGGTTGTTCTCTTTGTACTGACTATAAAAGAGAACAAACACCTCTGTTATTATGGATGCTTATGCTCTTAATCCGGATATAATAACAGACATGTATATGCAGTGTGCATTACTTTGACTCATAAAAGAGTGAGATTCATTATGGATCAACAACCTCTATGAATTGGGTAATAGCATTGTATGTATGATGGGCTGTTGATTGTAAAAGGAATCCATGTCCCGATACGTCGGGTTGATGATGTCCCCTTAAGGAGCTCATAAGGATTGTCATGTAAACCCTGCAGGTGGATTACATCCGACATGACAAATAAAGTTGAGTGGTACTACTTAAGGATAAAAGATGTTGATCAATGTAGTTGTCAGTAACTTAATTTGATCAACGGACATTCGATATCTTAACATGGGGAGTTGAACGAGCATATAATAAAAGGAGCCCATAAATATAATTTGGGATTAGGAAGGTAGTGCAACAATAGCTCCTTAGTGGACCGAGCTATTGTTAATGGGCCTGGGTTGTGTGTTCGGGCTGAACACGGGATACCCAGATCCGTTAGGAGACCTAACCCTAATTTCTCCTCATGGTCCCTGCCGTAGCCTTATATATATCCTCTATTTTCTCTGGCCGTAATTGACAATCTAAAAGATAAGATTTTTCTCAAAACTCGTGATTCACGAAAGGAGAGAAAGAGAGGTCAGCCAAGGAGAAGAAAGGTTGGGAGATCGTCGCCCACACGACGTCCAACCCGAGGAAGGAATACGTTTAAAAGATCTTGGGGTCGCTGTCGTCTTCTTCTCACCGCAGGTATAATTTGTGAACCCTAGTTTCCGCTATATAGGGTTAGATCACATTTTTAATCTGTTTATATTTAACGATCGATACGCACACCAATCCGTAGTCCTGGGAATCATCTCAGTTCCATCAATGCTCAGATAGCCGTGCCGCTTACTGGTCTGACCAAGAAGAATGTGAACTTCAAGTGGACTGAGCAATGTGAGGCAAGCTTTCAGGAGTTGAAAGAGAAAATGACTACTGCACCTATTTTGGCTTTGCCTAGAGCAGGTGTTGAGTATGATGTTTACAGTGATGCTTCACATCGTGGGCTTGGTTGTGTCTTAATGCAAGAAGGAAGAGTAATCGCTTATGGGTCTAGGCAACTACGACCGCATGAGAAGAATTACCCAACTCATGATCTGGAGTTGGCTGCGATTATCTTTGCCCTGAAGCAATGGAGGCACTACGTGTACGGTGAGAAATTGAACATGTACACGGACCACAAGAGTTTGAAGTACATATATCAGCAGAAGGATCTGAATTTGAGGCAGCGAAGATGGTTAGAAGTGCTCGAGGACATGCGACCTGAGATCAAGTATCATCCTGGGAAGGCTAATGTTATTGCTGATGCACTTAGTCGCAAGAGCAGTTTATCCAGTTTGAATACAACTCAGAATCATTTGATTGAAGAATTGGACCGAGCTGGTATTGAAGTTGTCTTGCAAGGATTGGGAGCATCTTTAGCTCAGTTGAAGCTTCAGCCTACTTTGAATGCAAGGATCATTGCAAGTCAGGAGACTGATGCTGATATCTTGGAGATGAAGGAGCAGGTTGGTGCTGGTAGGTTGCCCGGATTTCAAATCAGGGATGGAGTGCTGTGGTTTGGAGAGAGGCTATGTGTTCCGAATCAGGCGGACCTGAAATAGAGTATCCTTCAGGAGGCGCATGCTACTCTTTTTTCGGTACATCCTGGGAGTACTAAGATGTACAAAGACATTAAACAACATTTCTGGTGGTCAGGTTTTAAGCGGGATGTGGCTGAATTTGTGGCGAAGTGTGAGTTTTGTCAGCAAATCAAAGCCGAAAATCAGAGACCCGGAGGTCTATTACAACCGTTACCTATTTTGGAATGGAAGTGGGATAACATCAGTATGGATTTCATTACAGGATTGCCTAAGAGTCCTAAAGGCAATGATGTGATTTGGGTTATAGTCGATCGACTGACCAAGTCCGCTCACTTTTTGGCGATGAAACTCACTGCTTCGATGGACAAGTTAGCGGAGTTGTATGTTGGCGAGATCGTCAGGCTTCATGGTGTTCTGTCAACTATCGTGTCTGACCGAGATGCGCAGTTTACTTCGCATTTCTGGAGGAGTCTTCAGACAGCTTTGGGTACCAAGACGGATTTCAGGACTGCTTTCCATCCGCAAACCGATGGGCAGACCGAGAGAGTCAACCATATTCTTGAGGATATGCTTCGGTGTTGTATACTAGACTTTGGAGGTAGTTGGGAAAGACATTTACCTTTGGTAGAGTTTGCCTACAATAACAGTTTTTAGACTAGCATCGGGATGGCACCGTACGAAGCTTTGTATGGCAGGAAGTGCAGGACACCTGTTTGTTGGTTTGAAGTTGGGGAGCATCAATTGTTTGGTCCTGAGCTTGTGCAGCAAACCTCTGAGAAGGTTGTTCTGATCAGGAAAAGGTTGGTAGAAGCTCAGAGCGGGCAGAAAAGCTATGCAGACAACAGGAGAATGGACCTTGAGTTTGAGGTCGGTGACTTCGTCTTTCTGAAAGTATCGCCCAGTAAAGGTGTGGTTCGATTTGGCAAAGGCGGGAAGTTAGCCCCAATGTTTATATGCCCGTACAAGATATTGAAAAGGATCGAGAAAACTGCTTACCGGCTTGAATTACCGGAAGAGTTATCTCAGGTGCACAATGTCTTTCATGTGTCTATGCTGAGAGGTTATATTCTAGATCCGAGTCATCATTTGCCTGAAGTGCCGGAAGGTTTGCAGTTGGATCTGAATTACATCGAGTCTCCTATCGAGATTGTTGATCGTCGAGAGAAAGTCTTAAGGAATAAGACGATACCGATGGTCAAGGTAGTCTGGAGGAACCATTTGGTTGAAGAGGCTACTTGGGAGTCTGAGGAGAGGATGTTGAAGGACTATCCTGAGCTTTTTGCTTGATTGTATCTTTGTATCTTTTTGTTCTTGTTGTGAGTGTTGTATTTTGTTTCTCACTCTTGACTGTAGTTCCGGGGACGGAACTATTCTAAGGAGGGAGTGTTGTAATGCCCTGATTTTTCATTTAATGAAAAATTATTTTATTTTGCACGTAGTGTGCACGTGCAATATTTTTGGTAAATATTTTCATCATGATGAGTATAGATATTTAATATGTGCCTTAATTATTTTTCTATTAAAGCCTTCTTTCAATTTGACAAAAAGCCTTTTTCTTAAAGCCCAAAATTTAATTAATTTATTTTATTTAAAAATAATTATTTTGGCCCAAAAACTAAAGCCCATGAACTATTTCTATACAACTTGTCATGTAGAATACAATTTAAAGACTATTTTATTTTTATACAAAATTTAATGTACAAATTTTTGGAGGCAAATGCTTGCACGTGCATTGCACGTACATGTGCAATATGCACAAAGCATGCATGGCCGGATTGCTTCTTTTGGGAGGGAAACCAAAAATTTGAGTGGAGATCATGCTTGGTGGTTACTTGGTTGTGGGTAGTTAATGCAACTCCTACTTTCATCTTAGCCCTCCATCTTATAACCAATTACTTGATCCTAGCCCTCCATTCTCTTTGATTTTTAGTATAAATACCCCCCCTCCCTGGCTAGTTATTCTTGTACTTATTACTTTCTACAAATCTATAGTCTAAAATACTTTATCTAGTAGTTATTTTAGTGAGTTAAAAGACTGAGTGTGTGTGAGAGTTGTGCTTGCATTCAATCAAGGAGAGAGGCCGGTTTTTCCATCCATAGGAGCTCTCGGTGTGGGAGCTTGGAGACTCGTGTGCGCGTGTACAAGGAGGAGGAGCACTCTCGTTGCAAGGACATTCATCTAGGAGGTTGCTAGTTGTACTTTCTTCAATAAGGTAGGTAAATTTTCTATATTTCTAAATAGGAATACATGCTAGATTGAAATGGAAAAATGATGCATGAAAAAGATTAATAAGAGTACACATTTAATTGGAGATTTGAGCTATAAATTAATTGGAATGTGGGTGTGCAATTGTATGTGATTTGATTAGCAAAAATCTAAGTTTTGTGTGAATTAACTATAACCATGGATTGTTAAAGAAAGTTTCATTATCTACATCACAAATTATACACACGAAGTTAGTAGATTGACAATGCTACTTCATGTGATTAAATGGATCGTCGTGTTATGTTGAAATAAATGAATTGAGTTATAGATTTGTATGTGTGGTAAAAGATTAAAAATAGAGAATGAATGTGTAGTTTGCTAATAAAGAGATTAGTGGCGCAAATTGTTGAGAAATGTCGAAAAAGAAGAAATGTGGTAGTGATAGTTCACAATTGAAATTAATTGTATGAAAAATATGTTTTAATTGTTGAAAAAATTATATTTTCCATACTGGATATAATTTATGATGATATTAGTCAATCTGGACATTATACAGTAATTTTTATAAAAACATAATGAAATGAGGACTTGTTGAATATCGAATTGTTTTAATAACAGAGAGAATTGTATTAAAAAGAATTTGGATTGTACTTTGACAACTTGAGCACGTAGCTCAAGTGGTCAGAGCGTGCGGTTGGGTTCTCACAAGTCACTGGTTCGACTATTGAGAACACCATCTTTTATGTGCGGTTTCTTTTAAAATCCAATCAGTTCCGAACCGAGAGTATTTAACTCTCTGGTTCTCTTTCATATCGATGAGCACAAGTGGCCATATGGTCAGAGCGTGCGGTTGGGTTCCCTGTGGTGGTCGGTTCGAATCCCTGTAGAACCATACTTTTATTTCTTTTTAAAAATAATATAAAACAGCGACCGAGAGCATATAACTCTCTGGCCCTCTTTGTATACCACTGGCGCAAGTGGCCTAGTGGTCTGCGCCTTCGGCTGTGTTCTCTGTGGTGCTGGGTTCGAATCTTGGCTTCGGCAGATTCAAAAAAATGTTTTTTTTGAATGTTTTGGTGATAAAAAAATTGTGGAAAAAATATGACTATTCTTCTAAAAATATATGGGACTTATTAAAAATAATTTGGGAATTATTTACATAAAATAAAGCATGATTTGTAACTAAATTTGTAAATAGAACTATGGTTCAACATTGATATTCTTTGTGAAATTATATATTGCAAAAATGACTTGAAATAAAGGATTAGTATATTAATATGGCAAAGAAAGAAATTATATTATGTGACGTGATGCAAATTATTCTCATTTGAGAATAGTGTGGAAACTATGAAGTGTGAATAATCATTTAGTGATGTGATTTCAATGTGAAATTGATGATTGATGAAGTATATAATTCCATGTATGATTATGGACTATTGAACAATTTAAAGATCATGCTAGTGAAAGAGAAATCTGTTATGATTATGAAAATGAATTTATGAGTCGGAAATGCTCAAATTGGAAATTGTGAATTGAAATTGAAACAAAGAGTAGCTAAGTCTCCCCCGGCATTTGGAAAGAGATGAAATGAAATATTGAAATGAAAGACCAAGGTTGGTCATGTAGGAATAAATGAATAAGTCCGGTTTAGTGGAGAGGCTAACTCTAGAGCTTTGATTTTGTTCATGATTCTAATAAAAAAAACTAAGGATAGGTGCATAGTGAAGACGTGATGAAAGTGAGAGAAAAACACGAGTATGAGAACTAGAGTTTACGGTGCGGGTGTGTGAGCCACAGAATGCATGCTTGATGAGTCAAGACATGGCGTGGGCACAACTCAGTAATGATCGGCCTTTAGCCACGCTTGTGGGATGTTTGGTGACTGTAAAAGGATCGTGTGTCATGAAGGAGACTGAATTGCCACAGAATGCATGCTTGACGAGTCAAGACATGGCATGGGGTTCCCCTCCAGGTTTTCTGTACACGAGCTTGCACTCATAGATCATCTAGGATACTCACCGTAGTTACAGTAGTAGATTAAGTCATGGCGAGAGATTGAACCCTACAAAGATGAAGAACGATTAAGAGGCTTGCCTCGGACCTATGTAGTATGGGATGCATAAGAATCCGAACAAGTGCGCATTAGTGTCATGTAACATAAATAACTGCATTAAGGACTAAGTGCACAATCAAAATACGACATCAATAGGGTAGTCCCTTTAGTTTGATATGTGACAAGTTTGTGTTTGCTAAATATGGAAAATAAGTTATACTATTTCCGGCATAGAGAGGATGACCGTGTATAATGTTCGTCGGTTGAATAAACTGACGTACCCACAGTCTTATATACAGGTAAGTGGCATGATAAAGATTAAAGAGGAACAGATGCTTAAATATTATTCAATGTTGTTGTACATTTATTAAATTATTATAAATTTTACTTCTGCTGTGCAATGTAAAGTGTAATGTTTTATGTAAACTCTGATGTAAAGTGAAAAGTTCAAATTTTCTTGTAAAATTGTACTAAAGGAAGTGGAAAGATCCTGTAGAACATCTCGAATTCAGTGTATTTGGGATTCGGGGCGTTACAATATCCCCCTCCTCAGTCAGAAGGTAATTGGCAATTTCTCTCTGAAATTCTCTTTCTCTCTCTTGTTCTGAATTGAGCGTTAGAAGATCTGTCACCAGGCCCATCCCCGATATTTCAGGCTTTTTGCAAGTCCATCGGTCGCGTCAATAACCGTCGGATTTAGATCAAGGTTTTCAATCAACGATCCAGATCCAATCTCATGAGCTCCAACCACTTTTTACGATGACGATTGAAGGTTAGATCGTTAGTAGTTTCCTTCAAATATAAACTTACTATCTGTTTGCTCCCACCCCAAGTTAAGCTGCAACATACAGCAATGAAGAACTTTTTTTGAGAAGAAGCCGCAGTTTCCATCCGTGGCTTTATAAAAGCAGAAGCCATTGTTGGCTGTGGTCTTTGCTCATGTAGCAAAGAAGAGACGATGCGTGAAAATAGTTTGGTGAAGATGCCCTATAGGATATAGTTTGAAAATGGGGCTTATTTTGGGAAAGAAAATGTTCCATTATAATATCATCGATGCTAAAAAGGATTCTCGATGGCATTTCTTGAAACTGATCAACAATTTTAACAATGATTTAGCCAACTGGAAGTGCATACTGTTATCAATGTCCAGAAGGGTTGTTCTTGCAAAGCATGTTCTTAATGCCATCCCAATCTTCATTCTCTGTACAACTTCAGTGCCAGAATCAGTGGAAGATTTTATTGAAGGGTCAGTGCCAAACTTTATTTGGGATTTTGGTTCTCAACGAGCTCTACATTTAGTATTACAACTGAATACTATCTGGTGCACCTCAGCAGTTTGAAGGATTCTAAGATTCTGATTTAGTGAGATTCACATTTGTTACAACTGATCAGTAACAATTTTTTATTGCAATTATTTTTTTGTTATTCTTGTTGCAACTATCTCCTTGTACTATATATATATATATATATATATATATATATATATAGTCAATCAAAAAAAATTCTTCTAAACCTAATTAAGATTTCTTTATATTGTCAGGTTGACGAGAAGATTACCAACTTCTCAATTGCTTCTGCCCACTTTCTTTCAACCCTCCATTACAATGGCTGGAAATAATGACAACAATGGAACCAAAAATAGTTCCTTTTGGCAACGATGGAACCAAAACTACAAACAGTTCCTCTGGCAACAGTTTAACCATAATAGGTCCTCTGCAGAAAGTTCACATTCCTTTCTCCATCATTTACATTACCTAGGGATGGTGCTTGTTACACATCCATTAACTAGGGACAACTACCCCCTTTCGAAAAGAGCAATACAAACAGCTCTCTCGGCTAAGAATAAACTGGGCTTCATCAACGGTTCCATTTCTAAACCGATAGAAACTGCAGTTACCCTTCAATCTTGGGTGTGTTGCAAAAGGGTGATTATTTCTTGGATTTGGAATGCAGTTCACAAGGACCTTACCAACAACATTATCTACATTGACATTTCCGGTTATAACAAAATTCTGGTTAATTCCAACCAAAATGTTGTCAACTCGGAGGAGATTGATCCGTCAATTGCTGTGCAACTCTCACCTGCTCAACACTCGCAACTAATGACTCTTCTTAATCCTGAACAAAACAATCTCTCCTTGGCTAACTTAGCAGGTATAAAGTTTTCATGTGCTTCCATTCCTTCTCTATCAATATGGCTTCCTCCTTATCTTTCACATCTACCACAACACCTCTTTAGCAATCCCAATATGTTAGACTTCCCAACAGGGATGTCGTTCATGTCTTTGAAAAAGGAAAATGTACACTCGTCTAATATTCATCTCACTGATGTTCTTTGCATTCCTTCATTTAATTTAAATTTGTTTTATGTGAGTAAACTGAAAAAAACTCACAATTGCGCCGCTTTACTTTTTCCTAAATTTTCTGTCTTTGAGGACCTTGTCATGAAAAAGTGATTGGACTGGGTGAGGAGAGAGGTGGTATCTTACACAATCGGCTTCTTACTGCCTTCAAGTTTCTCCTTTTCAACTTGGGCAGAACAGACTTGGGCATCCATCAGATCAACGCCTTGACAATCTTTCTCAAGATCTTTTATTTTCTCCTACACATAATAAGAGTAGACTATGTACCATTTGTCCTATGACAGAGAAAACTAGAGTCTTCTCCTACTTGTTTTAATAAAAGTTAATTATGTTCTTTTTGAATCAATTCACTGTGACATGTGGGGGCCATACTCTACATCGACACACATTGGTGCATGTTTTTTTCTCACCATGGTTGATGATTTTAGCAGCTGCACTTGGAGATTTCTTATGAAATTAAACCTCTTCTCATATCAAACATTTTTGTGCCATGGTTCAAAACCAATTTGCTTTAAATATCAAAGACTATTCATTTTGACAATGGGATTGAGTTTGTTTCTCATCAAATGTAATATTTCATTTGTGAGAAAGGGATAATTCACCAACGATCATGTGTTGACACATCTTAACAAAACGGAGTGGTCAAGAGCAAACATGGTCATTTACTTGAGAAAGCTCGAGCACTTGGCTTTCATGCTGGCCCACCTACCATTTTTTAGGGGGAGTATATTTTGACAGCCACATATCTCATCAACAAACTTCCTTCACCACTTCTTCAAGGTATCTCTTCACATGAAATTTTATTTCATTCTAAACCCAACTATAATCACCTACGTGTATTCGGATGCTTATGTTATGTCCATGTCAAAACTTCTGATAAATTTAGCTCTCATGCTCGTTGTTGTATATTTATTGGCTATCCCTATGGTAAAAAAAGGTTATAAGATATATAATCTTGATGACAGGAAATTTTATGTTAGTCGGGACGCTATCTTTAGTGAAACAAATTTCCCTTTTCTTTCTAGGGAAGTCAGTGTCACTCCAAAACTTCCATACCTCTTTCCATCATTGCAGATGTTGAGCTCTTCCCTACTATTCAAGCTACTTCACCCGCCACTTCGTCAATACCTGAAGCCCAGTCAATACCTGAAGCCCAATTGTCGATTCCTATTAGCAAATCCAATCAGACCCATCGTCCACCAAGCTGGTAGGATGTCTATTCATGATCTCAAGCCATCTCCTCTTCCAACATCCAGGACAATTACTCTTCCAAGGCACTTCCTCGCATAAATACTTCCTACCACTCTCAAATTTTCTTTCTTACAATAATTATTTTATGATCATGAAGCTTTTCTTGCATCTATTAGTCTTAACTATGAGCCTAAGACTTCCATGACTTTTACGTCAGCTATGAAAGATGCTCACTGGAGGGATGCTATGAAAGCAGAAATACAAGCTTTGGAAGCTAACCATACTTGGTTAGTTACTCCACTACCATCTGATAAACATGCCATTGGGTGTAAGTGGGTGTATAAAGTCAAGTAAACGCTACAAAGCTCGCTTAGTTGCAAAAGGATTTACTCAAGTTGAAGGCATAGATTACCATGAGACATTCGCACCAATGACCAAATTAGTCACGATTCGTTGTCTACTTGTCGTTGCGGCTGCACGAAATTGGCCATTGTTTCAACTCGACATCAACAATAATTTTCTTTATGGCAACTTACATGAAGAAGTATATATGCAACTTCCCCTATATTTTCTCGTATGGGGGGGGGGGGGGGGGGGGGGGGGGTGACTGCAGATCATTTAGTCTGTCAACGAAGCCCCTATATAGGTTGAAACAAGCTTCTTGGAACTGGTTTGCTAAGTTCTCCACAGCCATGCTTCAGGCAAAATTTCAAAAATCTGAAGTTGGAAATTCCATGTTTATCTTGAAGGAGAAAAATCGACTTACTGTTGTTCTTGTCAATGTTGATGACATAATCATAACCGGCAAGGATCCCTCTCGCATTGTTCTTGTCTAGGCATAGAGGTTCCTCAATTTGACCAAGATATATTCCTATCTCAATTGAAGTATACCCTTGACATCTTAGCTAAATCTGGCCTTCTTAGAGCAATACTTGCAGCATTTCCAATGAAACAAAATCTGAAGCTTAACTCAGATGATGGAAACCTTCTTTTGGATTGAGAGCCATACCGCCGATTGGTTAGATTATATACCTTACCATCACGAGACCACATATCACCTTTTCTATTAATACTCTTAGCCAATTTAAGTAATCAACACGTCATCCTCACATGGATGCTGCCACCCGCATTCTTCGCTATCTCAAAACCAACCCCAGTCAAGGTACACTTTTGGCAGCTTCAAATAATTTTCAACTCTTTGGATATTCAGATTCTAATTGTGCTAGCTGCCCTATTACTCATCACTCAATTATGGGATATTGCACTTTTCTTGGAAATAGCCATGTTTCTATGACAACAGTTTAAAATTGATAAAATAGTGGTATATATTTTCATTGTCAACGAACAGAATAAATAGATTACAAAAGAATTTGAAAACTAAGCTAAATGGGAAAGTAATTCTAATCTTAGGAAATACAGAGGAATGAGGAAACTAAGGTAAATGGGAAAGTAAACTAAGCTAAATAGGAAAGTAATTTTAATATTAGGAAATACAAAGGAATGAGGAAACTAAGTTAAATAAGAAGGTAATTCAAATCAATGTGCGGAGCTATACAAATTGAATATCAGCATGCAATATTCTAAATAAGGAGACTATCCTTTGATATCTCCAATATGCCCCCGCAAGTTGGACCTCCGGGAAGAGAGTCCAATCTTGAGTAGTAGCTGATGAAAGCGTATGCAAGGTAGTGGTTTGGTGAGTGTATCTACTAACTGATCCGTGGACGAGACATGTATCACTCGAAGAGTGCCGTGCTGAACTTGTTCACGAATGAAATGATAGTCAAGAGCAACATGCTTCATACGAGAATGAAACACCGGATTGGAACATAAGTTGGTGGCACCCACGTTGTCACAGTATATAACCGGTTTCTGAGATGAAGAGAAACCATGCTCACTAAGGAGAGAGGTGATCCAGCGCAGTTCTGCAGCGGTAGAAGCAACTGAACGATACTCAGCTTCAGTCGAAGACCGAGCAACGGTACGTTGTTTCTTAGAGCTCCAAGAAATGGGATTCTGCCCGAGATAAACGATGTATGCGCTAGTGGAAGTGAAATCATCTTTGTTGCCAGCCCAGTCAGCATCGGAAAAAGCATAAAGATCATGAGATGAGCAGCAATAGAGAAGAATACCCTGATCAATGGTTCCACAAAGATATCTGAAGAGACGTTTGACAGCATTCCAGTGATCAGTAGTGGGACGATGCATGAATTGAGAGAGTTTGTTGACCACATATGCATTGTCCGGTCGAGTCAATAAGAGATATTGTAGACTGCCAACAATGTGCGAAACTCAGTGGGATCTGATAAGGAAGTGCCCGAGTGGAGAGTGAGAGTAGGTGTCGTGGCTAAAGGAGTGGCAATCAGGCGAGCATCAGTCATCTTGGAATGCACAAGAAGATCAGCGATATACTTTCGTTGTGACAACATGATACCTTTAGCATGAGGAACCACTTCGACACCAAGAAAGTAGGCTAGAGGACCAAGATCCTTTAGTGAAAACTGATGGGCAAGGCGGGCAATGAAAGTTTGAACTGCAGTGGAATCATTTCATGTGATAATAATGTCATCAACGTAAACAAGTATATAGAGTAATACTTTGTTTTTGTTGAGTATAAATAGGGAGGCATCCGTAACAGAGTTGATGAAGCCCAAGGAGAGAAGAAATTGCCTAAGTTTGTTGTACCAAGCCCGGGGTGCTTGCTTGAGGCCATAGATGGCTTTCCGCAACTTGCAGACATACTGCGGATGGTCGGTATCAACAAAACCTTGAGGTTGGATCATGTACACGTTTTCAGTGAGAGTGCCCTGAAGAAAGGCATTGTTGACGTCTAGTTGTCGGAGAGACCAGCCATGGCTGATTGCAATGGAAAGCACAAGACGAACAGCGATAAGTTTAACAACAGGACTAAAGGTCTCATGATAGTCTATGCCGGGGCACTGATGAAAACCCTTTGCAACCAAACAAGCTTTATACCTGTCAATAGAACCATCAGGTAAACGTTTAGTGCAAAAAATCCACTTGCATCCGACAATATTGTGAACTCCATCCGTAGGTACCAACTCCCAAGTACCGTTGCAAAGCAGAGCATCAAACTCTGCAGACATGGCTTGATGCCATTTGTTATTTTTGATGGCTTGAGTCACACAAGTGGGTTCTATCTCTTGGGAAAGGAGAGCAGAGAGGTTGAGCTTGGTGATAGGCTTAGAAATGTTGTTGCGGGAGCAGGTTATGATTGGGGAGGTCCGGGTGGGTTGTGAAGGTTTTGGATTATGTTTGGGATTGTGAACGTGTGGATTTTGTGGGTTGTCAGAGTTTTGCCGCGGCGAACTCAGAGTTTCTCTATGAGGAATAGGCGATGGCGTGCTTTGGTTGGGGTGAAGGTTAGGTGCGGTAATTTCTGGATTGGGCAAAGAGGTTTGTTGCGGCGAAGTGGTGTGCTCGTCGTGGGGTACCGACGGATTGGGGTGCGGAGCTGTGTAAGGATGCAAGAAGTTACCTAACAAGGGCATGCTGCGAGGTGGAGCCGGAGATGGTGTGCTAGAAGTCAGAGCAAGAAGAGGAATGGAAAGCCATGATGAGCAAGTGGTACCATCCAAACGAGCTAGGTGAGGAGAGAAACTGGACATGGAAAACTCAGTTTCAACAAAGCGAACCTGCCGTGAGGTGTATAATTTCTTGGAGTTGGGTTCGTAGCACAAATAGACACTTTGGGTGAGTGAGTATCCTAGGAAAACACAGGGAGTGGAGCGAGGTGCTAACTTGTGGGTCGAGTATAGACGTAACCATGGATAGCAGAGACATCCAAAGACACGTAATTTGAGATAGTTTGGGTGGGAGGCAAAAAGTTTGTGATAAGGAGATTGCATGTCTAAGGTGGGAGTGGGCAAACGGTTAATAAGATAGGTAGCGGTGAGGAAGGCATACGACCAAAAGAGAAGAGGTAGGGAAGCTCGGGATAACAAGGCGAGACCAGTTTCGACAATGTGACGGTGATGACGCTCAGGGAAGCCATTGTGTTCTGGTGTGTGTGGAGGGGTGGTAAGATGAGATATCCCAGAAGCGGATAAGAAGGATTTGAGAGTTATGTATTCTCCCTCGTTATCGGAGTAGAGTGTGACAATTTTGGTTTTGAAATAGTTTTCAACTAAGACTTTGAAGCGTGGAAAAACTTTGGAGACATCCAATTTACGGGTGAGGGGGTATAACCAGACGTAATGAGTATAGTAGTCAACAAAAATAACATAGTATTTGAAACAATCAATGGAATGAATAGGAGACATCCATATATCAGAGAAAATAATTTGAAGCGGAGTAGTAGATATAATGCTAGATTGGGAAAAAGGTAACTTGTGACTTTTATTGCAATAACAGTCGTTGTAATGAATACTTTTTGAAATTGATGAAAAAATGCCAAAGAAAAGGTGGTCGCAATGTGTCGAAGAATGGGCTCGGACGGATGACCTAGATGGTGGTGCCAATCAGTGGGAGAGGCTTTGACACTAGAGTAGGCGAATTTGGTGTTAGTGGGAAGGGATGATGTCGGCCATTCATACACACCATCTCTAGTTCGTCCCTCTAGCAGTGCTGCCCTCGTCATTAAATCCTTCACATGAAAAGAAGTTGGTAAGAATTCAATGGATGTTTTATTTGTTTGGCAAAATTGGGATACAGAAATCAAATTTCGTTTCATATTTGGAACACACAAAATATCATGCAATTTAAATGAATGAGAGGAAGTGTGAAGAGAGAAAGAACCGGTGTGAGAGATAGGTAACCTAGTACCATCACCAATAACAATGTCATCAGGGCCGTCATACGGAGTATGAAGCGAGAGATTTTTCAGATCTGCAGTGACGTGGTGAGAGGCACCGGAATCAAGAAGCCATGCGGTGTTGTCAGTGGAATTAGCAGTGGTCATGTGTTCCCGTGGTTGCCATTGGGAAGAGCGGCTGAATGTAGAGGCCAAAGAGCGGTAGGCACTGTTGGTCGGAATCAGCTGAAAGAGAGGGCAGTTGGCTACGGTATGACCCTGAGCATGACATCCTTGGCACTTACCAAGATACGGACGGGGCGGGCGGCGTTGCGAGGGCCCATGGCTGACTGTAGTAGATGGAGAAGGCCGGGTGGTGGTTGGTTTGGTGTCCAGGAGGGACGAGAGACGGAGGTCCGAGATCTGCCGTTGTGACGGGCAGACAGAACATTAGCCGTGACCAGGAGTGGAAGATAGTAGTGGTTGACTTTGCTTGAGGGACAGTTCCTGATTGATGAGTTTCTCATGAAGTTCATCAAACGAGATGGGTGTGTCGCGGCCTTCAATAACGTCAACAATAGCCTTATAGTCATCATCGAGGCCATCAAGAATCTTCTCTATCAGATCCTCATGGTCCATTGGTTGGCCAAGTGCAGCAAGTTCATCAGAGCGGCACTTGATGAACTGCATATATTCAGAGATCGTCTGAAAACCTTTCACTGAGCGTTTGATTTGATCATTGAGTTGTTTGATGTGTCCACGGGTAGGGCGAGCATATGTGTTGGCAAGTGTAAGCCAGGCATCGCGGGAGTGGTGGCACGTTGGATAAGTGGAATCAAGGAAGATGAGAGTGAGCCGACAAGTGCGCCAAATAGTAGTTAGTCGTGTCGAACCCATGGTAGGTAATCTGGATTAGGTGTGTTGGTATTGGAGATAGGGCACTGATGAGAACCGTCGATGAATTTGTAGAGGTCATAGCCGACAAGAATGACTTCCATTTGGAGTTTCCAAGCCAAGTAGTTTGTGGAAGTATGTCACGCCCCGCTTCCCAAAAATACGGACTACGAGCACGTAACAAAAGCCCAGCGAATGATTTTCATCATCCATAAGCTGTTCAGGAATTCTTTACAACATACCACAGGAATAATCAGAGTCGGAAGAAAAAGTATCAACCGACATGCATAATTGAAACAAGATACCAACAGAAATTACTTGAAACCAAATATAATAATCTCAAATAATCAGGTTCTGAACAAGTCGAATATCCTGGGTCATATCGCCCAAATACAAGATAAATATCCAAGTAATCAAGTACATTTTATTCACGTTCAAGCAACAAATAATAATAATAATAAAGCAGAAACTCCAACACCAATACATCATCTCGTCAATACCGTCTGGCAGTCTTCCATCCTAATCTGTAATTAGTAAATTTGCAGGAGAAGGAAAGAGAAAACAAGTATCCATTAATTGCAAGTTACAGGCCACTTATAATGTAGGGTACAAGTACAGGGGTTAGAAAATTCTAAGTAACAGGCCTAGCATGGTATAAGTGTGTCAACAGGAATATAATATCTAACATGAATCAGGAAAATAGAAACAAGTAGCATGGTATACTAACAAGTACAGGTAACATGTATCAAGTGTCAAGTAAACAGGTAAATAGGTAAACATGCAACAGATATCAGGTAACAGGTAATCAGGTATACAGGTACACAGGTAATCATGTAACAGGTATCAGGTTTCAGGTAAACAGGTAATAGGTAAATAGGTAATCAGGTTATGTCATGTCAAGTCTTGTTATATTACTATCTAGGTAGCACTTCATGCATCCCAGCTTTTACTACATGGTTGCTACAACAAACAGTTTCGCTTTAGATTTTATAGTGGAGTCCATAGGGCAGTGTACTTAGGTACAGGAAACAGGAATAACAGGAACAGGTAGAACCTAGTGGTTCTCTTTCGAGTACACCTTCCTAAGGGAAGTATGTAGTCAGGTACAGGAAACAGGTATAACCTAGTGGTTATCTTCCGAGTACATCTTCCTATAGGGAAGCATGCAATCAGGTACAAGTAACAAGATCATGAATCATGTAGTCATGAACACGTAACAGGTAGGCAGGACACAAGTCCTCTTCTAAGTACACGTTTCTATATTTTCTACTACTAGATCTTTTCCTTAACCCCAGGCTTGGTCATTTATTATTATAGTCAGACATGCATGTATGTGTCGCAAAACAAATCAAGGCTAACAGGGTATAAACACGTATCAGGTTCAGGGTGCATGATAAACAAGTACAGGTACAAGATAACACATAACAGGGTAAAACAACTAGTTTTCTAATTCAGGATAGCAAGACAGTGTTGTACTAAAACAGTGATTCCTGCTACTACTAACATCCAAATCTGGGTCCGTCAAAGGATCTGGAAAATAGACTTCCACACGAAACCAGCGAGTATAAATAAGTTATATAGTAATTCACAACATCTTAACTCAAAACAGATTTGAAAATAGAAAACATGTTCAGTCAGAAATCAGGAAAATGCATTCTCAGTAAGGAAACCCACATCAAAATCTCTCAAATAAATTCAGGAAAAATCTGGGATATTCCTCTATATGTCTAGCATCAAAATATAAAGTTTCATAATATTCCAGTAAAATAAGTTTAGTCATCAAAATTAAGAAAACATCAAGAAACGATGCTTTGGAAAATCTGGAAGTCCCGACACTGCTGTACGAAAACTGAAGTATCTTGCAACCAGTGAAACGAAATCCAAATCTGCCAAAGGGAGGTGAAAATAGATAAAATATACTAACTTTCACATTTCACAGATATTTTTTCATATAGTAAAAGGAATCATAGTGAAAATAAGGTTCTTTACAGAATAGCAGGTAAAATACATCACATATAGATTTTATAAACGAGCATGAAACATCACATAAATAATATCAATAAAATTCACCAAAATTCTTGGCAATCCTTAACTTGATAAAGAAACACTGGCCAAAGTTTTGGATCAAAATAATATAGCTAACATAGTTCTTTAAAATGATTTGTCATCAAAATTACCGAAAAACAGAATCTGGAAAAGAACGACACCTCTGTAGTAAAACAGTCATAACTCAGTCTTACGAAAACAAAATCAAGCAAGGTCAGAGGGATTTGAAAGTAAACGAAATTATCTAAAACTCATGTTTTATACCGAAATCAAGATACTGACTTTAAAATAGTTCAAAATAGCAACCAAAACAGAATAGCAACAAAATGCAGATTTTTCCCTTGAAAACAAAATCGACATAGATTTCAGAAAATTGATCCAAACGCTTCCAAACATGAAATCGAGTCTACCAAGTGTCTATACATCATGAATTAGGGTATCTTTCATGTCCACGCCAAGAATTTCATATGGGTCTCAACCAAAATACGAATTCACACAAAAGTCTCACATACACGATCAAAATCAAGAACGGGCGAATCCTAGGTTAATTCATGTCTATATTGTGTCGTGAGTCATCTATGGTCATATTTTCACAATAGAGACAAAACCCATCAAGTAAAACACAAACAAGAGTCGTCTCTAGACCCAACTACACTATAGGTGAACTTTTTGACTTGTATCAAACAAATGAATTGGAGTACAAGTTACTTGCCTTAATTGGGGATGAAGAACGATGCAACCAAGAATAGAAGCGAAACCCACGAACGAAAATCCGCTAATCCACGAATCCGAGCAACACAAGCAAGAATCTCCACACGAATGATCTCCCAAAAGCGCACGATGATCAAAGTGGCTTGTGGCCACAAGAGAACACCACGAGAGAGTACTAGGGGCTTATATAATGCAAGAGAGTTGTGATGGTTGTGTGGAGATGGATCGGATGGTCAAGGAAAGGGGGATCGGGTTGTACGGTGTGGCCGGGATGGAGGTGATGCCGGGATGGAGGTGATGCCAGAGTGGGGTCGTGCCGGAGGGTGCACACAGGCCGGGATGGTGTCAGCCTGAGATAGGGTGGCCGGTCGGGTGTGGGTGTGCAGCCGCAAGGAGAGGGAGAGAGAGAGAGAGAGAGGGATAGCCGGATGAGAGGGAGAGAGAATTAGAGTTAGGGTTTAGGGTTTGTGAAGGGTTGTACATATATATAGAGTTTAGATGTGGGTTAATTGGTTAATGGGTATTAGGAGTAGTAGTAGGTTTACAATTGGGTTTTGGATTTTGGGTCAAATAAAATAGAAATGCAAATATGATTGGGAATTTCTTTGGCTTTGAAAGTCTTGTTAGGGATCAAAATAATAGGAGTGGGAAAAAGACAACCAAAACACCACCACAACACCAAGAAAAATAAAAAAAAATAAAGATAACGAGACCAAAAATGAGGGAAAGATCAAAATAATGAAAAACGAAACAAAAGAGACGATCAATCAAACACAAGGAGCTCAAAATGAAATAAAACGAGTGGATATTGAAAGCAATTCTAATATACGGTTCAAAAAAAATACAAGAGAGAAAAATACACCAAAACAAAAAATACAGTCAAAAATACACAAAAATAAAAAAACAGGGGTTACAAAGTAAGTTTAACAATATTGTGGTGAGCAATATTGATGAGTTGGAGTTGGTGAGATGACTGACCGGAGTTTGGAAGAGTGACGATATGAGTGTCGGCAGCGGGGGAAAGTTGAGGTTGGTCATTGGCCATGATGAGGTGTGGTAAGAGGTGTGTTGTACGGGGAGGCCGGAATATTATAGAAGAAGAAGGACCGACTGCTCTGATACTATATGACAATAGTTTAGAATTGATAAAATAGTGGTATATATTTTCATTGTCAACGAAGAGAATAAATAGATTACAAAAGAATTTGGAAACTAAGCTAAATGGAAAATTAATTCTAATCTTAGGAAATACAGAGGAATAAGGAAACTAAGCTAAATGGGAAAGTAATTCTAATATTAGGAAATACAAAGAAATAAGGAAACTAAGCTAAATAAGAAGGTAATTCAAATCAATTTGCTGAGCTATACAAATTAAATATCAGCATGCAATATTCTAAATAAGGAGACTATCCTTTGATATCTCCCATAGTTTCATGGCAAACTAAGAAACAAAGTACCGTATCCCGCTCCTCAGGTGAAGTAGGGTATCGTGCTATGGCAACAACCACTTATGAGCTAATTTGGATCAAGTATCTCTTTCTTGATTTGGGAGTTCCTCATGCTCAGTGCATGCATCTTTATTGCGATAACCGAGCGACTCTATACATTACATATAATTCCTTCTTTCATGAGCGCACTAAGCATATAAAGCTGGACTTTCATGTTGTTAGAGAGAAGTTACAAGTGGGTATGATCCAAACTCAATATATGTGCACCACGAAATCACTGAGCTGACATTTTCACCAAGCCTCTTGGTAAAGGTCAGTTCCATATCTTCAAAACAAGTTGGGTATTCTCAATCCTCATACTCCAACTTGATGGGGAGTTTCACAACTGAATACTATCTGGTGCACCTCAGTAGTTTGAGGGTTCTCTTATTCTGATTCAGTAAAAATCACAGTTGTTACAACCGATCGGTAACAATTTTTTGTTGTAATTATTTTTTTTTTGTTATTCTTGTTACAACTATCTCCTTGTACTCTATGTATATATATAGAAGCTCACATCAAGAAATAAAATCAATAAAAAAAATTCGACTCTAAACCCAATTAAGATATCTTTTTCTCTAATATTATAATGGGAGAAGGCCTTAGTGTCATTTATCATTTTGTCATTTCACCAACATGTGTACAGCACGTACATAACTAATATAAAGAAAGTTTTCTGGTTCAAATCCTCCATACGTCAGAGGTATTATTTTGATTTTTATTTTTTGAAATTATTAAAACGTGCATCGCACGTGTAAATTACTAGTTTAGTTAATTGGGAGTCAATCTGTCAGCACCATATGCAAGGAGGTCTTGATATCAGAAGAGTCCGACTATTTTGAGAGGCTGAGGTTCTACAAGGTAAATTACTTTTCCAATTATTTGCTAAATCAGATTCAATATGGTCTGAGCTCATCGGCGCCAAATGTAAGTTTAGTTGGTTATCCCATTGTAGGTCATCCAAATGCTCTGATTCTTGGACTTCAATTCAGAGCAATATAAAATCGATGATTAGTAACTGCCAATGGAAAATTGGGTCAGGAACAAAAGTTGGATTTTGGTTCGAACCTTGGCTTCTAAATGTCCCTTGGCACCTCTACCGCTCACTATTAATGTGGCCAACTATGATGACAGAACCTCGTTTATTGTCACTCAGGTAATCATTGGGCTATTGCTCAATTCATATCCATCTTGCCTTGATGCTCCATTGTCTTCTTTTAGGCTTCAGGGGCCTAACACAGTGATCGATAATAATCATTTGGCCATAAAAATTCTTATATCCTACAATCAGTGTATCAAATTCGAGGGCTGTTCTAATTATCAGAAAATTATGGATTTCACCTGGAGTGCGTAACTTTCTTTGGAAGTTTGTTATGCTCAAAATTCCTTCGTTGGAACTCTTACAGAGAAGAGGGATAACAACTAACTCTACTTGCTCATGCTGTTCGAATTGCACGGAATCTCATTATCACATTCTTTACGAGTGCCCTGCCCATGATCATTTACCCTGATTCATTGGCAGTTATCTTGAAATTTTTATCCCTTCATGAACTCGTAAAAGATTATAAGTTGGCAATTTTTATCCCTTCATGAACTCGTAAGAGATTATAAGTTGGATGTGTCTCTTTTAGCACTATCATCGGCACTGCATTATCTTATTGTCTCATCTTATTGTGTCTGGTCAATTTGGAATAGGGGGAATAGAATAGTATTTTCTGAGGATGTCCACCAAAATTGTTCTATTGAGTGGGAATGGATGTGATGCAGAGCTCAAATTGACGAACATATTTCCTTCAATAATAAGTGGCATAAGCATTTGCTTGATCTTGACAATGATTGACAAATTCAACATAAGCTTCTTTAGATGCTTTTCTTGTACTTTATATTCTTTTTCATCTCTCTTTGCTATAAGTAGTACTTGTTCTTCTCTGGTAGTCCTTAGTGAATCTATCAACTTGAATGTTGTACTTATTTTCCGGCTTTTACCTTGCTAATAAATAAAAAAAGAATATTGTTAGATTATATATCGGTTTTATAATCAGACCCACACTACCTATGTGCATGGGTCGTAATTTGGGTAATTTATGACTATCAAGCTCCGAAATGTGTGGGGGTATTAGTATCATTCATTTGCTATTGTTTTCTTGATTAACCGATCTTGAAAAGCTTACTAATGAAAATGCAAGGAGGATGCCCAGTATTCTGGATTTATTTTGTTAATATCTAATTAATGAAACGTGGTGGCCATATTCCACTTTTTCTTCAATATATATATTTTTTAGAGGATATACATAAAGAATATGAAAAAGGTTCCTATGAAATTGGTCTCCACATTTATGCAAGAGTAGGATAGGTTTTCTACATTTAATCTTTATGGAAAATTCCCCCTATATCAATCACATATTGGGAACATATTGGGAAATGAAAGAAACAGACCACTTTGCTAATTAGCAGACACTACAACACTAATCGTCTTTCCCGATGTTTTTTTTGGATTCCCCGATGTTTATAAACACCGGTGTAGCCCCTACCGGTATTTTCGAAGACGCCGGTACATATGCCGGGGAATTGAGCGTTGCAGTAGAGTAGGGGCCTAACAACCCCGAGCCCTGCTCAGCTGCGCACGCAACAACGCATGCGCGCAACGCGAAAAAGATGTTCTAAACCACGGCCCACCACAGGCTTGCCTCATAAAAGGTGTCATGATTTGTAGGTATCTAGTGATCACTGGCAACTAATATTCAAACACTCTTATCCTATTACCCATCTGATATGAGATTTAGAGAACTCCACACCAAACCAATACTTAAACATTTCATGCACATTTCTTTTACACGTGAATTCTTGTTCAAGAATGAACACTTCACTTCATGGGCCCACATCAAGCACAACACACATTTTTCTTCATGGCCATATTATATTAATCCAACAATTAATATTAGGCCCAAATAACTCACACACACACACACATAAGTATACAGTAATGCGACATCTACTACCAACTCCACTACATTTCTCTTCACTACCTTAAGTAGCACACCCCAATAGGTGGGGGAAGAGAGAGTAGGTGGGGGAACTCTCCAATAGGAGTATGCCACCTAAGGTAGTGAAAAAAATGGTAGTGAAATTGGTAGTGTATGAAGAATTACTCATATATATATATATATATATATATATATATATATATATATATATATATATATATATATCTTCAGATACGAGGTATTACATACACCCCCCTTAAGAACTCAGCGTCTTTGCAGAGCACGGAGTATACAATCTAATACATGATCACCTTTCTAGCCGATGTGATCCACACACGGATGCTATTTCTATGCCATTTGTACTGGCCTTGCAACCATTGTTGCATCATGATCGGTGTCGAAAGTCGGTTCTATACTATTTGTAACGCCCCGAGCCCCGCTCAGCTGTGCATGCGACTACACATTCTCACAATGCGAAAAAGATGTCGTAAACCACGATCCACTACAGGCTTGCCTCACAGAAGGTGTCATGACTTGTAGGTACCTAGTGTAACGCCCCGAATTCGAAACACAGGCAATTCGTAGCATAAATATGATCTTTTACTTCAAATTCGTACAAATCTATAAGGAATTTAAAACTTTTATTTACAACATGTTTTTTCACAACAGCATAGCGGAATTAAATAAATACAATACAATTTACAATAATGAAAAATTTTCAATCTTGTAACAACTTATTATAGTGACTTCAAGTCCATGCCAGGTCCAATCCTGTAACTAGGAAACTGTAGGCATGTCAGTTGCGTACAACTAACGCAATGCTATAATACAACGATTCTTTAATTTAGCAAACACAAACTTGAATGCAAACAGAAAAAGTGACTATCCTAGTCGTGTCAGTGTATGATATGACTTAATGCCTAATGCAGACATTCACACTACGATGACACTAATGCATACTTGTTCGGATTCTATGCATCCCATTCTACATAGGTCTGAGGGCAAGCCCTTATCGTACTCCTCATTATAGGGTTTAATTTCTCGTTATGAAAATTCTACTACGGCAACAAAAGCAAGGTTTAGACATTCCACGAGTACGGATTCCAGTTCCGAAGTCCACCGTCAAACTATACAGAATCCTCGTCGTGCAAACATCCCGCAAGTGCCCCCCTAGGCCCGGTATATATATATATATATATATATATATATATATATATTAGTGATCTGCCTCCCATCCACCCGACTATCATGATTCTGGAATCCACCGTCAGATCAATCGTAGTCCCGAAATTAATTGAGGCTCATCTCACCGAGCAAGCACCCACAGTCCTAGAGTCCACCCTCTAATTGGGTCTATAGTCATGGAGTCCACCGTTAGACTATATAGAGGTGACCCACTTACATTTGCCCAAGTTTCATCACATCTTCTTCTAGTGTCTATCCTTAGATTTGAACATGAATAATAATACCACATAGAGCTAGCTTACCCTCTTACCGGACTTAAACAATATACCGAGAACGATGGCCCAAATTGGCCACTTGTCAAATCTCAATAATTACTTTCATCACTTTGCCGGTACCTGGGTCTCACTTAGCCTTTAATATCAACACAATTCATGTTCACAACATTATGAATTATCCATACCCTTATTATTCATATTTTGAAATTCATTCATTCACATATTAAATTATTTTCTTGTTCACACAACTGAGTTATTTGTATAACTAGTTTCATAGTCTTATCCAATATTTCAAATAAAAAATCTCTATGTAAAAATAGATAGTCTATTCACCCCCTTGTAATAGGGTTCTCAATGAAGTTGTAATCACATTCAATGGATTCTTTTTCTAAACAATATAATCTTCAACTTCCAATTTTATTCTTTAACAAACCCAAATTAACCCTAGCCTGAGTTTAATCCAATTGATAAAACTTTTAAAATACTTCTAGTCAAACAATCAAAATTTTCTTCTTAATCAAAATGTAAATTAGTATTTATTTAGTTTCAAACTCCATTTTTTCTATTCAACTTAATCCCCCATTTTTTCTCCTTAATTCACATTTTAATGCTCATGATACAATTCTAGTTAAAAATAAGATATCTCTTATTCAAATCAATTGCTATTTATTTTATCCCAAAATAAATCTCAATTTTATATTTAACTCATATCTAATATTTTTCCAATAATCCATACTTTAAATCCTTTAATAAAAACCCACTATATTAATAAAAGAGAAAAAGAAATAAAAGAAAATAGTTTTTTCCTACCCTGGCTTGAACCCGAGGGCCAAACCCACACGCGCCAACCAAGAAGTCCAAGGCACAAACTATTATAACGCTATTAAAATCCTTTTACTTAAATATCTGTTTCTATATATTTTTAATTAATCATATAACTTTCAATTTTCTCTTTCTTTAAATATTTCTAAGATTGTTGCTACCATATATCAACTCTAAATTTCCAGAAACTAAATTCGTTCCAATTTAATGCATTTTATCTTGGAATTTATACAAATTAATTTAGATAGAGTAATCTTTAACCTTTACATTCTTGTTCCTTATTGATTCAAATTACACTACAATTTGTAAAATTAGCTTGAATACCCTACCCATTATTTATAAGATTCGAAAAATACTCATACCCCCAATCCACTTGCAAATCTATATGCAATTCTAACATAAACTTCTCAATGTTGCAAATTGCTATGCATACTCAATTTCACACATACAATTTAATCATGGTGTAGCAAAATCTAATATGAATCAACATTCATGAATTAACATACATGAGCAAACATACATGATATTAACACACAAGAAAATCTTATGCATATTTATTTCAGAAACATGACAAATTAATTTCTATGTTGTACTTTCATCTATTCATCTAGTCAAGCATGCATTCATACTCAAATTAATTTACCAATCACATTCTAGACTACACATAACAATCATCTAAAAATTTCATGCATCAAAATAACTAAACTAGGAATTAAAGAGATGCCCACCACAAAAGTAGAATTCCCAGCAAATATGAACTCCTAAAGAAGTCCATATGCCTCCTCAAAACCCGCACCCATGAGCAGAACCAACAGAGAGCATTTCGGCAATTTTTTTATTTTTGTTTGTTTTTGCCCATTAGAAGTAGGATGGGGTTATAAAGGAATTTTTTTATTTAATGAGTTTTTAATTAATCTCCCACTAATTCTAATCAAATACCCGCTAATCAAAAACCACCCACTCACTCAACTCACCCCTCTACTCACATATGGCTAAGCAGCAACAAAAAGGTGAGAAAACACGTGCACGTGCGTGCTACGCGTGTGCACAATTAAGAGTTTTTATGTAAATTAAATGCATCTGTTATAATATGTAATATGTATTTAATAAAACTAGTTTAATTTAATTATAATTAGAGTTTTCATGCACAAATAAAAATAACTACACATACACTTCATAAATTTTATTTTGAAAGAGAAACAACCAACACGTGTACTGCAAACCCGTGCGTCACACGTAAAATAAATATTCAAATACGAAATAGATTTTATCAACGGGTAAATATTTATAAATAATTGAAATACAGCATACAAAAAAATATTTCATTAATTTCATACATACAACAATGTAATCCACACGTACATAGAAAACACGTGCATCGCACGTTTAAATATATTTGAGTCAAAATATGAGAAAATGAATTTCAATTTATGAAACGAATTCGAACGAGTTATAAAATAAATAATTGAACATGTAGAAAATTTTATAATATTATACGTAACGGTAGAATATACTTAATTGACACGTGTATTGAAAACACGTGCAATACATGTAAAAACCCAAAAAGATTAGGATTTATATTTGAGTTGGCACAAGATAGGATAAAAAGAATTTTGAGATGGCGGAAAATATATAATTAATTGAAATACACAAATGCGTAGGATATTTATATTAAAATACATTACGGATATTACACGTAACAGTACAAAATATATGTACGTAACACACAAGGGGCATAATTGTCATCACTCAATTTTGCGAGGGTGGTACACCTAGTGATCATTGACAACTAATATTTAAATACTCTTCATCCTATTACCCATCCAATATGGGATTTAGAGAACTCCACATCAAACCAATACTTGAACATTTCATGCACATTTCCTTCACACATGTATGCTTGTTCAAGCATGAACACTTCACTTCACGGGCCCACATCAAGCACAACACACACACATTTTTCTTCATGGCCATATTATGTTAATCCATCAATTAATATTAGGCCCAAATCTCACACACATTTATATATACACACACACACTATATACTATATCTTAAGATACGGGGTATAACAAGGGGTCTATACCGATGTTTTTAGAAAATACTGGCATGGATAAATACTTACCCTGGCATTTTAAAAATGCCAATGTAAAGGTTTTTTTGTAACACCGTAGAGATTTTAAATATGAATTTGGTATTAATAAATGATTATTTGAGAATTTTTGTGCTTTATTATATTTTTCTGGAATTTACCTCTTTGGCACGTGCAAACCACGTGCAAATATTTTTCTTGGAAACTGAAAGGTCAGAAACTTTATTTGGAAAACCTTCTTTTTATTAGTAGATAATTATTTTGAATTTCATGGATTTTACGAATATTTATGACATATTTGCAAATATTACAAACAGAGGGACTTTTGTGCAAAATTACCACTTGGAGTACAAATCCAAAAATTTTCAATTTATGGGCTGTGCTTGAAAGCCGACCAACTCAGTAGCAAAGAGATTTGATTTTTTATTCTGAATGATTTGATTTATCCAACTAATTTATTAAAGAAGGATCCATATATGTAAATAAATTATTTCTAGAAAGATGTTTCTGCAAGAGTTGCAAAACCCTAATTTCTCTGTATCACGGCCTATATATTGGATGTTTCAGCCGCTTTCTTTTCTGTACCAAAAAAAAAATATTTTTATTATTGATTTCTTGGAGCTTCGAAGCTAGGATCTTGGATTTTGCAAATGAGGAGCTTTTCCTTAATTATTTTCTTATCTTTCGTTGATTCTTCGTTGAGGTGAGTGGTACTGTACTCTCTTGATTCGTTATATACATGTTGATTGTGATGATTTATGAAATAGATGCATGCAAGAAGATCCTATAATGATAGGATGGATATATTTTGTTGAATGAATGATTGAAAGTAGAACCTACATGATCAAGAATAGAGATTGATGTGTGACCTTCATGTATGATTGATTAAGAACAATAAAGACTTAGTAATACTCATGAAAATATTATTCTATACTTGTTTGATCATGTGGAAGTTAATTGTTATCATGATAATATGAAATAGTATGCACAAATAGTTCTTTATTTACTGTTCATCTCTGTTTGTGTTCTGTTTGAATATTTCCTTGATAGAGACTTGATTATTAATTGGGTTTTGAACAATACAAATAAGGCATAACTGATTAAACAGTAGATTGTATGTGTATGAAAATCACGAAATGTGAATCGGGTTGTAGAAATCAAGAACTATACACAAAGTTGGGTTTTAAATTTTCGGGTCTGATGATGTACAGGCCGAAAAAGAAGTTTTGGGATTTTGTGAATATTTTGGATTAGATTTGATGAATACAAGAACTGAGTTGATCGAATGAAAATATTTTAATGCACATACACCTTGTTAGATTGATATAACTATATATTTTAAGTATTAGTTTAGTTGAATTGGAATTTTTTCAAGTTTGAAGTAAAAAGAAGCATGATTTTAATCTCGCTAATGGATTCTGAATTCTTAGAACTTTTCTTTTGCCTGTATGAACATGAATCATCAGTATTTGATCAAGCAAATTATAGTAAACACATATATATGTATATATATTATTGTATATCAAATCAGTATAAAACGAGAGAATTTTCCAGATCAATTGACAGTCGACTATAGCACTTTTGTACTAAAAACAGTAGTCAACTGTCAAGCATTTAACTAAATTTTTCTCACATGACAGTGGATCGTTATGCTTTTGTATTGGTTACGACAGTCGAATGCAATGTATCTTCCTTTTTGTTTTCTTGATTGCATGATAGTGGACCTGCTGCACTTTTGTTCTGTTTTAAGCAGTCGATCGATATGCTATGTTCTGAGCTATTTACTTATTTTTCTTCGAATCGATGTTTCTCCAAACTTACAAATTATTGTTTCTACACCTCAAGTAAGTGTTTTGCTACAGAATTACTACACCTTCAGAGAGTTGTATTTCTAATTTAAATTAATATCTAATTTGGGTTTTCGTTACTTAGCAAGTGAAATATTAGAGAATCTCTAGTGATCGATGTTTTGAGATTTTCTATGACTTTGAGAACTGAACTCTCTGTTTATTTGAGAACTTAACTCTCTGTTATTTGATGAATTGTTCCAGATTTTTTTTATAATCAAATATGTGGAGTGTGTAAATACATGAAAGAGTTGGATTTGAGGAAATTTCGTAATGAGAATAAGTTGGCACTGAAATGGAGAATTATAATGAAAGAATTTGAGTTAGAATATGAGTTGTGAGCCTCTAGAGGTTGAATGGGACCCTTGTGAACCGGCGGTTGAGATTTTGTGGGAGTTGACCAGTTGAGGTCTTCGTTCCTGCTTTAGTTGTGCAAAGTCCGGTTTGGTACATCAACTATAGAGGAGATTGTAAAGTAACTAACAATAATAATAAACCTAAGGACAAGCACTAGTTGGAGCGTGATGAAATGATAGCAAACATGGGTAGGGGGGCCTCATATGTTCTACAGTGTGAGATAATCCCCAGAATTATCGAGGTGTGAGTGAAATAGTCTCCGGAATTACCTGCGGTGTGGGATTGATCTCCTGAATTATCGGGATCGAGGCGACGCTCATGGGATATTTGTGTGATGAGGTTCCATTGCTTGTGGTGTGGGGTATTCTCGATGATTCCCAGGTGCGAGTGAAATAATCTCCGAAATTATCTGTGGATAGAGATTGACCTCCGGAATTATCGGGGCATGGGCTAGATACTCACAGAATAATCTAAATCTTAAAGTAATCACTGTAGGAGGATTAGTTGCATAACGTGGGATTAAATCCTATAAAGTGTATAACGATAAGGGCTTGCTCTGGACCTATGTATTATGGGATGCAGAGAATCTGACAAGTATGCATTAGAAGTTAGCATATGCATTTGTGTTTTCTTGACTTGTATTGTGCATGCTTGTTTTCTGTGTTGTTACACTTGACTCTTAGCCTAGTTACACTTGATGATTTATGCTTCATTTATAGTTATTTCATGTTCCATCTGTTATTACTGTGTTAATGTATTTCACTTGTTGACGTATGAGTTTATTGTTTATATGTCCGTTTGAGTTTGTTTTTTTTTCTTGATTATCACTTACACCATTATGGCTAACCCCTGTAGTTTTGGGGGTTAGGGTTATCTCTAGCCTCATATTTTACATGTAGGTACCATTCGCATGGAGTTGGGAGCATGTGGTATATTAGTAAATGTTCATGCATATCTTGTAAAAGGATTGATTGTAAAGAGAAAAATTGTATTTGTGATGTTGTGTTGTAAAAAGAATTGTAACCCAATGTGTTTTAATTCCGATGTACTTTGTAAAAGAGATGATGTAATAAAAGTTTTAAATTTTCCTATATTTGGATGCTATGTTTATGATTACAATTGAAGTTGATTCTGGAGTTTGTGCCATGTATCTCTAATTTTATTTATTGGAAATTCGGAGCGCTACAGAGTTGGTATGAGAGCAAGCTTCAATAGTAATGTTAAACATGGTAAAGAGAATGAACGTAGGTGTGGACATTAGAATGTGAGTATTAAAACATGAAACTAGAACAAATGAAATGATTTGAGTGTGATTAGATTTCTGCAGTGGGCAGTTAGTATGAATGTGATTTATGTTGTGGTGCTCTAACTTTCCACGTGTTTTGCAGTATTCAGTGAAATGGCAGGATCCAATGATGGGAATGGTGATGGGGCTGAAGGTTCCCCCGGGGCCGGACTTGATCTGGAAACAGAGATTGCCAGGGTGTATCAGACTTTGAATGCATTTATGGTAGCCAGTGCGACTCAGAATCAAGGAGAAGACCCTGTACCTATTAATGCTGATCCGATCAAGAAAGTGGAGGCTTTCAAGCGGATGAAGCTGCCAGTCTTTCAAGGGCAAGCAAATCCCAATGAGGCTGATGATTGGATCCGGCAGATGGAGATGGTCTTTGAAGTTTTGGAAACCCCCGAGGCCAACAAGGTGAAATTATCTACAATGCAGTTGGAAAAGGATGCCGGTGTTTGGTGGCAGTCAGTGAAGAGGACTTTTGGTAATGAGCAAGTGACTTGGGAAGCTTTTCTTGGAGAGTTCAGGGATCACTACTTCCCCTTGGACATTTAGGAGAAGAATGCTATGGAGTTTCTGAACCTGCAGCAAGGTAATATGTCGGTGCGTGAGTATGAAACTAAGTTCACGCAGTTGTCAAGGTATGCACTAGAGCTGGTTGTTGATGAAACAAAGAAAGCAAGAAAATTCGAGCAGGACTTGATGCCGAATTTGAGGTCCCGTATGATACCATTAGGGATCAGGAGGTTTGACAGGTTGGTCAGGAGGGTAGCCATGACAGAAGAGGACGTGGATCAGTTCTAGAAGAAACAGGAAACCTAGAACATGAACAAAAGGCAAGCAGCAACATTTCAGAGTGGGAAGAAGTTCTCGGATAAGAGAGGCAAGTTCAATGAGCCTAATCAGAAGGCACCAGCAGTTCAGGGTGTGACTTGCTATAACTGTGGAGAAGCGGGTCACTTCTGGTCAGCATGTACCAAGCCAGTAAGGGGTCGGACTTGCTATCATTATGGGAGAGAGGGTCATTTCAAGATGGATTGCCTGTCGCTTAAGAAGGATGGTGCTAATAGGAACATATTTCTGAGGCAGGGGCGAGTGTTTGCATTAACTGAGGAAGATGTTGGTAACTTAGAAGATGTAATCCAGGGTATGCAACAGTTTTAAATTTATTTATTGGATGCATTACGTAAAACTTTGTTTAAAGAATAAGATGAAGTTTTGAGTATCATTCTTCATGTAACAGTGTTTGTTGTGATTAATGGAATAAAAGCAAAGGTTTTATTTGATACTGGTTCTTCGCATTCATTTGTGTTGCCCAATTTTGCTAAGGTGTTAGGTGTGGAACCTAAGATTTTTCCAGGCAGGGTCTTATTAGTGGCAACACCATCAGGAGAAGAGTTGATTGCTGACAGGTATTATGAAGGGTGTGATATCAAGATTGGTGAGGGGCTCTTTGGAATCGATCTGATCGAACTGCAGGTCTTGGGTGTGGATGTGATTGTGGACATCGATTGGATGGCTATTTATGATGCTATAATTGAATACAAGAGTAAAGACATTATAGTGAAGGCACCAAGAGGACCCACAGTGAATTTTCAGGGGAAGAAGGGAAACTCACAGGTAATTGCAGCTATGTCAGGATTGAAGATTCCAGATGAAGTTAGTGTGATTCCAGTTGTCAAAAATTTTCCTCCTGTATTCTTGGAAGATCTACCGGGATTGCCTCCGCAGCGTGATGTGGAATTTTGTATCAATGTTTAGCCAGGAAGTGCTCCAATATCTAAGGCTCCATACAGGATGGTTCTTGTAGAGCAGGAAGAAGTGAAGAAATAGATTGAGGAGTTGTTGAGTAAGGGTTTTATCAGTCCTAGTACTTAAGCATGAGGTGCACCAGTGTTGCTAGTGAAGAAGAAAGATGGGTCAATGAGGATGTGCATTGACTACATGGAGTTGAACAAGGTGACTCTTCAGAACAAGTATCCACTTCCGCGGATTGATGATTTATTTGATAGACTTCAAGGGAAAGCAGTATTTTCGAAGATTGATCTGCGGTCGGAATATCATCAGGTCCGAGTTAAGGAAGAGGATGTGTAATGCCCTGATTTCATACACTGGAAAACCGTGACATAAGCCAGAATTTTTTCCTTCAATTAGCCACAATACACACAAAAAAGGACAATTTAAAACTTTTTATTCAACACAATTGTATTACAAGTCCGAATGTTATAAAACTGCAATCATTACATCAGTTTTACAATAATATCTTTAAAAGCCCAAGTGTTATAACTTTCAACAAATTTATCAGAGTATAATGAATGAAGAACAACACTTGCTACTTCACTTGGATGCTTCCCAACAAATAAATGAATTACAACAATTGTTACAAATGGAACAATAGTAAACAATATATATTACAGCGGAAATAAAATCGACTCTTGCTTCTCTCGCCTTGAGTCCTCCTGAATCCTGTACCTGTACTTCTGCAATCTAGTACATATTGAAATGGGGACGTTAGTACATATACTGACGTTTTAAGGCTGATGACTGGCAGCGATTCTCCACTTTAAGCAAACAGATTAATGAAAAGAGAAACGTGTATATATAATTGATGTGTCAGTGTATGCTATGACTTAGAATCTAATGCAGGATTTACTAATGCAATGATGCTCTTATTCTAATGCAAGCAAGACTCTGGAACAGTATGCAGCCCATACTACATACGTCCCATATCAAGCCGTTTCTTCATATGTGGGGATTTGAACCAGCGCCATGAATTCTACTCTTGTACTCGACTTGTTTCTGAATATACGACGTGACTGATGAGGTTGCTCTGAAACGGTCTAATCTGCCATTCGTGCCGAACCTCACTCAAATATCTTATGAATCTTTGGAGTTTCCGCAGTCGCAGGTTAGCTCGAAGCATCCTCTGTGGCCCCTTAGCCAGACCGTAGTCTATGGCTTTTTGCCCTTAGATATAAGACAAGATGGAGTTCTGGGGGTCCATCCCCCCTAGCTTCGACAAGAATCGCTCCCGCTTATCAAGGCACTTCGAAAATTAACAGACGAAATACATATCTCGTGCTCCCAACCCGTGAGAAGGCACAGACCGTATCCCTTTGACAAGAAGGGTACAACCCAATAACACCGCCTAGTGTCGGCCTATAGGATAGGTCGGATCATAAGGTATCACCCTTAACACCAACTCTTTCCCTTCAGCGAAAATGATAATAAGTAAAGGTTAAGTAGTAAAAGCCATAAGTTACTACGCTAACGATGTCACTAAACCCAAAAAATCTCAAGGGGTTTCCAATAAGAACTTTCTTAAGATTATCCCGATCCAACTCATGGCCTATTGATGCAAGACACCAGTGACGGGATCTCCCTCACTCATCACTACCCCAACTCGAATCTCGTCAACACTCTCGGTCCATGATCAACCCACATCAGTTATGATCCGTCGGTGCTCGAGGTGTGATTTATCCATAGTTTCCTAGGTGGTAAGATGCGAGTCTTGATGGTTGACGACCCCTAGGGTAACTATCAGACCCTAGACGAGCTTTTATCGAGCTAACAATACAAGTGACTTTCCCAACCATTATTATCCATACATTGAAGATGAAAGCATGTTCACATTATATGGTCCAATTTCAATTAGAACCACACACGACTAGAATTCATGGGTTCTTTTTTTCAAATTTGAACTAGGACGACATGCGACTAAGTGCATTGGTTCTTTCTCAAGGTTGAGATAGAACCACCTAGAACCTACGTAACCCCTATTTTTCGTTTTTCGTATTTTTTTCGTGTATTTTCCTTCTTTCTAGGATTTTGTACTCTCTTGTATTTTTCTGAACCATATATTGGAGTTGTTTTCAACATATAATCATTTTTGGCTCGTTCTTGATCTTTTGTGATTTATTTTCAGTTCCTGAATTGTTCTTGATCATTGTTGTTATTTTTCGTTCTTCATTTGTGTCTCGTTCTCTTTGATTTTTGTCTTGGGTGCTTATGGTGATGTAGTTGCTCATCCTATTTCCAATCTTATTGTTTGAACCCTATTTGACTACTAAAGCCAAATTTAAATCCCAATCTTATTTGATATCCTATACAAGTTTGTACCCCAATCAAATCCTATTAGTCTAATCCTATTACTACTCCTATGCTATCCACAACCCAATTACCCATAACCATTCTCATACTAAACCCTAATAATCATCCCTATATAAATACCCTCCCTCACAAACCCTAACCCTACACCCTAACCCGGCCTCCATCTCCTCTACCTCGTGCGCCGTCAACCCCCGACACCACGACTGCTTCCCTCCCGGCTTGCCTCACCCCCGACCTGCCCTCCACGGCTGCACCCGACTGACCAAACACCCCAAGCCCTAGCCGCGACCACTCAAGCACCCATCCACCTCTCCATCCGTCTTTCTCTCTCCCCCTTGGCTGCTGTTGCCGTCGACCAGCCGGAGCCAGTGTGCAGTAGCCGCAGGCCAGCCAGCCGACCTCCCTTGGCCTCCCTCTATCTCGCTTTCTTGAGTTGCATGTGTTAGAGCTCTTGCACGTGTACTGGATTTCATTCGTAGGATTTGTTGATTTTGATTCATGGATCTTGTTCGTTGCCTGGGAATCCGTTCCCGTTATTCTTGGCATTCGTTTCATCTCCGGTTAAGGCAAGTAACTTGTACTCAAATTCATTTGTGTGATACAAGTCAAAAATACCACCTATAATGTAGTTGGGTTCTAGAGACGACTCTTATGTGTTATTCTTGTTAGGTTTTGTCTCTATAGTGCTATTTCACCATAGATGACTCACGACACAAATTCGATATGAAACAACTAGGTTTTCGCCCGTTCTTGACTTGATCATGTATGTGAACTATTTGTGAGAATTTGACTATTTTTTGAGATCCATGTGATTAGCTTGTTGTGGACATGTTATATACCCTAATCCATGTTGTTTAGACACTTGGTAGACTCGATTTCATGTTTGGTTGTGTGGGTATCAAGTTTCGTTGGATCTATGTTGATTTTGGTTTTTGAGGAAATTTTGTGTTTTGTCGATGATCAGTCTTGATCAGTAATTTAGACCATATTAAGGTCAGAATCTTAATTTCAGTATAAAACATGATTTTTAGAGAATTTCGTCTTCTTTCCAACCTTTCTGACCTTGATTGATTTTGTTTTCGTATGTGTGGGTATGACTGTTTTACTACAGAGGTATAGATCTTTTCCAGATTTCGTTTCTTGGTGATTTTGATGACTAAATCCTTTGATACTTGTGCTACACATATTATTTTGGTCTAGAACTTTGGTCAGTATTTCTTTATCTATTTAGGGATTACCCAGAATTTTTTTAGATTTTATTGACGAATTTTACATGCCGTTTTATGGTCGTTTATAAAAACTAAACCTGTTGTATTTTTGCTTTCTATTCTGCAAAGAATTGTATTTTTCACCCTAATTCCTTCTACTGTATGAAAAATGTTTGTGAAATATGAAAGTATATTTTGTCTATTTTCATCTCCCTTCGGCGGATTTGGATTTTGTTTCACGGTTTGCGAGATATTACAGTTTTTGTACAGCAGTGTTAGGAATTCCAGATTTGCCAAACTATCGTTTATTGATGTTTTCTGATTTTTGATGACGATCTAATTTTACTGGAAAATTCTGAAACTTTATATTCTGATACTAGACATATAGGGAAATACCCCAGAAGTTTCCTGGATTTATTTGAGGAGTTTTCATGCTGTTTTTCTGCTCTTAAATCGTTTTCCTGATTTCGGGCTGAACGTGTTTTCTGTATTCAAATTAGTTTTGAGCTATATTTTTGTGAATTACTATATGATTTATTTATATTCGCTGGATTCAGTTGGAAGTCTATTTTCTAGACGTTTCGAAAGATTCAGATTTGCATGTTTGTAATACTGGGAATCATTGTTTTACTACAGTGTGGTCTTGTTGTCCTGAGTCCTGACCTTGAGATTTGTTTATTTTATTCTTTTAGGAGATACCTTGCACTCGTACATGTTTATCTTGCAACTTGAACTTATCATATGATCATGCCATGTTATTCTTGATAAATTTTGTACACATATATGCTTGTTTGACACTCATAATAATAAAATAACCAAGCCGGGGTTAAGGGAAAGATCTAGTAGTGGATAGTGCAGAAATGTGTACTCAGAAGAACCTAGTGGTTATTGGAGCTTGTTTACATTTGGAGCTTGACAAGATATACATGACACGTACACACATGACACTGGAGCTTGTTTGGGTTTTGGAGCTTGTTTACATGATACTTGGAGCTCGTCCCTGAGTACACTGCCCTGTATGGTCCCCTATGAAATCTAAAACGAAACTATTTTTTGTAGCAACCATGTGTTATATTTTTGGGGCGCATGAAGTGCTACATAGATAGTAATAACTACCAGACTTGATACATGACACTTGAACATGATACATGCCCACTTGATACTTGACTACATGATACATGAAATTTGATACTTGATACATGCTACATGATTACAAGATTCTTGATACTGGTTACTTGGTACATGAAACTTGTTTACTTGACACTCGACTCATACTATTATACTTGCTCATCTTGCCATGCCATGATTTATATTCTGTTATCATGCTTATCCACGCTAGGTTTGTTACTTAGATCTATCTATCCCATGTACTTGTATCCTACATTATAAGTGACCCGTAACTTGCAATTGACGGGTACTTGTTTTTTTTTTCTTCTCCTGCAATTTATTAATTGCAGATCAGAATGGTCAGCTGCCCGATGGCATTAGAGATATGAGATACTAGTGCTGGATTTCATGCTTTATTTGTTATTATTATTGTTACTTGAACTTGAATAAGATGTACTGATTACTTGGATATTTATCTTGTATTTGGGCGATGTGATCCAGGATATTGACTTATTCTGAATTTGATTATTTGAGATTATTATATTTGGTTTCAAGTAATTTCCTGTTGGTATCTTATTTCAATTATGCATGCGTGGTTGTATCTTTTGCTTCCGACTTTGATTATCTTGTGAATGTTGTAAAGATTCTTGAACAACTTATGGATGATGTAAATCATTCGCTGGGCTTTTATCGCGTACTCGTATTCCGTATTCCTTTTGGGAAGCGAGGCATGACAATCTAAATGCATGGGTTCCTCGCCAATCCGAGCTAGAACTATCATGGAACTAGTTTCATCGGTTTATTCTTAAAAATCAAACTAGAACAACTTTGGAACATGGGTTCAATTCAATACTTCAATTGGATTAGCATGCAACCTAAACTCATGGGTTCCTTTTAGAATTTAATTAAAACCACTACAACATATTACTTAAACATGCATGGATTCTTTTGAATCTAAAACAACTACATATCTTAAGCACGGGTTCTTTAGTAGAACAACTATGGAATATGGGTTCATTTCAATAGTTCAATTGGATTAGCATGCAAGCTAAACTCATGAGTTCCTTTTAGAATTTAATTAAAACCACTACAACATATAACTTAAACATGCATGGATTCTTTTGAATCTAAAACAACTACATATCTTAAGCATGGGTTCTTTACTAGAACAACTAGCATAACTCAAGCATGGGTTCTTTACGAATCCTTCACTACAATACTACCATATATAACTCAAGCATGGTTCATGGGTTCCTTTAAGATTTTAGTAAATGTTACACATACCCAAGCATGGTTCATGGGTTCCCTTAAGATTTTAGTAAATGCTACACATACTCAAGCAAGGTTCATGGATTCTTTTTGAAACTAAAACATTTATACACCACAAGCATGAATGGGTTCTTTTTGAAACTAGAACACTTACACAGGTATGAATGGGTTCTTTTTTATTAGAACACTACTACATACAATCTCAAGCATGAATGATTGTTTTTGAGTCTAGAATAACTACACAACCTCAAGCATGGGTTCTTTTGAATCTAGAATAACTACACATGTAAACTCAAGCATGAATTCTTTACTGCAACAATTCAAGCATGGTATACGACTTAAGCATGGTTCTTTACTACAACGACTCAAGCATGAATTTCTAACTACAACTCAAGCATGAATTTCTTACTACAACTACTTAAGCATGATTTTCTTTTAGCATATACAACTCAAGCATGATGGGTTTTTTTACTAGACAACTTAAGCATGGTTTCTTTACTACATTAATTAGCATGATGGGTTTCTTTAGTACAATAACCTACAACAACTTAGCATGGGTTTCTTACTACAACAACTCAAGCATGATGGGTTCATGGATCTTCTACCAACCTAGAATAATTTAGAACATGCTACTAAAAACTTAATCTAAATTATTACAAGGACTACTTTTATGATTACAACTATCTACTTATTACAAAAATCTAATTTTATCAAATCTACAAGTTCCTACATATTACAAACTTACTTTTACTAAATCTACAAGTCCTACATGTTACAAAATCTACTTTTCTTCCACCTACAAGCTCCTACATACAAAAAGAAAAGAAGTAATCATTTCTATCATAAAAGCAAAATAAACATGCTACAAAAGAACTAATCCTTTACAATCTAGAAGCAAAATAGAAGCTTAATCTTTCATGAACTAGATTTACAAAAGACTTGATTTTTAACTAGTATGAAAGTAAACATACAACAGCTACTAAAAAATTTAACTTTTATGAACTAGAATTAGTAAGGACTTTACTTATAACATGATAGGAAAACAACATACAACACGTCCACTTTGTATGAACTAGGTTTAGTAAAAACACTTGATTTTTAACAAGGTAGAGAGCAACATACAACAAAGGACTTATCTTTAAATAGCTAGTTGAGTTCTACAACCCCAAAATGGTGTGTGTAAGTACTTTCACTTCACTTAATCTTTATATGCTCATAGATTTAGGTCCAAGTTGTCATTTGTGTTAACAAAATAACCATAATAACAGCAAAAATCATAACAAGATTAAAGATTCAACCTTTATGTGTTTTTATCAAGTTCTACATTCAAAATTCTTCATGTGGTCCTTTTGACTCACACTACTCATATGCCCAAAGAATTTAGTCCAAGTTGTTATTTTAGTAAAATAACCACAACAAGTCTTAAAGACTCAATCTTTATCTCATTTATTTAAGTTCTGCCATCAATATTTTCATGGGATCATTTTGATCCCTACAACCTTGTTTATACTTAGGATTAGTCCAAGTTATGTTTAGAACATACAACAAAACACACACAACAAAAAGAGAACAAGAATCCATACAATAAAATAGAAAAACCCCCACCTTGGTTTTCAACGATTCTTATGCACAAATCTTAGTCCAAGTAGTTCAAAATAATCATACTAACAACAATAACCATAGCAAGGTTCAAGATTCTATCTTTATGTTATTTTTTGTTCTACCATTCAACTCTTTATGTGATCATATACTACTACCATTTATATGCTTATGATCTTAGTCCAAGTTGTTTTAACAAAATACAACATCCACACAACAACCACCCATCATAAACATGAGTTTTTTTTAACCTACTACAAACCAACATCATAAGATGGGTTCTTTTTCACACACTACACATAACCAACCCTAAAGATGGGTTCTTTTCTACATGCTACAAAATAAAAAGGAAAACAAACCATAAAAGTGAACAAAAATACAACAAGAGAAGTAGAGAACCCCCACCTTGTTATTTCTAATTAGGAAGGACCAGCCAAAGCACTTTCTCCTTCCTCCTAGCTCCTATGAAAGCTCCTACGGAAAAACCTACAAGAAGAACTCTCTAGTTATGGCTTGTTCTCTCTTTCTTTTCCTCTTTTTTTTTCTTGTAAAATGAGACAAGAGGTGAAGGGGGGGTATTTATAGGATGGAAGAGAAGGGGGAGAGTGCAAAAGCACCAAGGGGATTTGCAAAAACCCCCTTGGGTAAAGCATTGGCCGGCCATACCTAGGTGAGGGGTGAGTTGAGGTGGAAGGGGGGGGGGGGGGGGGGGGGGGGGGGGGGGGGGGGTGGAGGAGAGAGACTTCTAGAAGAACACCTTAAACTCTTATGTATCCTTTAATCTTAGATCCTAGGTTTAATCCTTCAAACAAAACCTAGCCATCCAAATTTGATTAATTATGACAAAAGAGATATTTTGTCCAAAACACATACTACATGATTTGTACAAACATACGAAAATCGATACAATACTCATACGTATATATGTATACCGATAATTTTAGTTTGTTAAACCGCATAATCCGTATAAAAATAAATTAATTCTGAAAATAATAATAAAATAAATTTTATTATCAGCTCGGAAGATTACAATACCAATTTGATACAATATAGATGTTTACAGACTGGTATATATGTACAGATAATGTTTATTAACAAAACCGAGTGATATCCACCAAAAATATTTCAATTCTGAAAATAAAAATAAAATAATAATAAAATAATAATTTTTAATATCTGCCGGGATTTTCTAGATATTTTCTCAAAAATGCATTTTACATGATTTTGTACAAGTGCACAAAACTGATACAATACCTGTATATACTTACTAGTATATATTCACATGTAAGTTTTTATTTAGAAAAACGAAGAAATTTCTATAAAAAAATTTTAATTTTAAAAATTATAAAATACAAATATAATATCTGACCGAGATATTACAATACTCCCTCCTTAGAATAGTTCTGTCCTCAGAACTACATTTAGTCAGGAGAATAGAAAAATATTCATACACTAAATAACTCGGGGAAAGAAAGCTTATACGGCTTTCCGGCTCCCAAGTGACTTCTCCACGAATTGGTTCTCCAAAGAACCCGACCTTGATCCCAAAGCTGCCTGTAAACTTTGCCAAAATCGAGATGTAACTCTCGAATCTTGGTCAAATCCATTGACGCTAGCACTCCATGCTGCTTCATTGTGCCTTCAAGTATTATTGTTCATGAGATTATTATTATTGCCTGCGCAATTGTTCTGTATTATTTATATTGTTGAGTTAATCGGATAAACAGCTTGTGGGTGACATTAGTCATTTGCTGGGCTAATGTTACGTGCTCGTATTTCGTATTTTTGGGAAGCAGGGGCGTGGCAAGATTTTTAGTGGTATCAGAGCCTAGGTTTGGATAATATTTCAATCAAACGTGACTAGCATAAGCAAGTTTGGCTTTGATTGATATATTAATCAGATTTGGGATTATATCAGTTTGACTCAACAGTTTGAGTAATACAGTGATCGAATGAACAATTGATATCCAACTTACAATCTAGAAACTAGTCTCTTTTAATTCCTCTTTGATCCCTTCACATTCAGTTCCTTCATTTCTTGTTGTCTTTTGTCCTTCCCATTCATTGATTTCTTATTGGGTTTGATTTCATTCTTTTCATACTCATATTCTTTTGATTTCGATATCGTTCGTTCTTTTCTTCGTGCTTGGTTTGTCGATCGGCATCACTTGATCTCCTACGACATGTCTATAGCTTGGAGCTTCACCATCAGAGTAGCGCAACGGAAGCGTGGTGGGCCTATAACTCACAGGTCCCAAGATTCTCTTGTTGTTTCTCCTTCTTGCATTGTTTACTTCCTTGATTCATTCATTTGCATTGCATCATTCATTAAATCTTTATTTGACATCTTCCTAGATCACTCCATTCATATCCATGCTCCATCTTATTCTGGTGTTGCCACCATTTTGTCTTTTCGTTTGAATCCCCTGCTTTGATATTTCCCAGTTTGCTTTTGTTTTGTCCTATATACTGCCTGAGCAAATTTCGAGAATGAAATTTTTTTGTAAGGTGGGTAGGATTGTAATTCCTATTCCCGTAACTATGTATTTTCTGAATATTTTCTATATTACGATATTTAAAAATTTATTATTTGTTAAAATCATTTTGGATTTTATATTAAAGTGTTTTTCTATCAATAAATATATTTATTTCGAATAATTTTTGTATTTTAATCTACTTCTATGTCTTATTGATCGACTATTTTACTTGAGTCTAAATCAAATATATTATTATTATTGGATTATTTTAATAAAATTGTTAAACCCGAATATTATTTTATGGTATGATTTTTTTATTTATTTATAATTATAATAATTAATTGTTATTTCTTGATTATTCAATTAAATTTCATTTATCGAATTATTTTATTTTCATACTTGATCTAATTTTCGTGGCGAATTCCAATTCATTTTCAAGCCAATTTATATTCTTCTCAATTGTATTATTTATTTATTTATTTGGATTTAAGTTCTTGTGCATGAAAAATTTCCGTTCTTCTTGATTGAGCTTTTATTGTCGATCTTATTGTTCTCTTAATTATTGTGAGTATTTTTATTTTGAACTCTGTTGATTTGGATCTACCTCTTATTAAACCCTCAAATCCAATTTTATTTGTTTGTATCCCAAATCCGCTGTTATTAGATCCTAATTCACTAATCCACTACCCTAATTTTACCCTATAAATACAACTCTAATGCAAACCCTAAATTTTGCACACAAATCGAAACCCTAGCCGTCTAATCTCGCGATGTGTATTCATCTGGTGCATCCATCTCCCATGCACTTGAGTTTCTAAGAGATTCAATGATGCTCATCGACTACGAGCACCCTTTAGCTCACTCGACCATTTCGCCAAGCTCATGTTCTTCTTCTCCACTTTGAACTTCTTGCGGACCTCGCTTCGGGCGACCTATAAGCTTGGCGACCTCAAGGTTTCAGCGAGCTACTTCGTGAGACTTGGTAGCTCAGCTACGTGGAGCTTGGCGACTTAGATCTCGACAGCAGGTAGCTCAATGGCATGGAGCTTGGCAACTTGCAGCTCGGCGATGCTTTTTAGGGCGAGGAAAGAGCTCGGCGATGCTGTTTTGGATGTGGTAGGAGTTCGGTGATGCTTTTTGGGCAAGGAAGGTGCTCAGCGATGCTTTTTAGGCGGAGCTCGACAGTGCTCCTTTAGATGATCAAGAAGCTTAACAACTTTGTTTTGGCAAGCTTAAAGTGATTTGATGACCATTTTTGGAGTTCCCTTCATTTTCTGAGCTCGACAAGCTTCGAGGGACAAGCTTCTCCTTATCGTTGAGAAAGGAAGTCTTGTTGGTGAGCCTCTTCGCAGAGCTGAGGTGTAGGCAAGCTTTGACGGAGTTTTGAGGTTTTGAAGTCGGGTTTTAATGTTGGGTTATGGACTTCAGGTATTCGGATTTTAGGTATTGGACTCCGACCCAAAGTCTTCTACTTCTTGAGTTTTTAAACTTCTAGTTTCGGGTTTGGAAGCCAGGTTTCAACCCGACTATTCTCTTCTCGCATAAGGTTGGAGCTTTCAGAGTTGGAGGAAGCATTTTGGCCATTTGGGTTCTCTCATTTTCTTTGCTATTGAGTTTTGTGTAGCTTGATCATCTTCCTCGAAGCTCTTCTCCTTATTCGGAGGTGTTTAACTTATTTGGGTATGCTAGCTTTCGAATTTGATCACCTCTCTTGAAGCTTTGAGTTGTTGTTGATGTTTGCTAAGTTTGGCCGAGATTTGAGGGTTTTTAGAGAGTTAGAGTTTGTGTTTAGAGCTTAGTAGGGGTTATTGTAGAGCTAGACTTGATCACTTTGGAGCTTGGTTGTATTGGGTTTCTTTTTGTTGATAGTGATTTTGTGCCCACCAAGTGTTTGTTGATTTGTCTACCCCATTGAACTTAAGCTAGTTGGTAGGCGATTGTTCGAATTTTTGCCCACCGAGTGTTTGTTGAGTGGTCTACCCCATCGAATCATTCTTTTATTGACCAAGCATGGTGTCGTTCACTTGTTTTGTCGATCAAATGCTTCGTTGTTGGGATATTGCTCTTATTGATTTGGGTGAAGAGTGCTTCGACCGTCGAATCTTGTGGATGGTTCAGATGTCACCACATGGCAGTTTGATCTTGGAGGCTCTATAAATAGGACCCAATTTCACCCCTAACTTACTCATTTACCCTCCTTACTTTCCCTATCTAGAAATTTTTGAGAGCTTCACTCACTAGAATCGGTGGAGTTTTATAGGGCAGTGCTGGCGGTTCACCTGGTGTTTGACAGTGCTGCTAGTGACCATTGTAGATTCACTATTTTTGTAACTTCGATTAGGTAACTTCCTCATGATCACTGTCGTTATGTCTAGCATTCATCGAGCAACTCTTCTTCTGTTGCAGTTAGTTTAGAGGTAGACGGTGAGGTTGAGTCTAGTTGTTTCACTAGAGAGGAGAAGGGAAGGGATGTAGTCGCTCGTTCCACTAGTGTGGAGATGATGGTTGAGCTTGAGAGAGATAGGGGATGTGCACTTAAGACCCCGTTGTCTCTAGTTCCCAAATTGATTAGGGAATACCTTGTAGTGGATCAAGATTTCCTTAGAAACGACATGGAATATGTTCAGCCAGATCCAGTCCAAACCACTGAGGTTGACTATGTCATCACTATTCTTACACAGGAAGAGCTTGCCATGATTAGGGTGACCTTCGGGATTCCCTCCAAGTACAGATTACTCTTGCCGGGTCTTGTAGTTAGGTCATGCTACACGATGTTGTAGGAGTACTGCTCCTTTCCTTGTGATGCCTTCTACGTGGGGCCTTCGCTTGCCTTTTTGCCCTTTCATTAGAGAGGTGCTCAATTGGTATAGGCTGAGTCCAATGCAGCTTACGCCAAAAGCGTGGAGGCACGTGGTAGGATTCATCTTACAATGTCGTAGGCTCGGGGCTAAACTGAGTCCCACTGTGTGTAGGAGACACTACAGGATCGTTCAACAGAAAAAATGGAGGAATGATGGTACCTTAGCCTTCGTAACAATCGGGGGGTAATCGATATTCCCAGCTCGATTAGGTGTTGATCGGAGAAGTTTTTCATTGCTCGAAGTACTGAGAAATGGGGGAATCAAGCGACATGGAGGAGAATGGTTTCATTGCCGTTTGAGGGCGGAGTTGGTGGTGACCATGGTGGAGAAGAGTGCTCTTCTTGCATTGAAGGTGTTGTCATGGCGAGATATCACCGACGAAGTACTCTTTGAAGGTGGTCTCAGCCTGGTTGATCGTAGTACGGTTTATAGCTTTTGTTTTCTTGCATATTTTGTTTTTTCGTTCATATCTTTGCTATTTGCATTGCTTTTTTTTTTGCATCACAAGTTTTCATCTCTTCATCTTTCACTTTGTTGGAAAAACAAGTATGGATTTTAAGATTTGCTGGTGGATATGGAGGTGCTTCGCAACAAGATGACTGATGACCTAAGAAGCGCAAGAGATCGAAAATTCGTCCTTCTTCTTCTTAGGACCCGTTTGCCCTGGCCCCTACTATTCTGACCGAGTCGGCTTTGGGGGAGCCAAATGATGCTGCTGTGTAGGGTACCTCTTTGGCGGCGATCGTGGCAAGTGCCACCCCTATCCCTCTGACCGCTTAGGCTGTGACGATTCTCAACAACATGAGGGAGATGATTCACATTCCTGATTGGAGCGTGAAGCAACATGAGAGCTTTCTTGGCAACTCAACCGCCTGCCTTGACAAGATCCGTCACCTTCCTACTCCTACTGTCCAGGATAGGCTGAAGATGGAGCCACCTAAGAGATTTGTTCTGGAGATTGTGCGGACACAGATGTCGGTATATTTTAGTGTTTTTTGAAATTTGGTTTTTGCTTCTCCCATTTATAGTATGATGTCTTTACCATTTCCTTCTTAATTCAGATTGCGTGTCACTTTTGGTCAATTTCTATGCCACCGAGGAGAAGAACCTTAGGGTGCAGGTCTCTTATGCTGAGAAGGATAAGAAGATGGCCATCAAGGAGTCGAAGACATAGTTGGGGACATTGAAAATGAAGGAAGAGGAGGCACGCCTTGAGTTGGAGGCTTCGGTGAAGAAGGATGAGGAGACCCGCCTCAAGCTTGAGGCATCAGAGAAGACAGTGGCAGACCTCTTGTTTGAGTTAGAGAAGGCAAAGGCTGATGCGGCATTTGAGTTGAAGGCCGGAGTGGCCAAGGTGGAGACCGAGGCGAAGGCCAAGCTGCATAGTGTGATCGATAAGTCCTATGCATGGGCTATCTCTCACGTGGTGGAGCGTGTTTCCAGCTTCACCGGAAATGGCTACCATGTGTTACATCGCCATAAAGAGGTGCTTGCTGGGAGTGGAATCCAGGATGCTAGCGAAAAGGGTGGCGCTCCAACTGGGGGCGAAAGGAGAAGCTCTAGGAAGAAGAGTAAGGGGAAGGAGGCGACATTGCCCTTAGCTCCGCCGAAATAGGTGGACGCTTGATTCGCCTTCGTGTTATTAGTTGCTTTAGACTTTGATTTTGTATGACGCCATATTGTGGACAGGCCACCACACTTTGTATCTTCATTTTGGTATAAGAAAGAATGTTTTCTTGCTTTTTCATCGCTTGTGGATTCAGTCGGTATGCTTTGGAGTGACTCTTGATTGTGGCGCTTAATACTCATGGCTGTGTCGCTTAGTTGTTTGTCTCTTTTGTGACTATGCTCTTTGCCATGTTAACAGACGATTGCAGGAATGAGGGAGAAACCCCGAGGTGACAAAGTTGAGCATCTTCATCAGTGGTTGCGCATAACGGAGTTAGCTCTCGATCGTTTGCATGATCAGTCAGAAGACAAGTGGTTGAAGACCATTAGCCTTTAGTCGGTGCTAATTGAGAGGGATTATGAGTTATCCCTCTTGTGCATCGAACACTTTGCCGGCATGCCCTTGCCTCCCAAGATGACAGAAGACAGTGTTGAGAAGTGTGCTAAATACAGAGAAGGGCTCGTTGAGAAGGATTTGGACTATACTGTCTCCAAAGGAGGATTGGCGGGCTGTGAACTGCTAGCACTTCGCGCATTGATAGTGTGAAAAAGGGGGTAATGGTTGGTGTGAAGAATGACACAACGGTCGGTGGAGCTGGATCGGCTGTTAGAGGAACGGGCTCGAATGCACAGGTAGGTCCCTTGTTATCCTGATGATGCTCAGAGTGGGGTGACTACCTTGTCGAGTTTGGCTTCGCTTGGAAGGTCGTGCTCGTCGAGTCATGGTCCATAGACTCAGTTCATGGGACTGGTGCTTTCTACTAAAGATGTGAGCGGCCCGAGGAAGGTAGTGCCCGTCAAGAAACCATGGAGGAGGCTTGTGTCCCTTAGGTATAACATTTCTTGCCCACACAGCTGAAAAGATGGTTTGTAGATCATATTATAAGATTACAATGTCGCTCAATGTTTCGACATGCCTTTGTAGTGAAGCTATTACTTGCACACTCATTGTAATTCAATACTTGTAATATGACTCTTAGTTTTGCACTTGTAAATTTTGGTAACTGCATTGGATTTGAGCACAGATTTGTGATAATTCCGTAATTTGTAGAGAAACTTTTCATTTTGTGCAATGGAGACCTCTTTTATGTGCTTGATCCTTACTGTGTAGTTTGTTGTGTGAAACTGATGAGTCGTTGACCGAGTTTTTGTGAAAAGAAAGGCCTCAAACTCGTTGTTTGTACCTAATGAACTGTTGATGGGCTCGAGTGATGTGCTTAGTATTTGACGAAGTTATAACTTGTCTGTCTTATACCCAGCTAGTTATAGGAGCAACTCTTTAAGGAAGAGTTGGACTCCAAACCTGCTATATGGGTGTTTAGCTAGTTGTAGGAGTAACTCTGAGGAAGAGTTTTCTACAAACATGCTATATGGGTCCTCCAACGAATTGTGAGAGTCATATCGAGTGACAAGTTGAACTCCGAATTTTGCTTTTTTTTGTATGTTTGTTGGAGTAACTGCAATCTACGGTTTTGGACCTATAATCTGTCTTTAAGGAAACTTAACAAGTTTCAGGAACAAATCAAATGGCGAGTTGTTCTCTGAACGTGCTTGGTTGCAGGTTGCTAAAGCAACTCCGAGCTATGGGCATTGATTTCGAACTTGTTAGTTTAGGGATTTAACAGGGAGCAGGAGCATATCAAATGGCTAGTTGAACTCTGAATTTTCTTTGTTGCAAATTGCTAGAGTAACTCTGTGCCATGGGTATGGACTCTGTCGTCGAGGTGTTAAAGAGTTGCAGGAGCATATCTAATGGCGAGTTGAACTCTGAACTTGCTTTGTTGCAAATTGTTAGAGTAACTTTGAGCCATGGGTATGGACTCCGAACTCATCTTGTAGGGAGCTTTTAATGAGTTTTTGGTGCTATTTTTAAGTATAAGTTTGGCATTTAACTCATTGTTTGCTTCCATAAAATTTTACAAAATCTTTAAAAAGGTGAATGACTAATTTTTTTGAGAAATAAACTAAGTAGTTGCTCTAGTGACTGATCTTTATTACAAAATATTGAAACTATATAAAGGAGGCGGCGTTAAGTGCCCTTGTTGAACCTCATTCCAAGTCCCTGCTATTATATCCTTGCCCCCGGGACTTCAAGTTGATGAACCACTAGGCGAACAACTTGGTAGACCATTTCTGAACTTACCTGTTTTGGAGTGAGTCTCCTCTTGTTTTACAGAAAGAATGGGAGATCTTCAAGTTTGCCAATGTGTTTAGACGGGAATTTTTCTTTTCACCCAAAGGGCGGAGTAGTTTCGGGCTGGGAATTCAGGTTTGTTACTGTATTCTAAGTAGGATGAATTCGGACCTGATGGGTGATGGTTTGGCAAGCTTGGAAGTTCTCAACAGGATTGTCTAGGGCATTAGCTTCAAACTCATTTATGGACTAAGAGTAATTGTGATTACTTTCTGGTGGTGGCTCTATGGTGTCGAGGGGGAGAACCGAGCCCCCCATTGTGGTGGTGTAGCATGTGCGGGCTGCCTGTTGGCTCCCTTCAACTTAGCTTACGCCTATTGTTGTCAGGAACATCATCTTCATGTGGTAGGCGAAAGCGACTACATAAAATCCCGCTAGGCCCGGATGGCCAAATATTGCGTTGTATGCGGCTTTGACGTTGACTACCATAAAGTCCAGTGCTTCCATTTGACTAGCAAGAGGCTTTCATGTCATCACATCAAGTGTAACAATTCCTTCTATTTGAACGAGTACACCAAAGAATCGATGGAGTATAGCTAGCTGGCTTGAGCCGGTCCGTGAGAGTTCTAGAGCATCAAATGTGGTCATGAAGAGGATATTGACATAGCTATCGTTATCTACAAGGATGTGATGCATCTCATGGTTGGCCATGTAGGTTTATAACCAGTGTGTCACAATGAAGTATTTTGATGCCCTCTAGATCTGTATTGGACAATGACACTGGGATAACCAAACTCTTTGCAGGCGGGATGTTGTGTACCGAGTTGAATTCCCTTACGAAGGCTTCGCAGGAGGACTTTGAATCTCCCCCCATTGGACCTTTGTGAATGGAGTGTTGAATGGCCATGTGTTCGGAGGGCCTCTCTTGAAGCTTATTAGCCCCCCAAGTCGGAGGGGTTTCGGCTTTGTTATCTTTCTAAATGAATTAGGAGAGGTAGCATCGACGAATTAGACTTATCGACGAATTAGACCTTCAAGTTTTTTTTTGAGAGCGAATCAGACCTTCGAGTTTTTCTTTGAGAGCTCGACAGTTATGTCCATGGTCTCTGTGAAACCCGCAACAATTGTTCCTATCTCTTCTTTTGATGGATGTTCTCATCTTGGGACGAGGACGGACTATTCCATCATTTTCAACTTCCATGAGGATGGCATACACACTTGCATTCAGGGGAGTGAATTTGTCGAAGTGTGGCGTTGGAGGAGGACGGCATTGACCAACACCGTCTTTATGAAACTTCATGGCCCCTTCCTTGCTTGTATTCTTCTGTTTTTTTTTTCTTTTTCAGGAAGGTGACACTTCTTGCTTTGAGGGTGGAGAGCTTCCTCAGTCCTGGTGTACTTGTCACTCCTTTCGAGGAGCTCAATGAATTCTTTAGGAGGCTTCTTAGTGAGGGAGGCATTCAGTTCTTTGTGAGTGACATTGTGGCGGAAAACGGCAGCCGTCACTGATGGGTCTAGGTAAGAGATAGACCCTGCTTTAGCTGTGAAGCACTTGAAAATGTCTTTCAGCAATTCTCCGTCCTTTTATTTCAATTCCAACAGGGAAGCACTTATTTTTTCAGCCCTGCTGCTAGTAACAAAGTGGGTTATAGAAAGCTCCTTGTGCTGGTCAACAACAACAACAAAGCCTTTTTCCCAACTAGTAGGGGTCGGCTACACGAATCCTGGTTTTCTATTCTACTCGGTTTAGCACAATATCTTTTGTAAGGTCACAGGCTATCATATCTTTTCTCACTGTTTCCAAGATAAGTTAATTTAGGTCTTCCTCTACCCCTAACTCTACCTTCAATACTTATCAAATCACACTTTCTAATGGGGGCACTGTTAGGTCTACGTGTGACATGTCCAAACCACCTAAGGCGGTTCTCACTTATCTTGGATTAAAGCTACCTTTAGCATAACACGTACATGCTCGTTTCTAATTCTATCCTTCCTTGTTTTACCACACATCCATCTTAGTATCCTCATCTCCGTCACACTCATTTTTTGGACATGTTGTTTCTTTATTGTCCAACACTCTGCTCCATACATCATTGCTGGTCTAACAGCCGTTCTATAAAAATTTTCCTTCAACTTCAAAGGTATACGTTTGTCACACAAAATACCACTAGCACTTCTCTACTTAAGCCACCTTGCTTGGATCCTATGTATAACATCTTTACAAATCTCCCCATCTCTTTGTATAATTGAGCCTAAATATCAGAAACGGACTCTCTTAGGTATCTCTTGACTATCAAGCTTCACTACTTCCTCAGTTGTGTTCCGAATATCACTAAAATTACACTCCATATACTCTGTTTTAGTTCTGCTTATCCTAAAGCCTCTAGATTCCAAAGTTTCTCTCCACAATTCTAATTTAGCATTGACTCTTTCTCTAATCTCATCCACTAAGACGACGTCATCGGCAAAAAGCATACACCAAGTTACCTCATCTTGTATTTCTTGCGTCAATTCATCCATAACCAAAGTAAAGAGGAAGGGCTTAAAGCTGAACCTTGGTGTAAACCTACTGTAACAGGAAAATCATTGGTCTCTCCTGTGGTTGTTCTAATTGTGGTTGTCGCCCCTTCATACATATCCTTAATTACCTCAATATACCGCATAGTTACTCTTTTATTATTTAACACCCACCATACTATGTCTCTAGGTACTTTATCATATGCTTTATCTAGATCTATAAAAACTATATGTAGACCTTTCTTATTCTCCCTATATTTTTTCATAAGTCTCCTCATTACATAAATTTCTTCTATTGTAGACCTCCCAAGCATAAATCTAAACTGATTCTCAAACACTAGAGTTTCTAGTCTCAGTCTATGTTCGATCACACTTTTCCAAATTTTTATCATATGACTCATTAATTTAATCCCTCAGTAGTTAGAGAAACTTTGTATCTCTTTTATTTTTATATATAAGTACTAAAATACTCTTTCTCCATTCATCGAGCATCTTCTTAGTCCTCAAAATTCAATTAAATAATTTTGTTAGCCAACTCATTCCTACATCTCCAAGACATTTCCAAACTTCAGTGAGTATATCATTCGGCCCTGAAGCTTTTCCTATTTTCATCCTTCCTAGAGAATTTCGAACCTCCGAGGTCCTAATTCTACGGAAAAACATATGCTCTAGACTCTCTCTCGAGTCCTCTATATTTAAGTTTCCCACAACATTATCATTTGATAACTTCTTAAAGTAATTTTGCCATCTTTCATTAATTTTTTCATCTTTTACGAAGACTCTTGAATCATCTCTCTTAATACACCTAATTGTATCCAGATCTTTTATTTTTTTTATCTCTTTGTTTAGCAAGCTTATAAATGTAATTTTCTCCTTCTTTTGTTCCTAATTTTGTGTATAAATCATCATAAGCTTTTTCTTTTGCATCTCTTACCACTTTCTTAACTTCTTTTTTAACGGTCTTATATCTCTCCAAATCCTCTTCATTTCTACTTTTTTGTCATATTTTGAAGGTTGATCTTTTTTTTCTCACAAAATTTTGGACTTATTATTGCACCACCATATTATTTTATTTATCAGTCCTCTACCCATAGATTCTCCAAGTACCTTCTCTGAAACTATACAATCTCCTGAAGCTGGTCAAAAGATAATATTGACTATGGAGTGAGGTGGGACTACCATTCCCTTGAACCTTTCAAAGTTGCAGGGAATGTTCGGCACATGAGCACGTCGATGGTATTGTATACCATCATGAGGGCTTTAAAACTCTCAATATGGTCTGCCGGGATAGATTCACCATCGTATGATTCAAATTGAGTGGTTTTGAAGTTCTTAGGAATTGGTGCATCAAGGATGGATTTGCTAAAAGGAGATCGACTGGGGCAGTAAGCCCTGTTGGAGCGATTCCCCTCATTCTTAATTTGTTCCAAGCGATCTTCTACTTCTCAGATGTGGCGAAGGACTTGGTCGTCCTACTTCTTGGAACTAGTTGAGCCTGCTATACTTTTCTCTTGATGGAGTAGAGTGGCGGCTCCATGAGCTTCGATTACTAGGGCTGCTTGCTCTTTGTTTTTCTCAAGATGCTTTCGACTCTCATGAGTCGATCTTCTTTCTGCACCGTGCCTACTATGAGAGGAGGAGTATCTTGATCTCCGCTTTTTATGGAAAGTTGCTTCTCCGGTTCACTTGAAGTTCTGAATAGGAGGCCTCAATCTGGGTATGCCTATCATCCAAACAGATCCGTAGATCGGTCCTCTGTTGTATGGTGTTAATGATTTGACGGTGATCACTTCTTCTTTTGGGACCTCACGAGGCCATTGAATCGCTGAAAGGATTATGGACTGAGATATGGTCGTGCAGAGGGTGTTTTCATGATGGCATTGTTGGGAGCCCCCCAGTGCCTCTCCGTCCATAGGAGCTTGATTAGGCTGCTGCGACTGATCTTGCTCAAATAGAAGAATGGAATCCTTTACAGGATGAGCTGGCTGACAAAAAGAGTTGGTTCGACGACTTGAGGTTGTTGCTCCTCTTAGTCTTGGTGGCACGGCAGGAGAATTCGGTATTTCTCACTACAGGTTCTGATTTATGAAGTAGATCTGTGTAGTTTTCCACAGACGACATCAATCTGTTGCTGCTTATTTTGGTGTGGGAGCAAACATATAGTGATATATTAGAATGAAACCACTAAAGATCTAACATTTGATCGTCCCGGTAAAAAGTGGTTGGAGCTCCTCATATTGGATCTGAATTGTCGATTGAACACATTGATATGTGATATGGCTAAAAATGGGGTTAAATCGGGATCGTCCAAATCGGGCACGGATCTCAAAGCCTAGGGGTAAAATGGTAATTCCACCTACTAACAGTCTGAAATGGGAACTGGGTCTTTATTCAAAGCCCAATAACCCATAAATGGATCTGTCTCAACTGGGTGCGGGTTTCAACCTGCAGCAAACCCAGCCCAGCAGGGTAGAATTAGGATTTCTGGTTAATACTAATCAACGGCCCTGATTCACATCTATCCTTTCACTGGGAGTTAGGGATTACATTCCTAATCTGATCACAGGGATTACATTCCTTATCTGATCACAGGGATTACATTCCTAATCTGATCCCTAAGACGACTATAAATACCCCCATCCACCACCATTAAGAGGTAATCAATCTTTTGCCAATTTACGCTCTTTCATAATCATTCCTGATTACTAACTTGAGCGTCGGAGGTTGCGTCGCCGGAATCAACCCTAGTGTCTCGCACTTTTTGCAGGTGAACGGCGGGAGTCCTGCGGTCAAACTCCGGCAGAACAGGTTTCATGTTTGCTATTCAAGTTTTCCAAGAATCCACAAATACTATCTGTTTGCCCCCACACCAGATTTAGCAGTAACAGATTGGCCCCTTCTGTGGGAAACAAACGAATAGCAACCTCCCCTCTTCCCGTTGGTCAGATCTTCTCCAGCCATGCCTCCTAGGAAAGTAAGTTCCAGATGGTCCAACCGTGGACCCAACCCCATTGATCAGCAATAGGAAGTCCTCATCCAACCCGCTCAGCAGCAGGGGTAACTTCCTCCTCAAGCTGAGGACCCTCTCCAACAGGACCAACCTCCTCTTCAAAATCAGCAACCTCCTAAGGGTCCCCCTAGTCCTCAAAATGTCGGTGCAGGGACCTCGCATCCCAACCCGCAGAAACAACCTCTCCATCAGGACCGCATCTCAATACACAATGCCTCTATGGATTCTATGGCCTCCCACAATCCCCGAGCTTCCAACCTTCGCAATACCATCCTTAATCGGCAGAAGGATGAGGATCTTCGCCACCGTCTGGATGAAAAGCGGGCCCGAGAGGGAGCCTCCCGCCAACAACGTCCGGATGAACGATCTCCTCACCGCCGAGACTACAGAAGGTCTCATACCCGAAGAGGGCGAAGAGAGTCCCCGAGCATCACAGGAGAAGACCCCATTCCCCTACAGGTCGGCAACATCCGAGGAACGATGAGGCACCCATCACTCGTGCCGAGTTCTAGCAATTCCAAGCAACGGTGTTGCAAGCTCTCAACCTCCGACCCAACAAACATAATATCCAAAGGGTTCCTACTCCCCCACGGGTCCAAAGTCCTCACCATCGGTCCATAACTCCTTCTCCAGCTTCTAACGACCAACAGCATATTCCTAGTCCTCGCCGCTCCCAGGGTTACTGTCACCGCAGTCCCCACTCCCCTTTCCAATGAAGACGAGTCCAGGGGCTCGTTTGACTACCGTCAGAGGGACGATGCTCTCTACCGCCGTCTCCACGAGATGGAGAGGCGCCTCGGCCGAATAGACAAGGATGAGGAGTTAGAGGAAGAACCATCCGCCCGAGCAGACCTCCCTTCTCCCTGAACCATCATGGAGGCTCCTATCCCAAGTGGTTTCAAACCCCCGCAGTTCGAAACTTACTCGGGGGAGTCAGACCCCGTGGACCACATCGAAAGCTTTAAAACCCTCATGCTAATCCACCAAGCTTCTGATGCCTTGCTGTGCAAGACCTTCCCCGCCACTCTTAAAGATTCGGCTCGGGAATGGTACTCCCGCCTCGCCCCGTCCTCCATATTCCCCTTCGAACAGTTTGAGACCCTCTTCATCACTCATTTTGTGAGTAGCAGATGCACGGAGAAGACCAGCATCTCGATACTCCAGCTCCGCTAGGAGAAGGGAGAGAAATTGAGAGACTACGAGAGGAGGTTCACTGCAGAGGTAAGATCCATCTCCTCCCTCGACCAGTCAGTTGCGGCGGCCGCCTTCCAATCAAATGTCCTCAACTCTAACCTCCGCTCCTCCCTCACCAAGAAGCCTCCGCATAATTTTGCCGACCTCCTTCTAAGGAGCGAGAAGTACATTCGGGCCAAAGAAGCTGAATACCTCCCGGGCTTCGGAGGGTCTACCTCCGGGACAAAAAGAAGAGCAACTGAAGAAGAAGGGGTCACGAAGCTTCAGAAAGACAATGGCGGTCAGCGCCGACCTCCCCCCAGATTTGAAAAGTTCACTCCTCTTAATGCCAACATTTCCACAATTCTCATGGAAGTCGAGAAGGAGGGGGTGATACCTCCTGCGCCAAAAATGAACACCCCTGGCAAGAAGAGGGACAAAGAGAAGTGGTGCCGCTATCACCGGGACCATGGCCACGACACAAATGATTTTTGGGCCCTGAAGAACGAGATAGAAGCCCTCATCCAGAGGGGGGGCAGCTGACCAAGTTCGTGAGAAAGGACCGAGCCGATCTTCCTCCCCTGCCTCGGGGGGCTAACGAGCGTCCTGAACGTGATGAAACGCCTGAATTTGAAGAGGAGCGTGTCCTACACCTCATTCATGGGGGCCCAATGGGGGGTTCCTCTAACTCCTCTCGAAAGGCGTTTATGAGGGAAGTTAATTCGGTTCGTGCCACACCTCCTCCTAAAGGCCTCGGAGTACCCGTCACATTCTCAGATGAAGACCTTGAGGGTGTCCGAACCCCCCATTGTGACGCGTTTGTCATCAAGCTCCACATGGCGAACTTTAAAGTGGAGAGGATCCTGGTGGACAATGGCAGCTCCGTTAACATCCTCTTCCTCGCCGCTTTCAAAGGCCTCAAACTATCCGAGACAGACTTAAACCCGCCGGCTACACATTCCATGGGTTCATGGGAGTGCCAGTGACTATTGAAGGGGTGATCACCCTCGACGTAACCACTGGCAAAACTCCTACTACCCGAACGGAGTCGATGGACTTTATGGTCGTGGATGTCCCTGTAGCTTATAATGTCATTTTGGGTCGGCCCGGCTTAGCTGCTCTCGAAGCCGTCCCTTCCACCTATCACCTCAAGATGAAGTTCCCCACTCGGGGAGGAGTAGGGAAAGTACGAGGCAGTCAAGAAACGGCCCGCAGATGCTACATGACCTCTACCATGGGTCCAGTCCTCTCCCTTGAAACTCTTGAAATCCCCCAAGATGTTGTCCGGCCAATGTCTGAGCCAGTGGATAGGAAGTGCTCTTCTCTGAGTAGGATTAGAGCCGCAAGTTCTTTATCAGTAAGACCCTCCCATCTGCCTTAAGCTCGGATATAGTTCAATGTATCAGAAAGAACCGCGACCTCTTTGCCTGGTCGGCCGCTGACATGCCTGGAATTTCCGAAGAGCTTCTAGTCCACCACCTCAGCATCGCTCCGGGGTTCAAACCGGTCCAACAGAAGAGGAGCAAGTTCGCTCCCGAGCGCCAGCAAGCTATAAAAGAGGAGGTGGACAAGCTCTTGAAGGCTCGGTTCATACAAGAGGACAATTATCCCGAATGGCTCTCGAATGTAGTGATGGTGAAGAAGTCCAACGGGACCTGGAGGATTTGTAAACTTTACTGACCTCAACAAGACATGCCCCAAAGATCCATTCCCTCTTCCAAGCATCGATACTTTGATTGACGCCACTTCGAGCCATGAACTCCTTAGCTTCATGGACGCCTTCTCAGGCTACAATCAGATTCGTATGTTTCCCCCGGATATCTCGAAGACCTCCGTTGTAACCGATCAGGGCCTTTACTGCTACAGGGTAATACCCTTCGGTTTGAAGAATGCAGGTGCCACTTATCAACGCCTCGTGAACAAGGTTTTTCAAGCATAGATCAGCCGAAATATGGAGGTATATGTTGACGATATGCTTGTGAAGAGTATCCACGGGGCCGATCATGTGGCCGATCTGCAAGAGGCGTTCGATGTACTCAGGATGCACGATATGAGGCTCAATCCGAACAAATGTGCGTTCGGAGTCTCGTCGGGGAAATTCCTAGGCTTCATGGTCAGCCAAAGAGGAATCGAGGCCAACCCTGAAAAGATCAAAGCCATATTAGACATGGCTCCCCCGAAGAATGTTAAAGAGGTTCAGAAGCTAACCAGTTGCTTGGCAGCCATAGGGTGCTTCCTTTCCAAGTCAGGGGAGAAGTGTCTTCCCTTCTTCAAAGCTCTCAGGGGGGCTAAAGGCTTCAAGTGGGGTCAGCAACAACAAGACTCATTCGACCAGCTGAAGGCTTACCTAATCAATCCTCCTCTCCTCAGCAAACCTGTTCCCAGGGAAGCCATCTACCTCTACTTAGCCGCCTCCGAGCATACCCTCAGTGCCGTCCTCGTGAGGGAAGAAGATAAAACTCAAAAGCCCATCTATTATGTGAGAAAGGTACTTCGGGATGCTGAGCTCCGCTACCCGAGGATAGAGAAGATGGCATACGCCTTAGTCATGGCCGCAAGAAAGCTTTGCCCATATTTCCAGTCCCATTCGGTGGTCGTTCTTACCAACCAGCCACTGAAGCAAGTCCTCCACAAGCCGGCGACCTCTGGTCGCCTCATGAAGTGGTCTATCGAGTTGAGCCAACACGACATATCGTACCAGCCTCAGACAGTAATCAAGGCTCAGGCCTTAGCTGAATTCATCGTCAAGAGTACCATCCCCGAGGTCAGCCAAGCAATGAAGGGACCGCCTGTCTGGTCGGTTTACGTAGATGGATCCTCTTGTAACGAGGGAAGCGGAGCTGGGGTCATTCTGGCCGGCCCTAGATGATTTCGTCCTCCAATACTCCCTCCGCATCAATTTCAAGGCCTCTAACAATGAAGCAGAATATGAAGCACTCATAGCCGGCCTCGGAATGGCTCGCAAAGCAGGGATGCAGTGCCTCCGGATCTTTAGCAGACTCTCAGCTGGTCGTAAATCAGGTCCTAGGCGAATACGAGGCACGAGATAACCGAATGGCTAAGTACCTAGCCAAGGTCAGGAATCTCATGGCCCTATTTGAAGAAGCTCTCATCCAGCGAATCCCCTGAGAAGAGAATTCCCAAGCCGATGCCCTCACCAAGCTAGCCTCCTCCTCCCTCCAAGGTCTCGAGCAGACCGTCTTGATCGAGGTGCTCCTGAAGCCAAGAATAGAAGATGAAACTTCCGACTCGATGGAGTTGCTACCTGTCCTGCTTCAAGATAATTGGATGAAACCCCTTGTAGAATTCCTAAAGGACGGGCTCCTCCCCGAAGACCCTAAAGAAGCTCGCCGAGTAAGAACCCGAGTAGAGCGGTACACGCTTATCGAGGGCATCCTATACAAGCACACCTTCACACGAGTAGACGGCATGCCTTATTTGAGATGCCTCTCCCTAGAACAAGCCGATTACGCCCTGCAAGAGCTCCACGAAGGCATCGGCGGGGCACAGGGTCCAGATCCCTAGCCCGGAAGGTGTTGAATTATGGATATTTCTGGCCCACTCTCCTACAAAATGCCGAACAGCACGTTCGACAATGCATCTCTTGTCAGAAGTAATCCAATGTCCGTCGCCTCCCACAAGCTCGACTCACCTCCCTATCAAGTCTATCCCTTTCACAATGTGGGGGATGGATTTACTGGGGCCATTCCCACCAGCTCCCGGCCAGTTCAAATTCTTAGTCGTGGCAATCGACTACTTCTCGAAGTGGATAGAGCCGAGCCCCTTGGCCACAATCACCGAGAAAAAAGTACTTCAGTTCTTCTGGAAGAACGTTATCTGCCGATTTGGTGTCCCTCGAGTCCTCATAACAGACAACGGAACCCAATTTACCGGGGCTGCCTTCCGAGCTCTATGTGAAGACCTTGCCATCCAACAACGTTTCTCCTCCGTTTTTCATCCACAGTCGAATGGTCAAGTGGAGAATGCTAACCGACAGATCCTCTCCGGTATTAAGAAGAGGCTGAATAAGTGCTCTAAAGGCTTATGGGTCGATCAGCTCCCTAACGTGATGTGGAACTACCGCACCACGAAACGGACCCCCACCGGAGAGTCACCATTCAACCTCACGTATGGGTCCGAGGCTGTGATCCCATTAGAAGTCGGCATACCTTCTCCTCGCCTTGTTGCCTACGAAGAAGAACAAAATGCCAGAGAACTTCGGGCAAACTTAGACTTGGTCGATGAGCTACGGGAAAAAGTGTCAATCCGCCAACAGAGCTATCGGAGGAGGATCGAGTTGGCGTACAATAACAGAGTCCGTCCCACCGACCTCAAAGAAGGGGACTTGGTCCTCCGAAAGTTAGCAATCTCTTTTCCTAGTCAGAAGAGTAAACTAGCTCCAAATTGGGAGGGACCCTACTGGATCACCAAAGTGGTTCGGCCCGGGACATATCGTCTAAAAGACCTCGAAGGCAGAAAGGTCCCCAGGACTTAGAATGCCAACCATCTTTTGAAATACCAAGAGAGCGCTTTAACGCCTCTCTAAGTATTCTGGGATGTCGAACCGTTCCTCTCCTTTTACTTATATTTTTCCCCTTTATTTCTCCTATGTAATAACGGCTCGCAACTTAGAAGCAGCCCATTATTAGTTATCAATAAAGAAAGTTTTTCATATTTTACTTGTAAAATTGCTTATATCTCTCTGCTTTTACTCTTCACCCTAACGACGAGTTCGGAGTCCAACACTTGGCTCGACTCTGCTTCGCAAGCTCGCTCTTAAGCGAGCTAGAAGTGGTTCGTCATTCGAATTGCTCCCACAACCGTTGAACAAACTCTAACGACGAGTTCGGAGTCCAACACTTGGCTCGACTCTGCTTCGCAAGCTCGCTCTTAAGCGAGCTAGAAGTGGTTCGCCATTCGGAATTGCTCACACAACCGTTGAATAACTCTAACGACAAGTTCGGAGTCCAACACTTGGCTCGACTCTGCTTCGCAAGCTCGCTCTTAAGCGAGCTAGAAGTGGGTCACCATTCGGAATTGCTCCCACAATCGTTGAATAACTCTAACAACGAGTTTGGAGTCCAACACTTGGCTCGACTCTGCTTTGCAAGCTCGCTCTTAAGCGAGCTAGAAGTGGTTCGCCATTCGGAATTGCTCCCATAACCATTGAATAACGCTAAGGACGAGTTCGGAGTCCAACACTTGGCTCGACTCTGCTTCCTTAAGCACTCCGAGTTACTGAGCCGAGTGGACGAGGTACCGACCTCCACATATGGAGAAAAATGCCGCTGAACCAGTTTCACCGTCGGATTATCTCAAAATTCGTGATAGAACATGATGCATGGCTCAGATCGCGCCACATCTCCACAAAACGACAAGATAACGTTTTCTCGGAATCTGAGCCTCTTGTCTCGTGATTCGCACCATAATCATGATCCACCACCAGATTAAGCCACGTAGCTCGGCCATAAATCCGAGCTACCTAACTATCGAAGAGCAAAAAGACTTAGGCACACCCCGAGCAAGAGCGAAAATTCTACAGCTAGAACGAATAAAAGGAGCTAACTTTTGGTTCTTATGGTTCGTTTCAAAAGTAAAGTAACTACGGCACAACAGCGAGCAGACGAACTCCAATTTTATTAAAACAACTTAATATTTATACAAGGCAAGGTTACTACAAAAAGGCGCTACAAAAACTCGAGAGCCCAGTACAACTTTTTCAACGCCTCTTCGGAACGGGGACATTCTGATTCAGAGACACTCGGGGTCGGTGTCGCTTAACCTCCAAGCTCGTCTCTAGGCCGACGAACCGAGACGCCTCTTCACCACTAACTCTAATGGTGGCTCCGACTGAGGCTCCGCTCGAGGAAACTGCTACGCCACTTTGGGCATCGGCCGCGGTCTGACCTGTGACGGGAGGATGAGTCGCGAGCTCGTAGAAAGAGATCCCTCGCTCGCACTCCTCACGGGTACACGAGGTGCTGCGGACGTTAATCCTCACGGGCTGAGACTTAAGACGAGCGACCTCCTCCTCGAGCTCGACGATCCTATCTTTCAAAGTGTCGTCCTTCACCGATATCTTGAGCCGAGGGAGTTTTGCCGAGCCTGGGTACTCAGCACTATTAGATATGATGCGACGCGAATTGGTTACCTCGATGCTCTTGTCGACTATAACCCTCTGCAACTGCTCGACCTTCGTTGTGAGCTCGTCTCGCTTGGCCAGCGCCGAGGCCAACTCTTCTTCCTTAGCCGAGAGTTCTTCCTCGGCTATCCGCAAGTGATGTACCTCGGCCAGTAACTCGCTGTTCTTCTTCTCCACGTTGAACAGCACTCTCCAGATCAGCTCGACCTCGCCCTTGAGATGAGCTTCGCGAGACCGCTTGAACAGTTCTGCACGACGCCGAGCTGCTGCGGTGTCCGAATCAAGTTCGACGATCTGAAAGACGAGGGCATCACATTGAAAGACTATATCCGAGCCAGACACTTAGACAAATTCAAAACAAAATTTTCGAGAAGAAGCCTTTTCTTTCACATCAAAAGTGTGGTGGCCAGTCCGCTATAAGGCTTACACAAAAAGAAAAATTACAAAAACAAAAGAATCAGGGATCCACCTGGGGCGGCAGCTCAGATACCAGCGCCTCGCCAGATGGCCCTTCGCCCCTCGTCACCTCAGTTTGAGGAACGGCCGATGCGGTCTTGGGGTCGGCTGGCACCTCCCCATCACGAGGTTCATTCTCCTCTTCCCAATCGTCATCTTCTTCAACTTCCTCGCCTTCATCCTCGTCGCCAGGCCACAGCTGGTACCCAACTCTCTGAAAGCCGGGGACCCGAGCCTGGACATGGTCGAGCGCCCTGGCGTAGGACTTCTCCATATTCCCAGCCATGTGCTTCTTTGCCTCGGCTTCAACTTTCGCCCTTATCACTTCTGCCGCGACGTCCTTCTCCGCCTTCACCACCTCCAGGGCCTTTGCCGATTCCGCCAAATCCTCGGCAGCCTTAGCGACTTTGGCAACCTCCGCGGTGAGCTGCTCCTTCATTCGCTCCAAGTCCGCCTCGAGGTCGGCGACTCGAACCGTCAAGCCATCCGAGCGACGTTGCTCCGCCTCGAGCTGCCTAAGCGCCCTCGCCTTCTCAGCCCTGTCCTTGTCACAGGCGGCCTTCAGTTCCCTCTCCTGGTCGGCGAACTCTTGAATAAGTTGGCTGAAGTGACAGGTGGCCTGTGGCAAGAAGGAGTTAGAGCCGAGTTGTAAACTTAGGCGAAATTCTTAAAAAGGGGAAAATCAAGACTTACCGACATAAGCGACCGGGCGACCTCATAAGTATCGTCGCCGGTCATCCCCGCCTTTAGAGCAGCTCGGTCCTTTGGGGTTGTGAGATGCTTCACGGCCTGCATACACATCTGCGAGTCGCCGAGGAAGCCGTTATGGTTCTTCACCAGCCAGTCGGGGACGAACAGCTTCTTGTGCTGCTCGGTCAGAATCTCCTCGGCCTGAGGCTGTCAGAGGCAGGGCCTCGAGCGACAGCGCTGCCGAGATGGAGAAGGTCTCACTGACCACTGCAGACGAAGCAGGGGCCGAGGGGTCGGCGAGAACAGCCACCACCAACGATGGAGCTTGAGTAGCGGGGGTAGGGTCAGCGACTACCGAGGGAGCCTTGGTAGGGCGGCCGGACGAATGACCTGCGCCCATCATTTTCCTCTTCCTACCGTCGGCAACCTTGCCTCGCTCATTCATCATCCCCATGAAATCCATCTTCGGCGCTTCTGTTCCGAACAACAAAACAAACAACAAGTTAGAAAAACGAACGAGAAACTTAAAGAGAAAAAAATTGCGACAAGATGTCAGGGGCATACTCGGATCGATCGGACTAAGGCCCGATCCGTGTAGCACCTCCTCGATCATTTCTCTCCAACTCAACATTGGGAGAGCAATGAGCTTCGCTGCCACCTCTTCCTCGGCTGCAGTCAGTACGGGGTCGACCCTTGCAAACTTCGGCACCTCGACCTTCCACCGTTTCGGAAAGTCCAGCGTCAAGGGCCCCTTCAACAGAAAAAACTTCTCTTTCCAACCTTTTATCGAATCCGGATTCTCTATGAGCCTAACGCCTTTCCGGGGTGACAGGTAGTAGCGAGGCTCGGCCTTATTCATCTGGTGGATTCGATACAGGCTCCGAAGGACCACCAAGTCAGGCTCGACCTCGGCGATGCGGCACTGCAGCAAGAAGGCGAGCACGTGGCGCCAGGAGTTCGGCATAAACTGGGTCGGTGCCAGGCAATACCACTGAAGTACCCTTAACATGAAGAGATGCAGAGGGAAGCGCAAGCCGGCGCTCAAAGAGTCGAAGTCGAACACACACATATCCGGCGACAGTTGGGAGTTCGCCCGCATCCCAGGGCTGGGGAGGATCAGCTGGTACTCCGGAGGGATGGTGAACCCCTTTCTAATCCGGAGCAGGTCCTTCTCAGTTAATACCGAGGCAACGTAGTCCACCTCGGTAGTCTCTCTCGGGTTGTTTTCCTCGTAAACTGCCGACCTACCAACGATTGCCTTCTTCAGAAGATCACCCTCGTACTGCCTAATTCCAGCGTGGCCGGACAGCACACTAGGGTACCGGCCCGACTCAGGGGCTCGCCTCTCAGTCTCCACGATATCCTCGACTACAGGAGACCAGGGCCACTACCTTCTTCCTCTTCTCCTCGGCCACAGATGGTCCTACCAACTCCTTCCCCTTCCTCCGGCTCGCCACTTGCCTCCTCTCCTCGGCACCACTATCGACCGAGGACGAGGCCTCACTTCCTGAGTTTACCCTTGACTTTTCTAAAAAAGTACAAGGCAAATACACTGACCTTGATATGACGTGGCCTTGAAGTGACGTTCACAGTCGGAATTAGATCACCGGAAATCGCCTGGCCCACGCGACAGCTAGCGCAACCACCTTGGAGCACAAATCGCCGCTAGCAGAGCAAACTGAGAGTAAAAGTAAAAACTAGGAAGTAAAAGTGGGAATGAGCAAAGGGGTGAAGGGGGGTGAGAATTTATAACCTCAAAGCGACATTTAGGCTTACTTAGGCATTTAAAGGCCTACTAAAAGAAGGCAAAATGCCAAAGCGGAGAGTTGCGACGGTTCAAGACAAAAACTCTTCAAATTCTCTTAAACTCCATTACTCGGCCACCGGGGTGCATGGCCGAGCTACCGAACAGCTTGGCTAAGCAACTGAGCTACTACTTGGAAGAGCGATCTACCGAACCTACGGTGAGCCTCGCCGAGCTACCGAGCTGAGGTGCCGAGGTACCGACCTCCACATATGGAGAAAAATTTTGCCGAGCCAGAATCACCGTCGGATCGTTCCGAAATTCGTGTCAAATTTTGATGGACGGCTCAGATAGTGCCACGCCCACAAAACGACAAGATAACGTTTTCTCGTGATCTGAACCCCGTCCACGTGATTCACACCGTGATGAACACCCCAGATCTAGCCACACATTCCTTCCGAGCTGCCGACCACCGGAGTGCATAACCGAGCTACCGAACAGCTTGGCTAAGCAACCGAGCTACTGGGTCGGAGAGTGGCGATGTTTCAAGACAAGAACTCGTCAAAATGCTCAACTCCATCACTTGGCCACCAGGGTGCATAGCCGAGCTACCGAACAGCTTGGCTAAGCAACCGAGCTACTGGGTGGAAGAGCGATTCGCCGAACCCATTGTAGGACTCACTTAGCTGCCGAGGTACCGACCTCCACATATGGAGGAAAATTCTGCCGAGCCAGAATTACCGTCGGATTGTTCCAAAATTCGTGTCAAAACTTGATGGACGGATCAGATCGCGCCACGCCCACAAAAAGAAAAGATAACATTTTCTCGTGATCTGAACCACGTCCTCGTGATTCGCGCCTTGATGGACGCTCAGGATTGTGCCACGTAGCTCGGCAGATACCAGCGCTCCGAGCCGAGCCGCAAAAGGAGTCGAACCGAGGTGGCAAGGTACCGACCTCCACATATAAAGAAAAATTCTACCGAGCCAGAATCACCGTCGGATCGTTCGAAAATTCGTGTCAAAACTTGATGGACCGATCAGATCGCGCCACGCCCACAAAATGACAAGATAACGTTTTCTCGTGATCTGAACCACGTACTCGTGATTCGCGCCTTGATGGACGCTCAGGATCGTGCCACGTAGCTCGGCAGATACCAGCGCTCCGAGCCTGAGCTGCAAAAGGAGTCGAGCCGAGGTGCCGAGGTACTGACCTCCACATATGGAGAAAAATTCTGCCGAGCCAGATTCACCGTCGGATCATTCCAAAATTCGTGTCAAATTATGATGGACGGCTCAGATCGCGCCACGCCCACAAAACGACAAAATAACGTTTTCTCGTGATCTGAACTCCGTCCTCGTGATTCGTGTCGTGATGGACGCTCAGGATCGTGCCACGTAGCTCGGCAGATCCCAGCATTCCGAGCCGAGCTGCCAAGGAGTCGAGTCGAGGTGCCGAGGCACCGACCTCCACATACGGAGAAAGTACCAGCCGACCCATACATGTCGTCCGATCCTCCAGAAAATCGCGCTCGGCGACGATAAAGGGTCCAGATCGTGCCACGTCATAATTCGGTATTATAAATTAATTTTTATTTATTAAAACCATTTTATTTACTTAAAAATTGCGAAGAAATGATTAAAAATTCGGGAAAATTAGTTAAAAATTTTAGGAAATTATTATGAATTCGGAGAAATATTTTGAGCCCCTGAAATAAGTAATTATTGCCTAGAATGATTGATTAAGACCCCCGGACGACGAATCAACACTTCGCAAAATTAAATAAGTAATCCGAAGAATAGGTAAAAATTAAGGAAAAATGCCAGCAGACCGGAGGAGCTCTAAAACAGCTTAGAGCACGCAACTAACCCGGGAAACCACCATACTGCCTCATACAAAGATTCGAAACTCCCCGCTGGACTCCGATACAACCCCGCTAGCCATGGAAACAGTAAAACTACTCCTCAAAGGCTGATCAAGCTCAGTCTTCGGGAGTGGAGGGCTCGTGATATGGCTAAAAATGGGGTTAAATCGGGATCGTCCAAATCGGGCACGGATCTCAAAGCCTAGGGGTAAAATGGTAATTCCACCTACTAACAGTCTGAATTGGGAACTGGGTCTTTATTCAAAGCCCAATAACCCATAAATGGATCTGTCTCAACTGGGTGCGGGTTTCAACTCAGCAGCAAACCCAGCCCAGCAGGATAGAATTAGGGTTTCTGGTTAATACTAATCAACGGCCCTGATTCACATCTATCCTTTCACTGAGAATTAGGAATTACATTCCTAATCTGATCACAGGAATTACATTCCTTATCTAATCACAGGGATTGCATTCCTAATCTGATCCCTAAGGCGACTATAAATACCCCCCATCCACCACCATTAAGAGGTAATCAATCTTTTGCCAATTTACGCTCTTTCATAATCATTCCTGATTACTAACTTGAGCGTCGGAGGGTGCGTCGCCGGGATCAACCCCGGTGTCTCGCACTTTTTGCAGGTGAACGGCGAGAGTCAGCGGTCAAACTTCCGGCAGAACAGGTTTCAGGTTTGCTATTCAAGTTTTCCAAGAATCCACAAATACTATCTGTTTGCCCCCACACCAGATTTAACGGTAACAATATGAATCTGACAATTGTTGATGCGGACGATGGACCTGCAAAAAACCTAAAACACTGGGGATGGTCTTGACGATGGACTCTCTGACGCTCAAGTCAGAACCAGAGAGAAAAAAAGAGTTTGAAAGAAAATTTGCCAATTACCTTCTGACTATGGTGGGGAGAGGAAATTTATCAATTACTTGCTCAGATTCTATGCATCTCATACTATATAGGTCCGAGGGAAAACCCTTATTGTACTACTCTTTATAGGGTCAATCCCTAGCTATGCAAACTTTCACCCGTGACTAGCATTAGATTTAGATATTCTATGAGTATTAAGTCCGCGCCCCGATAATTCCGGAGATGAATCCCACAATGCAGATGAGCTAGGGACACTCCCAATCACATCTTGATAATTCCAGGGATCCAATCTCACACCGCGAGCTATGGCGCCTCAATAGTCACCAAACACCCCATGATCGTTGCCTCGATCTCGATAATTCTTGAGATGAATCCATCGCAGATGAGCTGGGGACACTCCTAATAACATCTCAGTAATTCTAGGGAGACAATGTCACACCGTAGACCAACTGAGGCCCTTATACTTATGTTTGCCCTTATTTCATCACATCCCCAATCAAGTGCATGTCCTTAGGTTTAATTATAATCATTATAACTTAGAGCTAGCTTACCCCACCGGACTTAAATCAACACATGGAGAATTGTTAGCCGACACTGGCTACTTCTCAATTTTCATTTATCACAACTTGCTGATCAATATGGGTCTCACTAAACCTCTAAACTCAAACCGTCTCAAAACAGAGATCTCATAGGTCATCTTAACCTCAATTACACAATTTTCTCAGTCATTAAAAGAATCATTCAAATTCTTCTATTCATTATCTTTACTTTTATCAATCACAAAGTAACCAACTTCATATAGCAATATTCAACAAAATTTTGATGGGTTCAAACCCTTATAGACCTCACATGTTTAATATCCCAATTTCATCTTCCATTTATCTCTCAATTCATCATATTGCACACTTTACATAAATTCCAAATTTAAACTCATTTACATAAGGTGTAAAATTTTAGAATAAAAACTAGATAAAAACCAGCATATTTTATTCTCTTAATCACCCTTAATTTTAAAGAGAAAGTAGCTTGAAAATTAATTTTTCAAAGTAATATAATTCACACTGTATTTTATTCTCAAATAATTCTTGGATTAGTATAACTGATCTCACTAAATAACCCCTAAATATTCTATATTCATTTAGACATTTTCTCTCTTCAAAAAGGGTGAAAGAAATAAAATGACCAAAATTTTTTAAAAGAATGGCGACAACAAGGTTCGAACCACGCACAGTGAGGACTCCAAACTGCAACCCAACAACCACGAAATCCACTAGCCATTGTTGTAAAATTTCGACTCACAAACCCCTATATACCTGTGATTACTGTAATAAAATAAAATTAATGAAGTTTTAAAAATAAAAGAGCCCCTTCAAAGACTCGAACCCGCCCATTAGGCACTGTCGAGAACGACCCAGACCCATCGCAAAGACCAGTGCATCAAGACTATACAACTGATTATATTACAATCATTATTTTTTTATCCCAACTCCCTGTTTCAAAATTTCATTAAAACATTGATCTCACATTTTCTACGCAGTGTCATTTTTGTACATTTCCATATAGTAATTTTCTCCATAATTAGTACATTTGCACGAAATAAAACATATAACAATCTATTCTCGAAAAAATATGGAGATTGTTATCTAACTTGCATGAATTTTTCATAGTTCTATTTATAGAATTATATGAACCATTACTCCCTACACAACAGTATTTTTTGGAATATTTAAATTTACTAAATTGCATATAGAGAAATCGATCTCATGAGTTTATTATACGAAATTTCATTAGATAAAATTTCTATAAAACTTCTACACATACACACATAATTTCAACATCTACTACACAACTTGTAATCTAGCATGCATAAATTAGAGTTCTAGAGCAACTATTTCACATGCACCAATCAATTCATCTCTATCTACACATTCCTAATTTAAACATGCATAATTCCAACATACTAGAAGATCATGAAAAGCACCCACCTCTTTGAAGAATTTTTCCAAGCAAATAAAATTCCTAAAAGCCTTTCACTCCTCAAAAACCGTGCTCCCTTCCTTGGACTCCCGAAAGCAACAACAACACTCTTGATTCTCTCTGTTTTTTTTTTTTTGCCTTCATTTGGGATTAGTATAAGGGGTATTTATATGGGCAATTAGGGGATAGTTTTAGCAACTAAAAATCCACTAATCCACTCACACACCCACTCACAAACCCCACTCTCCCACTCATGAAAACCAAGTCAACAAAAGGGCAGTGGGTGGGTTTCTTTTGTGTGCAACGCACGTGTACACGTGTGCACGTGTGCACCTGTTTTGTACATTTCTCAGTTTACTTTTATTCTGTTATTTTCTTTCATTTTAAACCCACTTCTTTAATATATAATTACATTATTTTTCTTAATAAAATTTTAGTATAATTTGCTTCAATCAAATCTTAATAAAATTTTAGTGCACAACTTTTGTAATAAAAATAACGTAATTTGCACGTGTATAAAAGGAAGAGCACGTGCAAAACACGTGAGGAAAAATATTTGGAATAAAATATTTTAGGATTGTTACAATTACGTCCGAGTCTATACGTGCACCGCAGTTCGCGGCCTTTCTTTAACATATTCAACCTGAGAGTCTACTCTCTCATAAACAAAGAGAGTATACTCTTGGGTTGAACATGTTAAAGAGATGTTGCAGCTACGAAATGCGGCATATGTATAGATAAGACCGCAATTCCCAACTGCGGCCATGGTTATGAACAAAACGAACTATGGCCGCATATGGAAATAGCGGCAATGATGAAAAATACTGAAAAAAATCCACTGTTCTCATCCGCAACCTCATAAAAGTAGAAACTGCAATTGTCAACTGTGGTCTTTGCGGTCTTTGTTGACGTGGCAAAAAAAAACCATGCGTGAAAATAGTTTGGTAAAGATCCCCGTATGATATAGTTTGGAAACTGGACTTATTATGGGAAAACGTTTGAGATAATTTTGGGCTTGAGTATCTATTGTTTCGGATGCACAGAGCTTCTCCGTATTGCAGAAAGATGATCCACGAAAGCTTCTAAGATCAGATGTTTGTTTTGGACACACTCACAATTATGATTAATCTAAAAACAATATATTTCTATAGAACTTCAAACTACCTGCGCGCGCGATTTGTGAATTGAGTCCAAACGTTATATTTATGGTTATTATTTGTTTGAATCAATACATGCAATAGACAACACAAATCTTGGACAGTTCTTTATGGGTGGTTCATCAGTTCATGTGTGCACACTTGTGACTTGTTACATCTATTTAATTCTTTACTTATAGTAATCGAACTCTATTAGGTACTAACAATGAGACGCAGGTACATCGATTACCCTTTAGACTTTTACTATGTCTATATATATTCACCATTTAAATCTATGCAGAGGTCTTTGTAACCATACATAACCAAGTGGTTCTCATTTTTGTCGACGGTACGAGCTCTTATCAAACTCTTTTATATTTTGAACATATTAGATACTCATACAAGGTGATGAGGTAAAAATAGCCGGCGATCTTCGCTGCTCAAACCTAGCACGAATATCGAGGAGATTCCATAACAGCTTGTGAGCCAGTTATGGGCTAATCGTCCAAATCCAACGCAACGTGAATCGGGTCCCCCCTAATCAGGAGATCGGGGAATATTTCCTTGTTAGGTTTCGATGGTAGTCTCAGATCAAATACACAGCAGAAAAATAACAATGAAATATCGAAACCTAACCATAGATCCATGCGAAAATAATAAATCATATTTAGGAATTATACCTTGAAGATGGATCTGTTGTGTCCAATGAATGTCGATCACAGCACTGCAATATTGAAGTGCCTGTACGATGTCCTCATGAACAGATCAAATCAAGCTTTCCCTCATGCCGCGGAGCTAGTTGTGAGATGGGGATGTTCCTCGCGATCTGTAACCCCTGTTTTTCATTTTGTGTATTTTTAGTGTATTTTTTCGTTTTGGTGTATTTTTCTATTTCTTGGTATTTGTACTCTCTTGTATTTTTTTGAACCGTATATTGAAATTGTTTCAATATATATTCGTTTTATTTCATTTTGAGCTCTTTGTGTTGATTGGTTGTCTCTTTTGTTTCGTTCATCTATTATTTGATCTTTCTTTCATTTGGTCTCGTTCTCTTTATTTTATTTTATTTTTTAGGTGTTGTGGTGGTGATTGGTTGTTATCCTATTCCCAATTCTATGGTTTGATCCCTAACAGTATTACCAAAGCCAAATTAGAATCCACAATCCTAATTGATATCCTATACATGTGTATCCTATTTGAAACCCAATTTAACAAATCCTACTACTACTCCTAATTACCCACAACCCAATTACCCATTAACCATAATCCCCTTATATATATATATATATATATATATATATATATATATATATATATATATATATATATCCCTCATCTAACCCTAACCCTAACTTCAAACATGCCGACCCCCATCCTCGGCTGCGCCGTACACTCGTCTCCCCCTCCAGGCCTGTGTCCGACGCCGCACACCCCCACACTCCGATCCCCTTGGCCGACCACCTACAGACCACCATAACTCCCTAACATCTCTCTCATTCTCTCTCCCCATCGCCCCCACTCCGGTGCCGATCAACCCCAGGCCACAAGCCACCATAACCGCCATCCCTCTCCCTTGATCTCTCTCTATCTCGCTTTGTGGAGTTTTGCTCGTGTGGTGGTTTTTGCACGAGTTGCTTGGATTCGTTGATTTGTGGATTTTCGTTCGTGGGTTTTGCATGTTACTCTTGGTTTTCGTCGTTCTTCATCTTCAGGTTAAGGCAAGTAACTAGTACTCCAATTTATTTGTTTGATACAAGTCAAAAATACCACCTATAGTGTAGTTGGGTCTAGAGACGACTCTTGTATGTGTTATTCTTGATGGGTTTTGTCTCTATTGTGAAAACTTGACCATAGTTGCCTCACGACACTATATGGACATGAAATAACTTAGATTTTACCCGTCTTGATTTGATCATGTATGTCGGACTTTTGTGAGAATTCGTAATTTTGTTGAGACCCATGTGATATACTTGATGTGGACATGCTAGATACCCTAATTCATGATGTTTGGAAACTTAGTAGGCTCGATTTCATGTGTGGTTGTCTTTTGAACAATTTTTATATGATATATATTGAGTTGTTGTTAAAGGAAAAAATCTGTATTTTGTCGCTGATCTGTTTTGTTTGCTGTTTTGGACTGTATAGAAGTCAGTATCTTAATTTTGGTATAAAACATGAGTTTTAGAGAATTTCGTCTATCTTCAAACCCCTCTGACCTTGCTTGATTTCGTTTTTGTATGTGTGAGTTATGACTATTTTACTACAGAGGTGTAGATCTTTTCCAGATTTCATTTCTTGGTGTTTTTTATGACTAAATTATTTTAATAACTATGCTACACATATTATTTTAATCCAAAGCTTTGGTCAGTGTTTTTTTATCTAGTTAGGGATTACCCAGAATTTTTTGTGGATTTAATTGATGAGTTTTATGTGTCGTTTCATTCTCGTTTATGAAAACTATACTTGCTGTATTTTACTCGTTGTTCTGTAATGAATCGTATTTTCCACCCTGATTCCTTGTACTGTATGAAAAATATTTTTGAAATATGAAAGTTAGTATATTTTATCTATTTTCATAACCCTTTGGCGGAATTGGATTTCGTTTCACTGGTTGCGAGATATCATAGTTTTCGTACAGCAGTGTTGGGAATTCCAGATTTGCCAAACTCTCGTATATTGATGTTTCCCGATTTTTGATGACTGATTTAATTTTACTGAAAAATTCTGAAACTTTATATTTAGATACTGGACATATAGGGGAATACCCCAGATTTTTTGTGGATTTATTTAATGAGTTTTTATACTGTTTTCCTGTACTTGAATTCATTTTCCTGATACTTGACTACATGATACTTGAGACTTGAAACTTGACACTTGATACATGATTACATGATACATGATACTTGATACTTGATGCATGTTTACATGATACGTGATTACTTGATACTTGATTCATGCCATATACACTTGTACACTTTGTCATGCTAGTTGTTTATTTTGACATCATACTTATACCATGTTGCTAGTTAGTTTTCCCCATGTGCTTGTATCCTACATTATAAGTGGCCCGTAACTTGCAATTGATGGGTACTTGTTTTTTCTTTCGCTCTTTCCTGCATTCGTTGAATTGTAGATTTTGGAGAACAGGTTCCAGACGGTATCGGTGACATGAAGTATTAGTGATGCATTTTATTATTATTATTTCTTGTAGCTTGATTGAACTATATTGTATTTTGAGACTTGGATTTATTCTTGTATTTGAGAAATGTGACCCAAGATATTTGTTTTATTCAGATCATAACTATTTGAGATTTATATATTTGATTTCAAGTATTCTTATTGGAATTTTGGGTTCATATGTGCATGTGGTTGATTCTTTTGCTTCCGACTCTGATGATTCTTATGAATGTTGTAAAGATTTCTTGAACAGCTTATAGATGATGAAAATCATTCGCTGGGCTTTTATCTCGTAACCGTATTCCGTATTCTTTTGGAAGCGGGGCGTGACAGGGTTTTTAGTGGTATCAGAGCACCAGGTTTGGCTAATGTATTAGTTGCCTAATATATTAGATAAGCTTGGCTCGAACTGGGATCTACTCAATATTTCACCAACCATGCATGCATAAATGAATCAAATATTATCAACATTGATCTGGATGCTAACTGTTTTTGGTTTTGTGCAGACGATGGCTTGCAGGGGTTCTACTTCTCAGTCGCAAGGTGACCCTGATTTAGGCTGTTACTGCTATGCTTGAGCGCTTAATTAATCAGTAGTAGAACCATAGTAATTTGGTGATGGCTACTTTGGAAGCCGCTCGAGTTCCTCTGCCTGCTGTGCCTTGGTAGGATGTTCTTCCTCCCCGTTCCGAGAATGGTCACAGACTTTATGAGGCTGCATCCCGACAGGTTTTCAGGCACTGAGACGCCTTTGAAGGCTGAACAGTGGTTGATTCGGACAGAGAAACTGCTTTTGGCAGCTAGAGTTGCAGATGCAGATCGTGTGGATGTGATTAGCATCCACTTAGTGGACTTAGCTCATATCTGGTGGAGGTCCGAGTCCAAAAGGCTCGAAAGACCGATCACGTGGGCCACTTTCACTAGGAGTTTCTTGGAGAAGTTCTTTCCTAGCAGCACCAGAGTTGAGATGGAGCAACAATTCTTAGCCCTGAAACAGGTTGGTCATTATTTCTAGTAACGGAATTTTGTTACATATTGTTCATGCAATGTTATAACATATGACTTTCTTCAAACAAGGCTCCAGGTCTGTGGACAAGTACGCAGCTGAATTTACGAGACTTAGTCGCTTCGCAGTAGTTCTTGTGGCGAACGAAGAGGATAGGGCTCTTAGGTTCATTTTGGGACTTGAGCGAGACATCAAGGTGTAGCTTTTCTCTCTTCGCTTGCGTACCTATGCTGAGGCTCTTGAGGCAGCTAGGGCCCAGGAGCAGGCTCGTGTTAGATTGGCTTCTTCTCAGCGAACTGTTCTGCACTCAGTTGCTAGGTCTTCTGGTGGGCCTATTCGGAGACCTGTTACAGCCCCTCCGGTCAGGACAGCTCCTTACTCTTCTGCGGGTCCTTCGAAAGTTGGTTTATGCAACTTTTGCTGTCTTCCAGGGCATGAGCACATGGATTGCCGACGTGCCAATCATTACTGTTTTGGATGTGTTGCTGCTAATCATTTGGTGCGGGACTTCCCACGGTTGGATCCTCCAGCCAGGGGTCCTGTTCAGCCAGTTGCCGCAGCTTGTGGTCCAGTTAGACCACCGCTTCCCCCGCAGTGCCAGATTGTCGGTCAAAGGACCTGCTATTCCAAGGAGATGTTAGACTTTCAACCTGACTGCTGTAGATGCTGAGTCAGCTGAGGGTGTGGTTGCAGTTATGTTTTGTTTTAATTGTTTCATTGTTTGTTGTTTCTCTTTGTTTTTCTCCATTTCCCTTGCTTTATGTCCTTCTGCTTGTTCTTTCTACATTTTGTTTTTCCTCGCCCCTGTTCAACCATTCTTTTCTTTGTCTCTTTTGCTCTCTGTCTTAGGTGTTGTTCTTGTTTGCTCTTTCTCTACTCATATTCTGTTTGATTCTGGGGCAACCCATTCTTTTGTCTCCTCTCGATTTGTCGCTCGCCATCAGTTGGAGTGCAGCAACATGTCAGAGGCTTGGAACATTGTGACCAGTGGTGGAGTTGTCATTTGTTCTCGGGAGTGCAGGCAGTGTCCCGTGATTATTGGCAGCGCAGAGTTCAAAGCCAATCTGATTGTAATTAGGAATTCGGGGTTCGACGTTGTTCTGGGTATGGATTGGTTGGGTGAAACCCATGCCATTATTGACTGCCATGCAAAGAAAGTTGTGTTCCAGATTCCAGATCGCGCAGAATTTGAGTTCCATACCGGGGAGTCTTCCTTTGGCCGAGCTGCAGTTGATCAGGAGGTTTGTGCGATGGAGTTGCATTCAGACTGTGAGGCTGCACCTCTAGTAGTTCGAGATTTCTTGGATATTTTTTCAAATGAGTTGCCTGGCTTACCCCCTGATAAGAAAGTGGAATTCGGTATTGATGTTCAGCCTAGAACAACGCCGATATCGAAGAGTCCCTACAGGATGGCACTGGTTGAGCTAGCAGAGTTTAAGGTGTAGATTCAGCAGTTGCTTGATTTGGGTTTCACCAGACCTAGTGTTTCACCTTGGGGTGTTCCTGTCCTTTTTGTCGACAAGAAGGATGGTGGTCGTCGACTGTGCATGGATTATCGGGAACTAAACAGAGTTACTGTGAAGAATCGGTATCTATTGCCCAGGATCGATGATTTGTTTGATCAGTTGAGTGGGACTGCTATTTTCTCGAAGTTGGATCTTCGTTCTGGGTATCACCAAGTCCAGGTGAAGGCTGCAGATATACAGAAGACTACTTTCAGGACTAGATACGGGCACTACGAGTATCTTGTGATGCTGTTCGGAGTTACGAATGCGCCGGCTGTATTCATGAGTCTTATGAACCGGGTTTTCTCTCAATACTTGGATAGATTTGTATTGGTCTTCATTGATGATATTTTGGTGTATTCTCGGAATCAGGAAGATCATGCTGAGCATCTTAGAGTGGTTCTGCAGACTTTGAGGGAGAATCAGCTCTATGGAAAACTTAGCAAGTGCGAGTTTTGGCTCGACAGGATTTCTTTCTTGGGGCACATTATCTCAGGCGATGGTGTTTCTGTGGATCCAGCCAAGATTGAGGCTGTGAACGATTGGCCTATTCCCAAGTCAGTTTCAGAAGTCAGGAGTTTTCTCAGTTTGGCTAGCTATTATCAGAAGTTCGTCCAAGATTTTTCGAAGATAACAGGACCGTTGACTAAGTTGACTAGAAAGGATCAGAAGTTCTGTTGGTCTAATGAGTGTTATGGAGCTTTTGTTAAGTTGAAGAACAGATTGACGTCAGCGCCTGTATTGACTATACCCGATGGTTCAGGTGGATTTGTAATTCACTGTGATGCTTCTGGTAAGGGTCTTGGAGCAGTTTTGATGCAGAAGGGCCGAGTCGTTGCGAATGCATCGAGGCAGTTGAGGCCGCATGAGAAGAACTATCCGATTCATGACTTGGAGTGAGCGGCAGTGATTTATGCTTTGAAGCTGTGGAGACATTATTTACTTGGGGACCGAGTGGAGATCTTTACAGACCACAAAAGTCTCAAGTACGTCTTCACCCAGAAGGAGTTAAACATGAGACAAAGGTGCTGGTTGGAGCTTATGGCCGATTATGACATCAGTTTGCAATACCATCCTAGTAAAGTAAACTTGGTGCCAGATGCTTTGAGCAGGAGACCGGCAGTTATGTTCTTGACTCAGCAGAAGGATTTGATTAAGCAGATGAGGAGGTTGGAGTTGGAAGTTTTGTTGCCGAGTTCTGGTCAGAGTTGTTTGGTGCTTCAGCTGCAGTCGTCTCTTGATGATCAGATTAATGAGGCATAGGCTAGTGATGCACAGTTGTAGAGATTTTGAGTTGAGGTTGAGTCTGGGTCCAGGATGGACATGGTTATTCATTCTGATAGATCGCTTCGTTTTAGGTCCAGATTATGTGTCCCGGAAGGTGATGTTCGTCAGAGGTTGCTTGAGGAAGCCCATCAGTCCTCATATTCTATCCATCCTGGCGGTACTAAGATGTATCGGGATTTGAAGCTTCATTTCTGGTGGCTGGTTATGAAAAGGGTTGGCTCAGTTTGTTGCTCAGTGTTTGATCTGCCAGCAGGTTAAGGCAGAGCATCAGAGAACCACTGAACTTCTTCAACCGCTTCCTATTCCAGAGTGGAAGTGGGAACATATCACTATGGATTTGTGATCGCTTTGCCGAGGAGTCCTAAGGGTCATAATGCCATTTGGGTGATTGTCGATCGTTTGACGAAGAGCACTCACTTTATTTCCTTTCGTGTCGGGCAGTCTACTGAGAGCCTTGCTGAGAGGTATATGCAAGAGATTGTTAGACTTCATGGGGTTCCAGTCAGTATTGTATCCGACAGGGATACGAGATTCAGATCTCAGTTCTGGGAGAGTCTTCAGAACAGTTTGGGGAGTAAATTAAAATACAGTACAGCTTTTCATCCCCAGACTGATAGGACAGTAAGAGCGGACTATTCAGATTCTTGAGGACATGTTGAGGTCCTGTATGCTTCAGTTTGGTGGGATCATTTGCATCTTGTGGAGTTCTCGTACAATAACAGCTTTCATGCCAGTATTAAAGCTGCTCCATTTGAGGCACTCTATAGGCGGAAGTGCAGATCACCAGTGTGCTGGGATGACATTGGTGAGAGGAAGTTGTTGGGTCCGGAGTTGATCACCAAGATAGTTGATGCAGTGGTTCAGATCAGGAAGCATTTGCAGGCAGCTCAGGACAGGCAGAAGCGATGGGCCGAGTCCATCGGAGAGCTTTGGAGTTTGGTGTTGGTGACCATGTTTTCCAAAAGGTATCGCCGTGGCGCGGTGTCATTCGGTTCGGTGGTAGGGGGCAAGCTTAGCTGTAACGCCCCGCCCCAATGCTCTGACAACTTATAAATACTATGTAGTTCCACTGCCCACCACAGGCGGCCTCTCAAAAGGTGGTTAACCGAATTGGTGACTCTTGATCCTCGGCAATAGTATTTATACTCAATTTATCTTTGCAAATTCCCGATATAGGGACTATATTTCTCAATCCATTCACAAATCCCGTGTAGCAGTCGACTGCTTCACACACCAGTCGACTGTACACAGACCAGTCGACTGCTAACCCTAACAGTCGACTGTTCGCTCAAGATCTGGGGTATTACATACACCCCCCCTTAGGAATCAGCGTCCTCGCTGAGAGCACAGGGCACACATCTCGTGTAGGACCGCCCTTTCTAGCACCCGGCATGCTCCGTGAATAGGCCCGCAGACCCTCGACACGCAAACATATGTACCCCACGAATAGGCCCCCCTCAGACCCTCGACGTGCAGATACACCCCCACCCGGTGTGTCGAAAGTCGGCTCTGATACCATTTGTAACGCCCCGCCCCAATGCTCCGACAAATTATAAATACTATGTAGTTCCACTGCCCACCACAGGCGGCCTCTCAAAAGGTGGTTAACCGAATTGGTGACTCTTGATCCTCGGCAATAGTATTTATACTCAATTTATCTTTGCAAATTCCCGATATGGAACTATATTTCTCAATCCTTTCACAAATCCCGTGTAGCAGTCGACTGCTTCACACACCGGTCGACTGTACACAGACCAGTCGACTGCTAACCCTAACAGTCGACTGTTCGCTCAAGATCTGGGGTATTACATTAGCCCTAGATTTATTGGACCGTCTGAGAGTTTTGAGCGCGTAGGCAAGGTGGCCTATTGTCTTGCATTAGCGCCAGCTTTATTAGAAGTGCACGATGTTTTTCATGTCTCACAACTCAGGAGATATATCCTAGATGAGAGGCACGTGATAGACTATTTTGAGTTGACCGTTCGGCCAGATTTGACTTGTGAGATTCCTCCAGTTGCTATTGTGGATTGGCGGGAGAAAGTGCTTAAGAACAAGGTCATCAAGTTGGTTCGTGTTGCTTGGAATCCTCACTCGCCTGGTGAGTCGATTTGGGAGCTGGAAGAGGAGATTCAACAGAAGTTTCCTCATTTGTTTGAGTAGTTTTTGTTTTGTTCTTTTGGTTGTTTTGGAGTTACCCTATGTATCTTCCTTTTTGAATTTCGAGTACGAAATTCTTCTTGTTAGGTGGGTAGGATTGTAACCCCTGTTTTTCATTTGGTGTATTTTTGAGTGTATTTTTTTCGTTTTGGTGTATTTTTCTCTTTCTTGGTATTTGTACTCTCTTGTACTTTTCTGAACCGTATATTGAAATTATTTCAATATATATTCGTTTTATTTTATTTTGAGCTCTTTGTGTTGATTGGTTGTCTCTTTTGTTTCGTTCTTCTATTATTTTATCTTTCTTTCATTTAGTTTCGTTCTCTTTATTTTGTTTTATTTTTTGGGTGTTGTGGTGGTGATTGGTTGTTATCCTATTCCCAATCCTATGCTTTGATCCCTAATAGTATTACCAAAGCCAAATTAAGATCCACAATCCTAATTGATATCCTATACATGTGTATCCTATTTGAAACCCAATTTAACAAATCCTATTACTACTCCTAATTACCCACAACCCAATTACCCATTAACCCTAATCCCCTTATATATATATACATATATCTCTCTCCCTCATCTAACCCTAACCCTAACTTCAAACACCCAGACCCCCATCCTCCTTGGCTGCGCCGTACACCTGTCTCCCCCTCCAGGCCGAGCCACCCCCTCCTGGCCTGTGTCCGACGCCGCATACCCCCACACTCCTATCCCCTTGGCCGACCACCTACAGACCGACCATAACTCCCTCACATCTCTCTCATTCTCTCTCCCCGTCGCCCCAACTCCGTCGCCGATCAACCCCAGACCGCAAGCCACCATAGCTACCATCCTTCTCTCTTGACCACTCCTTCTCGCTTTGTGGAGTTTTGCTCGTGTGGTGATTTTTGCACGAGTTGTTTGGATTCGTTGATTAGTGGATTTTCGTTTATGGGTTTTGCTCGTTACTCTTGGTTTTCGTCGTTCTTCATCTTCGGTTAAGGCAAGTAACTTGTACTCCAATTCATTTGTTTGATACAAGTCAAAAATACCACCTATAGTGTAGTTGGGTCTAGAAACGACTCTTGTTTGTGTTATTCTTGATGGGTTTCGTCTCTATTGTGAAAACATGACCATAGTTGCCTCACGACACAATATGGACATGAAATAACTTAGGTTTTACCAGTTCTTGATTTGATCATGTATGTGGGACTTTAGTGAGAATTCGTGATTTTGTTGAGACCCATGTGATATACCTTGTGTGGACATGCAAGATACCCTGATTCATGATGTTTGGACACTTGGTAGGCTCATTTTCATGTTCGGTTGTGTTTTGAACAAGTTTTGTATGATATATGTTGAGTTGTTGTTAAAGGGAAAAATCTATATTTTGTCGCTGATCTGTTTTGTTTGCTGTTTTGGACTGTCTTGAAGTCAGTATCTTAATTTTGGTTTAAAACATGAGTTTTAGAGAATTTTGTCTATCTTCAAACCCCTCTGACCTTTCTTGATTTCGTTTTCGTATGTGTGAGTTATGACTGTTTTACTACAGAGGTGTATATCTTTTCCAGATTTCATTTCTTGGTGTTTTTTATGACAAAATTAATTTAATAACTATGCTACACATATTACTTTGATCCAAAACTTTGGTTAGTGTTTCTTTATCTAGTTAGGGATTACCCAGAATTTTTGTGAATTTTATTGATGAGTTTTATGTGCCATTTCATGCTCGTTTATGGATACTATACTTGCTGTATTTTACTCGCTGTTCTGTAAAGAATTGTATTTCCACCTTGATTCCTTGTACTGTATGAAAAATGTTTGTGAAATATGAAAGTTATTATATTTTATCTATTTTCATAACCCTTTGGCGAAATTGGATTTTGTTTCACTGGTTGCGAGATATCATAGTTTTCGTACAGCAGTGTTGGGAATTCCAGATTTGCCAAACTCTCGTATATTGATGTTTCCCGATTTTTGATGACTGATTTAGTTTTACTGGAAAATTCTGAAACCTTATATTTAGATACTGGATATATAGTGGAATACCCCAAATTTTTCGTGGATTTATTTAATGAGTTTTCATGCTGTTTTCCTATTCTTGAATTTGTTTTCTTGATTTCTGGCTGAACCTATTTTTCTGTATTCAAATCAGTTTTGAGCTATGTTTTTGTGAATTAATATGTGATTTATTTATACTCGCTGGATTCGGTTGGGAGTCTATTTTCTAGACGTTTCGACGGATTCAGATTTTCATGTTTGTAACACTGGAAATCACTGTTTTACTACAGTATGGTCTTGCTGTCCTGAACTTGAGATTTGGATAAATTATTCTTTCATGTATTATCATGTACTCGTACATGTTTATCTTACAACTTGCACTTGTCACATGATCATGCCATATTTTTCTTGATATATTTTGCACATATACATGCTTGTTTGACATTATTAATAAATAACCAAGCCGGGGTTTAAGGGACAGATCTAATAGTGGATAATTCAGAAAAGTATATTCGGAAGGAGATCTACTGATCCTACGTGATTACTTGAGACATGATACTTGACACGTGATTACTTGATAGTTGCACAAAAGACAAGATACTTTCCACTCGCACAACTTGACAAGTGATTACATGATACATGATACTTGGAGCTTGGAACTCAATTACTTGACATGTCCCTGAATAGACTGCCCTCTATGGTCCACTATGAAATCTAAAGCGAAACTGTTTGCTGTAGCAATCATGTAAGGTGGGCTGCATGAAGTGCTACCTAGATAGTAATCACTACAAGAGTTGATACATGCTACTTGAACATGATACTTGAATATGATACTTGAACATGATACATGCTTGCTTGATACTTGATTACATGATACTTGAGACTTGAAACTTGACACTTGATACATGATTACATGATACTTGATACTTGATGCATGTTTACATGATACTTGATTACTTGATACTTGATTCATGCCATATACACTTGTACACTTTGGCATGCTAGTTTTTTATTTTGACATCATACTTATACCATGTTGCTAGTTATTTTTCCCCATGTGCTTGTATCCTACATTATAAGTGGCCCATCACTAGCGATTGACGGGTACTTGTTTTCTTTTTCCCTCTTTCCCTGCATTCGTTGAATTGCAGATTTTGAAAAACAGGTTCCAGACGATATCGGTGACATGAAGTATTAGTGCTGGATTTTATTATTATTATTTCTTATAGCTTGCTTGAACAATAATGTATTTTGAGACTTGGACTTATTCTTGTATTTGGGCAATGTGACACAAGATATTTGTTTTATTCAGATCATGACTATTTGAGATTTATATATTTGGTTTCAAGTATTCTTGTTGGTATTTTGGGTTCATATGTGCATGTGGTTGATTCTTTTACTTCCGACTCTGATGATTCTTGTGAATGTTGTAAAGATTTCTTGAACAACTTATGGATGATGAAAATCATTCGCTGGGCTTTTGTCTCGTAACCGTATTCCGTATTCTTTTAAGAAGCGGGGCGTGATACGATCTCACTCTCACAGTTTCTATGACGGCTAGGGTTTTCTCGTGTTTCACGGATATTTATCATATATATAGCTGCAGAAAATCAACTCTAAGAGAGTAATAAGGCTGTTGGACTCACAATCTGACCTGGTTCAGATTCGTGTATGGGCCTTTGAACTTTAATCAGCCCATTTAATCAAATTAAATGTCCAACCAATTTCAGGAGTTCAAGTCTTACTTGGATCCCCAATTAAATTCATCTTATGAATTTAAATTCCAATTTCGATCAATTCTAAGTATGTGACCTTGTAGGTTCCAATTACATTGGCAGTAATACTAAGATCATATTCTAGTATTACAAACGGTGAGCGGTATCTAACAATACATCACTGCTATTCAAGTAACGAAAATGTCAGTGATTAGACATAATCTATCTGTGACCAATGTTACCATGTAGTCTAGTCCCTTTATTCAAATATCTTAATTGACCACAAGGCGTAGAGCGTGTCACTCTTGTATAGTTCAATTTTTGGTTTCTTGATATCCGAGTAGACTTACTAAAACAAATAAGCTCAATATCTCATATTGACTCATTTGAGCGTGGCCATGCATTTTGCATTCTCACTCAATCAAGGTGCACATAGATATCACTCATGTTATGTAAGAGAAACAAATCCTATCTAAGTCACTCACATCCCTCCGCATAATTTGTAGTATATCCAATAGTCGACTTTATAATCACCTTATTACAAACAACATTTGACGACATTAAAACATACAACTTCTCATGTAGGGAACCGTAGTGACTTCAAGTCAAAGAACTACATACACCATGGTTACTGTGAGAACTGCTTATGACACTCACGTAATGATCCATGTAGCGTTCTGATGGTGGGTCAGTCCAGTACATTTTTACTCTAATATGTACCTATGTGAAGACTTATATCTCATATCTAAGACCTGTGAGATATAGTCATCAGTCTACACACAAACTAGTCTCTATGCATTATTGTTGTCCTAATTCACAATAATACTTGACTAGGGATATTTAAGAATAGTGTTCTGATTACAACCAATAGGATCTCACAATCAAGTCATGCACTTGATATCTCATGGTATTGAACCTACTATTCTAAGGACTTTATTATGTTCATTTAATCACAATAAACAACACAATAAATGAAATGCCTCATATATGAAATAAATATCATGATACAATGTAAACTAGTAGTGTCAATACACAACTGCCCTCTATGGCATACACCAACATCCCTAATTAGGCTCTCACTAGCATATAAATACAGCCTTACCTCTATAGTAACCAAGTAATCACTATTTCACCACTTAATCCTCCCTTAATCCTTGGTTATTAACTTGAGCATCGGAGGGTCTGTTGCCAGGAGTCCTCCTGGTGTTTCAGACTTTTTGCAGTATCCGGAGACGGTCAATCATTCCTAGATCCACCCAATCCAATCACACGTTAGCATCACAGTAGGGTCAGATCGGCGACTGAGATCTGAGTTTCCTCTTCACCAAAACAACTCATTTTTTGTTTCTCCTATACTAGAAAACAAGCAACATCAGATTGGCGTCGTCTGTGGAAAACACATATCTGAGCCTCTTCTTCAGACTCTACTCCGTGACTAACGCTTCCTATGGCTCCCAATGCCAAGAAGACCCCACCCAGGGGCGTCAGTCTGACCCTCCACTTCCTCCTCCGCACCCGACTTGAAGTTGTGCAGCCACTCAAGGATCATGACAGTTGCAGGACCAAGGGTTGCAGAAACTCGCCCACTCGGTAGCACGAGAGTTGCCCATCTGATGGTGTCTAACCAGAGAAATGTCATCAACAACCGACATAATGAGGACGACCTCCAAAATTATCTCAACCGATCTCGGAGTGATGGCGAGCCCTCGAACCACAACCCGGTCCGAGTCACCACTCCTCCCATGGTCAAGAAAGAGAATGCAACCGCTCTCCGAGGGACAGTTGACCCTCGAACAACCGCGAGGACGGAGGTCACATAACGATGGTGGAGTGCCATGAATTCCTGGATGAAATCCTCCGGGCCCTCTAATGTAGGACCCGGACCGAGCATCACACTGACCGAGTAGGAGGGGCCGAGAACGGTAACGACGAGTCCCATAGGTTAACCCAATTTAAGGAACGGGCAGACTCAGTCCTCAAACGACTGTAAGAAATGGAAGATAGCCTTGCTCGGATCGGCGAAGGTGGGAGGTAATCCTAACAGAGATATCGGCTGAACAGGCCACCCTTATCCTCCCATATCCTTGACATACCCATCCCGAGGATTTTCAAACCTCCACCATTCGAAACCTATAACAGAGAACTGGATCCTGCTGATCACATTGAGGACTTCAAAATCCTCCTGATGATTCACAGCGCATTAGATCCCCTTCTCTGTTGTGAGTTCCCGGCCTCCCTGAGAGGTCCCGCACGAGAATGGTTCACCAAACTCACCCTCTGTTCAATTTACTCCTTCTTTCCTCGCTTACTTCGTGACCAGCTAAAAGGCTGAGATGACGAGCGCCTCCTTACTGGACCTCAGACAGAAGTACGGGGAATCCCTATGAGATTTCGTCCAGAGGTTTACGGCGAAGCACGGTCATTCTCCACCCTTGATGCGGGGGTAGCAGTAGCAGATTTTCGACACAATATCTACCATGACTCGTTAAAGGCCTCCCTGGCTAAGAAACCACCCATCGACTTTCTCAACCTTCTCTATAAGAGAGAAGTACATCCGGGTCGAGGAGGCACTCCACCCCGGGGGTCAGGAGGGAACCCCTGCTAAAGGAAAGAGGAAGGCGAACAACTTCAAGCCTCCTAAGAAGGCCTAGAAAGACGCCTCGGGGTAGAGGCGCCTTCCCCGCATCCGCGGTTCGATAAGTTCACTCCGCTCACTACAAGTGTGTCAGTTAACATGATGGAGACGATATACTCCAACACCCTCCTCGGTCTAACAACCCCAACAAGAAGATAAACTGGAGGTTCTATTGTCGTTTCTATCAGGACCACGACCACGAAATCGATAACTGCCGAGGTCTGAAGGACAAAATTGAGGCACTCATCGAGAGAGGATATCTTGCCAAATTCACCCGGAATGGTCCGAGAACCTCTCCACCTCCTCGGAAGCGAACAAGCGTCCAGAGCCAGAGCCTGAGCATGAGGTCACCAAGAATCAGGCCATCCTCCACTGCGTCCATGGCGAACATGTAACCCCTGTTTTTCATTTTGTGTATTTTTGAGGGTACTTTCCGTTTTGGTGTATTTTCTCTCTTTGTATTTTCTCTTGTATTTCTCTTGGACCGTATATTGAAATTTAATTTCAATATATTCATTTTATTATTTTGTCTTCTTTTTATTTGAGTTCTTGATTCGTTGTCCGTCTTTTGTTTCGTTCCATTTGTTCGGGCCATTATTTTGATTTCCAATATATATATTTTTTATTGGTCATATCCTATTCTATTATACCCATCATTTACTTCTAAATCCCATTTATACATATCCATACCCACTAATTATTCACAACCAAAACCCTTACTTAACTCTACCCACCAATTCATTTATTCACCCTGTATAAAAAACCAATTCCCTACATTAACCCAATACCCCATGCTCCCCCGGCTGCTCTTCCTAACCCGACCCGCTACCCCCTCTCATTTACTGTGCCTCTCCCCCTCACCCTCTAAATCCTAATATAATTTTTCACAACCCCATATATATGCAAACCCATGCTTCCCTGGTTCCCTACCAAGCTGCCTACCCTACCGCTTACTCCTACTCGTCCCTGTGCTCTTTCTCCTTATGCCGCCTGTGCAGCCAGAGCAACCAGAACCCCCCCTCTTCCCGCCTGTGCTCCCTCTCCCGTCTATCTCTCTCGACTGCACACTCTCTCTCGGCCCTCTCTTTCTTCTGGTGGAGGTCCCCGCCATCTTCAGCGCTGATTGCAAGCACCGGTGTGCTGTGGTTTCCCCCTCTCCGACGTCGACAGCGAGTGCACCGGCTTTCCCCGCCATTCACCTATTTGTGGGCGTGGTTCGTGGATTGTGTGATTGATTCGTGTGTTTCGGTGTTCGTGGGTTGTTTGCTTTTTGAGTTCGTGTACTCATTTTGAGTTTGCGGGTTCATCGTTGAGTTCGTTTTCTCGTTTTGGTTTGTGGGCTCGTATTCGTTCATTGAGTTCGTTGCCGGGAATCCATTCCCGTTATTCTTGCTTGAAGTCATTTTCGTCGTCGGTTAAGGCATGTGACTTGTATTAAACTCCTTTGTAAATACAAGTACTAAATACCGTCTGTAGTTTAGTTGGGTTCTAGAGACAATTTGTGTGTGAATACCCTTGTTGGAATTGTCTCTATAGTGATGATTTGACCATAGTTGCCTCACGACATACATGACATGATATAACTTAGGATTGACCACATCTTGTTGCATGTATGTGTGTTATTCATGTGTTATCTTGTGCTCGTTCGTGTGATTCGTGATAGACTTGTCTTGGACTTATGAAATACCCTATATCATGTTGTTTGGACATCCAGTATACTCTATTTCGTATTTGGTTGTGTTTTGGATGAGTTCTATGTGAACTAGTGGATTTTGTGCTTGAAGGATATTTCAGTTTTGTTGCCTTTTCTGTTTTGATCAGTATTTTAGACCCTATTAAAGTCAGTATTTGAGAATTTTTTGTGAACATGATTTATGGAGAATTATGTCTATTTTCCAACCCTTTTGACGGATCTCAGTTTTGATTTTTTGTTTGCGAGTTAGGTTTATTTTACTACAGTGGTGTCGAAAGATTTCCAGATTTTGTTTCCTATGAATTCTAAAGAGTAATCTATTTTTATTATCTTTCACCCATACATGTCTATCTTGCAACTTGAACTTGTTACTTGATCATGCCATGCTATACTTGCCATGTTTCGTGACACATACTTTCTTGTTTGACATTAATAATAAAATGACCAAGCCGGGGTTAAAGAGAAAATAATAGTGGAAAATAAAGAAACGTGTACTCGGAAGAGGATCTATTGGTCCTATGTGATACTTGGCTTGATACTTGATACTTGGGTTGATATTTCACTTGAGGCTTGTTACTTGATACTTAAGGCTTGTTACTTAATACTTGAGGCTTGACACTTGATACTTGGCTTGATACTTACTCTTGAGGCTTGATACTTGATACTTGATTTCTTGAGGCTTGTCCCTGAGTACACTGTCCTATATGATCCACTATGAAATCTAAAACGAAACTGTGTTGACTGTAGCAACCATGTAGTAAAAGTATGGATGCATGAAGTGCTACCTGGATAGTAATAATACAAGACTTGAACATGATCAATTGACACTTGCTACTTGATACTTGTACTTGACTACTTGACACTTGTTACTTGTTACTTAATTTCGTGATACTTGATTCTTGATACTTGTTACTTGTTTATATGATACTTGTTCACTTGACACTTGATACATGCGACTTGCACTTATTCATCTTGCCATGCTAGTATTCTATTTTATTATCATGCATATTCCATGTTATTAGTTAGTTTTTTCCATGTACTTGTATCCTGCATTACAAGCGGCCCGTAACTTGCATTGATGGGAGTTTGTTTTCTTTTTTCTATTCATGCAATGGTTAAATTGCAGATTTTGGAGAACAGGTGCCAGATGGTGTTGGTGATATGAGATATTAGTGCTGGCATTTTGCTATTATTATTTCTTGTTGCTTGCTTTGAACAATTGTATTTTATACTTTGATTTATTTGTATTTGGGCAATGTGACCCAGGATATTTGACTTATTCAGATCTGGATTATTTGAGATTAATATATTTTTGTTTCAAATATTCTTATTGGTATTTTGGTTCATATGTGCATGCTTGGTTGATTCTTTTGCTTCCGACTCTAATTATTCTTGTGAAATGTTGTAAAGATTCTTGAACAGCTTAAGGATGATGAAAATCATTCACTGGGCTTAGTCACGTATATGTGTTCCGTATTCTCTTTTAGGAAGTGGGGCATGACACGACACATGGGGGGAGAGTCGAGCCCCTCCCACAAGGCCTTCATCCAGGAGGTAAACTTCGTTCACAATTGTCCCCCTCCTCAAGGTCTCATCTATTTCTCGGACGAAGACCTCGAAGGTGTCCGGGTTCCGCACTGTGACACCTTGGTCATCAGCCTTGTATTGGCAAATCATGACGTTTGTCTTATCCTTGTCGACAACGAAAGTTCAGTGAACATCATGTTCCTAGCAACCTTCGAAGCCTTAAAGCTCTTTCGGGACAAACTGAAACTAATGGGGTACACCCTCCACGGCTTCTCCAGATCGAGGGAATCGTTACCCTTGATGTCACCGCAAGGAAATCCCCTACCTCCCGAACAAAGGCAATGGATTTCATGGTAGTCAATGTCAAAGCCGCCTATAATGCCATCCTGAAAAATCCTGACCTCGCTTCCCTCCAGGTGGTACCCACAGCCTATCACATGCGCAAGAAGTTTCCAACCAAGTCGGGGGTTGGGGTCGTCAAAAAGAACCAGGAGGCGGCTCGGCCTTGTTACACTGCCTCGGTGGGAGGCGTTGTCCTCCCACTCGATGTGGTCGAACTCCCGTCGGACCGAAGTTCAATAGGCTCTGAGCCAGTTGAAAAGTTGGAGGAAACTCCATTCTTCAAAGCCAATCTTGTTAAGTGCTCCAAGGTGAGCAAGTCTCTCCTCCTGCCCTCAAGGGAGAAGTTATATGTTGTATCCGTCGGAATCGGGACCTGTTTGCTTGGACCCGAACATGCCGGGAATATCCGAGAACCTCATCATGCATAAACTAAGTGTTCCCCCAGACTCCAAGTCGATACAACATAGGCACCAAAAGCTCGCCCCCAAAAGGCAACAAGCAATGAAGGAGGAGGTCGGAAAACTCCTCTCTATCTGCTTCATCCAAGAGGTCATCCAACAGAGATGCTGAAAGCTTGCCCCCGAAAGGCAACAAGCGATGATGGAGGATGTCGAAAAATCCTCTCTGCCTGCTTCATCTAAGAGGTTAACTACCCAGGATGGTTGGCTAACGTCATGTTGGTCAAAAAGTCCAACAAAAAATGGAGGATGTGCATCAACTTTACCGACCTCAACAAGCTTGCCCAAAAGATCCTTTCCCGCTCCCAAGTATCCAAGCCCTAATCGATGCTACCTCCGGACATGAATTGTTAAGCTTCATAGATGCCTTCTCTATTTACAACCAGATTCGGATGTTTCCCCCAAAAATTCTGAAGACGGCATTAATCACCGATCAAGGAATTTACTGCTACAGGGTCATGCCTATCGGACTGAAGAACGCAGGTGTAACACCCTAAATTTTATTTATGAAGAATTTGTGATTTTACGTGTTTTGCACGTATAATTTCATTTGTATAATTTCTTTTATAAAAATATTTCTTATATAGTATTTGTTCTCTTTATTTTCCAAAAGACTGTTTTTTAAAAGCCTAATTAAATTCCAGGCCTACTTATCTCTTTTAGCCCATTCTTATTTAATTAATTAAATTAATTGGTAGAGCCCATGGTTAATTGGCCCATTAGTGAGCCCATTTAACTTAATCCTCTTTTAAATGGCCTAACTTGTAGTGTAGACTCATTTCATGAACAATTATAATTTTTCACATGAACGGACACTAGAATGGCACGTGCATGCACTAGCATGTGCAATGTGCACACTCTATTGTAGGCCGGATAGCGCATGGGAAGGAGGGAGAGTGGATGAGATAGTGGGGTGGTTACTTTTATCATGGGAAGTTATTACAACTCCCTACTTCATCTTGGCCCTTGATCCTTAACCATATGATCTCATCCTAGCCTTCCATTTACCCTAAAAATTTGTATAAATACCCCCCCCCCCCCCTACGCTAGTTATCCCTGCACCAAAATTTTAAAGAAAAAAAAGAGAGAAAAGAAATACAAGTTAGTGAGACAAAAGATAGAGGAGTTCGTGAGTTGAGAAGATTGAGTGCTAGTGTGTTCTTCAACCAAGGAGAGGAGGCCGGCATTTCCAAGGATCAAGAAAGGGAGGCTCGGGTTCTACCTAGCACTAGGAGGAGAAGCAACTTGGTGGCTCAAACTAGGAGGAGAAGCCTTTCCTTGTTCATTCTAGGAGATCCCTAGAAAATTTTGTGTGTTTTCTCTCCATTAAAGGTGGGTGTTTCTCTTAAACTTCTTAGTAGACATCATGCTAGGGTATGTTTGATATGATTAAAAGAAACAACAACTAATCTAGCCATGTGATGTGAAAATGAGACAAATTGATATTTGTAGGATTGTATGTTAGGTATGTTAATTGATTGCAAAATTTGTGATTGTTAATTTAGAATTTACCATGCTACCATGCTTTATTTGTTTGTTATATGCTAAATTAAGAAGATATGCTTGTATGTTAAATAATTGAAATAAGAACCATATGAAAATGTGATTTGACTACTTGATTGTTAAATGGCATGAAAAAGGAAATTCATTTCTGAAATAAACGTATAACATTAATGAAAAATTTTATAAGGGAATTGGGGAAATTTTAAGTGCATTTTTATAAAGATAATATGCTCATTTTCCAAAGTTCGAAAATTGAAGAACAATATGCAAGTAGAGAGCAAAATTATGTTTTTGTATCAAAACTCAAATTTTATTATACTGAAATACTGTAATCAGATATAAAAAAAATCTGGAGTTTTTGAATAAATTTGGAGAGGAACAGAACTCAAAAACATTCATTTTTGCAAAAATTCGAAATAATTGAATCTCAGACTTAAACCCCTAAAAACCCCACTCTATATCAGTTTGGTCTCTTAGACCATTTGGTTAATTGGTGCTTTGGGCGCTTACTGTAGCTTGCGGGTGTCTGTGGTCTTGGGTTCGAAACTGGACTCTACCCTTTTGTTCTCGTTTTTGAATAAAACCCCAAACCGAAACCTAAATCCCTTATCCATTAAACCCCATGCCATATCGTGGTTGCGCCTTAGCCCAGTTGGCTTTCGGTGGCGGTTGGCTAGTCTCAGGTCTTGGGTTCGAATCCTGGTTTCGGCAAGTTTACAACTTTTTGATTTTTTTGGGTTATAAATTGATTATTTGGCTTCTAAAAGTTCGAACAAAATATTATAATTATTCTAAAAATATTTTGATCTTATGAAAAATATTTGTGCATGATTTGACTAAAATAAAGGTAATTTAGAAGTGAAAATTAAGTAGAATTGCATGAAGTTGACATTTGTATAAATATGATTAGCGATTATTTTTCATGAGAAGATTATACTGAGTTAAAAAAGAGGATTTTGGATGGAAGAAAATTTAAGTGTGTTATTTATGGACTTTTATTGCCTAATTTGGGTATTGTATATAAATGAAAAATACGACCTTGTAGTTTGAATCAAGTAAAGAAAAGAAATAACAAGTGTAAAACATGTTTGTTTATTGCAATAAATTTTGACTATGAAATGCATGAATTGAAAGTGAACTTGATATATGAGATTTGATTCATAGAAAAGAATGAAAATCATGTTAATTGTGAAAAAGAACTTATGAGTATGAAAACTCAAATTTTGTGATTATGAAGTGAAATTGAGAAACTATGGTGTAGCTTAGCCTCATACCGACATTGAAAAGAAATATGTTGAAATGAAATTTGAAATAAAAAGACCAAGATTTTGGTCATGTTGTATAAATGGTTAAGACCGGTATAGTGGAAGGGCTAACTCTAGAGAATTGATTTTGTTCATAATTCAAATAACTAAGGACAAGATACATAGTGAAGATGTAATGAAAATAAGAGAAAAACATGAGTATGAGGGCCTCGGAGCTACGGTGTGAGAATATTCATAGGCTGTCTACACGATGCGTCGTGTCATGACATGGATATGTCTCCAGGAGTCCGTACTGCAGACGACGCTCATAGTGTGTTTGGCGACTGCGGGTGGTGTCATGCCCCATGACGGAGGCTGAATTATCCATAGGTTCTTCACGATGCATCGTGACATGATGTGGGATTCCCCTCCAGGCTGTCTGGATATGAGCTCGTAACTCATAGAACATCTAGGATACTTATCGTAGTTTCAGTAGTAGTTTAAGTCATGACGAGGGATTGAACCCTACAAGATGAAGAACGGTTAAGGGCTTGCCCTCAGACCTATATAGTATGGGATGCATAGAATCTGAACAAGTGCACATTAGTGTCATGTAACATACATAACTGCATTAAGGACTAAGTGCACCGCACAACACGACATCAACAAGCTAGTCCCTTGTAGTTCTGTTTGTGATCAAGTTTGTGGTTTTTTTAAGTATTTGAGAATCATTATACTGTTCGGAATAGAGAGGATAGCTATGTATAATATTTCGTCGGTTGTAAGTAACTGACGCGCCCACAGTTTCTATGGAGGGTAAAGTGATTAACAAGACTAAAGAATGCATGCTGATTAAAAATTGATTCAAGTGTTGTACATTTCAATTCATGTAAATTATTGTAAATTGCTTCCTTGTAAATATGTAATGTAAATGTAAACTCTGATGTAACAAAAGTTTTTATTTCCTTGTAAAATTGTACGAAGAGAAGTGTAAAGATCCTTTGGAACTTCGAATTCAGTCTATTTTGGAATACGGGGTGTCATAACTGGTGCCAATTACCAGAGGCCCATTACCGGGTCCTCAAAGAGCAGATCAGTCAGAACATGGAGGCCTATATTTATGACATGCTCGTCAAGAGCCTCCAAAGCAGAGATCACGTAAACAACCTTCAGGAAGCTTTCGGGGTCTTGAGAAACCATAATATGAGCCCTCTAAGTGTTCCTTCGACCTCATCGTAGGAAAGTTTCTTCACTTTATGGTCAACCAACGTGGGATAAAAGCTAATCTTGAGAAAATTCAGGCTATACTGAACAGTGCCCCACCCAGGAATGTCAAGGAAATATAACGGCTCACTGGTCGTCTGGCAGCCAACGACCGTTTCCTTTCGAGGTCAGGGGAGAAGTACTTTCCTTTCTTCAAAGCCCTCCTGTCATGCCCCGCTTCCCAAAAAGGAATACAGAATATGAGTACGCGACAAAAGTCCAGCGAATGGCTTTCACTATTCATAAACTGTCAGGATCTTTACAACATATACAAGAATAAAAAAGAGATATACAAGAGGAATAGTCAGCCACCCATGTATAACTGAATTAATATAGTCAACATGATTACTTGAAACAAGAAACAAGAATACTAAATTTCAAATAATCAAGTCTGGAACAAAACACAAGTCTGGAACAAAATTCCCATTACAAATAATCCAAGTAACAAGTTACAAATTATTCTTGAATAAGCAACAAGAATAAATAAATGTAGCAAGAATCCATCCAACTAGAATCTTTGATCACCTACTCCATCGGGCAGCTAGTCACCAAATTCTGTAAGTGACAAATTTGCAAGAAAAGGAAAGAGAAAACAAACGTTGGTCAATGCAAGTTACGGGCCGCTTGTATTGCAGGCAACAAGTACAGGAAAAACAAATAAACAAGAATAGAGTAACATCGGAAGGAAGTGTAGAATGGAAAGATGTAACAGCAAAATAGAGCAACTAACTCTAAGTCAAGAACAGGACAAGTAGCACGACAAGATAAACGGGTGCAAGTAGCGTGTAACAAGTGTTAAGTATCATGTAAACGAGTAACGAGTACAAGTGTCAAGTAATCAAGTATCATGTACAAGTAACAAGTAGCAAGTGTCAAGTGAACATGTTGTTTCCAAGTCTAGTATCTAGTCCTATCTAGCTAGCACTTCATGTGTCCCAGATTTTACCACATGGTTGCTCCATTCATGCAATTTACGTTTTAGATTTCATAGTGGATCATAGAGGGCAGTGTACTCAGGGACAAACTCCAAGTATCAAGAATCAAGCTCCAAGTATTACGTGTCAAGTGTGCAAGTTTCAAGTAATCACGTGTCAAGCGCAAAATATCAAGTATCATGCTCCAAGTACCAAGTAGGATCTGTGGATCCTCTTCCGAGTACACATTTCTGTATTTTCCACTATTAGATCTTTTCCTTTAGCCCCGGCTTGGTTTCTTGTTATTAATATTTAAAGCAAGCATAGACGTGCAAAAACAAGTCAAGAAGCATGGTAAGACAATAAGGGACAAGTACAAGTTGAAATAAGGACAAGAACGGATGACAAACGACTCATCAAGGCTAGGACAACAAAACTTCCAGTTCTGGACAGCAAGACACTACTGTACCAAATCTGAAATTCTCGTTTCCACGAACATGCGAACCTGGATCCGTCAGGAAATCTAGAAAATAGACTCTCAGCCAAATCCAGCACATATATACAAGTCACATAATAAAAACAGAAACAGGGCTCAAAATAGAATCATCTACAGAAACATGTTCAACTAGAAATCACAAGGTTATATTCACAAACATGAAAATGGCATAAAACCAAACTGATTAAATTCAAGAAAAATCAGGAGTATTCCCCAGTATGTATAGTAACAAAAAATATAATTTCAAAATATTCCAACATGGATAGCATAGTCAAATAAATTCGGGAAACAGCAAGATATAGCAAATTTGTGAATCTGAAATTCTTGGCATAGCAGTGCTAAAACAGCGATAGATTACAAAGTATAGCTCAAAATCCAAATCCGACAAAAGGGTGGTAAAATAGATACAATAGGCTACATTTTATGTTTACAAGGATTTTACCAACAACAACTAGAATCTGGTTTAAATCATGGTTATTTACGGAACAACATGCAAAACTGGAGATATAGTACTTTGTTCACAAGCATAGAATAGTTTATAAATGTCATCAAATAAATCCACAAAAATTTGGGGTTAATCCCAGTCAAGCCTAGTCATAGCCAGCAAAATATCATATCCAAATCTTATCATTAACATCAGTATTAAAATAAATAACTCTACATAATTCACATAAGACCGAATCTGGAATTTCTAACACATCTGTAGTAAAACAGCAGTAACTCATAACTCACAAATCGAAACTGAGATCTGTTAGAGATTCTGAAAAGTAAACAACGAGATCTACGATTTATATTCACAAACTAATTTGATTTACTGACCTCAACAGGGTCTAAAATACTGAACAAAAAATGGGGCAGCAGCAAAAACAAAATTCTTTTCATGTATTAAATAAAATGGTTCATATGTGACAAATCCAAATTAAAACGAAACACAAGGCATGGTATATGTAATATCCCGGACGGATATTACCGTGTATAAATTATTATTTTATTATTATTTTATTATTATTTTGTTTTAATTCCAAAATTAGAATATTTTGGTGATTTTTACCCGGTTTGCTCCTAGACATTATCTGTATCCAGATATCGGTCAGTATATATCCGTATTGTATCAAATTGATACCGGGATCTTCCGAACTAATAATAAAATTTATTTTATTATTATTTCCAAGATTTAATTATTTTTATGCGGATTATGCGAAGATTTTCCGGTATGCGGACATATATGCGCACATACGAGTAGTATGTCGATTAGTGCATTATACGAATTATGTGTGGTATATTTTGGACAACACTTATTTTGCTATAACCTAGTAGGGATGGTTAAGGGTTTGATTAGGAGGTTTAACCTAGGTTAAGTATACATGAGAAGGTTAAGAAAAACGCTTCTAGAAACCCTCACATAACACCTCCCCCACATTCACCTCCACCTCACCCCTACCCTACCCCCCCTAGGGCATGGCCGGTCCCCAAAAGAAGGAGTGGATTTTGTGAAATTGTGTGGGTGCACATTGCAAATTTCCACCCTTCTCTCCTCCTATAAATACCCCCTCCTTCTCCTCTTTCTCTCATTTTAGAAAACAAAAGAAAGAAAGAAAGAAAGAAAGAAAGGAAAGGAAAAGAAAGAGAGAACCTTAGATTAACTTGAGAGTTTTGTTTGTAGGGTGTTAGAAGACTTCTAAGAGCTAGGGGAAGGAGAAGGATTAGCAAGCAAGTCCTTCCAATAGATACCAAGGTGGGGGTTTCTTCATACTTCTTTGTTTGGTTGTTGTTTCCTTGTTGTTTGTTTTGTGTTTGATGCTTCTTCTTCTCATCCTCCTTGTTTGTTTCTTTTATTTTGGGGTGCTTCTTGTGAGGATTTTGTATGTTGCTTAGTTGTAGCCTTGTATGGAAAAATAAAAAGAAGTAGTGGTAATACTAAATGACACATAAAGATTGAATCTTGAAATTGTAGTGTTGTTTATGTTGTTATTGGACTAAAAATTCACATATGGCATATGAACCTTGAACATACAACCATGGTTGGTTGTAGGACTTAGTATACATAAGCATATGAGCATTTTACAATTATTGTTGGTTGTAGGACTTTGATTGAACATTGGACTAATAATGAAAAGCATATGTTCTATTAAAAAGATCTTTTCTTTTTTTTAATCACAAGTTGTAGATTAAAAAGATCTTTTCTTTTTATTAATCACTAGTTGTAGCAATTAAAAAGATCTTTTCTTTTAATCACTAGTTGTAGAAATAAATGAAAAAGATATTTTCTTTCATACTCACTAGTTGTAAAGTAAAGTAAAATAAAAATGATCTTTCTTTTATCACTAGTAATAATAAAGACTAGTAAGTAACTAAGTAGTAGTATGTTAATTTAATAAAGTAGTAATAGTATGTTGATTAATAAGGTAGTAGTAGTAGTAGTAAGTTGTATGTTGTGATTTTGATGAGAATAACGTAGTAGTATGTAGTAAGTAATTATAGATGTTTTATGTCCACAAAGTAGTAGTAGTAGTAAGTTGTATGTTGGGTTCTTGATAAGAATGAAGTAGTAGTAGTAGTAGATAATTGTGTGTTATGCTTTGATTAAAATAGGAGTAGTAGTAGTAGTAAAATGTTGTAGGATCACTTCTAAAAATATTTAGAAGCAATATTCATACTTCAAATATTGTAGGATCACTTCTAAAAATCCTACCATGCTTAGACTACCTTGTTTATGCTTAAGGAGTTGTAGGATTAATTCTAAAAATCCTACCATGCTTAGACTACTTTGTTTATGCTTAAGGAGTTGTAGGATTAATTCTAAAAATCCTACCATGCTTAGACTACTTTGTATATGCTTAAGGAGTTGTAGGATTAATTCTAAAAATTCTGCCATGCTTAGACTACTTTGTTTATGCTTAAGGAGTTGTAGGATTAATTCTAAAAATCCTGCCATGCTTAGACTACTTTGTTTATGCTTAAGGAGTTGTAGGATTAATTCTAAAAATCCTACCATGCTTAGACTACTTTGTTTATGCTTAAGGAGTTGTAGGATTAATTCTAAAAATCCTGCCATGCTTAGACTACTTTGTTTATGCTTAAGGAGTTGTAGGATTAATTCTAAAAATCCTACCATGCTTAGACTACTTTGTTTATGCTTAAGGAGTTGTAGGATTAATTCTAAAAATCCTACCATGCTTAGACTACTTTGTTTATGCTTAAGAAGTTGTAGGATTAATTCTAAAAATTCTACCAAGCTTAGACTACTTTGTTTATGCTTAAGAAGTTGTAGGATTAATTCTAAAAATCCTACCATGCTTAGACTACTTTGTTTATGCTTAAGAAGTTGTAGGATTAATTCTAAAAATCCTACCATGCTTAGACTACTTTGTTTATGCTTAAGAAGTTGTAGGATTAATTCTAAGATTCCTACCATGTTTAGATTAGTCTAATTCATGTTAGAATGTTGTAGGACTTTTTCTAAAAATATCCTACCATACTTTCATGCTTATTTAGTTGTAGGATTGTTTCTAAAAATATCCTATCATACTTTTATACTTGAGATGTTGTAGGATTGTTACTAAAAATATCCTACCACGCTTTATGTTTAGAATGATTGTAGGACACAATCTAAGAGTTCCTTACCATGCTTAGATTATTCTATTTATGCTTAGGATGTTGTAGGATAAATTCTAAAATTCCTACCATGCTTAGATTATTCTATTTATGCTTAGAATGTTGTAGGATGCAATCTAAGAGTTTCCTACCATGCTTGGATTAATTTCATTATGCTTAGGATGTTGTAGGATCCATAATAAATTTACTTACCGTGTTAGTTTAATTGTAGGTATGTAATATACCATGCTAGTTAATTGTAGGTATGTGATATACCATGCTAAGTCAAATTGTAGGTAAGTGACATACCATGCTAGTTTTATCTATGCCATGCTAGCTTAATTACAAGTAAGTGGCTTACCATGCTAGTTTGATTGTAAGTATGTGATATACCATGTTAGCTTAATTGTAGGTAAGTGATATACCATGCTAGTTTAATTGTAGGTATGTGATATACCATGTTAGTTTAATTATAGATATGTCATGCTAGTTTAACTACAAGTAAGTTGTATGCCATGCTAACTTAATTGTAAGTAAGTTGTATGTCATGCTAGTTTAGATTGTGAGTAAGTTGTATACCATGCTAGGTTATATGAATACTCATGTTTACATGATACCCATGCTTAGATAAGTGTTTGTTCATGCTATGTTAGTAGATGATCATGATTCATGCTAAGTAAGTAGGTATCATGCTAATTATTGATCATGTTAAGTTAATGATAGCCATACTATGATATTCATGCTTAGAGTAAAGAAACTACCCATGGCTAGTTGTAGTGATTTTATGTTATGTCCTACACCATGCTAAAGTAATACATGCTTAGAACGTTGTAGGAGTAATGTTAGAATACCTACTATACCTTGGAATGTTGTATGTTATATTAGTTATCTATCCATGCTTGGGTTGGTGATTTGTCAAGATGAGTAGTAAGCTTTCACGCTCGCTTGACTATAGTGGGCTTTATGTCTAGGTCGTAGTGATTTTTATGCTTAAAGCTCGATATAAGCACAAGCTTAATCGTATTCATACTTAAGAGTGTCATGGTGGGTGGTTGTGTTATATGATTAGATTGTCGTAGGAAGATGCTTGCAATTGTGTGCCGTACTTAAGGCGCTATAGGTCGAAGTAGTAAGATCGGGAAGACCTCTAGTATTAGTTAGTTGATAAAGGTCGTTTTGTCGCCTTCGGTTCTTCCTTAGTAGAATACCGATCATGGACTGCTAGTAGATTCTTTTGGTGCTTCTAACAATAGAAGATTAAGTTTGTTAGTAAGCACGTTTGGTTGTTTTTAAGATTGATTACCTGTATGGTTGTTTGCATAAGGTTGTCTCGTACGCGGCCCGACCGGCCCGTGCGTAGCTGTTGGTCTCATACGCGGCTTATTTGGCTGGTATGTACGTTGTTGTCTCCTACGAGACCCGTCTGGCTCGTAGGTAGTTATTGTTTCATACGTAGCTTATTGGCTCGTATGTGGTTGTTACTCGTGTATAGCTTGCTAGCTAGTACACAGTTCGTTGTGCTCGTCTAGGGTGATATTACCACCCTAAGGGCTATCGACCATCAAGACATAGGGTAGCGACTTGCATGTATATCGGCACGGCCAAAGTCTTGGATCGATGAGCCACGAACCGGATCCTGAGGGGTTCTGGTAAGTCTAGGTTGAGCAGCCTAGTAGAGTTGTCCTGCGAAGCCTAATTTAAGGCCTAGCATGTTATGTTATAATATTATCGTCCCTAGGATCGTCGAGTCAGGGACATCATTAGGATAGTGACTTATAAAGGTCATTTTGCTCAGACCCTTGCCAAAGAGAGAGGAGTTGGTTGTAGGGGGCACCTTACGACCAACTTGTCCCTTGAGGGAGGCCTTAGGTGGTGACATTGGGTTGTACCTTCCCGTCAAAGGGATACGTACGGTGGCGTCTCACAAGTTGGGAGCACGGGTTGCGTATCTCGCTCTGTTAATTCCTGAAATACCATGGCTGGGGTGCCACAGGATGCATGGTGCAGTCCTGTGCTTGCTAGACCCCAGAGGGTGCCACAGGGTAGGCTTCGCACTGCCCTGCGCTTGCAAAACCCTATGGTTTGATTTTGGAACGATGCCCGATAAATTGGGATCGAGTGAGGTCCGGCATGCCGGGTAGTAGTGGAAAATGGAGACACCATAAGCAGACTGCATAGGGGGGACTTGACCCCTTCTGCAACCTCACAGAGTCATAGAGTATTGTCAGGAACAGGTCGTGTACAATTAGAATTCTTAACGCGGGTTCAAATCCCTATATATGGAGAAACGGCTTGAGATGGAGTCGCATGTAGTATCGGCTGCATGTTGCTTTCGGAGACTTGCTGACATTAGAATAGGAAGCGTCCTAGTTCTACCTTCCCGTCAAAGGGATACGTACGGTGCCGTCTCACAAGTTGAGGACACGGGTTGCGTATCTCGCGCTGTTAATTCCTGAACTACCATGGCTGGGGTGCCACAGGATGCATTGTGCAGTCCTGCGCTTGTGAAACCCCAGAGGGTGCCACAGGGTAGACTTCGCGCTACCCTGCGCTTGCAAAACCCTATAGTTTGATTTTGGAATAACGCCCAATACATTGGGTTCGTCTGTTTTGAGAGAGATCCGGTTAGCCGGGTCGCGGTGGCAAACATAGACACCACTGGCGAACTGCATTAGTGGGACTTGACCACATCTGCAACCTCATTAGCCACATGTAGATGTCAGGAACAGGTTGTGTACAATTAGAATTCATAATGCGGGTCCAAATCCCTATGTTTTTGCACTCACGAACACTTAAACTACACCAACACCATTGCTATATTTTGTATATTGTTTGGGAGATTCGCTGCTATATGATCAGCCTTTAAGCGTCAGTGAATACTGACGTCCCCACTTCCATAGGTACTGGATCGCCGAAGTACAAAGACGAGATTCCGAAGGACTCAAGGCAAGGAAAGCAAGGAGTCAGTGTTATGTTTAGTTCCGCTGCAGTATATGTATTGATTATCTATTAGTTGAGAAGTACTCAAGTGAGAGTTACCAAGTGTTGTTCTTCATTCCTTGTACTCTGATGTAAATTGTTGAAGGTTGTAATACTTGGGTTTGTAAAGGCATTATTGTAACTCTATTGTAATGTATTGCAATTGTATAATGTTCAGACTTGTAATACATTAGGTATTGAATAAAAAGTTTTAAATTCTCCTGTTTTTTCTGTGTATTGTGACTAATTGAAGAAAAGATCTTGGCTCGTGTCACAGTTTCCCAGTATATGGAAATCGGGGCGCTACAGAGTGGTATCAGAGCTAACTTCAATTTACAGTCCAACACAGCAGGAAAATTAAACTTGGATGCCTTTAGGAGTCGGGTCTTAGTTAGATGTAGGCAATTGTAATTCATATTGTTGTCCCTTTCAACTTATGTTTTATGATTTTCCTATATCTGGACTAATTCCAGTATGTATATTTTAGGACGATATTCGAAGACTTCCTAACCAAGGATGTATTGATGGAGGAGAGTGAGCAAATTACAGGAGAAATTCCTAGAAGTTGGGAAGTGATATTCATAGGACACGTCCTATTCTAAGGAGGGAGTATCTACTGAATTGCAAATGTCGGGTTCTTTGGAGAACCAGTTCGTGAATGAGCCACTTGGGAGCCGGAAAGCAGCATAAACTTTCTTTCCCCAAGTTATTAGGGTATGGGTGTTTGCCTCTTTTTCCTAACTTAACGTAGTTCTGAGGACAGAACTATTCTAAGGAGGGAGTATTGTAATATCCCGGACGGATATTACCGTGTATAAATTATTATTTTATTATTATTTTATTATTATTTTGTTTTAATTCCAAAATTAGAATATTTTGGTGATTTTTACCCGGTTTGCTCCTAGACATTATCTGTATCCAGATATCGGTCAGTATATATCCGTACTGTATCAAATTGATACCGTGATCTTCCGAACTAATAATAAAATTTATTTTATTATTATTTCCAAGATTTAATTATTTTTATGCGGATTATGCGAAGATTTTCCGGTATGCGGACATATATGCGCACATACGAGTAGTATATCGATTAGTGCATTATACGAATTATGTGTTGTATATTTTGGACAACACTTATTTTGCTATAACCTAGTAGGGATGGTTAAGGGTTTGATTAGGAGGTTTAACCTAGGTTAATTATACATGAGAAGGTTAAGAAAAACCCTTCTAGAAACCCTCACATAACACCTCCCCCACATTCACCTCCACCTCACCCCTACCCTACCCCCCCTAGGGCATGGCCGGCCCCCAAAAGAAGGAGTGGATTTTGTGAAATTGTGTGGGTGCACATTGCAAATTTCCACCCTTCTCTCCTCCTATAAATACCCCCTCCTTCTCCTCCTTCTCTCATTTTAGAAAACAAAAGAAAGAAAGAAAGAAAGAAAGGAAAGGAAAGGAAAAGAAAGAGAGAACCTTAGATTAACTTGAGAGTTTTGTTTTGTAGGGTGTTAGAAGACTTCTAAGAGCTAGGGGAAGGAGAAGGATTAGCAAGCAAGTCCTTCCAATAGATACCAAGGTGGGGGTTTCTTCATACTTCTTTGTTTGGTTGTTATTTTCTTGTTGTTTGTTTTGTGTTTGATGCTTCTTCTTCTCATCCTCCTTGTTTGTTTCTTTTATTTTGGGGTGCTTCTTGTGAGGATTTTGTATGTTGCTTAGTTGTAGCCTTGTATGGAAAAATAAAAAGAAGTAGTGGTAATACTAAATGACACATAAAGATTGAATCTTGAAATTGTAGTGTTGTTTATGTTGTTATTGGACTAAAAATTCACATATGGCATATGAACCTTGAACATACAATCATGGTTGGTTGTAGGACTTAGTATACATAAGCATATGAGCATTTTACAACCATTGTTGGTTGTAGGACTTTGATTGAACATTGGACTAATAATGAAAAGCATATGTTCTATTAAAAAGATCTTTTCTTTTTTTAATCACTAGTTGTAGATTAAAAATATCTTTTCTTTTTATTAATCACTAGTTGTAGCAATTAAAAAGATCTTTTCTTTTAATCACTAGTTGTAGAAATAAATGAAAAAGATATTTTCTTTCATACTCACTAGTTGTAAAGTAAAGTAAAATAAAAATGATCTTTCTTTTATCACTAGTAATAATAAAGACTAGTAAGTAACTAAGTAGTAGCATGTTAATTTAATAAAGTAGTAATAGTATGTTGATTTATAAGGTAGTAGTAGTAGTAGTAAGTTGTATGTTGTGATTTTGATGAGAATAAAGTAGTAGTATGTAGTACGTAATTATAGATGTTTTATGTCCACAAAGTAGTAGTAGTAAGTTGTATGTTGGGTTCTTGATAAGAATGAAGTAGTAGTAGTAGTAGATAATTGTGTGTTATGCTTTGATTAAAATAGGAGTAGTAGTAGTAGTAAAATGTTGTAGGATCACTTCTAAAAATATTTAGAAGCAATATTCATGCTTCAAATGTTGTAGGATCACTTCTAAAAATCCTACCATGCTTAGACTACCTTGTTTATGCTTAAGGAGTTGTAGGATTAATTCTAAAAATCCTACCATGCTTAGACTACTTTGTTTATGCTTAAGGAGTTGTAGGATTAATTCTAAAAATCCTACCATGCTTAGACTACTTTGTTTATGCTTAAGAAGTTGTAGGATTAATTATAAAAATCCTACCATGCTTAGACTACTTTGTTTATGCTTAAGGAGTTGTAGGATTAATTCTAAAAATCCTACCATGCTTAGACTACTTTGTTTATGCTTAAGGAGTTGTAGGATTAATTCTAAAAATCCTACCATGCTTAGACTACTTTGTTTATGCTTAAGGAGTTGTAGGATTAATTCTAAAAATCCTACCATGCTTAGACTACTTTGTTTATGCTTAAGAAGTTGTAGGATTAATTCTAAAAATTCTACCATGCTTAGACTACTTTGTTTATGCTTAAGAAGTTGTAGGATTAATTCTAAAAATCCTACCATGCTTAGACTACTTTGTTTATGCTTAAGAAGTTGTAGGATTAATTCTAAAAATCCTACCATGCTTAGACTACTTTGTTTATGCTTAAGAAGTTGTAGGATTAATTCTAAGATTCCTACCATGTTTAGATTAGTCTAATTCATGTTAGAATGTTGTAGGACTTTTTCTAAAAATATCCTACCATGCTTTCATGCTTATTTAGTTGTAGGATTGTTTCTAAAAATATCCTATCATGCTTTTATACTTGAGATGTTGTAGGATTGTTACTAAAAATATCCTACCACGCTTTATGTTTAGAATGATTGTAGGACACAATCTAAGAGTTCCTTACCATGCTTAGATTATTCTATTTATGCTTAGGATGTTGTAGGATAAATTCTAAATTTCCTACCATGCTTAGATTATTCTATTTATGCTTAGAATGTTGTAGGATGCAATCTAAGAGTTTCCTACCATGCTTGGATTAATTTCATTATGCTTAGGATGTTGTAGGATCCATAATAAATTTACTTACCGTGTTAGTTTAATTGTAGGTATGTAATATACCATGCTAGTTAATTGTAGGTATGTGATATACCATGCTAAGTCAAATTGTAGGTAAGTGACATACCATGCTAGTTTTATCTATGCCATGCTAGCTTAATTACAAGTAAGTGGCTTACCATGCTAGTTTGATTGTAAGTATGTGATATACCATGTTAGCTTAATTGTAGGTAAGTGATATACCATGCTAGTTTAATTGTAGGTATGTGATATACCATGTTAGTTTAATTATAGATATGCCATGCTAGTTTAACTACAAGTAAGTTGTATGCCATGCTAACTTAATTGTAAGTAAGTTGTATGTCATGCTAGTTTAGATTGTGAGTAAGTTGTATACCATGCTAGGTTATATGAATACTCATGTTTACATGATACCCATGCTTAGATAAGTGTTTGTTCATGCTATGTTAGTAGATGATCATGATTCATGCTAAGTAAGTAGGTATCATGCTAATTATTGATCATGTTAAGTTAATGATAGCCATACTATGATATTCATGCTTAGAGTAAAGAAACTACCCATGGCTAGTTGTAGTGATTTTATGTTATGTCCTACACCATGCTAAAGTAATACATGCTTAGAACGTTGTAGGAGTAATGTTAGAATACCTACTATACCTTGGAATGTTGTATGTTATATTAGTTATCTATCCATGCTTGGATTGGTGATTTGTCAAGATGAGTAGTAAGCTTTCACGCTCGCTTGACTATAGTGGGCTTTATGTCTAGGTCGTAGTGATTTTTATGCTTAAAGCTCGATATAAGCACAAGCTTAATCGTATTCATACTTAAGAGTGTCATGGTGGGTGGTTGTGTTATATGATTAGATTGTCGTAGGAAGATGCTTGCAATTGTGTGCCGTACTTAAGGCGCTATAGGTCGAAGTAGTAAGATCGGGAAGACCTCTAGTATTAGTTAGTTGATAAAGGTCGTTTTGTCGCCTTCTGTTCTTCCTTAGTAGAATACCGATCATAGACTGCTAGTAGATTCTTTTGTTGCTTCTAACAATAGAAGATTAAGTTTGTTAGTAAGCACGTTTGGTTGCTTTTAAGATTGATTACCTGTATGGTTGTTTGCATAAGGTTGTTGTCTCGTACGCGGCCCGACCGGCCCGTGCATAGCAGTTGGTCTCATACGCGGCTTATTTGGCTGGTATGTACGTTGTTGTCTCCTACGAGGCCCGCCTGGCTCGTAGGTAGTTATTGTTTCATACGTAGCTTATTGGCTCGTATGTGGTTGTTACTCGTGTATAACTTGCTAGCTAGTACACAGTTCGTTGTGCTCGTCTAGGGTGATATTACCACCCTAAGGGCTATCGACCATCAAGACATAGGGTAGCGACTTGCATGTATATTCGCACGGCCAAAGTCTTGGATCGATGAGCCACGAACCGGATCCTGAGGGGTTCTGGTAAGTCTAGGTTGAGCAGCCTAGTAGAGTTGTCCTGCGAAGCCTAATTTAAGGCCTAGCATGTTATGTTATAATATTATCGTCCCTAGGATCGTCGAGTCAGGGACATCATTAGGATAGTGACTTATAAAGGTCATTTTGCTCAGACCCTTGCCGAAGAGAGAGGAGTTGGTTGTAGGGGGCACCTTACGACCAACTTGTCCCTTGAGGGATGCCTTAGGTGGTGACATTGGGTTGTACCTTCCCGTCAAAGGGATACGTACGGTGGCGTCTCACAAGTTGGGAGCACGGGTTGCGTATCTCGCTCTGTTAATTCCTGAAATACCGTGGCTGGGGTGCCACAGGATGCATGGTGCAGTCCTGTGCTTGCTAGACCGACCTCAGAGGGTGCCACAGGGTAGGCTTCGCGCTGCCCTGCGCTTGCGAAACCCTATGGTTTGATTTTGGAACGATGTCCGATAAATTGGGATCGAGTGAGGTCCGGCATGCCGGGTAGTAGTGGAAAACGGAGACACCATAAGCAGACTGCATAGTGGGGACTTGACCCCTTCTGCAACCTCACAGAGTCATGGAGTATTGTCAGGAACAGGTCGTGTACAATTAGAATTCTTAACGCAGGTTCAAATCCCTATATATGAAGAAACGGCTTGAGATGGAGTCGCATGTAGTATGGGCTGCATGTTGCTTTCGGAGACTTGCTGACATTAGAATAGGAAGCGTCCTAGTTCTACCTTCCCGTCAAAGGGATACGTATGCTGCCGTCTCACAAGTTGAGGACACTGGTTGCGTAACTCGCGCTGTTAATTCCTGAACTGCCGTGGCTGGGGTGCCACAGGATGCATTGTACAGTCCTGCGCTTGCGAAACCCCAGAGGGTGCCACAGGGTAGACTTCGTGCTACCCTGCGCTTGCAAAACCTTATAGTTTGATTTTGGAATAACGCCCGATACATTGGGTTCGTTTGTTTTGAGAGAGGTCCGGTTAGCCGGGTTGCGGTGGCAAACATAGACACCACTGGCGAACTGCATTAGTGGGACTTGACCACATCTGCAACCTCATTAGCCACATGTAGATGTCAGGAACAGGTTGGGTACAATTAGAATTCATAATGCGGGTCCAAATTCCTATGTTTTTGCACTCACGAACACTTAAACTACACCAACACCATTGCTATATTTTGTATATTGTTTGGGAGATTCGCTGCTATATGATCAGCCTTTAAGCGTCAGTGAATACTGACGTCCCCACTTCCATAGGTATTGGATCGCCGAAGTACAAAGACGAGATTCCGGAAGACTCAAGGCAAGGAAAGCAAGGAGTCAGTGTTATGTTTAGTTCCGCTGCAGTATATGTATTGATTATCTATTAGTTGAGAAGTACTCAAGTGAGAGTTACCAAGTGTTGTTCTTCATTCCTTGTACTCTGATGTAAATTGTTGAAGGTTGTAATACTTGGGTTTGTAAAGGCATTATTGTAACTCTATTGTAATGTATTGCAATTGTATAATGTTCAGACTTGTAATACATTGGGCATTGAATAAAAGTTTTAAATTCTCCTGTTTTTTCTGTGTATTGTGACTAATTGAAGAAAAGATCTTGGCTCGTGTCACGGTTTCCCAGTATATGGAAATCGGGGCGCTACAGTATAATAGATGTCCAAAATAACATTGTATGGGTGTTTTACAAGTCTACATAAGATACTATGACTAACACATCAAGCATGCAAGATTCATACAACATATCATGGATCACGAAAATCATACATACAAGAATCAAGAATTAATTAGATCTAAGTTAATTTCATGTCGTGTGTGTAACGAAAGACAACCACGGATGGATCAACAAATAGAGTCAAGATCTAACAGGGATTTTTAATGAGAATGAATCTAGAATCAAGAGTGGCACTATAGGCGGTATTTAGTACTTGTACATACAAAAAAAAGAATACAAGTTACTTTCCTTGTAATTGACGAAGGAAACGATGAGAAGGCGAGAATAACGGGAATGGAATCCCAGTAACGAACACAATACCCACGATTACGAACACAATAAACACAAACCCAGCACATCGATCAACCACGTGTACACACAAACAAGGCAGAGGAGGGGTGTATTCACACTGCGGTGAGGGATCACAGTGGACAGGCTGCACGACGGTGGGACTGGCGGTGTGAGCGACGGCAAGATAACAACACCAGAGGGCAGGCACTATCGTTGGCTGCTGCTGGCACTGGCGCTGGCTGCTGCTGCAGTCGGCCTCACAAGGGGAAGGGGAGGAGAGGCAGGGCGGCCCTGCTGAGGCATCATAGAAGGGAAGGAGGCACAGCACAGGGGTCGGCATGGGGGTCGCCGGTCGGGTAGGCCGGGATGGGTGCACACAGGGATGAGGGATGAGCGGGAGTTGGAGTGCAGGAGGTAGAAAAGGGTGAAGAGCGGTTAGGGCTTTTAGTAGGTGATTAGGGTATAAACAGTGGGTTATATAAAGGTGAATTAGGATTTAGGGGTAAAACGGGTTGTGGTTATTCGAGTTTTAAAACCAATAAGAAATAGAATAGGGACTGGTGGGTATTAGTAGTTATTGGGTATTAGGGTAAGCAATAGGATCCAATAAAGGATAAGATAGGGTATAAGATTAAATAATAATTAAGTCAGCCATGAACAAAATAATTAGAATCAACCAATTCAATCGGAGACAATAATTTGATACCAAGAAAAAATAAATACATCCAAAATACAAGAAAAGGAAAAACAGGGGTTACAAATCCTACCCACCTAACAAGAAGAATTTCGTCCTCGAAATTCAAACAAGAATTACATAGGGCAACCCCAAAAGAAAAAGAAAGAACAACAACAAAACAAAAGGCTACTCAAACAGATGAGGGAATTTTGCTGGATCACCTCCTCCAGCTCCCAAGTCGACTCACTTGGCGAGTGATGATTCCAAGAAACCCGAACCAACCAAATGACCTTATTCTTCAACACTTTCTCCCGCCGATCCACAATAGCAACGAGCAGAATCTCACAGGTCAAATCCAGCCGCACGGATAACTCTGAATAGTCAATCACGTGGCTCTCATCATGGATATATATTCTGAGTTGTGAGACATGGAAAATAATGTGCACTCCTGATAAAGCCGGTGGCAATGCAAGACGATAGGCCACCTTGCCTACTCGTTCCACAATATCAAACGGTCCGATAAACCTAGGGCTCAGCTTGCCCCCACCACCAAACCGAATGACACCTCGCCACGGCAATATCTTGAGGAAAACATGGACACCAACCTCAAACTCCAAGGCTCTCCTATGGACATCAACCCAGCTTCGCTACCTGTCTTGCGCTGCCTGAAGATGCTTCCTCATCTAAGTCACCGCATCAACTGTCCTGGTGATCAACTCCAGACCCAACAACTCCATCTTCCCAATGTCATCCCAGCACACTGGTGATCTGCAGTTTTGCCCATAAAGTGCCTCGAACGGTGCAGCTTTAAGACTGGCTTGAAAGCTGTTATTGTACGAGAACTCTACAAGGTGCAAATGGTCCTCCCATGATCCACCAAACTGCAACACACAGGACCTCAACATGTCCTCTAGAGTCTGGATGGTCCTCTCTGATTATCCATCTGTCTGGGGATGAAAAGTTGTACTGTACTTCAATTTACTCCCCAAACTACTCTGAAGACTCTCCCAAAACTAAGACCTAAACCTCATATCCCTGTCGGATACAATACTGACTGGAACCCCATGAAGACTAACGATCTCTTGCATGTACTTCTCAGCTAGGCTCTCAGTAGACTGACCGACTCGGAAGGGAATGAAGTGATCACTCTTCGTCAGTCGGTTGACAATCACCCAAATGGCATTGTGACCATTGGGACTCCTCGGCAAAGCGGTCACAAAATCTATCATGATGTGTTCCCACTTCCACTCCAGAATGGGAAGTGGTTGAAGTAGTTCGGCGGTTCTTCGATGCTCTTTCTTCACCTACTAGCAGATCAAACACTGAGATACAAACCGAGCCACAGCCCTCTTCATACCATGCCACCAGAAATGAAGCTTCAAGTCCCTGTACATCTTAGTACCTCCAGGATGAATAGAATACGATGACTGGTGAGCTTCTTCAAGCAACCTCTGACGAACTTCACCCTTCAGGACACATAACCAGGACCCAAAACAAAGCGATCCATCTGCATGAACAACCATATCCGTTCTGGAACCGGCCGCAACCACTGCTCTGAATCCTTGCAACTGCTCATCAGTAGCCTGAGCCTCTTTAATCTGCTCGAAAAGAGACGACTGAAGCTGAAGCAACATGCAACTCCAATCAGAACTCGGCAACAAAACATCCAGCTCCAACCTCCGCATCTGCTCAACCAGATCCCTCTGTTGAGTCAGGAACATAGCTGCGGGCCTCCTGCTCAAAGCATCTGGCACCAAGTTCACTCTACCAGGATGGTATTGCAAACTGATGTCATAGTCAGCCATAAGCTCTAACCAACGTCTCTACCTCATGTTCAATTCCATTTGGGTGAAGACATACTTGAGACTTTTGTGGTCGGTAAGGATCTCAACTCGGTCTCCAAGTAATTAGTGTCTCCACAGCTTCAAAGCGAAGATCACTGCTGCTAACTCCAAATCATGAGTCGGATAGTTCCTCTCATGCGGCCCCAACTGCCTCGATGCATAGGCAATAACTCGGCCCTTCTACATCAGAACTGCACCAAGACCCTTGCCAGAAGCATCATAATGAACCACAAATCTGCCCGAACCATCTAGAATAGTCAACACTGCCTCTGACTTCAACCGGTTCTTCAACTCACCAAAAGCCACACTGCAAGCCTCAGACCAAAAGAACTTCTGATCTTTTCCTGTCAGCTTCGTCAAAGGTCCTGCTATCTTCGAAAGTCTTGGACGAACTTCCGATAATAGCCAGCTAGACCAAGGAAACTTCTCACCTCTGAAACTGACTTGTGAACTGGCCAATCTCTCACAGCTACAACCTTGGACGGATCCACTGAGATACCATCATCCGAGATAATGTGCCCTAAGAAGGTAACTTTGTCAAGCCAAAACTCACACTTACTGAGTTTCCCATATAGCTGATTCTCCCTCAAAGACTGAAGGACCAACCTAAGATGCTCAGCGTGCCCCTTCTGGCTCCGAGAATACACCAGAATGTCATTGATGAAAACCACCAAAAATCTATCCAGGAACGGGGAAAAGACCATGTTCATCAGACTCATGAACACAGCTGGCATGTTCGTGACTCCGAACAGCATCACAAGGAACTCATAGTGCCCATACCCAGTCCTGAAAGCGGTCTTCAGCACATCAGTCGCTTTTACCTTGACATGATGATACCCTGAGCGAAGATCCAACTTCAAAAAGATAGCTGCTTTGCCTAACTAATCAAACAAGTCATCGATCCTGGGCAGCGGATACTGGTTCTGCACATTAACACTGTTCAGTTCTCATTAATCGATGCACAGTCGACGGCTACCGTCCTTCTTGCTAACAAAAAGAACTGGAGCACCTCACGGTGAAACACTGGGTCTGATGAATCCCAAATCTAGCAAATCCTGAATCTGCACCTTCAGCTCTGCTAGCTTAACCGGTGCCATCCTGTAGGGACTCTTCGAAATCGGCGTTGTACCGGGTTGAACTTCAATATCGAACTCCACATCTTTATCAGGGATAAGTTAGGCAAATCCTCTGGAAACACATCCAGAAATTTCCATACTACTAGAGGCACAGCCTCACAACCTGTGTGCAACTCCATCGCATACAAGTCTCCTGATCAAATGTAGTCTCAGCTCGGCCTAGGGGCATCTCCCCGGCATGCAACTCAAACTCTGCACAGCCTGGGATTTGGAATATAACTTTTTTGGCACGGCAATCAATGATGGAATGGGACTCACCCAACCAATCCATACCGAGAATGACGTCGAATCCTGAATTCTCAATGATGATCAAGCCGGCCTTGAAATCCGCACCACCAATAACTACGGGACTATGTTTGCATTCCCGAGAACAAACAGTAACACCTCCACCTGTGACAATGCTCTAAGCCTCAGGCATGATGCTGCACTCCAAAGAAAGTCGAGCCACAAAGCGGGAAGAGACGAAAGAATTGGTCGCCCTGAAATCAAAGAGAACATGAGCAGGAAAAGAGCAAACTAGGATAATACCTAAGATAAAGCCAAAAGGCAAGTAAGAATAAACAACGATCAAGAATGAGGAAAAAAACAATGCAAAGCAAATAACATGAAAGAACAGAGCAAAGCAAGGAAGAAACAAAGGAAATAATAGAAAGAAAACAAAGATACCTTGCAACAACACCTTCGGCCGTCTCAGCATCTATAGCTATCAAGTCGAAAGCCTGACCTCTCCTGGGAACCACGATCTGCTGAACAACGATCTGGCACTGAGGGGGAAGCGGTGGCCTGACCAGACCACAAGCTGGGGCTACCTGCTGAACCGGATCCCTGGCTGGAAGAGCCATCCTCTACTGCGGGCAATCTCACAACGAGTGATCAGCAGCTCCATAGGCACAACAATGGCGACTGGCGTGTCTGCAGTCCTTGCGCTCATGCCCAGCAAGTCGACAAAAGTCGCAAAAACCAACTCTCAAAGGACCAGCAGAAGAGTAAGGAGCTGCCCTGATCGATGGGCTGGGACAGGCCTCTGAATCGGCCCACTAGAAGGCCTAGCAACAACAGCAGAGTGCTAAACAGTCCGCTGGGGAGGAGCCAACCTGCTGCGAGCTAGCTTCTTAACTCGAGCTGCCTCAAGAGACTCAAAATAAGTACGCAAACGGAGGGAAATGAGATGCATCTGAATATCTCGCTCAAGCCCCAGAAGAAATCTTCGAGCCCGGTCCTCTTAGTTCGCCACTAGAATGGCTGCGAAGCGGCTAAGCCTGGTAAACTTTGTCGTGTACATCCACTGACCTAACCCCCTGTTCCAAGAGAGTCTCATGTTACAACATTTCATGAACAATATGTAACAAATTCCAATAACAGAACAACGACCAACCTGTTTCAGGGCCAGAAACTGCTGCTCCATCTCAACTCAAGTGCTGCTAGGGAAGAACTTCTCCAAGAAGCTTCTGGTGAACGTGGTCCAAGCAATAGGCCTCGCAAGCCTTTCGGACTCAGCCCTCCACCAAATGTGGGCAAGGTCCACCAACTGGATGGTCACCACATCCACACGATCAGCATTAGCAACTCTCGCTGCCAATAACAACTGCTCCGTCCTGATCAGCCACTATTCAGCCTCCAAAGGCGTCTTAGTGCTAGAAAATTTGTTAGGGTGCAGCTTCATAAAATTTGCTACTATACTCAAACGAGGAGGGAGAGCTGCCTGCGTAGGCACAACGGGAGTCGGGTTCCGAGCAACCTTCAATGCGGCCATCACAAGATCACTGTGATTCTACTGCATTTGGATCAATCGCTCCAACACATTCGTAACAGCCTCTAATCCAGGCTGTTCCTGTGGACAGAAATGGGACATATGCGAGCCATGGCCTGCACAAACCAAAAATAATTAGCATCCAGATCAATGTTAATTATAATTCATTCATGTTATTGCTTGGTATGCACACTGTTGAGCCAATCCTTGATTGAGCCCAAACTTGTCTAATATATTAGTTGAACTAACACATTAGCCAACCTGGGGCTCTGATACCACTAAAAGTCTCGTTATGCCCCGCTTTCAAAAAGGAAAACGGAATACGAGTATGCGACACAAGTCCAACGAATGGCTTTCACCATTCATAAGCTGTCAGGATCTTTACAAAATATACAAGAATAAACAAGAGATATACAAGAGGAATAGTCAACTACGCATGCATAACTGAATTAATATAGTCAACGGGATTACTTGAAACAAGAAATAAGAATACTAAATTTCAAATAATCAAGTATGGAACAAAACACAAGGTTGGGACAAAATGCCCAATACAAACAATCCAAGTAACAAGTTACAAATTATTCAAGAATAAGCAACAAGAATAAATAAATGTAGTAAGAATCCAGCCAACTAGAATCTTTGAACACCTACTCCATCGGGAAGAGGGTCAACAAAGTCTATAAGTGACAAATTAGCAGGAAAAGGAAAGAGAAAACAAATGCCCGTCAATGCGAGGTACGGGCCAGCTTGTGTTGCAGACAACAAGTACAGGAAAAAACAAATAGACAAAAATAAAGTAACAGGAGAAGAAAGTATAGCATGGAAAGATGTAACAGCAAATTAGAGCAACTAACTCTCAGTCAAGAACAGAACAAGTAGCATGATAAGATAAACGGGTGCAAGTAGCGTATAACAAGTGTCAAGTATCATGTAAACGAGTAACGAATACAAGTGTCAAGTAATCAAGTATCATGTACAAGTAACAAGTAGCAAGTGTCAAGTGAACATGCTGTTTCCAAGTCTTGTATCTAGTTCTATCTAGGTAGCACTTCATGCGTCCTAGATTTTTACCACATGGTTGCTGCATTCATGCAATTTACGTTTTAGATTTGATAGTGGATCATAGAGGGCAGTGTACTCAGAGACAAGCTCTAAGTATCAAGTATCAAGCTCCAAGTATTACGTGTCAAGTGTGCAAGTGTCAAGTAATCACGTGTCAAGCTCCAAGTATCAAGTATCAAGCTCCAAGTACCAAGTAGGATCTGTGGATCCTCTTCCGAGTACACGTTTCTATATTTTCCACTATTAGATCTTTCCCTTTAACCCCGGCTTGATTTCTTGTTATAATATTTAAAGCAATCATGGACGTGTACAAAAAGAAACATGGTTGTCTAACATGGTAAGACAACAAGGAACAAGTGCAAGTTGAAAGAAGGACAAGACCGGATGACAAACGACTCATCAAGGCTAGGACAACGAAACTTCCAGTTTTGGACAGCAAGACACTACTGTACCAAATCTGAGATTTCCGTTGCCACAAACATGCGAATCTAGATCCGTCAGAAAATCTAGAAAATATACTCTCGACCAAATCCAGCTGTTGTGCTATCTAGATGATCTAAATAAGTAGATAAGCTGGACACAAATTAAAAACCTCGCAAGTGTACGAATCGTTTGGAGAAGCGTAGTGGCAAGCAAGGGTCGATCCCACAGAGATTGTAGTACTTAACTCACTAATCAATAAAACCAAAGAAAAAGCATATCATAAAGTTTGTTCTAAAGATCTGATTGAAAAAGATGAAAAGATAAAAACCTAGTTAAGTAGCATCACAAATTGAGTCACGAATATCTATTAAAGTAGTTGGGCATTGATTTCCACCTGTAGTCAGTAATGCTAAGTCACTTACTACTCTAATCACTCATGTGTGTTCCTCTAAGGGCATGGTATCTACTCCTTAAAGTTAATGTTTCCCTAGGCCAAGAATTAGGCATGGTATCTACTCTAATTCGTTTCTTCCCTTAAGTATTTAGCATGGTATCTACTAAGTTGCACTTAAAGAAAACATAAGAACAATGGAAACGAACAAACACTTGAAGTTCTAGAAATTGGTATCAGATCTAGATCCTTCAAGTTGATTAAACCAAGAATCCCTAAAAATTCCCTTGCTACAAGATATGAACACGAGGTACGGGTCGTCTCAATATGCTTATATAACAAATTCAGATCTATACTACACAAACTTAATAATCTCAGATTCAGACCAGTCGACTTGCTGTCACCTCAGTCGACTGCCCTTAGGACTCTGAACAAGTTTCATTATTATAAATCTATTCCAATTCACTCAGGTTTAATCAATAAGTAATAGAGTAGTATTCAGAAGAATATAAGCATTACATAACTACGGTTTCAATCTACCCAACTATGCAATTAGTTCCACATAATAAAACTTTTATTGATTGATAAAATAGAATTCATGACTACAATAGAAATAAGACTCAAAGGAAGAACAGAAGAACACTGATCTGTATGGTGTGGAAATTGAGCCCAATCAGCAGTCGACTTGTTCTCCTTCTTGATGCTTGCTGTCGATGGCATTTCTTGTTGATGGATCCGGCCTCCTCCTTCTCAATGCCTCTTGGTTGATATTTATTGAACACGGCTCAAGAATTAGGGTTTGCACTTTTTTTTTATAGAAAGGTCCTCCTCTTTTTATTTAATTCCTCCCTTATTTGATCTGCGTTTTATATCTTTCTCTTTTCTTCTTTCCTTCCTTTTCTGCAATGTTCCTGATTTCTTATCTTTTAACGCATGAGTCTGAGTCCACCTTCTTAATTAATGACGAGTTGTTACATGCAGACGACCTGGGTTTGGATGAGGATGCATCTTCATATGTTCTTATCTTCTGACTCCGCCGATGACCAGTCGACTATCTTGGGAAGCAGTCGACTGTGCCGAGCCCCATCTAACTCTCTGTTCAGTCGCCTGTTAGAAGAATCAGTCGACTGATCTCTGCTTTTCCCTGTATATCATCCTCTCAGTCTGTATTAGTCTGGAATCTGCTTCGTTTTGCTGCTTTTGGTTGTTTCCTATGGAAAAGAAGAAAAGAAGAGTAAAATACCACATATATAGCATTTAAATGTCTAATTGCACTAAGATTATTGCTCCTAAATGTGAATATTATTGAGTCCATCACCAGCACATATATACAAGTCACATAATAATAGCTCAAAATAGAATCATATACAGAAATATGTTTAGCCAGAAATCACAAGGTTGTATTCACAAACATGAAAATGGCATAAAAACTTACTGATTAAATCCAACAAAAATATGAAGTAATCCCCAGTATCTCTAGTACCATTAAATATAATTTCATAATATTCCAAAATGGATAGCATAGTCAAATAAATTCGGAAAACAGCAAGATACAACAAATTTGTGAATCTGAAATTCTTGACACATCAATACTAAAACAGCAATAGATTACAAAGTATATGTCGAAAACAAAATCCTTCAAAAGGGTAATAAAATAGATACAGTCGGCTACATTTTATGTTTACAAGGATTTTACCAACGGCAACTAGAATTAGGTCAAAAACATGGTTATTTACTGATCATCATGCAAAACTCGAGATATAGTACTTTGTTCACAAGCATAGAATTGTTTATAAATGTCATCAAATAAATCCACAAAAATTTGGAGTTAATCCTAGTCAAGTCTAGTCATAGCCAGCGAAATATCATATCCAAATCTTATCATTAACATCAGTATTAAAATAAATAACTCTACAGAATTCACATAAGACCGAATCTGAAATTTCTAACACATCTGTAGCAAAACAGCAATAACACATAACTCACAAACCGAAACTGAAATCTGTCAGAAATTCTGAAAAATTTCTATGATTTATATTCACAAATTAATTTGATTTACTGACTCAACAGAGTCTAAAATACAGAACAAAAATGGGGTAGCAGCAAAAACAGAAATCTTTTTATGTATTAAATCAAATAGTTCATATGGGATAAATCCAAATTAAAACGAAACACAAGGCATGGTATAATAGATGTCCAAAACAACATGGTAGGGGTGTTTTACAAGTTTACCACAAGATACTACGACTAACACATCAAGCATGCAAGATTCATACAACATATCATGGATCACGAACATCATACATACATGCATCAAGAATTAATTAGATTTAAATTAATTTCATGTCATGTGTGTAACGAAAAATGAACACGGATGGATCAACAAATAGAGTCAAGATCTAACAAGAATTTTTCATGAGAATGAACCCAGAATCAATAGTGGCACTACATGCAATATTTTGTACTTGTATATATACAACAAAAAGAATACAAGTTACTTGCCTTGTAATTGAAGACATAAACGATGAGAAGACGAGAATAACGGGAATGGATTACCTCAACGAACACAATACCCATGATCACGAACATAATAAACATGAACCCAACACACGAATCAACCATGTGTACACACAAACAAGGAAGATGAGGGGTGTATGCACACTGCGGTGAGGGATCACAGCGGACAGGCAGCACGACGGCAGGACTGGCGGCATGAGCGACGGCAGGAAAACAGCATCGAAGAGGAGGCGCTGGCGCTGGCTGCTGCTGGCAGTGGCGCTGGCTGTTGCTCGCGCTGACCCTGGCTGCTACTACAGTCGGCCTCGCAAGGGGAAGGGGAGGAGAGGCAGGGCGGCGCTGCTGAGGCATCACGGAAGGGAGGGAGGCGTAGCACAAGGGTCGGCAAGGGGGTCAGCGGTCGGGTAGGCTGGGATGGGTGCACACAGGGATGAGGGATGAGCGGGAGTTGGAGTGCAGATGGTAGGAGAAGAGTGAGGAGCGGCTAAGGCTTTTAATAGGTGATTAGGGTATAAACAGTGGGTTATATATAGGGTGAATTAGGGTTTAGGGGTAAAACCGGTTGGGGGTATTCAGGTTTTAAAACCAATAAGAATTAGAATAGGGTCTGGTGGGTATTAGTAGTTATTGGGTATTAGGGTAAGCAATAGGATCCAATACGGGATAGGGTAGGGTATAGGATTAAATAATAATTAAGTAGGCCATGAATAAAATAATTAGAATCAACAAATTCTATCGGAGCGAATAATTTGATAGAAAAAAAATTAAATCAAGAAAATATTCAAGGCTGCAAAAATTGGATCAAAGGCAAGACATATAGATTAATTGAGAACGAATAACAAATACATGGTATAGAAGGAACAGAAGAGTACGATATGAATAGATACCCAGAAAATATAAATATATCCAAAATACAAGAAAAGGGAAAATAGGGGTTACACCTCCGAGGGGCAATGAATTTCCAATGGGGGAGCCTCAGCAATAGGCTTTCGATCATCTCAAGGAGTACCTCTCCAATACCCCTCTCCTCAGTAAACCAGAGTCAGCGAGGTGTTATACCTCTACTTGGAAACTTCGGAATAGGCCCTCAGTGCGGTCCTAATTAGGGAGAAAGACGGAGCCCAAAGGCCCATCTACTATGTCACAGCAAAATCCTCCGTGGCGTCGAACTCTAATACACAAAGATGAAAAAGGACGCCTACGCCTTGGTCATAGCCGCGCGAAAACTCTGTCCGTATTTTCAAGCTCACTTTGTCCAAGTCCTTACGGATCAGCTGCTGAAGCAACTCCTTCATAAACCTGATACCTCCAACCACCTATGGTACATCGAGCAGAGCCAGTAAAACATCAGTTGTAAGCCAAGATCAGTTATCAAAGGATAGGCGCTCACCGAATGTGCCATCCAGAGGTCCCTAATATTCCAGAAGATGAACCCATTTGGGAACTCTACAGGGACTGTCACACCAAAATACGGAACACAAATACGTGACATTGGCCCAGCAAATGACTTGCGTCATCCATAAGCTGTTTACCCATTAAACTCAACAATAATAGAAATACAAAATAATTGTGCATTCAATAATAACAACCACATGAACAATAATACTTGGAATAAGACAATATGAAATAACCAAATACGATAATCCAACATCTGGAAGAAAAAAAATCCAGGTCATAAGCCTAATACAATAATAAATCCAAACACAATGATAACAAGTCTAGATACAATAAGTCTAATGAAATAACAATCAACTAGAAAGCAATAAATCTTTAGAAAGCTTGTTCTCCAATTCCTGCAGGTAATTCTTCATGATCACCTATAAATATTTTATCTAAAAAGAGAAGAAAAATTATCCTTGGAGCAAGTCATGGACAGCAAGTAGAGAAAGCAAGGAAACAATGGAATAACGATATAACAATGAATTCAACAAATCAATAGGAATCAATAACATGGGACGATAGCAATAATCAATATCGATGGTAATCGATGCAATGGGTATATACGATAATTCAATATTCTTTGTAAATGTTCAATAGTCGATGTCAATAACATTTAGACAATATTCGATATCAATAGAAACGATGTTATACAATATGCAATGTCGGTGTTGTGTTAATTCTTAAGTCTATCAATTTTTAGCCTAACTAATGCACGTACTATTGCATCCCATTCTACAGGTTCGATGCATACAATTAATTTCATTTAGACTTAAGTAGAAGATTCTATAGATCATGTACATGGCACGAAAACACTGATTGCAACATTGGTGCACACTGGTCGGCACGATAACACTAAAATGATACACGATGAATTGGGATACTGTAGTCAGTAATTCAACAATAAACCGATAACACTAGCTGACACACACTATTTTGGGAAACATGACCCACACTTCCGAGTACAGTCACTATATAATCAACTACTCCAGTCAATCCTTTATACCCCGGCTTGTTAATTATGTTATCGATACAAACAATACATTATGCAATTTAGAGATATTAAATAAAAGATAGTAATAATAGAAGAACAATAGGATGATAACTTTGGATGAAACAAAATAGAATGATGATAATAGCACATTAGGATCATGCAATGCAACATATACACATCAATTCATGCAATACAATGATATATGTATAAGAAGATATGGAAAACGAAATTCTGGATAGCAAGAGGTCAATGTACAAAAATTAGTTTTCCCGCTGCTAAAGAAATTGAAAACTAAAACCGTTAGACATTCTGGAAACTAGACTTCCCAACGATTCTCACGCATATTTAAAATACATAATCCGACCAAAGTAGCTAGGTCAAACACATCATTCTTTACAGATTACATGTTCTGACTGAAAACCGACATCAAATTATTATATTTTTAGAATCAGCGAAAATTCAATTATAACTTCATCAAAAATATTCATTAGACACCCCTAAGCACGTTAACTATTATTATGAAAATTATCTGTAACCCTTGTTTTTCATTTTGTGTATTTTTTACTGTATTTTTCGTTTTGGTGTATTTTTTTTCTCTCTTGTATTTTTTTCTGAACCGTATATTGGATTTGTTTTCAATATATATTCCTTTTTGTTTCATTTTGAGCTCCTTGTGTGTGATTGATCGTCTCTTTTATTTCATTTTTTGCTAATTTGATCTTTTCCTCATTTTTGGTCTCCTTATCTTTATTTTTTTGTTTTTCTTGGTGTTGTGGTGGTGTTTTGGTTGCCTTTTCCCTTTCCCACTTTTTTATCTCCTAATAAGATTTTTGAAGCCAAAGAATTCCCTATCCTATTTGCATTCCTATTGTTATTTGACCCAAAATCCAAAACCTATTTGTATACCTATTGCTAATTCCTAATACCCACAACCCATTAACCCACATCTAAACCCCTATATATATACCCTCCTAATCCCAAACCCTAACCCTAACCCTAATATTTCCCTCTCCACAATCCCGGCCTTCCCAACCTCTCTCTCCTCCTTGTTTCCGGCTTCACCCAACTCGACCCAAAAAACCCTCATCCCGGCCTTCCCATACACCAGGCCGACCACCCTTACTCAGGCCGAACCCATCCATCTCCGGCCTACACTCCACCCTGGCCATCTCCTACACCCGAGACCTCCCCCTAAGCCACCCGATCCTTCCACACACCACCACAATCCTCACATCACATATAAACCCCCCACTTTTCTTCGTGGTGTTCTCAAAGTGGTCTCTTGCCACTTTGATCGTCTCTTGCATTGGAGGTTTCGTTCGTGTGGAGTTTTGTTCGTGATTGCTTGGATTCGTTGCTTGTAGCGGTTTTTGTTCGTAGGTTTTGCTTCTAGGCTTGATTGCATCATTCTTCATCTCCAAATTAAGGCAAGTAACTTGTACTCCAATTCATTTGTTTGATACAAGTCCCAAAGTTCACCTATAGTGTAGTTGGGTCCAGAGATAACTCTTAATTGTGTTTTGCATGATGGGTTTTGTCTCTATTGTTAAAATTTGGTCATAGATTGACTTACGACACCATATGGACATGAATTAACCTAGAAATTGCCTGTTCTTGATTTTTAATCGTGTATGTGAAAATTTGTGTGAAATCGTGTTTTGATTGAGACCCATATGTTATATTTGGTGTGGACATGTTAATAACCCTAATTCATGATGTTTAGACATTTGGTAGACTCGATTTCAAGTTTGGATGTGTTTGGATCAATTTTCTTGAATCTATATTGGTTTTGTTTTAAGGGGAAAAATCTGTATTTTTGGCACTGTTCTGTTTTGTTTGCTGTTTTCGACTGTGTTAAAGTCAGCATCTTAATTTCGGTATAAAATGTGAGTTTTAGATAATTTCGGACCTTTCTTGATTTTGATTTCGTATGACTGAGTTATGGCTGTTTTAGTATAGAGGTGTCGACCTTTTCCAGATTCTGTTTTTCGGTAATTTTGATAACAAACTATTTTCAAGAACCATGCCATACATATTATTTTGATCCAAAACTTTGGTCAGTGTTTCTTTATTAAGTTAGGGATTACCCAGGATTTTGGTGAATTTTATTGGTAAGTTTTATGTGATGTTTCATGCTCATTTCTAAAATCTATTCGTGCTGTATTTTGCTCGCTGTTCTATAAAGAATCCTATTTTCACTATGATTCCTTTTATTGTATGAAAAATGTTTGTGAAATGTAAAAGTTATTATATTTTATCTATTTTCTATATACCTTTGGCGGAATTGGATTTTGTTTCACTGGTTGTGAGATATCTTAGTTTTCGTACAGCAGTGTTGGGATTTCCAGATTTGCTAAACGATGTTTTCTTGATGATTTCGTATTTTTGATGACTGATCTATTCTTACTGGAATATTATGAAACTTTATATTTTGATTCTAGACATATGGAGGAATCCCCCAGATTTTTCTTGAATTTATTTAAGAGGATTTTGATGCTGTTTTTCTGATTGAGAATTTGTTTTCCTGATTTCTGACTGAACATGTTTTTTGTACTCGAACCTGTTTTGAGTTATGATATTGTGAAGTAATATGTTACTTATTTATATTCGCTGGATTTGTGTGGATGTCTATTTTCCAGATCCTTCGACGGATTCATATTTGCATTTCTGTAGCGACAAGAATCACTGTTTTAGTACTGTACTATCATGCTGTCCTGAATATGAACTTACACTGTTTTGCTTGTTTATATGACTGTATAATATCTATGATTGTTTATTTGTTTCCCTGAATCTAATACTGAATTATACCATGTTATTTTGACATTATTTCGTACACATCATGCCTGTTTGATGACCATAATAAAAATAACCAAGCCGGGGTTTATTAAGCGAAGATCTAGTAGTGGAAAATATGAAAACGTAAGGGAACTAGTATTCCATACTATTACTATTACTGTTACTACTACTACTGTTACTGTTACTGTTACTGCTACTGTTACTGTTACCGATACCTGAGTACACTGCCCCATCATGGTCCACTATGATATCTAAAAGCGAAACTGTTTGTTGTAGCAACCATGTAGTAAAAACCGGAATGCATGAAGTGCTACCTAACTAGTAATACACACAAGACTTTAAGAACATAAAACTGATAATGTTAGACTGATACTGTTATACTATTATCCTGATTCACTGATATACTGAGCTTACTGTTACTAGACACTGTTAGTTTCCATATGACACTATATTTGACTCAAACAACTGTACTCTTAGTATACCATGCTAGTTGACTGCCATGCTATTAGTTAGTTTTCCCATGTGCTTGTATCCTATATTATTTTTGACCCGCGACTTGCAATTGACGGGTACTTGTTTTCTTCTTTTCTCCTTCTCCTGCAAATTTACTAATTGCATATCAGGATGGATGACTGTCAGATGGTATTGGCGAGATGATATATTAATGCTAGAGATTCTGCTTTATTATTATTATTATTGTTGCTTGAACATTGAATAAAGTGTATTTGGTTTATTAGATATTTATTTGTATTTGGGCGATGTGACCGAGAATATTTGATTTTGTCCAGACTCTGATTTATTTGAGAATATTGTATTTTGTATCAAGTAAATTTTAGTTGGTATCTTGTTTCAATTATGCATGTTGGTTGACTCTTTTGCTTCCGACTCTAATTATTTGTGTGAGATATTGTAAAGATTCTTGAACAGCTTATGGATGATGATAATCATTCGCTGGGCTTTTGTTACGTATTCGTATTCCGTATACTTTTTTAGAGGCGAGGTGTGACATTATCAGAGCATTATTCTAATATTAACTTAGCCTTTTAATAGTTTAAACATGACAACATACATGAATCTGAAATTCTGAAAATAAAATACAGCAGTAGTAAAATCATCATAACTTTTGCAATATAACTCGGAATTTAAAGATCTTAGATGTTTTGGAAACTAGAGACATAGAGATACAATTCTTATTCAAAAAGTTATTAATTTTGATGTCAAATACTAGGTCGATAACGTCTCACAAATTCCTGACAGACAACAAACATATAGATTTTCAATAGATTTCATAAAATAAAGCGATCTAACATGATGGGTTCCAATTCAATTCATCAATACATCTTATAATCAGCATGGTAGGCAAAATAGCATGGTAAACATCATTAAAAATACACATATACATCAATTTAATAGTAACAAAACATGAATCGATCATACAAGCTCACAACCTAGCAATTAATTCCACAATAGATTATTTGTGTGTTGTTTGTATGAGTAAACCCTACTATCAATACTACATGAATGCATGAAAGATTCAATTTTTGGAGTCAAAAAAGGTACGAAGTTGAACATATTTGAGTTAGCACGTGTAAACCCTCAATATACCCAACAAAAGAGGAACAATAGTATACGATACGATGAACGATTGGATCTACTTGCAAGAATTTCAATAAAAACTTGAATTTGATACAATATTAATTCAAGAGGAAATTGACTTGCCTTATTGACAATTAGTCTGAATATCAATGGATAACGCGATTAGGAACCCGGGGCGACACGTGCACACTACGTGCACAAGAGAGATAGCAACACAGCAACGCCTCCAACAACACAAATGACAGCCCAATAGCATGTGCACACTACGTGCACAAAACATAACAGCAAGAATGCAAGACATCAAAGGCTCCAAACGGCAAGCAACACCTGCAAGATTAACAGTGACGGTAACCAGCAAGGGCGGCGCACAGGGGGGCAGCGGGGAGACTAGCTGCAGGCGAACGGCTGCAATGGAAGGCGACAATGTTGGGGGGTCTCGGGAGCAGGGCTTGACGGGAAAGAGAACAAATAAGGGGAGGTAAGGGATGAACAGTAATGGGGTTTGGGTTTACACAGTATGGGGAGGGGTGAAGGGTTGGCGGTTGGGGTTGAATAGGACCTAGGGTTAGGTTAGGGGGGGTTTAATAGTGTATATATAGGGGTAGATAGGATGTTGGGTTATTAGGTAGTAGGTACGGGTTATAGGGTAGGATCCAATAAAAAAGGGTTTTAGGGTTTAGAGTTTAAATCCAATATGGAGAAGGATAAGTAAATAAAAATAGTATTTATAAAATACAAAGCACAAATTCTCATAGGTTGTAAAACAATATTTTACAGGGTTTAATAAATTTAATTGAAGAATACAATTAGATCAACATTTAACTTTTCACAAATAATTATAATAGTCATATACAAATAATATACTTGGTTTTTACTTTAAAATAGTAATATTAATATTAACAAAAACAATAATAATAATAATAGTAATAACAAGATTATACAACAAATAGGAATTGGGTTTAACAAATTTATTAGAATGATCCAAGTAGTAATTATATGAATAGTCGATCAATTAGGAATAGAAAATAAAGTTAAAATATACCATCATTCGAAATAAATTTAATTAGAATATTTGAAAATTTTTTGATAGAAGATCCAAAACGAATTCAACACAAAATGAATTATAAATAATCAAAATATAGAAAATACACAGAAAATACTTATTGGCAGAAACGGGGGTTACAAGGATGGATAATCCTGTGAAGAAGGTAGCGGGGCCGGAGTCATCTTAAGCGGTCTAGATGGCTTCATCCTCCAATACTCCCTACGCTTTAGCTTCAAGGAAGCTAACAATGAGGAAGAGTATGAGGCCCTAGTAGCCGGACTCCTCCTAGCCCGAAAAGAATGAGCCAAACGGAACACAACCTTCAGCAATTCCCAACTCATCGTCAATCAAGTATGTGGAGAGTATAAAGCCCGCGACACCTGGATGGTCAAGTATCTAGCCCAGTTCAAGCTCCTCTTGGCCAACTTTAAGGATGCCTCCGTCGTCAGGATCCCCCGAGAAATGAACATTCAAGCAGACGCGCTATCCAAACTAGCATTCTCCTTAGTCAAAGGTCTTGATCGTACAGTCCTGGTGGAGGTCCTTGTTCGACCAAGCATTGACAGGGAAAACTCTGAAGTCTTCTGTCTCGACCTACCCACCCAGCAACCAACTTGGATGGACCCGATCATGAGCTACCTAAGAAATGGGGAACTACCTTAGACACCTCCGAGGATAAAGGGTACGGGTCAGGGCCGAGAGGCTTGTTCTCATTGACGGCGTGCTCTTCAAGCGCTCCTATACAAAGGCCGATGGCAGAACTTACATTTGATGCCTGTCACTAGAGGAGGCGAAGTATGCAATCGAGAAATTGCATGCAGGAGTTGGCAGCTGCCACATGGGCAGCAGATCACTTGCGAGGAAAGGACTCAGCCAGGGGTACTACTGGCCGACCCTCCTGCAAGACGCTTAGGACCTCGTGAAGAAATGTGGCATATGCCAAACGTTCTCTTCGATCCGACATTTACCCTAAATGAATCTCAAGTCGCTCGCTAACCCAGCTCTCTTCGCCATGTGGGGGGTGGACTTGGTCGGTTGTTCCCCAAAGCTACAGGCCAAAGGCGCTTCCTCATTGTGGCTATCTACTATTTCACAAAATGGGTCAAGGCAGAGCCCCTAACCACTATCACTGAGCACCAAAGCCAACAACTCTTCTGGAAGCACATTGTCTGTCGATTCGGGATTCCTCAGATCCTCATCACCGACAATGGTACTCAGTTCGTAGGAAAGGGCTTCCTCAAATTTTGCGACAACTTAGGAATCCAAAAGAGACTCTCCTTTATCTCACACCCCCAGTCCAATAGCCATGTTAGGAACGCCAACAGACAAATCCTCGATGGCCTCAAGAAAAGATTAGAAAATCTCCCAAGGGACTGTCGATCGATGAGCTTCCCGGCATACTATGGTCCTATCGCACGACCAAAAGGATCCCTACAGGCGAGTCACCTTTCAACTTGACCATCAGCACCAAGGTAGTAATCCCCCTGGAAGTTGAGCCGCCATCACAATAGATTATAAGCTTTGACGAAGGTTCAAACTCAAATGGCCTCAGGGCCAATCTGGACCACCTCGACAAAGCTCGTGAAAAAGCGGCCATCAGAAGAAACATCTACCAACAGAGGATAGAACACTTCTACAATCAGAAGGTCCGACCCGCCAAATCAAAAGAATGATCTAGTGCTCAGACGACTCGAGATATCCAAACCGAGCAGAAAGGGAAAACTCGTGCCCAACTGGGAGGGCCCTTAGAGGGTCTCCAAAGTGGTCCGTTCAGGCACATACCGACTTGAAGACCCACGGGGCAGGGTATTCAAGAGGACCCGAAATGTTGAGCACTTGATGGAATTCTACGAAGGCCCCTAAGGTTCTGCACTCGTAATGAGGACCCAAAAAGCCTACACATCTACTTGCCCTTTGGCATCCAATGAATATAAATTTAATTTTCATTCCATATTAATCTTATTGGATCACTTGTAATTGGCACTCGATGCCCAGCCTCGATTAGAAAATACCTCGAAGGACATCACCTTAGGGATAGCATCCGACGCCGAAGGCATCAATGCCAAAAATCCCTGAAGGATCCCCTTCGGGATGGCATCTAACGCTGAAGGATTCAACGCCAAAATCCCCAAAGGATCTCCTTTGGCATGGCATCCGACGCTGAAGGCTTCAATGCCAAAATTCCTCGTCATATCCCTTTGGGATGGTATCCGACGATGGTTCAACACCAAAAAAACCCTGAAGGATCCCCTTCGAATGACATCTGATGGCGAAGGCTTCAACTTCAAAAATTTCTGAAGGATCCCCTTCGGCATGGCATCTGACACTGAAGGCTTCCATGCCAAAATTCTTGGACGAAGGCTTCAATGCCAAAAAATCCTGAAGGATGCTCTTCAGGATGATATCCGATGACAGCTTCGATGCCAAAATCCTCGAAGGATGCCTCCTTCGGGCTTGCATTCGACGCGAAGGCTTCAACTCTAAAAATCTTACAAGGTTACCCCCTCCGACCTATTCCCCTGGGATGGCATCTGTGCGGAGAGTTTATGCGTCAAAAATCATGTGCAAACGATATTCGTGCAAATAAAGAGTTGGGGCAAAAAAAAATTCATAAAAAGGGAAATAATTACAAAGGGGGCAGTGGCCAGCCCGCAATTGGCAAGTCAAGTACAACAGAAACATGTGAACTACCACATAAACCCTCTTATGGTCGTCTCGCACTTGGGCATCAACCGGCTGTCATGTGGTATCTCGTACTTCAGCATTAGCTATTGCCACCAGTCAGCCAGCGACCTCACTTATGACTGCCTTGCACCTCAGCTCATCGCCATCTCCAACACCTCGAGTGCAGAAGAGGCATCACAGAGATAGAAAGTGATGATGATGAAAGGTATCGGACCAGCCGAGCAGGGCAACGATCCTAGGGTTGGCATTCGGGTCACCGGGTTGAAGCCTAACTTGGGTAGTTCGGGTCAGGTCAGGGTGGCAACCAGGCCAGGCCAGGCCGGATTTGAAATGGGAAATGTCGACCCGGTCAACCCACGAACCCATCAGGGTCGAACCTGTTTCAGGTCGGGCTGGGTCGTGGGTTGGCCCGTTTGATTTTATTTATGTTTTACTTTACAACTTCACTTCACTTTTTAAAAAAATTACAACAAGTTTAACTGTATAAAAGTGAAAAAATGCATATATTATTGATTATTCATTTCAACTACTATGAATTTTTTACAAGTTTTTTACATACAAATTACAAATACAAGTTGTTTTCCCTCTTTTTTAACCTAAAAAAATAAATAAATAAAAATTGTGCAACAAGTATAAGAGATTAAGAATTAAACAAAATTGTATATATTTATTCATTTCAACTTCTATAAAAATTTTACTATTTTTTACATATAAATACTATCAAAAAATATATACAAATTCCTTCAATTACATGTTTAAGAGGACAATCGAGAGTTCGAGATAGCCTAGAGTTAGACTGAAGAGATGGTATTGGACTACTGTCGTGCACCTCTACTTAAGCTAAACCTAGGATCTCATCGCCCTAAATTCCCTAATCTTATTGTTGGACATCAGGGAAGTTGCTTCCACTTGTTGATGTAGATGTCACTTTTCCTTGAGTCCTGTCTTCCGCCTTCATCCAATCTTCAGTGCACACGAGTATCTCCAACGAATCCAGCTTCAAGCGATTCATGTAATCTGTTAGAATTCTGCCACTTGAAGAAAAAGCATTTTCGGAAGCAGCTGTGGAGACAGGATGAGTTAGTAGATCTCTAGCCATATGTGAAAGAATAGGAAAAAGATTTTCATGTTCTTTCCACCATTGTAGCACTTTAATCTTAGTACTAGAACTCTCATTATCTTGTTGATTATACCAATTTAATTCATTAGGTGCAGTAGTCCTAGGTTTGTTGATTGAATACGAGCAAGTAAATTAAAAGTGGCATCTTCTAATGTACTACTACCCTTACCTCTAGAAGTAGAAGAAGAAGTAGTAACTATACTAGTTGTACTACTAGATGCAAAAGTTCTATCATAATAATCATACAAGTTATTCAATGTCGATTCAAAGCTAGCAAAAATGTGTCGCACTCTATTTCAGATTCATCTACAAGTAAAGTGAAATATATTTCAATCAAACTTCTTGTATCCACTAATTTGATACGATGATCCATAACAGTAGCAATAAAATACAACATTGGAGGGGGATTAAAATACTTTAAAAATTTTATAAGCGGAAGGAACAATATGGTCAACGTATTCATCCAAAATCATTTCTTGAAAAGTTTGCAGCATAGTAATGATTGAAACAAAAATCTTGCTAGAAGTAGAATCATAAGATATAGAAAAATTCAAAGTTGCGGTTTTAAAAGGTTCCAAAAATCGTAATAAAGATTCGGCAAAATACCATGATTGGGGAGTCATTTGAAAATTTTCCACTTACAAGAAAAAAATCGTTTATAATATCTTTGTATTGCATAACAACATTTAGTAAATCGAAACCCTTTACCAACCATTTGGAATACAGACTTTTCAAGAAAATGAAATAATAAGTAAAATCTTCTTCTAATATTTCGCGAACGGAACTAAAAGGTTGATTTTGAGGGGATTCCTGCCCCATTATACACCATTAGTAGATTTCCAACGGTGTTTAACATCTTTAGGAAAATTTTCTAAAATATATTCCCCTAGCTTTAAACTAAACTTTAAATTCTTAAAACATAGGACCACTAAAAGCAATAAAATTTACACAATTTATAATTGCAATTATATATGAATTGGCTACTTTCAATGCATCTTATACACATAAATTTAAAATATGACGCACACATCTAACATAAAAAAAAATTACATGGAGGAGCTAATTATGTTTTTAATGTACTAATCCAAGGATTGTTGTAGGATGCATTATCAAAACTAATAGTAAAAATTTTATCACAAATATAATATAAATCACAAACTTCTAAAATACATATTGCAATAATAGTCCACTATGGGGATATGGCAAAGCCGTAAGGGAGATGATTCTATCATTTCGTATGGGGATATGGAAGTTAAAGATTACAAGGCTGCAATTAAAGAGTCTATCATTTCGTTGTAAAGTTAAAACAATCGGACTTTAGTGTGTTTCTAGGAATTCTTCTAAAATATGGATTTAGTGCATTTTGTTTAAAAGACTCAACATTCCTACTATTGGAATAGGAAAAAGGTAGCTAATCCTTAATAACTAATCGGGTCATTTTCCGACGAACAAGTTCGGGATCATAAGGTTGGCTATCTATTTGTCTGGTCCTAGGGTTGATTTTTTGTTGGCCTTGTTGGTCTTGTACTAAATCTTTGTGTACTTTTAAAATATGTCGTTTAATTGTACATGTTCCCACACCCTTCTTCCATTTGTAACTCTTGTCACAATGTTTACAAATCTTATGTCCTAGACCCGAATTATTCTCATCGGAGATGTAGTCATAAAATTTATGTCAATCACTTGTTTCTCTCCTAGTTTTTCTACTACTAGTGGGTTCGGTTTATTGTGTTTGTGTGTCAACATCATGCATTTTTTCTTCTATTTTGTTTGTACGGATATCTTGAGTTCCTACCATAAGAATATGTGTAAATTTGGGTTCAATCTGTGTGACTATTGGAGGCCGACGTGAAGTACCGGTGGAATCTTGTCCACTTTGGCAACAGCCGCTACCTCATGATCTAGACATGGTAATAGTGTATGTGAAAAAAAATTCTAGTATTTTACAAGTGTATGTGAAATAATAGAAAACAATCTAGGAGGTATATGTTAAAAAAAAAATCTAAAAAACAATAGGAGGGTTGAGAGAGAGAAAAGAGAAAAACCAACAAACAAGTATGATACAAAAAATTAGAACTACAACAAAATTCAAGACAATAGGATGGTTGTGAAATTTTGATACCGTACTTCACGGATAATTGAATATACAAATGAAAGAGAAAATAAAATTAGAGTGTAGTTGGTAATCCGGTAGTCGTTGAAATTTGAAAGAGAAAGAGAGAGAGAGAGAGCTTCTTTGTTGGAGGAGTTGAAGTAGATGTAGTTGAGAGTTGAATCAACACAATTCGATACGATCGAAAATTTTTACTTCTTTGTTGCTTGATTCTTTGTTGAAAAAACTTGATTGAATTGAGAATGAATTGAGTAGTAGTTGTAGAGAGAGTAAGAGAGTAAGGAGTGGAAATGTTTAGATAGAATTAAGGGGGTATTTATAGGAAGAAATAAATCAAAATCAAAATCAAAATAAACAAAAAAACAGCCAACAGCCTAGCTCTGGACTGTTCGACCCTCGGGTCGAATGTTCGGGTCAAACGGATCTAAACCCACGGGTCGACCCGCGGATTGGCGAGCAGGTTTGACTAGGTCAACGGTTGAGCGGGCCGGTTCTAGCGGGTTTGATTTGCGAATTTTACGACCCGGGTCGACCCGGGTAGACCCACGGGTTCGACCCGGACCAGAACCGCATTGTAGCAGGTCAGGTTCGTGTGCGCGGGTCGCGGGCGGGTCGCAGGTCAACCCGACCTGGTTTCCATCCCTAAAAGATCCCTACAATGGATAAACTCGCCGCGCAGAAGTGGTACCATACACGTACCCCCACCCCGACAGCGAGTCCTTCATGTGGAGAGAGTTCTCTGATAATGAGAACTCTCTGTCCTTAGCTCTAGCTAGGGACGTTAGATCCCGAAATCTGGAATACCCCTGCTGACCCTAAGAAGGAGTACCCTGATCCTCTCTGAGCCTCGGTGAAGCAAAAGCATCCGCACAAAGGGCCCTAGCCGATAAGACCTCACCATGAACCGAAGGGAAAGAATAGAACAAAATCATCCCCCCTCGGGACCCGACGGGTAGAACTTCAAATCTTGAAATCTGGGATAAGAACAGGTTCTCCAACCGAATACTGATCCTAGTGGGACCGAGCCCAAACTCTCCAGACATTTCCCCACCGTCCTCGACCCGTGGATGATTCTTTGGGCCACTCAACGTAGGGCCAGTTGAGTACTGGGACATCGCAAGATGAAGACAGAGTTTGAGAAGTTTTCGAGTCAAACACCCAGCGACAAGGGATTTTATGTACACCATGGAGAATTCCCCAACTTCCTTCATTTATTGCGGCCAGTGCTACTACCCCAAGGAACCTCGAACGCCACAACGGGTAACATAAGCAAACACGTGCCATGTCACGCCTCTAGAGAAGCTTGGGGCTGCTCCTCGGCGTGACATCCGAGACCAAATTCTGGGGACAAAAGCCTGAAAATCCCCCCTCGGCACTGTCCTTGGAACAGTATCTGATCCTGAGGGTCTCTACCTATCACGCCCCGCTTCCCAAAATACGAAATACGAGTACGTAACGTAGACCCAGCGAATGATATAAACACCATCCATAAGCTATACCAGACTAACTCAGCAATATGAACAATAAATTTAGCCACACAAGAAAGATATAATCACTTGAAACAAAGATAAACTTCAATAATAATGAAATAATTCAAAATAATATCCAACACAATATCCAATATCTGGGAATAAAAATAAACGACGGGGACAAAAGCCCAAAAAAAGTATAATGTCAAGACAATGTTCAGAAGAAATAAATCTAGCAACAAAGTAAACTAAGCAGCTCAATCTATAGTTCCATCTTCTAGAATCGTTGCTCCCCAATTCCTCCTGGTATTATTCCTCCAGTACCTGTAAATTCTTGATCTAAAAAGAAAGAAAATAATATCCTTAGAGAAAGTCATGGAAAGCAAGTAGAGGGAAACAGAGAATAATAGGAAGCATGTATATCAAAGAAAATGGACGAGATCAAAGTCAATAACAAAATCAAAGATAGGCAATAATATCAAAGGTCTATATTTAATCATGCATGTAATAAATGATGTTAATTTAAATTCTATCTTGATGACGATATACAGGATCAAGCATGGAATATCAAATGCAGGTTATTAATCATTTTATTAATCTATCTAGTGCACGTACTACTGCGTTCCATTCCACAGGTTCGGCACAAGCACACAGTGAATGCTTTAGACTGATGGTGAATTCATGGATCGTGTACTCGGTAACAAGATGACAGGATATCATGATAGCGTAATCACACATGACAAGCAATTCCCACCTTCCATGTAATAAATCATGCAAGCAAGAAGGCCTTTACCGAGTACATTTTCCGATCGTTTACTACCAAGTCATCCCATAATAACCCAGCTTGTTAATAGTTTATTTTAATCCTATGTGAGCATGCAAGAAGTTTTCAAGGTTATATTATGATAGGTGTGACTAATTCTACTCGTTACAGATAAAGCAAGGAGCAAACATATCAATTAAACACAAATCACACAATCTGGACAGCATGACGTTGTTGTATAAAAACATAGGTTACTGCTACTACAGAATAGCAAATATGGATCCATCAGAAATTCTAGAAAATAGACTCTCTTCCAGTTCCAGCGAATATATACACGACATATAAAAGTTACAGAATCCAAGGTGAAAATCCTATTCTTTTCAGATTTTATGTTCAGGCAGTAAGTTGTGAATTATATAAATACTTGTGAAACAGATCAGAAAACTAATCAATTAAATCTACAAAAATTCAGGGTGATTTCTACACATGTCTAGTCTCAGCCAAATTTATTTCATATTTTTATTTTACTGATAATATGTTCTATTTGATTATGAAACAGAAAGATATGCATGAATTTGTGAATCTGGAAATTCAGACACAGTTGTACTAAAAATAAGATATCTCACAGATTATAACTCGGAATTCAGATCCATTAAAATTTCATGGAAAATAGACTCATGGGGCTATGAATCATATTCAGAAAGTTATTTCAAGTTACAATAGAAACATGGTCGAAAATCTAATACAAAAAGGAACAAATAGCAGGCCAGAATATAGTTTGATACGAATAGGCAACAACTTTATCATACAACCATACAGTTCATGCTAATTAATAATCAAGGTGATGCTAGATATTTAACATGCATGTTTCTATATTTAAGATGCAATTTCACAAGCATGGTAATCAATTCATTAAATAAAATTCAATTTAACACATTCAATTCATCAAACAATTTTATAACATGGATCTAGTTATTTTTCATGTAAACGTGCATATGCAATGTGCAAGAGGCACTAGATTTTAGATCAAATATGTAGGCACGATGTTAAGCATATATGGGGTTAGCTCATGTAAACCCTCAATATACTTAACAGAATTCAAATAGCAGTATGATAAAAAAAGATTGGGATTTACTTGCAGAGATCAAAGAATCTTGAACAAAACAATAAACTAGTTCAAGAAGAGACTTGCCTTTTAGTTGTTAATTTCGAATATTTAGAATAACGGAATGAGAATCCCGAGCGACGAACCACGAACACGAAAGCACGGAATCACGTGCGAGCTACGTGCAAACGGCAAAATAGCGATCCAAGCAACTCAAACAATAACTCCTACAACGGATCCCCTACTCCACAATAGCAAACACCGGATCCAAACCCCACACACAAAACAGCACACACCAAAACTCCACCCCTTCTCTTCTCAACAGGTCGACGGAGAAAGAGAGAGAGCGACGGGGAATGGCAGGGGTGACGCTCGCGGTCGAGAAGCCACGGCAGCGATGAGAGCGAGGCCGGCTGCGGCTAGATGCTGGTGGTCGAAAAGCAATGCAGCGACGAGGGACAGCGGGCTCGAACAATGCTCTGTTTCTCCACCGAAACAGAGGATGGAACGGAGATGGTCGGGGGTTTAGGCTCTGGACAACGACGACGAGGGCGACGGGTGAAGGGGTCTTCGGTGGTTGCGGGGGACAACGGAGGGGATCGGCGAGGTTATGGGTTGACGAGGTCGGGCGGGAAGGCGGAGCACAGGGACGAGGATGGGTTCGGAGGTTGGAAGAGATGCGGGGAGGTCGATGCGAAGGGGATCGCACGTCGACGAGGAGTGGTGGACGCGGGATGGACGGTCGGAGCGAAAGGAGGGATGACGAGGTCGAGCAGGTTGAAAACAGGGGATCGGGGAAGATGATAAGCAGCTGTAGAGGAGTGATGGATATTGATATTAGGGGGCATTTGGTACGCGGATTGGAGAATTCCCAAGAATTGGTGGATTCCCAGGAATATGAGGGTGGGAATGAAGATTCCCGGGAATGTTGTAATACTGTGTTTGGTATACGACATTACATGCCTGGGAATACTTTATTACTGTGTTTGGTATAGAACAATTCATTCTCATCAATCCATCTCTACAGTAGACATTACCGAAAAAACCCTGAAAACCTAAAGGTGAGAAACATTCTTCTCCATGACAAGCTACACTGGTTGACCTCCAAACCTCTCACACAAGCTACACTGGTTGATCCTGCTACCCCACTCTGGGCATCCCCTAGAGATCCTGCTCTTGAACAGATTCTAGGGTAAAGCTCCAGCCTCAAGAAGGGACTGTAAAATGTGGACATCTGGCTCACCTCTCCCAGCCTACCCTTCAACCGAAAGATTTCAAAGTGGTTTTTCACAAGCATTCATCTAAGGATGGAGTCCGAGGACTGACCGTCGAAGGGATGAGAAGGACCGCCAATGCCAGCCTGAGTGAGAGCTATGTCGGCATCGGGAAACAATGCCTTTAGATGAGCTAGTTCCCGAGCCACCTCTTGCAACCGACTGTTGTGAAAACCAAATAACCATTCTCGATTAGTCGCCTCCTTAAGAAGGTGGGTGATAGTCTCCTTAGCCTGAGCCAGCTTGCTACGGTGTGCGAACCTCGCTCTCGAGGTCCTCCTCCCGAGGTTCATACCTCACAACCTGTTTAGCAAAACGCATCTCGACTTAGATGAAAACGATATGAATGGTCATGGCAAGTTGTGAAGTTTCATTAAACAAAAATTTATAAGGTGTGCGGTGGTCAGTCCGCGTCCGGCATCAAGAATATTTGGGATAAATATAAACAAAAAACTCTAAGTTAAGGGAGGACCTTTCGAGAAGGAGAAGGAAGAGGTTCAGCTTCAACCCCCGCACAATTAACATGGTCACTAACGTCGAGAAGGATTTCCCTCGGGGTCGGGGGAGTGTCGTCAGAATATGATTCCGGGTCGAAGCAGAGGCCATCAAGGTTGATTCCGGGATGCCTATCCCATACATATTGAAGGGCTCTCTGGTAACCCTCATCCTAGGCCTGTGCAATCTGGCCCGCCACATCGTCAATCACTATCTCTAACTCCTTCACCCTCTTTCTAGCCCATCGACCTCGGACTTCTTCTTCTATCACTTTGAATCGATCCACTGAGTCCTGAGTTCGGCCGACTTCAAATCATCGTCATATTGCCTGATGAGCTCACCCCCATAAAACATGGCCTACAACAAAGAGAAAAATAGTGAGAAAAATACCAACAGAGGGATGCAATCACTCCGAAATGAACACCTACTGCCACCGAGTGCTGAGCATACTGAAGGTAAGCCGAGCCAAATATCTCCTTAGCAAGGGCTTTCCTGTCCCTTGGAGGTGCAAGAGTATTCACAACCTCAATGGCCATCCGAGACTCCATAATGGAGTCGACAACCTTCACCGGCCAGTCAGGCGTGAAGGTCTCCTGCATCTTCTCAGGAAGGCCTCCTCCAGGAATAGGTGGATCGGTGGCACAGGAGAGTCCATCAATTCTTAAGCCCGAATAGACCTCTCACTCGGCTCTGCCTGGGAAGAATCCTCTGGATCTTGGATAGTCAAGGTTCGCGTCCCTCTCACCCTCTTTGATCACCCCTTCGGGGATGCTTTGGCACTCTGTGTCATCTCTCTCTTCTTCCCCTTATTCTCGACTGCTCGCTGTGCTGCCAGAGCAGCCAAAAGGACGTCGACATCATCGTATCCCAATGGTGAAAAAGAAACACATCATCAAAGAGTTGAAAATCCCTTGCAAAAATAACAATAAGCATTATAAGGGGAGGAAACTCACAGGGGATGAAATGGCTTAACCCACTAACCGCAAGTGACATCTCTGTCACCCTGGACCGATCGATGCTCAGGTTATCGTCAAACAACCTACCGAACTCCACCCGCTCCTCTTTAGAGAGCTCTTTGAGTTTCAAGGGATTCTTCAGACCAACCCCACATGACCATGACGTCGGTCTGTCCCAGGGCTCGGGACTGTGGACGATAAAGTACTTGGACCTCCAATCCTTTATGGAGTTTAGGTGGTTGTGCACTACATATAGCTTGGACCGGAGAGGGGGGGAGGGGGGATATGCCACCGTGAGAACTGTTCGGAAGCACGCTCAACCCCAAACTCACTCAAAAGTACCTGAAACTCAAAGGGACTCCCTTCGTTTGGCTAAGCATGATGAAACTGGTCAATTGCTTCCACGAGTTAGGTGTGTACTGCATCAGACTCATTCCTTCCCAGTTCAAAACCTCCTTGATGAACGGGTGGAGGGGGAGACGCGGGCCCGAAATAAAAGCATCCAGAGGAAACATATAGAACCGCTCCGCCATCGTCAGACGAACTCCCAGTTTCTGAAGTATCAAAATGTACTCTGAGGATATATGGAAGTGATCCTGGATGTTGGCAAGATCACTCTCCGATAGGGAATTTGTCATCTGTTCGGCCTCTAACTTAGGCTTATTCGGCGAAGACGGGGGGTACACCGAACCAAACTATGTCATGTAAATTTTCTGGACATACCCAAGAGGACTTACAACCTGCGGGATCGTCTTGATAAGCCATCGGCGCACCCCCCTTGTCAAGAGAAAGGTTTTGCTTCTTCCTCTTACCAGGGCATCGACCACGAGGGGGCGAGACGCCTATAATATTGTCCAAAGCTGAGGCTCCCACTCCTCACACAGAAGAGGTCCCTGCAACATCGCCCTCGTCTAGGCTCACGTCGTTGTAACTCTCCCCCCATTCTTCATTTTTCTTCACATGCAGCAGGGGACTCTCTTCCTGAGTCCCGATCTCCACAAATTTTGGGCCTCCGCTCATCACTTCTATCGCAGTCCCCTCTACTTTCAATTTGGGGTCGGCCGCCCCCATACTCACCCCTTCCATATCAACGTCTTCCGATGAGTGGGCCCGCGAGAGTTGCTATTCGGCATCGCTAGCCCTCGATAATGAATGAGAAGAAGTCCGAGAGGAGGACACATTGCCTCCTGAGGATGAAGACGAATCTGAGCTACTAAATTGGCTGGCAGACATGTTCGCTCGAATTCTCAAAAAACTTTTGTTGAGGAGAGGAAATGTGGTCCCAGAAGGATTGTCATATGAAGACTTATAGAGGAAAGAAAGAGCAAATTCTCGAATGACAGGTCATGTGATGCCCCTCGATAACCGCGAGTGAACTTGAAACTTCGCCTTGGAGACCAGTGTCACATGATGAATAGACTCAATGCCTTAACTTGATGCGCCCTCGTGTCTGTCGTCGGGAGTCCTTCTAGTGTTTCAGATTTTTTTTGCAGGTATCCGGCCATGGTCAATCATTCCCAGATCCACCCAATCCAATCACACGTCAGCATTACAGTAGGGTCAGATCGGCAGCCAACATCTAAGTTTTTTCTTCACCAAAAGAACTCATTATCTGTTGCTCCCACACCCGAAAACAAGTAGCATCACAAGGGTATGCAGAATTTAACTGATTTGTAATGATTTTAATGTTGAATCCAGATAAGAGTTAATGTACTCCCCATGAATGTCTATTTTTCTTCCACTATATGTTCACTACCTTAATCAATCAATCGTGATAGTTTTATACTATTATTCCATGACAATTTCATCTTTATCGTAAATATAATAGTTATCTTGGATCTTGTATTTTAACTAGTTCTCTACCATGACATTCTCTCACTGCAAGTGAGGTCCTCACCTACCAACACGCTGTAGGGCTGGGCTGGGCCGGGGCGGTTTGTTAACGACCGTAGCTCCCTTGTCACGTGAGAGTGCTCAATCAAGGGAGGCATCCCATGCACGTCAATGAATGTACTAGATCCCTATGCACTCTCTCGACTGTGATCACTAGTCTGTACTTTCTCTCTCATAAAAGAAATGGTCCAAGTTGATATGTCTTCTGCAAATGAGCAGACCCCTATTCCTAATGAGGTACGAGACATGGTGATATCAAGATGTCAAAAAATGTTTCTCCAAGCTTTTAGGTCAAAGTCTCTTCTCATTATTGGTTAGCCCATGTCTGCATGTAGCTAGGGAAATACGTAGGATACTTCTATATGGACCAGCGACAATAGTTATTTTTTATACCTTAATCCCTATACAAGTATGAGACAATCTGGTATATGTCCCAACATTATGTTGAGTTTTATATGTCTTGCATACACATGTTCAATAAGAAGACGATGAAGCGATGAGATAAAATCGAAGCGATGAGATGAAATCGAAGCGAATGGTTAAAGATAGAGATGATACAGTCAGCAGCTACCAACAAAGAAGGGATAGTCGACTGTGCGGTCGATTGTCCCCTCCCCTCGGGTGTCAATCTAGTTGAATGAAGTTGACTGCAATTATGTGCAGTCGACCGTCCTGCATGGCTGATGGGTTTTTGGGTGCGGATCTGGCTGATTCGTGAGAAACCCAACATCGTCTCAAGTTAGATCGTACAACTCTCAACGTATGGTTATTTCTTCAGTATACATCGAATTGTTAGCGTATCAAGATATTTAAACTATGGTTTCTCTATATCTATATATTCATTGTAACAGTTCCAAGAATGATATGATTCTATTGAGTGCCGAAAAGGATAAGAAAGTACTTTATCTTATATGTGAGAGATTAATCCATTTGAAGTAGCAAGAATGTTCAGTTCGGCTTGAGAGAGAGTCGTGGTGAGAATTATAATATTCTTGTATCTTCTCTAGTTTTATAATATCTTTCATCCACCCCTAGATTAAGGCAAAAGCCCCAATCGGCCGAACTACTCTTGTGTGCTCTGTGTGATTGGTGTGATCTAGTATTTACTTGGTGATTTGTGTTGATTGTGTCGAAGTGTTCCAGGCCTTTCTCCGACGTCGTCGGCGATGACCGGAGCTCTCTTCCTCACCATTGTTCACTCAAGCTATCAAGCTATGATAATGGCAATTCAAGAAGAAAGGAGATGAACAAAAGATCAAAAGATCAAGATTTCATTCATGACTTGCAAAGTACAAGACTGGGGTATTTATACAAAGAATCACTACCTGAAATCAGTTCAGGTTGTTACAATCGACATCTAACTAACTATTGCCAGCTGGCTATTAGTTTTACATTTTACACTTAAAACCCTGTGAAGATATTCACTTAACAAAATAGTCCAGAGCTGATACATCTGATACAGCTGACTGATATATCTGATACAGCAGCAGCTGATATTCTTCTTCTTCCCCTGCATCTCCACTCCACTCTTGCTGTCTCATACAATGGCTCCCATGGATTCAGGTGTGCTCGATCCCTGAGCTGGATCAATACATCCCCCATGAAAAGGCGATTCCATGGTGTTGCGAAAATCAGGGAATCGCCAGTAGATGTCCCAATACCGTTCCCAAGTAGCATCAGCCACATCCGAATTTTTCCACTGAATGAGCACTTCAGATACAGCTATTCCTCTCTTTGGAACCATCCGCCTTGATAGAATTTGAGCTGGTTGTGGGGATTCCGTCACAAAGTAGGTCGGTAATGCTGAAGGCGCAGCTACAACCTGGCCTTGTCGAGGAACATGAGCTTTTAACTGAGATATATGGAAAACATTATGAATACGTGCCTCAGCAGGTAATTTGAGTCGATAAGCAACTGCGCCAACTCTTGCTAGGATTTCATAAGGGCCATAATAGAGAGGGGAAAGTTTATGAACACGATGACTCCCAATTGAAACTTGCTTATATGGTTGAATCTTCAAAAACACCCAACTTCCCACTGTGAATTCTTTATCAAGCCTGTGCCGATTGGATTGTGACTTCATCCTCTCCTGTGCAAGCATCAGATTATCTTTTAAAATCTTCAAAGCTTCATCTCTAGAGAGTAGAGTTTCTTCTACAACTTGAACCCTTGCAGTCTTAGGTACATAAGCCAACAGGGTAGGGGGTGGTCGACCAAAGACAATATGGTAAGGAGAAGTGTTTGTTGAACTGTGGATATGAGTGTTGTAACAATACGATGCCCAATCTAACCACTTCGACCAAGCTTGAGGCTTATAAGCTGTAAAGCACCGTAGATAGGTTTCCAAAACCCTATTCACAACCTCTGTTTGGCCATCAGATTGAGGATGGAATGCCGTGCTCATACACAATTTGGTTCCTTGCATAGCCATCAGTTCCTTCCAAAAATTGGATGTAAAAATTGCATCGCGATCACTTACAATGCTCTTTGGTAGCCCATATAGCTTAATCACATGGTGGAACAAAGCAGCTGCAACTACTTTAGCTGTATACGGATGTCGAAGGGGAATAAAGTGACAAAACTTGGACAATCTATCGACAACCACCAAAATTGTGGAGTACCCTGCGATGCGTGGCAACCCTTCTATAAAATCCATACTTAAATCCTCCCAAATATGCTCCGGTATAGGTAGGGGCTGTAGCAGACCGGCAGGTGAAGTACTCATATACTTGCAACGCTGACATTCATCACATGAACGAATGAACTCCTTAAGATCCTTCTTCATGCCTTGCCAAAATACTACTTGTTTCAACTGGTGCCATGTTTTATCCACTCCCAAGTGCCCTCCTTGAGGTGTACAATGTACTTCTTCCAAAAATAAATGTCTCGCAGTGGAGTTGGGACTCAAGAGAATACGGTTCTTGAAGTAATATATTCCCTCAATTAAAGAAATCCTATTATCTTCATTTGCAGACAACTTTTGTTGAAGCTCCTCATAAAACGGATCAGTAATTACCAACTGCTTAACTACTGATAACCATGAAGGTTGCACAATCGTGATAGCAGCAAAATAAGCTTCCCCTTCCTCATCAAATTGCCTTGAGAGACAATCCGCTGGAACATTTTCTTTACCCTTCTTGTATTCCACTACAAAGTGAAACCCATGGAGCTTCATTAACCACACCTGCTGAGCTTCTGTATAAATCCTTTGTTAAAGCAAGTGTTTTAAAGGTTTATGATCAGTACGAATAACAAAGCTTCTTCCCAATAGGTACTGCCGCCACTTTTTAACGGCAAGGAGTATTGCCAACATTTCCTTTTCATAAGTGGAGAGAAGTCTACTCTTGCCTTTAAGCTCATGACTTAGATAGGCGATAGGATGCTTCTGTTGAAGAAGTACTGCCCCTAAACCAGATCCGCAAGCATCACATTCCAATTCAAAGGGAAGTGAGAAATCTGGTAGTTGTAAAACAGGAGGAGAAGACAAGGCCAACTTCAACTGATCAAAAGCTTTCTGAGCTTCTTCTTGCCAACAAAATGCTCCTTTTTTAGTTAACTTCACCAAAGGCCAGGCTATTGAACTATATTTTGCTATAAATTTGCGATAGTACCCTGTGAGACCAAGAAATCCCCGTAAAGCTTTTAATGTTCTTGGTACTGGCCATTCCCGAATGGCTTGAACCTTTGCTTGATCAACCGCTACACCCTTCATCGACACTATATGTCCAAGATATTGAACTTCACTCACACCAAATGAGCACTTACTGAGCTTGGCGTATAACTGGTTGTCAACCAGTATTTGCAGCACTACAGATAGATGATGAACATGAGAACTCATATCCCTACTATACACCAGTATATCATCGAAAAAAACCAGAACAAACTTTCGTAAATGTGGCTTGAAGATTGAATTCATGAGAGCTTGGAAGGTTGAAGGAGCATTAGTGAGTCCAAATGGCATAACAAGGAATTCATAATGCCCTTCATGAGTTCTAAACGTTGTTTTAGGCACATCCTCTACACACATCCGTATTTGGTGATATCCACTACGCAAATCCAATTTGCTAAATATCGAAGCTCCATGAAGCTCATCAAGCAATTCATCAATAACTGGTATAGGAAATTTATCCTTAATTGTTACCTCATTTAGAGCTCTATAATCGACGCACATCCGCCAACTACCATCTGGTTTCTTTACCATTACAATAGGAGAGGAATAAGGGCTGCGACTAGGCTGAATAATTCCAGAGTTCAACATTTCTTTGATCAACTTTTCGATTTCATTTTTCTGATGCCATGGGTGTCTATAAGGGCGCAGGCTTATCGGTTTACTTCCTGGAATAAGGGAGATGGAATGATCATAACTACGATGTGGAGGGAGACCCATATCTTCTTTGAATGCTATCGCAAACTGATCTAGCACTTGCTGGATAGGGAGCGGCACACTTTCAGCCTCCTTACAATCATCAGTGCCATCAGGAGTTCCAACCATCTGCAAAAACCATCCACTCTTAGATTGCAAGAGTGCCTTATTCATATTTTTGGGAGTCGCTAGCTCCAACTCCAAAGGAGTAACACCCAACAGAGTTCTTTCTTGGTCATTCAATTTAAACTTCAATCTCTTCTCCTTCATATTCCACTCAACATCTCCCAGTGTTTCAATCCACTGAGAGCCCAAAACAAGTTGGCAAGTGTCCATAGGAAGCACATAGAAGTCTGTTACAATGGGTACTCCTTGACACACAAATCTCACTTCTTCACAGAGACCCTCACTTTTCAACTGCTTTCCCCCTGGTACGGTCACTTCCAAGTGAGCTTGTTGATTGACTGGCAGTCGGAGTCTATGTGCAAGTTGTTCATCAATGAAATTGTGTGTTGCCCCTGTATCTAATAGAGCACAAACTGGATGGGAGGAAATTGTTCCCATAATTCTGAACGTTGTGGGTCGGTTACTTCCTGTCAATGTGTGTAGAGAAATTGCTCCAGGTTCTGAAAGAGGTTGTGAAGGTTTTAAAAGTTTGGCATCATTCTGATTTTGAGCTGCCAGTTCTTCTTCATCTTCAGAGCTTTCATAAAGCTCCTCAACATCATCATCTAAAGTGCCCATAACCTGCATGAAAACTCCTTTTTCACAAGATCCTACCATATGCATAAAGGTTTTTCCAACACATTTATGCCCCCTCACATATTTCTCATCGCAATGAAAACAAAGCCCCTTCTCCCTTCTATCCTTCATAAATTGCAACACCTGCTGATCTTTATTGGAAGAAGCACTAGAGGAATTATTCACATTACTTCCTGTTGATGATTTGCTACTGGGAACAACTGTGGACATTGCGGGATTAGAATTAGCTGCAGATGCAAACTTGTAACCAGTTGCTATGGATCCTGGTTTAGCAAAAGAATGAGACTTCCAACTTCTTTTCTGATCATTAAGAATTTCCTCTCTCGCAATAGCCTCCCTATATGCAGCAAGCACACTCGGAGGATTCTTGAGCTTAACTTCCTTCCGCAGCTCACTCTTCAACCCTGACAAGTAACAACTAACGAGAGACGATTTGGATAATGGCTTCGTAAGCTGGCTATATTTCAAGAACTCCTTATGATACTCAGCTACTGAACCAGTTTGTTGCAGCTTATACAAAGAAGCTTCGGGATCTTCCAATTCCGATGGGCCAAATTGCAATAGAAGTTCTTTCTTGAGGATAATCCAATCAATTTCACCTTCTTCCTGCTGTTCAAACCACCTCCACCAAAGAAGTGCCTCCCCTCTCAAATAATAGAGACAAAAAGGAAGTTTATCATAGGAATTAACTCTTTGAGTATAAAAGTGATGTTCCATATGATAGATCCAATTAGTAACATCTCCGGTTCCATCGAAGCTTGGTAAGTCAATTTTGGGATGTTTCAGGAAAAAAGTGTTACCTTCTTGAAGCCTTTCTCCATTTCTTGAATCTCTTCTTCGATGTTCCCTTCTGTGCTGCTCAGAATTCCGAGGCCTTCCATGATTCCAATTGTAAGCATAGGATCGACGCCTTCTTTCATTTCCACCACCATTTGAATCATCTTCTTCAGATCCTGCTTCATTACCATCTGAACTCCAAGATTTCTGCCTTCTATGGGTTCGAGGATTGCTTCTTGATCCCCTGAGCAGTTGCTCTAAGATGGACTCCAATCGATCAAAGCGCTCTTCCATTCCAGTGCGCTTATGAGCTTCAACATCTTGATTGGTGGAGTCTCTTGCATTTCGATCCCTACTCCTAGGTCCAAATTTGTACCCAAGCCCAGAGTTAAGAGGATTCTCAGCTTCCACCAATGGTTCTTGATCAATTTCTTGCTCAACAGCACCCTCAGGTCCAAGCTCATGCTCTGATACCATTGTTCCAGGCCTTTCTCCGACGTCGTCGGCGATGACCGGAGCTCTCTTCCTCACCATTGTTCACTCAAGCTATCAAGCTATGATAATGGCAATTCAAGAAGAAATGAGATGAACAAAAGACCAAAAGATCAAGATTTCATTCATGACTTGCAAAGTACAAGACTGGGGTATTTATACAAAGAATCACTACCTGAAATCAGTTCAGGTTGTTACAATCGACATCTAACTAACTATTACCAGCTGGCTATTAGTTTTACATTTTACACTTAAAACCCTGTGAAGATATTCACTTAACAAAATAGTCCAGAGCTGATACATCTGATACAGCTGACTGATATATCTGATATAGCAGCAGCTGATATTCTTCTTCTTCCCCTGCATCTCCACTCCACTCTTGCTGTCTCATACATTGGCTCCCATGGATTCAGGTGTGCTCGATCCCTGAGCTGGATCACGAAGGCACAACAAGATCCTTTAGAGGGAATAATTTCCTAACTATATTTGATTATATGATATACATTTATATTTGACAAAGATTAACACTTGATGGAAATCATAATCTTTGATGGGATTATGTATTTTCTGTTTTGATAGTTGCTAGATAAAAATGTCAAACGAAAATAATTTTACGAAAATACAACGGTAGATATATAAGGTTAGCTCATGTAACCCATGTTGGGACGAGACAGAGATTTCATCTTATATATTTACGTTCAGTCCTTCACTTTGTATACTAATTCGGTATTTTACATAGATTAATTCCATACTCTGCACCTAATAGTAACAAAAGGCACATTAATCATTTTGTATGTATTTACAGATGAAGGGGAGACATGAGCCATATGATGTTAATCCTATATACACAAACACACATATATTAATAGTGGTCAGTATCAAGCATCACATGGGATCAATGCCCAACCTCAAAGGGATGTGGGCGAACATCCTCTACCCTAGCTAGTAAGATCCACTTGGGTTTTCCATTTGCAAGGAAACATAGGGTGGCAAAGCCCATGTGGGGTTACCTACTTACAAGTTAGGAACTGCGTCACATGTTTTAGAGGCTCTCTCTTCCTTTGTCTATTTCTCACACCTTAGGCAATTGGGTATAGGGTCCCTAGCTATCTATGACTATAATTAAATAAGGTGCCAAAGGATATATATTACCCTCTACCAAGGGTAAGTTTTTGGTCCCTATTTAAGTTGTTATTATCTATAGTTTTTGGGTACCATATTATGTGTTGAAATTAATATATAAATGCTAATCTTAGGAAGTTTGTTTTATATGTATTGTAGGCTTTGGACTTATAAGTTGATGGATTTGATTGCTTTAATATCTTATACGGACTTTGCATGTGTTGCTGCTAATTTTGGTGTGGGAGCAAACAGATAAATTTATAGATTCTTTTGGAAACAATAAAGGCAAACATATTAATTTTCACCGGCTTTTGACTGGTTTCTTGTCACTGCCGTTAACTTGCAAAAAGTTCGATACACCGGTCTGGATCCCGGCAAAGAACCCTCCGACGCTCAAGTCAGTAATCAGGAGGATTATGAAAGAGTGCTGTAGTGAAAAAAATATTGATTACCTTGTTATGGTGGGGAAAGAGGGGTATTTATAGTCGCCTTTAAAGACAAGTTTAGAGATAATCATTTATCCCTATATCCCCGTATTTTTGAATAAGATGTAGAGTTTAAATCGTTTCATGATAAGAGATTTGGTTTTAACCGTCTCTTAGAGATAACCATGAATTTGAATTACTCTTTAAATATCTGAATTGGTTTGTAATAGGTTGCTATCCATACCCAATAGGACAAATACGTTTATAGATTATTGGGTTTTGAAGAAAGACCCAGTTCCCATTTCGGACCCGTTTGTGGTGAAAATTGTCATTTTACCCTTAAGAGCTTTAAGATTCGTGCCCGATTTGAACGGTCCCGATTTGGTTCTATTTTTAGCCATATCAAAAGCCCCCTCACTCCTGGAGACTGAATTTTACAGTCTTTGAGGAGTAGTTCGCCCGTTTTTAATGGCTTATAGAATTTATCGGAGTTCTCGGGGAGTTTGGATCTTTCACGAGGTGTAACAGTGTTATTCTGAGTTTGTAAAAATACCCAAAATTATTCTCATAATTTTCTGGATTTTTAGTGATTTTTCCAGATTTTTCTGAATTTTTTCCCGATTTTTAATCATTTTTTGAATTTTTTGTTCAATTTCTGAATTTAAATAATTAATTATCAAAAATTTTAATTAAATATTCTAATTTAATAATTATGCTTTCAGAGTTTTAAAATTATTTTCTAAATTAATAATTATTTTTAGAATTTTTAATTAATTTTTCACATTTTTAAATATTAATTCAAATTAATAATTAAATAAATAAATCTATTTACCTGTACACATGGCGCAATCCTGTGCGTTGATCACAATCAAGTGAGCGCGCATCGTGAGGAAGCAATTTTTTTTCATTTGGGCGTCGGTGGCAAGAACGCTCGGATCGCACCGCCGACCTCTGGGTTGCTGACATGTGGCATTTGGGTCCGTTTTTTTTCACTTCCTTCTTCCTTCTTCTTCTCTCCATCTTCCTTCGACTACGCCTATGCCCTCAACTCGGACTATGCCTTTGGAGTTCGAAGAGAGGAGCTCGACGCAGTGGAGGGGTTCGATGGAGTTCGGCAAATAGTTGGAGGAGTTCGGAGCTTGAGGCGGTGAAGGTGGGAGAACTCTGCGAGGGAGCTCGACGAGTTGGCGAGGAGATGGTGCTACTCTTGGAGCTCGGCTATGATGGTTGAGGCTCGACAAGGGATTTGGAAGGTGGCGAGGCCGTGGCGGTGGCGAGTTCGGCATTGGAGAACTCGAGCTCGAAGGAGCTTCGTGTTGTAGGAGCTCAGCAGGGTCGAGCTCGGTAGTGTGAGGTTGTAGCTCGACGGTGAGGCTTGGAGTTGAGGTTGAAGCTTGGCTATGGGTTGGTGGAGGTAGATAAAGCTCGACGGGATGAGGTCGAGTTCGTGAAGGAGGGGGACTCGACGGAGCTCCATCGCCGTGGAGGTTGGCGAGGTTGACCAAGGAGGGTGCTCGACTCAGTGGAGGGGTTTGGCGAGGTTAACGAAGGAGGGAGCTCGACGAAGCCATGGTGATAGAGCTCGGAAGATGGCGAGGGTGACGACGAGGGGGCTCGAGCTCGGCAGTGGAGGCGATGAAGGAGTTTGATAGCGATTTTGAGCTTGGTGTTGGGTTTGGAGTTGAAGGAGAGCTTGCGGACGAAGCCGACGTTTTGAAGAGGAAGAAGAGGTGTTGGGTTCCTCTTTTGGTGCTCAGCTTCACAGGGGAAGAAGAAGGTGAGGGTGCGGGTTGGGTTTGTAGGTTTGAGACCCAGACCCGCACCGTTAAGCCCACTAAAGTTTTAGTATTTTTTATCTTTGTTCGGGCAAATCTAAGGCATTGGTCGTGATCGAGCACGAATTTTGAGGCGGAGTTTTTCTCCATTTTTCAGTTCGGTGGAAGGAATGCTCGGATCGAATTTCCGAACCCAGGAGAGGCTTTGGCGGCTTGACACGTGGCGGTCAATGGTTGACTGTTGACTCAGTCAACATTGACCGTTGACTTTTTGATAAATTTTTCACTCATTTCGACGTCGGTGACAAGAATGCTCGGATCACATTTCCGAACCCAGGAAAGGCTTCAGCTGCTTGATATGTGTCGGTCAACGGTTGACCGTTGACTCAATCAACGTTGACCGTTGACTTTTTGATAAATTTTTCTCCTATATCGACATCAGTGACAAGAATGCTCGGATCACATTTCCGAACCAAGGAGAGGCTTCAACGGCTTGACACGTGGCGGTCAACGGTTGACCGTTGACTCTCTCTTTTTTGCTTTAATCACAACCGTTAATCTAGATTTGAGCGCGGATCATGAGGGGGAGTTTTTTCTTCATTTTGACGTTGGTGACATGAATGCTCGGAGCCACTTGCCGAAGTCGAGATGCACTTCGGGAGAGTGGCACGTGGAAAATTTGGCTGTTGACCATTGACTAGTCAACGTTGTTTTCTCTCATTTCGACGTCAGTGGCAAGAAAGCTCGGCGAGAGCTGCCGAGGGCCAGGGAGGCTTCGGCACAGTTTTATTAGAATCAACTTTCCCAGTGCTACGGATGTTGGATTGGGGCACGTGGCCCCTCATTTCGAAGCAGACTCGAAGAGCTACAATTTCTCTCCAGAAGCCAGTTGAAGAATCATCCTTCTTTATGGTCAAAATAGTCCCGCAACATTTTCGCCTTCACGAAGTTAAGAAGAGCTTTGTATGACTCTAGGGGAGATCTGTTCTTGGAGGCGAGTTTAGGGAGAATCTCTAGACGAGTTAGGCTCTGAACTCTTTTGGAAGAAGGCCGCTCAGGAGGCTAGAGGAGCGAAGAGCTTCACCAGGCTCTAGGAGAGAGCCATTTGGGAGACAAGTTTGAGGAGCAATTCTAGGAGAGATTTGAGCTCCGAACCCGTTGAGAAGAGAGCTGCTCGGGAGGCGAGCGGAGCGAAGAGCATTACCAGGCTCTAGGAGAGAGCCATTTAGGAGACAAGTTTGGGGAGCAACTTTACGGGAGAGTTGTGCTCCAAACTTGCTTGTTGCAAGATTTAACCGGCAGTGGGAGTAGTATGAATGTTCGTTTTGAGCCCCGTAACCGCATACTTGCAAGTTATGATGGCAATTTCGAACCATGATTGTGAACTTCGAACTAGTTGTTACAGGGTTATCAACGAGTTGTAAGAGCAATTCCGAATGGTGAGCTACTCCACACTTGCTTGTTTGCAAGCGGCTAAAGCGGCATCGAACCAAGTGTTGGACTCCGAACTTGTTGTTTTTAAGAATTTCAACGAGTTGTAGGAGCAAATCCGAATGGTGAGCTACTTCGCACTTGCTCGTTCGCAAGCGGTTAAAGCGGCGTCGAATAAAGTGCTGGACTCCAACTTGTTGTTTGAGAGGGTTCAACGAGTTGTAGAAGAAATTCCGAAAAGTGATCTTCTCCACACTTGCTTGTTTACAAGTGGCTAAAGCGGCGTCGAATTAAGTGTTGGACTCCGAACCCGTTTTTTGAGCTTAGCAAGTTGTGGGAGCAGCCCTGTAGGACAAGCTGGACTCCGAACTTACTGTTTAACGAGTTGTAGATGTGACTCAGAGAGATAGAAATGAGGCAAATGCAATAATTTTCAATAAAAAAAGCTAAGTTTCATTGAGACAAACTAAGTGGCCACTTCAATGGAGCGAGTCATTATTACATACTTTTGGTCGTGTTACAAGCATCGGCCTTATTGAAAATAAAAAACCTACTTCTACGACAGGGTGTGTTGGATCCTGTAGGCGAGGCAACAAACACTAGAGGGGGGGTGAATAGTGTTAATTAAAAAAACTGCGAAATAAATAATTTTTTCTCGGTGCAGTCGACTTAGTTATGAACCAGTCGACTGATATGACCAAATAAAAGCAAATACAAACAACTCTGTGCAATCGACTTAAAGTTGAGACAGGCGACTGAAGACACAGTGAATATACAACTTATACAAGACTGACCAGTCGACTGATAATGTAAGGAGTCGACTGTCCAGACAAGTTTCACAGAACTTAAGTAAACAAAAAGTAAATGCAAGATCAAGAGAAGCAATCACAGAGTACACACGATATATCCTGGTTCGGTCCTTCCGACATACATCCAGTCCCCAAGCAACCCACTTGAGATTTCCACTATTCTTGAAAAACAAGTTTACAAGAATACCCTACGGCGTTAAGACAACAACCTTGTCTAACCCGTAGTCCTTTCTCTCAACCAGAGAAAGCAGACCCACTCTACTACCAAGAGTGAAACGACCGACTCTACACCCTAGAGTCTAACTCTCCAACCGAGAGCAAAAAGAAAACAGTAAAACTTTACAGTCAACCTATAGCCTTGTTGGTGTTATGTGTTGTAGAACGTGGCTAAACAAAGGTCGACTTCTATACCCAGTCCAGAACGAATTCCGATGTTATACTGGACTGAGTGTAGAGAACCAGAGATTTTGAAACTTGAAAGCTTTTTCTCTTTTTCACTTAGAAATGCTCAAGAATGCTTGGAGATCTTAAAAAGTGTTGTAAGATCTTTTTCAGTGAGTTCTTAACTCTATTTATAGAGTTTAAACTCCTGGACGTTGGGAGAAAGTTATCTCAACTGTCAACCAACGGATCTTAAAGCTTTTGAATTTGAAAATTCGATTTTGAAAACAGAAAACGGTCAAAAGCACTCGAACAGTCGACTGGGTTGCCATAATGAGTCAACTGGTCAGAGTTTGAATAAATTTAAACAGTTTTGTACTGCCAGTCGACTGCCAGAAGCATCAGTCGACTGGTACTCAATAGTTAAATTATTTCAAACTATTTTGACTCTTTTTGATGTTTTTGAAAAACACACATTATAAAATAGTGAGTGTATGTGTGTGTGACAAGGCTTTACAACATACTAAGACTCAACAAAAGTAAAATTACATTGTTTACAAGACATGACAATTTATTGACACATTTGAGCTTGAGGTCTTGAGTCTTGAGTCTTGAGTCTTGAATAAAGTTTTGACCATTGTCTTTAGCTGGAGCTTTGCTGCTTGTTCAATTGTTCAGCTGTATAGTAGTAAGTCCTTTGTGTATAGCACCTGTAAGTTTAGCATAGATACATGTGCAGTGTGCTGTGATCATCAAAATCAAGAATCAACATTCTCCCCTTTTTTCATGATGACAACACAATAGCTGATAATAACAGAGAATAATACAAGCATGGTAATGATATGCTCCCCCTATTAAAAACACAACATGCATACATAACATGCATACATAGAGACTTATCATAAAATAGATGTATCAGTCGACTTATAAAATGAGGCAGTCGGCTGAACAGATAAAGAATACAAAGGACATATGTGAAATACAAATACAGATAGATCAGTCGACTTATGAAGATATCAGTCGACTTATCAGAGATAAAAAATACACACAGAAATATAAACAAACACAGAAAAACACATACAAACACAGTAAATAAATAAGAGAGATATTCTCCCCCTTTGTCATCAACAAAAACAAAAAAATAACCAGTCTCATAAAAGAACACAGAATTAATGATCTCATACATAAGCTTAGAAGTTCATCAATACATAGGAAAAATAAAAAATTACATAATAACGAAAAATAATCTTCAATCGTCTTCTTCTGAGTCTTCATCACCAGCATGAGAAAGAGGGGAAAATTGAGAAGTGAAGAGATTAGGGAAAATGAGGCAGTCGGTTAGGTGATCAATTTTGAAGTCAAGGGAGTGAAGCTGAGAATCAACAGTTTCTGAATGTTTCATAAGGTAATTGACACATTCATAAAGAGTAGCTGGATCTTCATATCTAGCATGAGGACGAGAAGAGCTAGAAGAGGCTGAAGGTCTAGCAGTAGATGCCAAAGGAACTTGAGAAGGAGGAGGAGACCTAGGGGTTGTTCTAGGAGCAGGATCAAGAAGCTTCATACGTGCTAAACTAGTACGATCAAAGCATTCATACTGTTTAACGACATTGGTCTCGGAGTCGAGATCAATATCATAAGCTTCAAAGACCCTGGTAAGGAGACCTCCAAAGGGTTAAAAGTGAATATGATTTTGATGAAGTTTAGAAAAGATGACACGACCCCAATTATTAGCTATTTTACCAAAAATAGCATAAACAGCTTGTTGCAATTTCATAGAATACTGATCATAACTTCCTCGTTTGGGAAGAATGTTATAAGAAAGTATTCTTGCAACTAATTTTGCAACAGGTGTTATATTCTTACTAGTCATTGGGGGTCCTTGATTGGGAAAAAATATTTTAGATAAAATAGAGAAATCATCAAGGACAATGTCACCTAGATCAAATCCCTCGTCATCAATACCCATTATTAGATTGATTCTCTCGGGTGTGAGAGTCATCTTGGTATTTTTGACTGAAGAACGGATCACAACATCTCCATCTTTCAATTGAACAACTCTCATGTTCGTATAGAAAAGATAGATAAGTTGAGGGTAATAGTCGGGTTGATTGGCTAAGGAGAGATAGTCATAAAGACTACAATTTTGGAATAGGGGAACAATATTAAACCTATCTAAATCACCAAAATTGACAAAACGACCCGGAAAAATAACAATGCTACACATTAAGTACCAACGTTCTAATAGATCAGGACTCAACAAATATTGGGAATAATCTTGAGATGAGCTAGCATCATGAGACCTCTTAGAATGCTTGGGAGCCATAACAAAAAAGTGTAGGAAGGGTTTTACCAAGAGAAAAGAGAAAGATCAGCAAGGAGTCGAACAGCAGCAGCAGATTGAGTCGACTTCTTCTTCTTCTCTGATTAGGGTTTCGAAATTTGGGAGAAAACAGGAAGAACGGTAAAAGGTGAAAAAAGAGGCTGGTAAAGGGGTTTTTAACTAGAGATTGAAGGCTGAGATTGAAAGGGTAGAGATCGACGGCTGATATGAATAGTCACAGGTGAAAAGAAGAAAGAGTGATGAGTCATCGCTGAAGACTATTGAACTCACGACAGTCGACTGATAGGGTATAGCAGTCGACTTAGTCGAGGAGAGACTCAATTTTTATATCTGCTGATCAGTCGACTGGATTAAGGATCAGGCGACTGGTCAGAGAACAAAATAAGTATATATTAAAATACAGTACAGTAAAGTCGACTTACTCAAAACACAGTCGACTTAACAGATGAAATTTTCAACAAATGTCAATAAAATTACATATTCCTAGTTCTCTTCTTAAGTTAATAAAAGTATCTTCTTTAAGGGGTTTGGTAAAGATGTCTGCTACTTGTTTATCAGTAGAGATAAAGTCTAAAGCTATATCTCCTTTTAAAACATGATAAAGTAGAAAATGATGTCGAATATCAATATGTTTCGTACGTGAATGTTGAATCGGATTTTTAGATAGATTAATTGCACTGGTATTATCACACATAATTGAAGGTTTTTCAAAGGAAATACCATAATCTAATAAAGTTTGTTTCATCCACAAGATTTGTGCACATGCCAAACTTGCAGCGATATACTCAGCTTCTGTAGTTGATAGGGATACGGAATTTTGCTTTTTACTGCACCAAGAAACTAGTGAATGTCCCAAAAAGTGACATGTCCCACTAGTGCTCTTGCAATCAGTTTTACTACCAGCAAAATCAGCATCGCTATATGACAAAAGTTGAAAATTATCGGTGCGTGGATAAAATAAACCATATTCAGATGTGCCTTTAATGTATCTTAAAATTCGTTTCACAGCTTTTAAATGAGACTCTTTAGGACTAGACTGATATCTAGCACATAAACATACGCTGAACATAATATCTGGTCTACTTGCGGTAATATATAAGAGTAAACCAATCATACCTCGATAGAGTTTTTGATTAACATTCTTACCTAATATATCTTTGTCAAGGATAGTAGTAGTAGCCATAGGTGTAGATTTACTACTAGTACTATCCATGTTAAAACGTTTGAGTAATTCCTTTACATATTTTCCTTGATTAATAAATATACCATTTGAGGACTGTTTAATTTGAAGTCCAAGGAAATAATTGAGTTCACCCATGTGACTCATCTCAAACTCGTTTTTCATGGTGTTAGCAAACTCTTGACATAGACTATTATTAGTAGAACCAAAGATTATATCATCAATATATATTTGTATGATTAAGATATCATTCTTAACACTCTTAATAAACAAAGTAGTGTCTACTTTACCTATCTCAAATCCTGTTTCTAAAAGAAAAGTTTTCAGACGATCATACCAAGCACGAGGTGCTTGTTTAAGACCGTATAAAGCCTTTTTCAATTTATAAACATGATCTGGAAATTGTTCATGTTCAAAACCTGGTGGTTGTTTAACATAAATATTTTCTTTAATAAACCCGTTAAGAAAAGCACTTTTAACATCCATTTGATAGAGTATAAAATTCATGAAACAAGCAAAAAATAATAAAATACGAATTGATTCTAGTCTAGCAACAGGAGCATATGTTTCATCAAAATCTATACCTTCTTCTTGATTATACCATTGAGCAACTAATCTAGCTTTGTTCCTTACAACCTGTCCTGATTCATCTAACTTATTTTTGAATACCCATTTGGTACCAATAATAGTCTGATCAGGAGGTCGTGGAACTAAATCCCATACATCATTCCTTATAAATTGGTTTAATTCATCTTACATGGCATTCATCCAAAATTCATTCTCACAAGCATCTTGTATATTTTTTGGTTCAAAATCCGACAAGAATGCTGTATAAGAAATCGTATTAACAGGTGATCGTGTCTGAATACCATGGGAGATGTCACCAATTATTAAGTCATGAGGATGATCTTTAACTTCAACAAAAGATTTTGGTAAAGTTGAAGATATCACAATAGGATTAGTCGATTTGACAGGTTCTTCAGTCGACTGCTTTACTTCAGTCGACTGGGAGTCCTTATCAGTCGACTTATCAGTCAGACTAGTTTGTTCTAAAGATTTAATCACATTATTTAAAGGTGATGAATCAGTTTCATCATCTTTATTTAAATTTGATGAAGGTAGAGATTCATCGAATGTAACATGCATCGACTCTTCAATAGTCATTGTAGACTTATTGAAAATTCTATATGCTTTACTCCTATTTGAGTATCCTAAAAAGATACCCTCATTAGATCTAGGATCAAATTTGTCTAAATTATCTTTTGTGTTTAGAATAAAACACTTACAACCAAATGTCTTAAAATAAGATACTTTAGGAATTTTGTTAAAAAAATAACTCATAACAAGTCTTCTTTAGCTTAGGTCTTATAAGAATTCTATTTAAAACATAACAAGCTGTAGCAACAGCTTCAGCCCAAAAGTGCTTTGGTAAATTGCTTTCAACAAGCATGGTACGTGCGCATTCTTGCAAAGTCCTATTCTTCCTTTCAACCACTCTATTTTGTGGTGAAGCTCTAGGAAATGCAAATGAATGTGTTATACCATTCTTGTTGCAATATTCTGTAAATGTTTCATTCTCAAATTCTCCACCATGATCACTTCTAATAGTGATTCTGAATACGTTTACAGAAATGTGCAAATTCATCAAAAGCATCATTTTTATGTTTTAAAAAGAATGTCCAAGTGAATCATGAAAAATCATCTACTAACACAAATACATATCTACTTTTATTTAAAGAAGCAACTCTAGTAGGGCCAAATAAATCCATATGAATTAATTCAAGCGGCGTACTAGTAGAAATTACTTCTTTTGTTTTAAAAGTGGATTTGATTTGTTTTCCTAGTTGACATGCATCACATAACTTATCCTTTTTAAAGGATAGTTTTGGCAGTCCTTTAATTAGGTTATACTTAGATAATTTTGAGAGATTCTTCATATTCACATGTCCAAATCTTCTATGCCAAAGCCAAGATTCATTGTTAGAAGCTATTAAACAAAAATCATTTGAAAACTCAATTGTATTCAAACACAATTCATAAATATTATTTTTGCGAAAACCTTGAAAATTAATATTTTGCATAGTAGAGTCATAAATCAAACATGCATCTTTTTCAAATACTATTTTATATCCTTTATCACATAATTGACTAATACTTAATAAATTATGCTTTAATCCACTAACTAACAACACATTTTCTATAGTGGGATTAGAAGTTTTACCAACCATGCCGATTCCTATGACTTTCCCTTTGTTGTTATCACCAAAGGTAACAGTTCCTCCATCGATGTTTTGGATGGTGGATAGAAGGTTGGCATGTCCTATCATATGTTTTGAACACCCGCTGTCAAGTATCCAGCGATCTTTCATGGGTACCTATAAAATATTTAAGGTAAATATGGTACCCTTTTTATTGGGTCCAAAACATATTAGTTTGGGGGAAACAAAACCCATAATGAGTTTGATTTTCCTCCATAAGCAGGAATATAATTAATAGAATTACACACATTTAATACATATGAATTAATATACGCACTTCTATCATTCTGATTTAAGTTGACTGGTACCCATACAAACTTGTTCTGTCCAGTCGACTTGACAGTGTCCTTCAGTCGACTTCTAGTGTGAGTCAGTCGACTGGATGATACACTAGGTCGACTTATATGAGGTTTTGATCTTGTTGAATAAGATTCAATTCCTCTGGACAGACGACTGATAGATGGGCTCAGTCGACTTAACCGAACGTCAGACGTGCTTTTATCACTGAAATTTACTACCTTAGGCTTTTCAAAAAATTCATATAATTTATGTGTAACACTAGAAATAGATACTGACTTATTTCTACTAGTGTTTTTAGAAGAAGATTCTTTTATAGAAGAATTTTTGAAACCAATACCGTATTTTTGACTAGATTTTACTTGATGATGAAGGACATCATTTAAATTCTCTTTGCCTTTGTTAAACTTAGATACGTTCTTTGATATCTCTTCATAATTCTTTTTAAGAGATTCAAGATCAGTATCTAAACTTGCAATGCGAGAATTTAATGATTTCACTTCCTTATCAAGGTTAAGATTTTCTTGAGAAAGTGTTTGATTAACTTTCTCTAGATTCTTAACTCTAATCTTTTACTTTTTTAACTCTCGAAATATTTCATTAAAGGCATCAAGTAAATCTTCTTAATCGAAGTCATTACTTACATGATCTTGTGAAGCCATAAAGCACATGTTTGCAACTTCATTGTTTTCATCCGTTTCTTCTTCGGAAGACGAATCACTATCATCCCATGTTGCTTGATAGGCCTTCTTGTTCTTGGCAAACTTATTCTTTGAGTATTTGTCCTTCTTGAAGTTGGATGGTTTTTCCTTGTTCTTTGCATTTTCTAAGGGACAATCCTTCTTCATGTGACCTGTTTTATTGCACCTGAAACAAGTAGGAGGGTCATTAGAATCTCTATTTTTGGAATTAAACTTACCCTTCTTTAAGAATTTTTTGAATCTTCGAGTGAACATTGCTATCTCCTCTTCATCTTCTTCCTCATCTTCCGAGTCTGTCATGGCTTTAAAAGCCAATGATTTCTTCTTTGCATGTTGTGATTCTGCATCCCTCTTTCGATCTTCAAGTTGAACCTCGTATGCCATGAGATTTTCCACAAGATTCTCAAGAGAAAGTTGTGACAAATCATTTGCTTCTTCTATTGCCGTGGTCTTCTTTTCCCATTCTGGAGTGAGTGCACGTAGGACTTTTCTAACCATCTTTGCTTGAGTGTATGTCTTTCCAAGTGCCACCAGAGAGTTTGTGATATCAGTAAATCTGGTGATCATCTCGGACACAGTTTCATTGTCCTTCATTCGGAACATCTCAAACCTGTGAACAAGAACAGAGATTTTAGACTCTTTAACTTTATTTGTTCCTTCATGCGTTACCTCTAGTGTATGCCAGATTTGATGTGCGGTTGTAGCATTTGATACACGGTTGAACTCTTCCTTTGTGAGTGCATAAAATAATGCATTCATTGCTTTGGCATTATTCATAGTTTGGTTCTTTTGATCATCATTCCATTGTGCATATGGTATAGTAGGGGCAGTGTATTCCGTCTCCGTCATGTGCCATATTTCGTAGTTGATTGATTGGAGGTAGATTCTCATTCTGCACTTCCAATAATTGTAGTTCGTTCCATCGAAGAGCGGTGGCCTTTGTGTAGATTGGCCTTCGTGGTACTGATTAGTATTTGAAGTAGTTGCCATAGCCTGTAACCTTGCTCTGATACCAAGTGTTGGATCCTGTAGGCGAGGCAACAAACACTAGAGGGGGGGTGAATAGTGTTAATTAAAAAAACTGTGGAATAAATAATTTTTTCTCGGTGCAGTCGACTTAGTTGTGAACCAGTCGACTGATATGACCAAATAAAAGCAAATACAAACAACTCTGTGCAGTCAACTTAAAGTTGAGACAGGCGACTGAAGACACAGTGAATATACAACTTATACGAGACTGACCAGTCGACTGATAATGTAAGGAGTCGACTGTCCAGACAAGCTTCACAGAACTTAAGTAAACAAAAAGTAAATGCAAGATCAAGAGAAGCAATCACAGAGTACACACGATATATCCTGGTTCGGTCCTTCCGACCTACATCCAGTCCCCAAGCAACCCACTTGAGATTTTCACTATTCTTGAAAAGCAAGTTTACAAGAATACCCTACGGCGTTAAGACAACAACCTTGTCTAACCCGTAGTCCTTTCTCTCAACCAGAGAAAGCAGACCCACTCTACTACCAAGAGTGAAACGACCGACTCTACACCCTAGAGTCTAACTCTCCAACCGAGAGCAAAAAGAAAACAGTAAAACTTTACAGTCAACCTATAGCCTTGTTGGTGTTATGTGTTGTAGAACGTGGCTAAACAAAGGTCGACTTCTATACCCAGTCCAGAACGAATTCCGATGTTATACTGGACTGAGTGTAGAGAACCAGAGATTTTGAAACTTGAAAGCTTTTTCTCTTTTTCACTTAGAAATGCTCAAGAATGCTTGGAGATCTTAAAAAGTGTTGTAAGATCTTTTTCAGTGAGTTCTTAACTCTATTTATAGAGTTAGAACTCCTGGACGTTGGGAGACAGTTATCTCAACTGTCAACCAACGTATCTTAAAGCTTTTGAATTTGAAAAATCGATTTTGAAAACAGAAAACGGTCAAAAACACTCGAACAGTCGACTGGGTTGCCATAATGAGTCGACTGGTCAGAGTTTGAATAAATTTAAACAGTTTTGTACTGCCAGTCGACTGCCAGAAGCATCAGTCGACTGGTACTTAACAGTTAAATTATTTCAAACTGTTTTGACTCTTTTTGATGTTTTTGAAAAACACACATTATAAAATAGTGAGTGTATGTGTGTGTGACAAGGCTTTACAATATACTAAGACTCAACAAAAGTAAAATTACATTGTTTACAAGACATGACAATTTATTGACACATTTGAACTTGAGGTCATGAGTCTTGAGTCTTGAGTCTTGAATGAAGTTTTGACCATTGTCTTTAGCTGGAGCTTTTGTGCTTGTTCAATTGTTCAGCTGTATAGTAGTAAGTCCTTTGTGTATAGCACCTATAAGTTTAGCATAGATACATGTGCAGTGTGTTGTGATCATCAAAATCAAGAATCAACAGGGTGAAGGCCTCATGGAAAGAGTTTGATTCTCTCTCCATTGGACCTCCATAGATAAGGCGGAGGATGACCCCAGGTTCGGAGTCTTGGGACTCATTGGGCCTCTTGGTTCGATTGTTGGCTCCTCAAGGTGGAGGGTCGGCCCCATCCTTTCTGACAAACTTGGCCAGGTGTCCCCACTGTATAAGTTCTTCGATCTCTTCCTTGAGGGCCCGACAATCATCCGTGTCGTGGCTGTGGTCCCTATGAATGCAACACCACTTATCCATGTTCCTTTTCTTGCCGGGGGTATTCATTCTACGAGAACCACGAAGTTGCCCTTCCTTGTTCACCCTCCAAAAGAACTGCTGATATACTAGCATTGAGGGGGGTGAACTTCTCAAAATAAGGAGCTGGGCGGCGCTAGCCTTTGTCATCTTTCTGGAAATTCTGGGGTCCTTCGCTTGTATCCTTCCGTTTGTTCTCTGAAGATGATTCCTCAAGACTGGGAGGATTAAGAGCCTCTTCCACTCGGATTTACTTCTCGCTCATAAGCAAGAGTTCCGAAAAGTTCCGAGGAGGCTTCTTGGCAATGGTGCCCTGAGTTCAGTATTAGTGACGTTGTGTCTGAATACTGCAGAGGCTACTGATTGGTTGAGGGAGGCAATAGATCGGGCCTCGATTGTAAAGTGCCAGACGTAATCTCTTAGGCGTTCACCATTTCTGTGGCTGAGGAATAGCAATGATGCACTCATTTTCTCGGCTCGGCGACTGCCTACGAAGTGGGTGAGGAAGAGCTCCTCAAATTGTTCGAATGAAAAGGTGGAGGCTGGGGATAAACGGGAGTACCACTCTTGCGCTAGTCCCCTCAACGTTGCTGGGAAGGCCTTGTAGAGGAGCGCATCCAAGGCTGGATGAATCATCATGAGAGTTTTAAAACTCTCGATATGATCGGCCGGGTCTAACTCCCCATTGTAGGATTCAAAGCGGGGCAGCCTGAAGGCTTTGGGGATCGGAGCTTCCATGATGGCTTTGGAAAAGGGAGGTCTGCTTGGGCGGAAGTTGTTGGTCCGTTGTTCCTCTTCATGATTGATCCCGTTGAGGCGCATCTCCATCTCGTGGCGACGGTATTGGATCGAGTGATCCCTCCGGTCGGATCTGGTCGACCATCGGGACTCTCCTTCATGTGTGGCGGTATGGCGAGGGTTAGGGGCACGTTGATCCTGACTCGTGGCAATATTAAGAGCTCACATGATATCTTGTTTGAAGTTCTGGAGCTCGGCCTAAGTGACTGGTGCCCCTCCAGCTCGGCGGTCCCTAGGTATGGCTTGGCTTACTGGAGTATGACTTCTCCGCCGACGACGCGGAGGGGACCCTCTTTGCCTCCTCGGGGGAGGGGATCTTCTGGTCCTTGATCTACGGGGGGTCCAGACTCTCGAGGCTCCTGGGTGCTCAGGTTGAGAGACTTCCTCAGGGGCTCGCCATTTATTCAAGCGAGTTCGGAGGTCGACCTCCTGCTGACGGTTAAGAATTACTTGACGAAGATCCGTCCCTGGAGGATTTTGAGAAGCCATAGAGTTAGTTGAGGGATTGTGGACCAAAACATGGTCATGATGAGGGTGTTGCTTTAGACGACTTCTATGAAAGCTCCCCGGGTCCCTGGAGGGGCCTGTTGAGGAGGAGGCTGTTGAGGAATAGGCTGTTTAGGCTGCGGTTGTTGAACTTGCTGATTGAGTTGAGGAAGGACATCTTGGACTGGAGGAGGAGGAGGAAGAGGAGTGGCTCTTCGGCTGGAGGCCGCTGCCTTCCCCCTCTCTTCGGAGGCATGGTTTGAAACGACTTTTGCTGATGAAGTAAGGTTGGATTGCTTTTTCGTTTTCCACAGACGGCGCCAATCTGTTGCTGCAGATTTTGGTGTGGGAGCAAACAGATGAATTTATGGATTCTTTTGGAAACAATAAAGACAAACCTGTTGACTTTCACCGACGTTTGACTGATTTCTTACCGCTGCCGTTAACCTGCAGAAAGTTCGATACACCGGGATGGATGCCGACGATGAACCCTCTGACGCTCAAGTCAGTAATCAGGAGGATTATGAAAGAGCGCTTTAGTGGAAAAAAATATTGATTACCTTGTTATGGTAGGGGGAGATGGGTATTTATAGTTGCCTTTAGAGACAGTTTAGAGATAATCATTTATCCCTATATCCCGGTGTTTTTGGATAAGATGTAGAGTTTAAATCGTTTCATGATAAGAGATTTGGTTTTAACCGTCTCTTAGAGATAACCATAAATTTGAATTACTCTTTAAATATCTGAATTAGTTTGTAACGGTTTGCTAGCCTTACCCGATAGGACAGATCCGTTTATGGCGTATTGGATTTTGAAGAAAGACCCAGTTCCTATTTCGGACCCGTTTGTGGTGGAAATTACCGTTTTACCCCTTAAGAGCTTTAAGATTCGTATCCGATTTGAACGGTTCTGATTTGGTTCTATTTTTAGCCATATCTGCATGTAACGATCAGATTACTCAAACCTGTTTGGATAAAAAGCACTAGAATGCTTAAACTAAAACACTAGAACACTAGGCATCCACAATACACGTTAGATTTGAAAGAAAGAAAAAAATAACTTAATACCAGGGACTTTTAAGTTGCAAACAACCTATATGTGAAACCCTAAATACCCGAATATATTGAATCTACGCATGCATTGAGGCAAAAGATAACTAAACTATCAAACTTGGATTCTGGTCTAGTCTCGTGCTCCTAAACAAAATTCTTTTGACATTCCCTTCACTAGAACTCCATAAATTACGCTAAGTACATCGAAGGCCATGTACAAACTCTACTTTGTTGTTAACTCTCAACTATTTTTGAATCATATATACTAGTATCATGCACGTGCGATGCACGTGGAGGAAGAAGGAAAAAGACAAAAAAAAACCTACCAACACGTGCGCTGCACGTGTTGACTAACATACAAAAAACAAAAAAAAATTGTTTATTTATTTGGAATCCCATCTCTCCCATTATAATAGTTATATAGATATTGATGTTGCCCCGCAACATCAATATCTATACACACACGAATTCGCTCGAAACCAAATTAACAAAAGAATCAACATTCATAACAACAAATAAGCCTAACAGTACATGAGACGAAACCAAACCTAGCTACAAAACAACAAACACAAACTCCTTAAAAACAAAAGCTAATAAGCACTTATCTCCTTATAAATTATATATACATGTACACTCATCAATTCAAACTAAGCACACAACATACAAAATCAACATGTTATATATATGTCAGTTTTTCTGCACGCGTTTCTGATACTTGTCCTTGATCCAGTGGAATCCTGCAGTAGTTCCCTGTTTCACCTTCTTCAACCCTGCAGTCGCCGCGGACTTTGTCTTCTCGACTCCTCCACTCATCTTGCTCTTGCTGCTACTGCTACTGCTCCTGGGTTCAGCTGGTATCAGGTCCGGGTTGCTGTAGTCCCATTGATCAGCCCATGATGTGCCATATGAGTCCATTTTTGAAGAAGAGTTTGGAGGATGATTAAGAGAATGAGATTAAGAAAATAAGAAATTAAGGAATAGAGAAGTTGGTTAAGAAAGGAAGAGAGGTTAAGAACTTCATTTATAGAAGATAAGGGTGGAGACCAGGCATGGTTTTCATGTGTATTTACGCCAATTCTTTCGGTCATACATTATATTATTATATATAATAATAATATATATGCTCCAACAGGGATGGTTTCTCGTCTGAATCAACTCATTATATATGCTCTAAATATGAAAGAGGAAATTTTGAGCTTTGAAGGAAAACGTTTGGGTGACTTGTTATATATAATATATCCATTATTAGCATATCCTTATTGTAGCCTAACCCTTGGGTTCTCAAAAAAATGTTTCGGAAACCCAAGCAATAACTACTGCATGTTATTAATATCCTTATTAATAACCATAAACTACTGCATGTTCACCGTTTCACTCCTCAATGCTCATGGATTTATTAATAGCAATCGGTATTAATAGCAATCGGTATGGATTTATTAATAACCATAAACTACTGCATGCTCATGGATTTATTAATAGCAATCGGTATTTATTACCACTACTGCATGCTCATGTACTTTATATCGGTATTTGAAATGGAACAGTATAGATGGTTCTATATTTTTTTCATGCAAGAACTGGACATGAAGAAGATCCCGTAGATGGTTCTATACTTTATATCGGTATTTATTACCACTACTGCATGCTCATTGAATGAATCATACCGATTGCTATTAATAATAGTATAGATGGTTCTATATTTTTTTCATGCTAATTACATTTTTTACCCCTGTATATTTTTTTAGTTTTTTATGTTTGTGAGGACATAACAGTAAAAAGCCAGCAAAATAAGACTTTGCTTAATAATAGTATAGATATAGTGTATAGTAGATTATCTTTTGGAGTATATATGGACCGTATACTCTATCGATCTGTGTACTATTGAAATCGTATAGTTAGAGTTCTGTAAAATGTTATATTCTATCTCTACTATCTCTGACATTTTTTCTAGTTATGGTTTATATCAATATACACATCCATCAATATACATGATATGGCTAAAAATGGGGTTAAATCGGGACTGTCCAGATCGAGCACGAATCTTGAAGCACAGGGGTAAAAGGCAATTTCACATACAGATGGATCAAAAACGGGTATCGGGTCTCCTTCTCGCAGAACCAACCTCCCGCGAATGGCTCCACTTTAACTGGGTACGGGTCCCGACCCGATATGAACCCAGCTCACCAAGAGGAGAATCAGGGCCCTTGATTTGACTAAATCAATTCAACAGGCCTGATTAGCTCCCACCGGGAATCAGGGGCCAATTTCCCAAAACAGAATAGGAGGATTTCCCTCCTGGCTGTTACGCAGGAAATCCGGCCCCCTAACGGCTCCACAGGCGACTATAAATACAACCCCTCTACCACCATAACCAGGTTAATCACTTTTTCACCACTTAAGCTCTTTCTTAATCTTTTTCTGATTACTGACAAGAGCGTCGGAGGGTGCGTCGCCGGAATCAACCCCGGTGTCTCGCACTTCCTTGCAGGTCGCGGCGAGAGCAAGAAGGCTGAGTCAACTGTTCAGGTTTTTCTCGGATTCACAAATTCTATCTGTTTACCCCCACACCGAAATCAGCGGTAACAGATTGGCGCCGTCTGTGGGAAAAACCACACGAACAGCCTCAGCCCATTCTCCGTCGACCTCTGCAGTCATGCCACCGAAGAAGGTCAGATCCAGAGGGTCGAACCGTGTGGGCAACCTCGCCGACCCGGCGAATGAAGTCCCAGTCAATCCTATTCCTCAGTCCGACCTCCCTCCGCCGACCCAGCAGGTCCCACCTCCTCCTCCCAAGCAGCAGCCCAACAATGGACCGTCCGGTCATAACAGTCGGAAGGAGAAGCAGCCCCTCAATCCGGGCCACGTCTCGGTCCATAATGGGTCCTCGGACTCGATGGCTTCTCATCATCCCGACCTCCGTATCACACTTCTGAACCGCCAGAAGGACGACGACCTCCGCACCCATCTTGACGAGAGGCGGGCCCGAGAGGGAGCCTCCCGCCAGCGTCAGGGTGAGCGGTCCCCACGTCGCCGAGATGGCAGAAGGTCTCCGGACCGCAGAGGCCGGGCGGCGTCCCCCGAGCGCCGAAGGAGGAGGTCCCGTTCCCCCGGAGATCGGCGTCATCCGAGGGACCGAGATGTGCCTATCAGTCGGGCCGAATTCCTCCAATTTCAGGAGACCGTCCTGCAGGCTCTCAACCTTCGGCAGAACGTCCAGAATGCTCAGAGGGCTCCGACGCCCCCGAGGGATCCCAGTCCTCGCCGCCGAACCCGGAGCCCTTCCCCGGCTCCCAGCCGCCAGCAGCGGCAACAGAGCCCTCGCCGGTCCCAGGACTACCGGCGCCGCAGTCCACACTCCCCTTCCTATGAAGAGGAGTCCGGGGGGTCATACGATTACCAGCGGAGGGACGACGCCCTCATCCGCCGTCTCCATGAGGTGGAAAGGCGTATCGGCCGCATGGACAGGGAGGAAGAGTCCCGAGCAGGAACCTTCCGTCCCAGCCGACCCCCCTTCTCACAGTCGATCATGGAGGCCCACATACAGAGGAGTTTCAAACCGCCACAGTTTGAAACATACTCAGGGGAATCCGACCCCGTCGATCACGTCGAAAGCTTCAAGACCCTGATGCTGATCCATCAAGCTTCCGACGCGGTGCTCTGCAGGACCTTCCCTGCCACCCTCAGGGGGTCGGCACGGGAATGGTATTCCAGGCTCGCCCCCTCATCCATCTTCTCATTCGAGCAGTTCGAGACGCTGTTCATAACTCACTTCGTGAGTAGCCGGCGAGTCGAGAAGATAAGTCTTTCCCTACTGAACCTGCGGCAGGAAAGGGAAGAGAAGCTGCGGGACTATGTGAAGAGATTCACTGCAGAGGTCAGGTCTATCGCCTCCTTAGACCAGTCCGTGGCCACCGTGGCGTTCCAGTCGAACGTCCTTAACGCCAACCTCCGATCATCCCTGGCCAAGAAGCCCCCGCATGACTTCGCCGACCTCCTCCTGAGGTGCGAGAAATACATCCGAGCAGAGGAGGCAGAAGTTCTTCCGAGCTTCGGAGGGCCCTCCGCAGGGTCGAAGAGGAAGGCGACGGGGGAAGAGGGGTCCAAGAAAGCTCAGAAGGACAATGGTGGTCAGCGTCGTGCTCCCCCCAGATTCGAGAAGTTCACTTCCCTCACCACCAACGTCTCTACTATCCTGATGGAAGTGGAGAAGGAGGGGGTCATCCCTCCAGCTCCGAGGATGCACACCCCGGCAAAGAGGAGGAACAAAGATAAATGGTGTCGTTACCACCGAGACCACGGGCACGACACGAATGACTGCCGGGCCTTGAGAGATGAGATTGAAGCCCTCATCCGCAGGGGGCAGTTGGCCAAGTTCGTGAAGGCGAACGATCGGGCGGATCGCAATTCTCCCCCGGCTCGGGGGGCTAACAAGCGCTCCGAGCGGCGAGAAGAAACACCCGAGTTCGAGGAGGAAAGGATTCTGCACCTGATCCATGGAGGCCCCATGCGGGGCTCCTCTAATACCTCCCGAAAGGCCTTCATCCGAGAGGTCAACTCGGTTGACAGTGCTCCTCCTCCCAAAGGTCTCGGCGTCCCTGTATCTTTCTCCGATGCCGACCTCGAAGGGGTCCGAACCCCACACTGTGATGCCCTCGTCATCGACCTCCGCATGGCCAACTTCAAGGTGCAGAGGATTTTGGTGGACAACGGAAGTTCGGTCAATATCCTTTTCCTCTCGGTCTTCCGAGGCCTGCAGCTGTCCCGAGACCGTCTCAAGCCGGCCAGTTACACTCTCCACAGGTTCACGGGGGTCCCGGTAACCGTCGAAGGGGTGATAACCCTAGACGTTACTGCGGGAAGCACCCCTACTACCCGGACCGAGCCAATGGACTTCATGGTCGTCGACGTCCCGGCAGCATATAATGTTATTCTTGGCCGACCCGGCCTAGCCACCCTGGAAGCTGTCCCCTCGGCATACCATTTGAAAATGAAGTTCCCCACTCGGTCGGGAGTAGGGGAAGTCAGAGGAAGCCAGGAAACAGCCCGGAAGTGCTACATGACTTCCACCGGGGGACCAGTGCTCTCGCTCGAGACACTGGAAATCCCCGAGCCGAAGGCCCGCCAGACATCCGAGCCGGCGGACGGGTTAGAAGAAGTGCTCTTCTCGGAAGAGGATCCGAGCCGGAAATTCCTCATCAGCAAATCCTTGCCGACCGCACTGTGCTCGGACCTGATTAAATGCATCCAAGATAACCGCGACCTGTTTGCATGGTCGGCCGCGGACATGCCCGGCATTTTCGAGGTGCTGCTCGTCCATCGCCTAAGTGTCGAACCGGGGTGCAAACCGGTCCAGCAGAAGAGGCGAAAGTTCGCTCCCGAGCGACAGCAGGCCATCAAGTAGGAGGTTGATAAACTTCTAAAGGCCAGGTTCATACAGGAGGTAAATTACCCCGAGTGGCTGTCGAACGTTGTGATGGTCAAGAAGTCCAATGGCTCGTGGAGGATATGCATTGACTTCACCGACCTGAACAAGGCGTGTCCGAAGGATCCCTTCTCGCTCCCGAACATCGACACCCTTATCGACGCCACCTCGGGCCATGAGCTCCTCAGCTTCATGGATGCCTTCTCGGGGTACAATCAAATCCGAATGTTCCCTCCGGATATTCCGAAGACCTCCTTCATCACCGACCAAGGCCTCTACTGCAACCGGGTAATGCCGTTCGGCCTGAAGAACGCGGGCGCCACCTACCAGTGCCTCGTCAACAAGGTCTTTCAGAGCCAGATCGGCCGAAACATGGAGGTGTACGTTGACGACATGCTCGTCAAGAGCATCCGCGGCACCGATCAGGTAGCCGACCTCCAGGAGGCCTTCGGCGTGTTGAGAAAGCACAGCATGCGGCTGAACCCGAACAAGTGTGCGTTCGGGGTCTCCTCGGGAAAATTCCTCGGCTTCATGGTAAGCCAGCGAGGAAACGAAGCTAACCCCGAGAAGATTAAGGCCATATTAGACATGGCCCCGCCTCGGAACATCAAGGAGGTGCAGAAGCTCACCGGTCGGCTCGCAGCCATCGGTCGGTTCCTCTCGAAGTCGGGGGAAAAGTGCCTCCCCTTCTTCAAAGCACTTAGGGGGGCTAAGGGTTTTGAATGGGGCCAACCACAACAGGAATCATTCGACCAGTTGAAGGCGTACTTGATGAACCCCCCTCTACTCAGCAAACCTGTCCCGGGCGAGACCCTCTTCGTCTATTTGGCTACTTCCGAGCAGACCTTGAGCGCTGTCTTAGTGAGAGAGGAGGATCGAACCCAAAGGCCTATCTACTACGTGAGCAAGGTCCTTCGGGACGCCGAGCTCCGTTATCCGAAGATAGAGAAGATGGCCTACTCACTAGTCACAGCGGCGAGGAAGCTTCGGCCATACTTCCAGTCCCACTCCATCGTCGTCCCCACCGACCAACCTCTAAAGCATGTCCTCTACAAGCCCGAGACCTCAGGTCGGCTAATGAAGTGGTCCATAGAGCTGAGTCAGCATGACATCTCTTATCAGCCTCGGACGGCAATTAAGGCGCAGGCCCTCGCCGATTTCATCGTGGAGTCCACTATCCCTGAGGTCGGCCACGTCCCGAAAGGACCCCCCGTCTGGACAGTCTTTGTGGACGGATCGTCCTGTAACGAAGGAAGCGGGGCCGGCATCATACTAAACGGCCCTGACAACTTCGTCCTCCAGTACGCAATCCGCATGAACTTCAAGGCCTCGAACAACGAGGCGGAGTACGAAGCACTCATCGCCGGGCTCGGACTCGCTCGAAGTGCTGGAGCCCAGCGCCTCCGGATTCACAGTGATTCCCAACTAGTCGTGAACCAGGTTTCGGGCGAATATGAGGCCCGAGACGAGCAAATGGCGAAGTACCTCGCCAAGGTCCGGGACCTCCTGAGCCGGTTCGAAGAGGCCACCATCGAACGAGTCCCTCGGGAAGAAAACTCACAGGCCGATGCCCTCTCCAAATTGGCTTCGTCCTTACTTCAAGGTCTCGAACAGACCGTGCTGATCAAAGTCCTCTCTAAGCCGAGCATCGAAGATGAGACGCCCGCCTCGGCGGAGTCGTTGCCAGTCATGTTACAAGACAATTGGATGAAGCCATTGATAGAATTCTTAAGGGATGGAGTTCTGCCCTCGGATCCCAAAGAGGCTCGCCGAGTCAGGACCCGGGCCGAGCGGTTTGTCCTGATCGAGGGTATCCTATACAAACGCTCTTTCTCTCAGATAGACGGCCGACCGTACCTAAGGTGCCTCTCTCCGGATCAGGCCGAATATGCCCTGCAAGAGCTCCACGAAGGCATCGGAGGGGCACACTCAGGATTTAGGTCATTGGCCCGAAAAGCTTTGAATTATGGGTACTTCTGGCCGACCCTCCTTCAAGACGCCGAGCGACACGTTCGGCAATGCAGTTCCTGTCAGAGACACTCTAACATCCGACGCCTCCCTCAGGCCAACCTCGCCTCCCTATCAAGTCTCATCCCCTTCGCAATGTGGGGCATGGACTTACTAGGGCCCTTCCCTCCAGCTCCGGGTCAGTTCAGGTTCTTGGTCGTAGCCATTGACTACTTCTCGAAGTGGGTCGAGGCCGAGCCCCTCGCCACTATAACCGAGAACAAAGTGGTACAGTTCTTCTGGAAGAGCATCATATGCAGGTTCGGAGTCCCCCGTGTCCTCGTAACGGACAACGGGACTCAGTTCACAGGCGCGGCGTTCCGAGCTCTATGCGACGACCTGGCCATTCAGCAGCGCTTCTCGTCCGTCTCCCATCCTCAGTCGAACGGACAGGCAGAAAATGCCAACCGGCAGATCCTCGCAGGTATCAAGAAAAGGCTCGACAAAAGTTCCAAGGGCCTATGGGTCGACCAACTCCCCAACGTCCTATGGAACTACCGCACGAGCAAACGGACCCCCACAGGCGAGTCCCCCTTCAACCTCACCTATGGGTCCGAGGCCGTGATACCTCTTGAGGTCGGAATACCTTCCCCTCGGCTCACAGCCTATGACGAAGCACAGAATGCCAGAGAACTCAGAGCAGAATTGGACTTGATAGACGAGCTGAGGGAAAGGGCATCGAATCGGCAGCAGATCTACCGAAGAAGAGTTGAATTGGCGTACAACAGGAAGGTCCGGCCCGCCAACCTTAAACAAGGAGATTTGGTCTTAAGAAAGCTAGCTATATCCCTCCCCAGTCAGAAGAGCAAGCTAGCCCCGAACTGGGAAGGGCCGTACAGGATCACGAAAGTTGTTCGGCCAGGAACATATCGCCTTGAAGACCTGGAGGGCAGAGAGCTTCCGAGGACCTGGAATGCCGACCACCTCCTGAAATACCAAGAAAGCGCTCCGGCGCCACTCTAAGTAACATGGAGTATCGAGCCATTCCAGTCCTCCGACTTGTAACCCATTTTTCACAAATTGTACTATGTAAAACGGTTCGCCGTCAAATATCAATAAAGAAAGCTCTATTATGTTGGTGAATTCGCATGTTTTTCTCCTTTCTTATCACCTGCTTTTTATATTGTGATTTCAACCAATGGTTCGGAGTCCACGTTCGGCTCGGCCTCATCCCCTCGGATCGTCTCCGGACGGACCAGAGGTAGACCGCCGTTCCGAACTGCTCCCACAACCGTTGAACTATACCGATGGTTCGGAGTCCAACACTCAGCTCGACTTTACCTCCTCGGCTCGTCTCCGGACGAACCAGGGGTAGATCGCCGTTCGGAATTGCTCCCACAACCGTTGAACTATACCGATGGTTCGGAGTCCAACACTCGGCTCGACTTTACCCCCTCGGCTCGTCTCCGGACGAACCAGGGGTAGATCGGCATTCGGAATTGCTCCCACAACTGTTGAACTATACCGATGGTTCGGAGTCCAACACTCGGCTCGACTTTACCCCCTCGGCTCGTCTCCGAACGAACCAGGGGTAGATCGCCGTTCGGAATTGCTCCCACAACCGTTGAACTATACCGATGGTTCGGAGTCCAACACTCGGCTCGACTTTACCCCCTCGGCTCGTCTCCAGACGAACCAGGGGTAGATCGCCATTCGGAATTGCTCCCACAACCGTTAAACTATACCGATGGTTCGGAGTCCAACACTCGGCTCGACTTTACCCCCTCGGCTCGTCTCTGGACGAACCAGGGGTAGATCGCCGTTCGGAATTGCTCCCACAACCGTTGAACTATACCGATGGTTCGGAGTCCAACACTTGGCTCCCAGTCCCCCCAAACTCACTTCGGCCACATAATCCGAACCCTCCAAACTAATCGCCGAAGCCCGAAGACCCACGCCTTCGGTTGGCTGCCGAGCAAGTGCCTTCCCGAGCTCGCAAACGGGGAAAAGTCACTTTCTCCTCAACTTTCGCGCATGATCTTGATCAGACGGCTCAGATCTCGCCACCTCCGCTAAACGACAAGATAGCGTTCTCTTGGGAACTGAGCCGCCTCGAGATTCGTGCCTATGCTCAACGGCTCAGATCTTGCCAACTGTGCTAAACGACGAGGTTGAGCTTTCTCGAGGACAGAGCCGTCTGGGAACTCACGCCGTACCTTGTCAGAGTCACTAAGCGACAAAATACCGTACATATGGTAGCCCGTTCGGCTCAACGCTCCCGCCGACGGAACACAGACCTCGGCGCAGACAACACAATTATAAACGAGACAGAAGTGCAGAGCAATAAAAGATATTTTATTAAACAGCCAGGCTAAAATACAAAGCACGTCTTCTCATGGTTACAAAGCATTGGGAAACAAAACACACGACACCGACCCCCTACACTTAGCCTTCATATGGAAAAATCTTCACTAGACTATTCGTCCGACTGTTCAGCCCCCTCGGATGGTAGCTCCCCTGGATCGTTCCGGAGCTTCGCCACCACAGTCTGCAAATGTCGAATCTCCGAAAGCAAATCATCCCGCTCGGCTATAATCTTCGACTGGTTGTGCCGAATACACTTAACCCGAAGAGGGTTGCTGAATGCGGTTTGCGAGTCCTCGTCCCCTTCTGCAGGGTTCAGCTCGGTAATCCTGTTCTCCAGACGCTGGATCTCGGCTTCCCGAAGGCCGAGGACAGACAAAAGGTGAGCCCGCTCACCTTCAGCTCGGCGTAACTCCAGCTCGACGCTCCTAGGACTCAGAGTCGTCGTCCCAGAAGAGGCTTCGGATTCAGAGTCATCATCCGAGCCGTACAAATCAGCATATGAATCGAACGTCTCGAGCTAAAAAAAGGGAAAATGAACAACAAGATTTCAATATACTTCCGAGACACCACACTTGAAGAATTTTCCAATCATATTCAGACATAATGGTTCCACAATACAACAAGACCAAGTCTACGACGACGTTTTACAACAAATCAAAAAGGGCACGAAGCGACACAGTCAGGTCCTCTTCGGAAGGGGAATGCTTCGGTTTAGGGAAACACGAGGACGACGAGGCCTGCCCTCCGAGCTCGACTCTAAACCAACGAAGCGCGATCCCCCTTCACTGCTGGTCCTAACGGCGGCGCCGACCGAAGCCCCGCTCGACGAAACGGCCGCACTACTCTGGGCGTCGGCTGGACTCCGTCTGACCGAGGGCAAGCGTGTCGCAAGCTCATAAAATGTAATCCCTCTCTCACTCTCTTCGCGGGTACACGATGTGCTCCGGACATTGGCTCTCTCGGGTAGGGGCTTGAGCGACGCCACCTCCTCCTCCAGTTCGATGATTCTATCCCTCAAGGCGTCGTCCTTTGCCAACTTCTTCGGTCGAGGGACCCTCGACGAGCCCGAGGCGTTAGCACTATCGGTCGCAAGCCGTCGGTAATGGGTGACCTCGATCTCCCTATCTATCGTGATCCTTCTAAGCCTATCGACTTCGGCCGACAGCCTCTTGCGCTCGGTCGACGTCTTCTCCAGCTCGGAAGTCAGTTTCTCTTCCGCCGCCAAGCGTTCTTTCTCTGCTAACTCCAAGTATTGGACCTCAGCTAAAAGGTCGTCATTCTTCTGCTCGACAGCAATGAGCTCTCTACGGAGCCTCTCGACTTCGCCTTCGGGACAAGGAGCTGAGGGGTACTTCCGCAGTTGCCACAGCTCGTGACAGTACCTCCGCAGAGCTGCCTTCGTCTCCTCCAGCCTGCCGAGCAGGATAAATCGATTCTGCCGGCTCTGAAAGAGCTCGCCCTTCATTTTTGCCAGCTCCTTCCGAAGGTATACAACCTCCGTGATCGGACTGAATCTCACCTGAAAAGCAGAGATAAATCCGAGGCCCAACACTTGAAGAAATTTACGCCAAATCAGACACTAAATCCGAGACTCAACACTTGGATAAATTTCGGCCGAACAAAACATTTTTTCATTCAAGTTCAAAGAGAAAGTTCTACAACAGCGGTGGCCAGTCCGCAGTTAGGCTTACAAAAAGAGACAAGATAGCAAAAAACAAAAAAGAAGAAAGACAACCGAGTCAGGGGTCGACCTTTTTGTCGTTCGGGTCCGTCGACCCCCCGGCCTTGTCCTCACCATCGCCCCCGCCTCCGCCTTCGCTCCTGCTCTCCTCCTCGGAGTCGTCCTCCTCCTCGTCCTCGACCTCGGCCTCCCATGGGTCTCCGACGGGCTCCGTCTCCCCCTCAGGGTCGAGCAACCCCTCGGGGACGCCCTCCTCCCCTTCCACGGGGTCGTAAAAGTTGTAGGAGGACGTGTCGAAGCCCGGGTTCTTGGCGGCTACATGTTGCAAGGCTCGACCATAGGCATCCACCATGTTTTGGAGCATGTGCTGCGCGGCCTCCTCCTGCACGGCCTTCTTCACCTTCTTCACCTTCCTGAGGTGTTTGGCCTTGATCTTCTTGGCCCTCTTTCGAGCCTTCTCCGCTTCCGACCGAGCCTTGGCCAGCTCCTCCTTCAGCTCGGCTGCCTCCTTCACCGACGCCTCGAGCTTGGCCGCCGTACCCTTCAGCTCGGCCGCCTCCTTCTCCGAGGCCTCAAGCTTGGCTGCCGTGTCCTTCGACAGCTGAATGGCGTCGGCTAGCTGCTTCACCAACCCCCCCACTTCGGCAGCCCTCTTCGTCGAGAGGAGCTACTCGGCATCAAGCTGCTGCGCGACCTTGACGCGCTCCGCCCTCTCCCGCTCCTTCTCCTGCTCCTTGCTCGCCAACTCCTCGACCAGGAAGTTGAAGTGGCAGAGAGTCTGAAAGAGAATAACACGTTAAAATCCGAATCCAAGAACTTAGAAAAATTCTAAGGAAGAAATTTGGATGAAGGAGAGTTCGGCCCACTTACCGACATAGTATTGCGAGCAATCTGCATTACGGCGTCCCCCGCCATCCCGGCCTTCAGGGTCGCTCGATCCTTCGGGGTCGGCAGGTGCCTCACCGCCTCCATGCAGATGTTTCCGTCTCCCAAGAAGCCGTCGACGTTCATCACCTGCCAGTCGGGGACGAAGATCTGCTTATGACGCTCGGTCAAGATCTTCTCCGCATCGGCAGTAAGGGGCGGAACTTGGAGGAACAACGCCTCCTTCGCGCCGAACACACCGCTCGACGAGCCGGGAGTATCTCCCTTCGAGATCGGTGTCGGCACATCCGAGGTCGGAGCGTCGAGGACCGGCGCATCCGAGGTCGGAGGGTCAAGGACCGGCGCATTCGAGGTCGGAGGGTCGAGGATCATAACATCCCCCTGCTCGAGGACCATGACCTTCGGCTGGTCGGCGAGCTTCGCCACCGAGGGCTTCTTCGAGGCTCGGCTGTCCTGAGCCCCTGCCGCCGGCCTCTTCTTCTTCTCCTGCTCCGACCTGCCCTTCGCCACCAGAGCCTTGTAATCAAGCTTCATCGTCTCTGCAAAAGCCGAATGAAAAAACTTAGAAAAATTTTCATGAACTTTAAACAAAGAGTATAAATATCAGAAGCATACGAGGGTCGATCGGACTGAGACCCCCACGGAACAGATGCTCCTCCGTAATATCTTTCCAGCTTAGCGCTGGCAGGGCGAGGAGCTTCTTCTGGACCTCCGCCTCCTCATCACTCAGCGGCGCCTCCCTCTTGGTCCGCTTGGGCAGACCCTCCTTTGCCCAAACCGTCGGTATCACCCACGGCGTCAGGGCTCGGACGAGGAAGTACTTCTCCTTCCAATGTTTGATCGAGTCCGGATTCTCGATCAACTTCACTCCCGTTCGAGGAGAAAGGAAAAACCTCTGCTCCTCCCGCCTCAGCTGGCAAGGTCGGAAGAGACTCCGAAAGAGGAACATAGTCGGCTTGGCGCCGACCTCTTGGCATCGGAGGACGAACGCCACGACGTGCCTCCATGTGTTCGGCATCAGTTGGGCGGGACTCAAACCGTACCAGACCAGGACTTCAACCACGAACGGGTGGAGGGGAAAGCGGAGGCCGGCAATAAGGGAGTCGACCGGAAAGACGCACACGTCCGACGAGGACTTTGTGTTGGCTCGAAATCCCGGCCCAGGGAGGAGCAGTACATACTCAAGCGGGATCCGGAAACCCTCTCGGATCAGACGAAGATCGGTCTCGGTAAGAGTCGAGATCCTATGGTCCACCTCGGACAGCTCCCTAGGCTCGTTCTCCTCCACCAGCTTAGCCGTACCTTGGGTGACTCTCTCCAATGTATCCTCGGCGTAGTCCCGCATGCCTCCCACGCTCGACAGGGCGATAGGCTACCGACCGAACGCCCCCGCTCTCTTCGGTGTTTCCACTATCATGACCACGCCTTTACCCTTTTGGGACTCCGCCACAACTTCCTCGGGTAGCTCGGCCACTTCCCCCTCTTTGTCCGGACGAACGACGTCCTGCTCACTCGGCTCAACAACTCCCTTCCCTTTATCCCCTCGGCCAACGGCTCGCTCCGAGGCGGGGGTCTCATCCGAAATCTTAACCATTTTCCTAAAAGAGAAGGGAAAGAGACTGACCTTGAAGTGACAGGTGCGGTCGGAAAGTTCGCCGGAAACAAGGAACGCTACCGCGACAGCTAGCAACGCCACCAGAGAACTAAAAACTTCGAAGCAAAGTAAAAACTGAAGAGAGAGAGTAAAAGTGAAAAGTGAGACTTGGTCTAAGGGGGGGGTGAAGATTTATAGTAAAAATAGAACGTCCCTTGGACTTCCAAACGAAAGTTTGCGACTTTTGGGCTGCTCTCGAAACGTCGCGAAGGCCCATCACCACTGTCTCCATCACCGAGTCAACTAGCTCGGCTCCAGGGGATCTGAATCCGAGCCACAAGCAAACCGAACTTGTCTGCAACAGGGTCCGGTCGGAATCCGAGCAAGTGCCTTCCCAAGCACGCAAATGGGGAAAACTCACTTTCTCCTCAAGAATCGCGCATGATCTCGATCAGACGGCCCAGATCTCGCTGAGAACGCTAGACGACAAGATAGTGTTTTCTTGAGAAATGAGCCCGTCTTGAGATGCGCGCCACCATCCAACGGCTCGAATTGCACCACGCCGCTCGGACTCCTGAACCCTCGGACATCCCACCTGTGTCTAGAGGAACCATGAAAAATTTTGATTCAAAGTTTTAAGGCACCGCCCTCGGCGAGCACCCCCCAGGTCCCGCGTTCGGTCGATATTCGACCGACCCACGGGCCCCGGTCAAAAACAGATCGGCACTCCCCCATCTCTAACTCCCCCGGGTTGACATCCATCGGAAGGCATCAGCCCGGAAGGAAGACAGAGATGGGAGGGGGCCCATCAACTCTCAGAGATCTAGAGAAGCGCACCATTCCGAGCTAGTTGTTTGCAACTGGAAGGCTCGGCCTGGCAGAGGACTCTGGCAACCGCGCCTTCACAGTTGCTAACAACGAGCTCAGATGGTCCGGAAAAATCATGGTAATGGAACGACCGCTCGTCCTTCCGAACAAGCTCACCCCTCGGATTCGGACATGGATGATCACCTCTCCCACCACGATCTCTGCCGACCCCGACACCCGCTGCGGAGCAAACAGGGAAGGCAGAAGATCTTGGTGGAAGAACGACCACCCGTCCTTCCGAAGTAGCCCACACTCCGGGTCCGGACTATGGTCGTCGCTACTACTGCTTTATTCCCTCCCACTCCTGACATCCCCTTCGGAGCAGTGAGGAACGGGAAAAGAAAAAGACAACAGGGCGACCACCCGTCCTTCTGAAGTAACTCATCCCTCGAGTCCGGACTACGGTCGTCACCACTACTGCCTCGTTCCCCCCCGCTCCTAACATCCACTTTGGGGCCGTCAGGAACAGAGCGAAAACCAGGCAGAAGAGCAACCACCCCTCCGGACCTCAAAAGAGAAGCTACCCAAGGCAGACACCTCCGAGGTCTGAAACTCTATGTTGATTGCGACTGAAATAACAAGGGGAATGGAGTACTTATAGCTTAATCTCCAAGAACCAGCCATTATGATCCTCGGAAGTCGAAGTGGAACGCCGCACAAACCCCAAAGCACCATTAATGCCCTTGGGAACAGGATCGTCTCGGTTCAGACTGTGCCACGTCGCTCGTCCGGCCGAAACCCCCTTTCTTCGGTCGGAAATCGAGCAAGTGCCTTTCCGAGCTCGCAAACGGAGAAAATGCACTTTCTCCTCAACTTTCGTGCATGATCTCAATCAGACGGCCCAGATCTCGCCGAGAACACTAAACGACAAGATAGTATTTTCTTGAGAAATGTGCCCGCCTTGAGATGCGCGCCATCGTCCAACGGCTCAGATTGCGCCACGTCGCTCGGATCGCCGAACCCCATATCCTCCGGTCGGCAGCCGAGTAAGTGCCATTTCGAGCTCGTAAATGGAGAAAAAAAGACACCGAGCTACTACGACCGTTGGATCTGTCAGAAATTCGCGCTCTTAATGATGAGCGGTCCAGATCGAACGCCGAGGTCACTAAGCGACAAGATAACATTTTCTTGGGAAACGTGCCGCCATCCGATGGCTCGGATTGCGCCACGTCGCTCGGATAGCCGAACCCCCTGGTCTCCGGTCGGCAGCCGAGCAAGTGCCTTTCCGAGCTCGTAAACGAAGAAAAGAGCCGTCGAGCGATAACAACCGTCAGATCCTTCTGAAATTCGTGCTCGTCCGTGATCAACGGCTCAGATCGAGCCACGTCAGTAATCGGTATTAAAATCGTTTTTTATCTATTTAAATCGTTTTATTTATTTAAAAATTGCGAAAAAATTGCTGAAAATTCGGAAAAAATAGCTAAAAATTCTGGAAAATAGTTGGAAATTCGGAGGCACATTTTCAAACCTCTGAACGAACAATTATTACCTAGAGTATGCCGCTAAGACCCCCAAACGATTAGCAAACACATCGCAAAATTAAATAAGTACTTCGAAAAAATAGATAAAAGACCGCCAGATACCCGATGCAGCTAAAGAACCGCACACGACGTCAAAAATTACCTCACTACCCCCTTCTAGATTCAAGACCCCACATTTGGACTCCGATACAACTCCACTAGCCGCTAAAATAGTTAGACTACTCCTCAAAGTCTGATCACACTCAGTCTTTAGGAGTGGGGGGCTCGTGATATGGCTAAAAATGGGGTTAAATCGGGACCATCCAGATCGAGCACGAATCTTGAAGCACAGGGGTAAAAAGGTAATTTCACATACAGATGGATCCAAAACGGGTATCGGGTCTCCTTCTCGCAGAACCAACCTCCCGCGAATGGCTCCACTTTAACTGGGTACGGGTCCCGACCCGATATGAACCCAGCTCACCAAGAGGAGAATCAGGGCCCTTGATTTGACTAAATCAATTCAACAGGCCTGATTAGCTCCCACCGGGAATCAGGGGACAATTTCCCAAAACAGAATAGGAGGATTTCCCTCCTGGCTGTTACGCAGGAAATCCGGCCCCCTAACGGCTCCACAGGCGACTATAAATACAACCCCTCTACCACCATAACCAGGTTAATCACTTTTTCACCACTTAAGCTCTTTCTTAATCTTTTTCTGATTACTGACAAGAGCGTCGGAGGGTGCGTCGCCGGAATCAACCCCGGTGTCTCGCACTTCCTTGCAGGTCACGGCGAGAGCAAGAAGGCTGAGTCAACTGTTCAGGTTTTTCTCGAATTCACAAATTCTATCTGTTTACCTCCACACCGAAATCAGCGGTAACAATACACATCCAGTTAAATTCGAAGATTAACACAATAATCCATGTTCTTTATAGAAAGTAGTGTATGAAGTAGGGATAGTATGAAATGGTGAGGTAGATACTTTTTTGAGAGTAATGCAATTTGAACCATTTAATTCACGAGCACACTATGATCATATTTTGCAAATTATGTAGCACGCGTGTAAAAAATTTCAAGTCATTAGAAGATCTCTAGCAAATGCATCAATGTTCATAGAAAGTCATGTTTTTCTAAAACTTGTACCGGTGAATTTGTACTTGAACCGCTTGATGTATATGTTAGAGGTTTACTAATCAGTTAAAAATTTTATATTCGCGTGATTCGTAACATGTTAAATAATATGAACGATGTGATCGTTGATTAGAAGATTTAAATTGCTTACCCATCAAAAATATATCTAGCTCATTATCTCATATTATCACTGTCCCGTAGTGTATATTGTATGGTAAGTTTTTTTTTTTTTTTTTAAGGATAATCTTAGTGGGCCTTGGGCCCTACTTCGCTGTGCCTTGCTGGGCCCATATCCTCTCTCACCCGGGCCGCCCCACACCCAGATCACGTGGCTGTCTACCACGTGGCATCTTGACTCACACAGTTCGGATTCCGGCGAAATTTACGGGTCTGTTTGATTTGATAATCATTCTTCACGGGTCCGTTAAATAAAGCCAGACGCTGACGAAAACTACTTTTTTGGATCTTGATCCCCAGGTGGAAAGCCGCTCAAATTAATTAATCAAGAATTAGGATTATCAATCTGATTGGCGCTTTTTTGTTTTTTTCAATTCAAATCCTCCGTAAATCGTTATTTTCATTATAGTTTCTCGATCCACTTCATAAGTGATCAAAAATAATAAATTTGAAATTCGTGTATAACATCTTTACTACTATAATGAGAGAAGGCATTAGTGTATTTTGTTCATCTACCAATCCGTGCAACGCACGTGCATAACTATGGTAAATGAGATTTTAGATCAAATCCAGACTATATCTGAATTTTTACTTTTAAAAAAATTATATTTATTAAGACGTGCATCGCACGTGTAAACTACTAGCTATGATAATAGTAAAAATCGCAGCGAATCAGAGTCGTACGATTCCAGCATAGATCCTAAACCTTCTACAGACAGATTAATGATAACAGGCCTTGTTGATAAATCTGAACCTTCTTCTGGCTCATCTAACAAGACATGGGCATCTTTCCAGCCCATGAAAAGTAACAAATTAGGCCAACTAAGAGAGATCCAGCCCATGAAAGTTGTTAGTCATATCTCTTACCCCCAAACAAGAGAGCTTATCTCAAACAAGAGATAGGGAATTCATGTTGATCTAATGGATTCATATCAATCTCCTAGACTGTTTCTCAGGCCTATAAATACCCTTTTCTCTCTTCAGTTAGAAGGTAATCAACAGTTTCTCTCTCAAACTCTCTCTCTGATTCTGACTTGAGTGTCGGATGGTTTGTTGCTAGGGCCGTCCCGGTGTTTCGGACTTTTAGCAGGTCCATCGGCCGCATTAGCAACCGTCGGATTCAGATCCACAATCCAGATCCACTCTCAAGAGCTCTAACCACTATTCACGACAACGATCAAAGGTCAAATCTTTAGTAGTTTCCATCAAATATTAACTCACTATATGTTTGATCCCACACCAAAATAAGTAGCAACAGATTGACGCCGTATGTGAAAAACAACACAGATCAGAATTACCGCAAAGCCACCGAGACTAAAAGGGAAAGCAGCGGCTTCAAGCCGTCGCCCCAACTCCCTTCGTCAACCAGCACCTCCGATGGAAGATTCATTCCTCCTCAACAGCTACCCCGACAGCCTAGTCAAGTTTCTGTCAACAGAGAGGCACTATGGGGCTCTCGACATAGCCACCATGAACAACATCCTCTATAGGACCGTGTCTCATTCCATAATGCTTCCACTGATTCAACAGCCTCCCCCAAAGGTCAAGAGATCTCCACCAAATTATCAGCGTCAAGCAATAAGGAACAGACCTACGGATCCGTTTGGATGAGAGGCACGCCAGAACCGAGGCCTCCCGCTCAAAACGTCAAGTAGACCAAAGAAGCAACTCTCCTATAAGACAGAGATTAAGGTATTCCTCCTCTTACAGGGGGCGCACAGCAGAAAGAAGCCCGACTCATGTGAATTGAAAGCTTCTTGAGCGGAACAAAGAGAAAGAAGCCTCTGTCACTGGGGTCGAATTAGAAAATTTCAAGTTTGACATCATTCGAGCTATTCAAGGTAGTCAAGATCTAGGTCAATCCTCCAAAGAAGAATCCAGCGACTCAACTAAATCCAATGGGAAGGACAACAAAGTCCTTCGTTGTATCCGAGATGTAGAAGATCGCCTAGAACATATGAAAAATGAGGGAAACCGCTCCAGCAGGGCCTACCGCCCCAGTCGACCTCGATTAAGCAAAACCATCCTCTATGCACCCATCTCAAAGGACTTCAAAACTCCTCAATTCGAATTATACGATGGGGAATCAGACCAGACTGGCCATATCGAGAGTTTCAAGACCCTCATGATGGTCTACAACGCCACCGATGCGCTCATGTGTCGAACATTTCCCGCAACTTTGAAAGGGTCTGTAAGGGAATGGTACTCACACCTCACTCCACAGCCAATATTTTTTTTCGACCAGCTTGATGAGCTCTTCATAGCGCACTTCGTTACCAGCCGTAAGGCTAAAAAAAAGTGCCTCCAAATTGGAACTGAAGCAGAAGGATGGAGAACTGATGAAAGACTTCATCAAACGCTTCACAACCGAAGCAAGGTCGATCTCTTCCCTGGACTCATCAGTGGAGGCTACAGCCTTCTGCCACAACATCACTCATAAAGAACTAACAGCCTTCCTCGCCAAGAAGCCACCCAAAAATTTCACTAAGCTACTGGAATGGAGTGGCAAATATATCAGAGTCGATGAAGCTCTTTATCCTCAAGGCAAGAACGATTCATCTTCCGAGAACAAATAGAAGAATACAAACGAGGAATGACCCAGGAAATTTCAGAAAGACGACGCATGTCAACGTCGTCCACCTCCAGCACCACGCTTCAACAAGTTCACTCCTCTCAACGTAAGCGTATCAGAAGTTGAGAAGGACAGTATAATCCATCATCCCCCCAAGATGTCCACAACTCATAAGAGAAGAGGAAAGAACAAGTGGTGCGCATTTTACAGAGATCATGGACACACTACTGACAAGTGTCGAGCCTTCAAAGAAGAACTTGAAGGTCTGATTCGTCGGGGCTATCTTCCTCAGTTTTTCCAACAAATCAACAACACTAAAACCCCTCCGACACGAGAGGCTAATAAGCATCGATACAGGCCCTCTGAATCACAAGACTCAGAACACATGGCCAGTTTTCACTCTATTCACAGAGGCCCAATAGGGGGAGATTCCAACTCCTCCCGCAAAGCATTTGTCAGCGAAGTCATCACAATACACAACACCCTACCTACCAAGAGCACCGGGGTCACGATATCTTTCTCCATCAAGGACTTAGAAGGTGTCCGAACACCTCATTGTGACGCATTGATCATAAACCTTTGCATGGTACATCATGAGATACGCCGCATCCTGTTAGACAACGGCAGCTCACTAAACATCCTTTTAATGAACACTTCAACAGCCTCAAGCTCTCTCGAGACTAGCTCAACCCAGCCGGCTATACACTCCACGGATTCTCTGGTGTTCCCATCAAGTAGAAGAAAATCACACTCTATGTGACAGCAGAAAAAGGCTCCATTATTTGAATGGAAGCAATGGACTTTATAGTAGTCGACGTCAAAGCCGCATATAATCAATATTCGGTCGTCCCAGCCTAGCGGCCTTCCATACAGTTGCTTCCGCCTTTCACATGAAAATAAAGTTCTCAACAACAGCATGTATAGGCCATGTTGTAGGGAGCCAACAAGCAGCACAAACATGCTACACCGCTACAATGGGGGCTCAATTCTCCCGATCGATGCCATAGAATTACCGCCAAAAAGTAGTCATAATAATTCCAAGACTGTAAACAAGCCTGAAGCCACTACCATAAACAATCTTGTTGAGAACTTCCAAATCTGCCAAATCATCTCTCAACAGGTCCAAACTCGTTCTCATCGTAACACAGTAATAAACCTGAATCCCCTGCCCGAAGCCACTCCGCTCATTCAATGGAAAGAACTAGTCTTGTCTAAACACATTGGTGCATCTGAAGATCTCCTATTCTTTATGCAAAACAATGGGGGATCGCTCCAAAACAAGCAAGTTTAGGCACGGTCTACCAAGTGTTCACCAAACAGATCATCAACTTGAAGTCCCGGGGGGCAAGAAGATATCAGAAGGGACTTGGAAAGTGGAACACCTAATGAACTTCAACAAGGGCACTTAATGCCCACCTCCTCTGTGTGTTATCTGTATTTTTCTAAATAAAGACTGCATTCACTACCGGTCACTACATGTAATAAAGGCCAGCCACTAAAGCAGCCGCTTAATTTTATTTGATTTTTCAATAAATTTTTGTATTAATTTTTGCAAAATTCTTATACAACTCAACGGATGCATACAATGAGTTAGAAACCAAGCCTACTCCAACAACAGCAACAAAATCTCATTAGAAGATCCTTATCAGACGGGTTCGGAGTTTATACCCATAGCTCGAAGTTACTCTAGAAATTTGTAACAAAGTATGTTCAGAGTTCGCTTCGCCATTTGATCAGCTCCTACAACCCGTTAATGCCTCGATGACAAGTTCGGAGTCCACACCCATGGCTCGATGTTACTTTACCAACATGCCACAAAGCAAGTCTGGAATTAAACTCAACATTCGATCTGCTCCTGCAACCTGTAAAAATCTAAACAAACAAGTTCAAAATCCATACACATGGCTCGGAGTTACTTTAGCAACTTACAATCAAGCACATTCGGAGTTCAACTCGCTATTTGACCTGTTCCTGAAACTAGTTAGATTCTTTAAATACATATTAGAGGTCCAATATCGTGGATTGTAGTTACTCCAATAAAACTTGCAAAAGCAACTTTTGGGGTTCAACTCGCCACTCGATGTGACTCTCACAATTTGTTTGAGGACCCATACAGCAAGTTTGGAAGATAACTCTCCAGAAGAGTTGCTCCTACAACTAGCTAGGTACAAGACGGAGTAGTTCTAAACTCCATCAAATGTTATGCAAGCACACCAATGGCCGTTCGTTAGCTAAACACAAAAATTTGACGCCTTATTATTTAGCTACAAAGAACTCAGTCGACGGATCATTAATCTTACCAACAAATCTCATTACAACTACAAAATTAAAATGAGTCTACGTTTCATGTCTAAGAATCGTTACATAAGTCTTGCAAAAACTGTACAATAAACTGTCCTGCAAGTCGTTCTTCCCACTACACAATAGATTGATGCTCCGCCTAAGAGACACAAACCACTTCACAGGCTTTTTTATAGATAACAGCTCCTCGGGGCTGCCTCAACTCTTGAGAACAAAATTCAAGACAATACTTCCTTAGCCAGGAAAGCTCCAACTTTTTCCGACCGCCTTCACTTGAGCAAGAACCAACTTCGTCTCGCGTGAAGCACCATGCAAACGGACAAGTCCCACCTCCGTCAAGCATCGTGTATCGCGAAGGAAAGCAAACTCAATGTCCCGAAGACCTCATTCGGTGTACACAACTACTTGTCAGCACAGAGAAGAACAGAATTACCTAAATGCTAAAGAAACACACAGGACTCAACTTCAATACCAAGACTCGGAACAAACTCCTCCAACAACTCGTTAACTCCAAACAACGAGTTCAATGCTCTACTCACCGCTCGTGCTCTATCAACAACTCGTTAGCTCCAAACAATGAGTCCTTCGCTCAAGTTCTATCAACAACTCGTTGACTCCAAACAACGAGTTCAACGTCTCACTCTTCGCTTAGGCTTCGTCAACAACTCGTTGGCTTCAAACAGTGAGTTCAATGCCCTGCTCTTTGCCCAGGCACCGTCAACAACTTGTTGGCTCCAAACAACGAGTTCAATGCCATGCTCTTGGTCTAGGCTCCGCCAACAACGAGTTCAACGTACACCTTGCTCTTCACCTAGGCTACGTCAAAAACTCGTTGACTCCAAACAACGAGTCCAACGTCTTGCTCTTTGCATGAGCTCCATCAACAACTCGTTGACTCTAGACAAAGAGTTCAATGCCACTACAAGACTAATAGGCTTTACCGACGTTTTTTTTCACATTTACCGGTGTTTTTAAACGCCACCGTAGATACCACTGGCGTTTTATAAAATGTTGGTACAACTATCACTGAATCGGGTGTCGCTGTATCTTAGGGACAATCCCCGGTATTTTTTACGAATGCCGGTATAAGTTAAAACTACACCGGCGGTTAAAAAATGCCACCGAAAGGGTGGTTTCATTTGGAACTTCAGTTTTCGGCCATCACCTACACTGGCATTTTTAAAACGCCGGTATAGGTTGCCAATTTTGCTGAAAGCTACCCCGGCGCTTGTAAAAAATGCCGGGGTAGGTATATATTTTTTTAAAATTTTTTTTTTTAAATTATTTGAAAAAAAAAAACCTTCAGCACTCTTACAATCAAAACCAATTACAAAACTAAAAAAGACCCATTAAAATATGAATGAAGCATAATAGTATAATATCATCAAATTGTAATCTCATAAACATAATAATGTGATCTCATCACATTCATAACCAAAATATGGAGTTCAAAATATTGAGTTACAAGGAGTGATAGTTACAAATTTAGCTATCACAGAATATAGTTAACCAATAATTAGAAGCAAAAACATGATACCACGCTAATAATTGACTTAAACAAACTAATTTAGTATCTATCAGAGTTGGATACAGGTAATACATAGAATCAGTAAAAATGCACTCTACAACACATGGAATATGTATATATGTGCAGATAGCTGGAAGAATATCATTGAGCTACGGTACCCTACATCCTTCACACTTGATGCTAATTGAAACAAATTAACCCATATTATTACTTGTTAGTCATTTTAGGAAAATATTCACCATAACTAGCTAACGTCTGACATGCAAAAAAATTTGCTTCAACTGCAACAAGAAGTGTAGTAATAAACTCAACAACCATACTTAGTCTAAATACTCCTGCTATGTTACGTAGTTCAACAAACAATCCCCAGCACGTCGTACAGATCATCTCTACAAGATGAACCATCAAATTCACAAGGGTTGACCACTTAATCACATCCATGATCTAGAACCGACGTAATTTAAGACAAAACACACCTACACTAACTCTTAAGCACCCCGAAAGAGATTTTATAGGCAGGTGCTTCAGAGTCAAATCAAAGAAAATAAACTGAAAAATTTCGCGTATCAAATCATTTCTATTGCTGCTCCTATTCAATTTTTTATTATCTTGAACCCTTCAATTATGGTTGTCATAGAAAATACTCAGTAAAAACTTGCTACTTAAAACACTTCCGTTTCGAGATTAAATGTGAACTGTGAGGTAGTTACTAGTTTTACACTTATAGTAGTCTTATACTAAATGTACAGTTAATCTCAAGCTCTCAACCAAGTAGTATCTACTAAGTATTAAGTACTTCCATGAAAGATTACCAAAAGATTACCACAGCTCGCTAGCATACTCCCATGAGTGAGCAACATCATAGTCAATGCATAATTTGACATCCTACAAATTAAAATAAAATTTTAAAAAAACGAATCAGAAATTTCAAGAACAACCCTAGGGTTTGTGTAGAGGAAGGGGCGACGACGGGGGAGGGGGCGGCGATGGGGGGAAGGGGCGACGGCGGGAGAGAGGGCGGCGATGGGGGAAGGGCCGACGGCGGGGTAGGGGGGCAGCGATGGGACAGTGAAGAGGGAAAGGGCGAAGCCGGAGGAGGGGGCCGGCGATGGGGGAAGGGCCGACAGCGGGAGAGGAGATGACGATGAGGGGAGTGGCGACGTCGGGAGAGGGGGGCGGGGATATCGATGGGGGTCGATTTGGGAGGACGAAGATGGAGAGAGAGAAAGAGTGAAAAAATTGGGGATAATTAAACCTAAAATGAGAGAGAGAGAAAGGGAGAGAGAGAGAGAGAGCGAGACTGGGCTTTTACTTATCCGCTACCTATACCAGCATTTCAACGCAGAAATGTCGGTGTATACCTACATACGCCGGCATTTTTCACATACGTCGGTGTAAAGTTGGATTTTTTGTTTCTTTACATTAACTGGCTTCTACTACGGCGTTTCTACCAAAACGCCGGAGTAGAAACGCCGGTGTAAAACTATTTTCTTGTAGTGTGCCTTGCTCTCCGCTCGAGCTTCATCAACAGCTTGTTAACACTCAACAATGGGTTCAGTTCCCTGCTCTTTGCTCGAATCCTTCCAATAACCCCATAACCTCAGAAAATAGATTCGCCGCCTAACATCGTCCTAGGGTTGCCTCTACAAATTTGTTAGGTGCAAAAGGTAAGTTCAACATTTAACTCCATCACAAAGTTCACTCAAAACTTGTTGGAACAAACAAGCTCAACATTAGCCCCATCCTAGGAATGCCCCCACAAACTTGTTGGGAACAAACAATAAGCTCAATACCCAACTCCGTCCAAGAGTTGCCTATCCAAACTTGTTCGGCGCAATCGGCAGGTATAACATCAGCTTCATCTTAGGACTGCCCCCACAAACTTGTCAGGATCAAATAGCAAGCTCAACATCCAACTCCGTTTTAGAGTTGTATCTCCAAACCTATTGGCTCAAATAGCAAGTTCAAATGTTCAACATCTTCTCAGAGTTGACTCTACAAAACTTGCTGGGCACAAATGGCAAGTTCAACATTCAACTCCGTCCCAGAGTTCTCTTTTAACTTATTGGGATCAAACAGCAAGCTCTACATCAACTCGATCAAAGATTTTCCTCTTCAAACTTGCTGGGCACAAACAGCAAGTTCAAATGATGAACTCTCATGGTTGTCCCTATAAACTCATTGGGATCAAACAACGTGCTCAACGTCTAACTCCATCGCAGAGTTCTCTATAAACTCTTTGGGAACAAATAACAAGTTTAACCACCCAACTCCATCACGGAGTTCTCTCCAAACTTGTTGGGATCAAATGGCAAGCTTTACGTCCAACTTTGTCTAAGAGTTGTCTCTACAAACTCACTGGCACAAATAGCGAGTTCAACATCTGCTCTGTCCTAAGGCTACCTCTCCAAACTTACCGGGTACAAATGGCAAGCTCAATGTTCAAATCTGTCACAGAGTTGCCGCCCCAAACTTATCGGGATCAAACGGCCAGTTCAACGTTCAACACCATCTCGGAGTCATCTCTACAAAACTTGCTGGGTGCAAACAGCAAGTTCAACGTTCAACTCCGTCAGAGAGTTCTCTCCTGACTTGCTGGGATCAAACGGTAAGATCAACGTTCAACTTCGTCTCAGAGTTGCATCTCCAAACTTGCTGGGATCAAACAGCAAGCTCTATGACACACAATGTTGACTCTCCAAACTTGCTGGGATCAAACGGCAAGTTCTACGTCCAACTAGATTAAAAAGTTGCCTTACAAAACTTGCTGGGGTCAAACAACAAGTTACATGTCCTACACCATCACACAGTTTTTTATTAACTTGCTGAGATCAAACAACAAGCTCTACGTTCAACTTCTTCTTTGAGTTGTCTCTGCTAATTTACTAGGCGCAAACAGCAAATTCGACGTTCAACTCCACCTCTGATTTGTCTCTACAAACTTGTTGGGAATAAATAACAAGTTCATAAATCCAACTCTGTCTCAGAGTTGCATCTCCAAACTTGATGTGATCAAACAACAAGCTCTACATTGAACTCCGTCTCAGAGTTGTCTCTCCAAACATGCTGAGATCAAATAGTAAGCTCTACATCAACTCCGTCCTAGAGTGGTCTCTACAAACTTGATGGGTGCTAAGAACAAGCTCTGCATCCAACTCCGTCTTTGAGTTGCCTCTTCAAACTTACTGGGCACAAATAGCAAGTTCAAATATTTAATCCCGTCTCACAAATGTCTCAACAAACTTTTTGGGATCAAACAACAAGTCCGTATTCCGACCGCCTTCTTAAGTTTACTCCTGCAACAGCTCTTCTAGACCCACGGAACACTCGTCTAACAATGGAATGCTCGATCGACAAAAACAAGCGAACAACACAATGCTTGGATGACGAAAGAGTAGTTTAACGAAATGAGTGAAGGGACGCTTGACAGACAAAATCTGTGGTCAAATAGAGCACTTGGTTAAGCAAAGCACCTGATCAATAAAATGGGACTGAACAAATCCCCCGACTAAACTAAATAGAATGAGTTAACAGGCACAAGAAGCTAACACCTAAAAGTTCGGAGCAACAGTCATTTGTAGTCGCAAAAGAAGTTCCAACTAAGAAGTTAAGGATTATAAAGTGAGCATCGGGTGTACGTATACATATATACATACTATATTTGCCCGTGGGCTACGACACGTCTTCAGAACGATACAACATATGAAAAGCCTTGTAAACAGTAAATCAACAATTATATAGCTCAAGTTTGAATAATATGACAATAATTAGTTGTAAACAAAAGTCCATGTTTTTATTAGTATATGTTGAAAAATAATTATGAATTAGGGTATAAAAGTCCATGTTTCTATATATATATATATATATATATATATATATATATATATATATATATATATATATATATATATATATATATATATAATTAAAAAAATAAAGGAATTGTTCTGGGGGGATTTGAATTTGAGTTTTGGGGGAAAACTTTGGGGGGGGGGGGGGGGGGAATGTGTTTTGTGAGGTTAGATCTGGGACTTTGATTTTAAGGGGATTGAAGGTGAGCCACTTGATAGCTTTCTTTGTGTTTTATTATATAGATATGTATAATTGTGTTCATACCCAAAGCAGCAAATACAATACCAAAAATACAGGCTTTGAAAACAAACTTCAGTAGACATTTGAAGTGGATACTCGGGTATAAACCTGACCTGACTTCTAAACCCAGTCTAAAACCAAGTTCAATAGCCAAATTGGGTAAACGGGATCAATAACCGAACCCGAAACCCGAAGACCTATCTTTTTCAAAATCCAAGCACCAAAAAACTTGGCTCACAACCGATGCAACTCAGTGAAGTCTTCGAAGGTCAAACAACTTCATATTGAAGCCACTCCAACCGAACTCAATCAACTCAGCAAAGAACTCAATGACCTAAACTCCACAAAATCCAACTTTGAACTCGAACTGAAGCTCGAGAATGATGTCGGCAATCTCCTTCTTCGACAACAGCTCAAGTCGACATAAACCCAAATCCACTATACTTCACCTAAGCTCCGAGCCCCATCGACACCAGGCTCCCTCCCCACCGAGCTCCATCCTCAACGAGCTGTTTCCTAATTGAGCTACCTCCTCGTCGAGCTCCCTCCTTATCGAGCTGCTTCCTTGCCGAACTGCCTCCTCGTTGAGGTGTCTCCTTGCCGAGCTCTTTCCTCACTGAGCTGCCTCCTCGTTGAGGTGTCTCCTCGCCGAGCTCTTTCCTCACTGAGCTGCCTCCTCGTGGAGCTACCTCCTCGCTGAGCTCCTAAGTTGCAGAGCTCGAATAGTAGCCGAGCTCCTAGCACCTCATCATTGCCGAGCTCCTCATTTTGGCCGAGCTTCGAGTTTGCCGAGCTCAAGCTCGAAGAATTCGTTGGCCGAGTAGAGGGGGGCTTGAAGACGAGAGGCATCCTTCGAATCTCCACGAAACTCATGCCCACCCACGATGAACGCAGTCGATGAAACCACGTTGCTGCCTCTTTCCTGTCGCTCCTCTTCGAAAAGCATCTGTCTCATCACTCCAAAAAACTAGCTCCTCCATGATGGGCATGCGAGATGAGGCCATGTCGCCATCATCACTGTTACCGCTGGATCTGGTGTGGGGGAAAACAAATAGTATTTGTGGATTCTTAAGAAAACTGAATAATCAAACCTTAATTTCTTCCGCCGTAGTTTGATTGCTGACTCCCGCCGTTCACCTGCAAAAAGTCCGAGACACCGGGGTTGATCCCGGCGACGCACCCTCCAACGCTCAAGTCAGTAATCAGGAAAGATTATGAGAGAGCATAAACCGACAAAAGATTGATTACCTCTTAATGGCGGTGAATGGGGGGTATTTATAGCCTCCGTTGGGATTAGATTAGAAATGTAATCCCTAGGAACAGATTAGGAATGTAATCCCTAATTCCCAATGAAAGGATAGATCCGAATCAGGGCCGTTGATTAGGATTAATCAGAAACCCTAATTCTATCCTGTTGGACCCGGTTAATAGCGGGTTGAAACCCGCACCCAGTTAAGATGGGTCCATTCGCAGGTTTGTTGGGTCTCTGGAGAGAAGACCCAGTACCCACTTCAGACCCGTTTATAGGTGAAATTACCATTTTACCCTCAGGCTTTAAGATTCGCGCCCGATTTGGACGGTTCCGATTTAACCCTATTTTTAGCCATATCACGAGCCCCCCACTCCCGAAGACTGAGTTTGATCAGCCTTTGAGGAGTAGTTTTACTGTTTTAATGGCTTGCGGAGTTGTATTGGAGTCCAAACGGGAGGTGTCGGGTCCTTGCATGAGGTAGTATGGTGATTTTCCGAGTTAGTTGTGCGCTCTAGGTTGTTCTTGTGCCCCTCTGGTTTTCTGGCTTTTTTTCTTAATTTTTATCTATTTTTCGGATCACTTATTTAATTTTGCGAAGTGTTGACTCGTCGAATAATTATTTACTCAGGGGCTCAAAAATACTTCTCCAAATTAATAATTATTTTCTAGAATTTTTAATTAATTTTTCCGAATTTTTAATCATTTTTTCGCAATTTTTAAATAAGTAACACGATTTTAATAAATACAAATTAATTTTTAGTCCCGAATTACGTCGTGGCGCGATGGGCCGTTCATCAGTGTTGAGCGCGATTTTCTGGAGGATCGGACGGTCTAGGTGGCTCGGCGAGTATTTTCTTCATATGCGGGGGTCGGCACCTCAGTACCTCGGTTCGGATCCTTGGCTCGACGCGCAATGATCTGCTGAACTACGTGGCACGATCCGGAGTGACCATTATGGTGCAAATCCCAAAAAATGCTATCTTGTCGCTTTGTGGACGTGGCATGATCTGAGCCGTCCATCATGTTTTGTCACGAATTTTGAGGCAATCCGACGGTGAAACTGGCTCGGCGGTATTTTTCTCCATATGTGGAGGTCGGTACCTCGTCACCTCAGCTCGAATCCTCGGCGATCTGCCGAGCTACGTGGCACGATCTGGAGCATCGGTTATGGCGCAAATTCCAAAAACAACGCTATCTTGTCGTTTTGTGGACGTGGCGTGATCTGAGCCATCCATCATGTTTTATCGCGAATTTTGAGGCGATTCGACGGTGAAACTGGCTCAGCGGTATTTTTCTCCATATGTGGAGGTCGGTACCTCGTCACCTCGGCTCGGTGGCTCAGCGTACGCTGTTTGGTAACTTGGCTAAGCACTCCGGTTCGGCTCATCGTCCTCTGCCCTTAGTGGCTCAGTGGCTCAGCGTAAGCTATTCGGTAGCTCGGCTAAGCGCTCTGGTGGCTCGGCAGCTCGGAATGAATAGTGGGGACTCGTGGCTGAATCTGGGACGTTCATCATGACACGAATCGCGAGGTTGGAGGTTCAGATCACGAGAAAACGTTATCTTGTCGTTTTGTGGGCGTGGCGTGATCTGAGCCGTCCTTCATGTTTTGACGTGAATTTTGAGGCGATCCAACGGCGAAACTGGCTCGGCGGTATTTTTCTCCATATGTGGAGGTCGGTACCTCGTCACCTCGGCTCGGTGCCTCGTGGTTCGGCGGGCCACGATTCATCGAGGGGTGGTGTTTAAGCAAAACGACGAGCCTTTCCCCTGAAACGTCGCAGCTTTGCTTTTTGTCGTTTTACCTTCCCTTAGGGGGCCCTTAGACGTTTCGAAAACCCAACAGTCGCTTTTGGCTATAAGTTCTTACCCCCCCCCCCCCTCACCCCTTGGCTCATTTCTTACTTTTACTCCCAAGTTTTTACTTTCGCTATAAGTTTGCTCTGCTAGCGGCGATTTGTGCTCCAAGGTGGTTGTGCTAGCTGTCGCGAGGACCAGGCGATTTCTGACGAACTATTTCCGACTGTGATCGTCACATCAAGGTCAGTCCTCTTTGCCTTAGATTATTTATTCGAGATGTTAAGAGTGAGCTCGGGGAGTGAGGCATCGTCCTCGGGAGATAAAAGCACCGAGGAGGGGAGGGAAGTAGTGAGCCGTAGGAAGGGGAAGGAGGTAGTAGGGTCGTCTGCGGCCGAGAAGAAGAAGAAGAGAGTAGTGGCCCAGTCTTCGATAGTCGAGGAATCGTGGAGCCTGAAAGGCGAGCCCCCGAGTCGGGTCGGTACCCTGGCGTGCTGTCTGGTCATGCCGGAATTAGGCAGTACAGCGGCGACCTGCTGGAGAAGGCGATCGTTGGTCACTTGGCGACTTACGAGGAGAACGCCCCGAAGGAAGTCACCGAGGTGGATGATCTCGCTTCGGTATTATCCGAGCAGGATCTTCTCCGGATCAGAAAGGGGTTCACCATCCCTCCGGAGTATAGGTTGATCCTCCCCGGCCCAGGGATGCGAGCGAACACCGAGCTGTCACCGGACACGTGCGTCTTTGACTTCGACTCCTTAAATGCTGGTCTGCACTTCCCTCTCCACCCTTTCGTCATGAAGGTCCTTCACTGGTACTGCCTGGCCCCGGTGCAGTTCATGCCGAACACTTGGCGCCACGTGCTCGCCTTCTTGCTTCAGTGCCGTATCGCCGACGAGCCGGACATCGTCATCCTCCGGAGTTTGTATCGAATCAACCGGATGACGGAGCTCGAGCCTCGTTATTACTTGTCACCCCGGCGAGGCGTTAAGTTAATCGAAAATCCGGATTCGATAAAGAATTGGAAGGAGAAGTTCTTTCTACTAAAGGGACCCTCGCCGTTGGGCATCCCGACTCGGTGGAAGGCAGAGGTGCCGAAGTTCGCGAGGGTCGACCCGGTGTTGACAGCTGCCGAGAAGGAGGTGGCGGCCAAACTAATCGCTCTCCCAATGTTGAGATGGAGAGAGATGACCGAGGAGGTGCTACACGGGTCGGGCCTTAGTCCGATCGACCCGAGTACGCTCCTGACATCTCACTGTAAATTATTTTCTTTAAATGCCTTGTACATTCTTTTAACTTTTTCTTTTGTTGCTCTGAACAGAGGTGCCGAAGATGGATTTCATGGGCATGATGACCGAGCGAAGCAAGGTCGCCGACGGCAGGAAAAGGAAGAAGCCGAGAACTGGTCTCATGTCCGGCCGACCCACCAAGGCCCCCTCGGTAGCCGCCGACCCAACTCAGGCACCGTCTCCGTCGGTGGCTGTCCTCCCCAACCCTTCTGTCCCTGCCCCATCTGCCCCGATAAGTGAGGCCTTCTCTATTTTGGCGGCGCTGGCGCTGCACACTCCGCCTTTGATGCCTCAGGCCGAGCAGATCTTGACCGAGGCCCACAAGAAGCTGTTTGTCCCCGACTGGCGGGTGAAGAACCACGATGGCTTTTTGGGCGATTCGCAGATGTGCATGCAGGCCGTCAAGCATCTCCCGACCCCAAAGGACCGAGCTGCCCTGAAGGCGGGGACGACCGTCGACGATACCTACGAAATCGCTCGGTCGCTTATGTCGGTAAGTCTTGATTCTTTCTAAAAATTTCTCAAGTCCACAGCTCGGCTTTTGTTGCGATATAACTCAAACTTTTTGCAGGCCACCTGTCACTTCGGCCACCTCGTCCAAGAATTCGCCGAGCAGGAGAGGGAGTTGAAGGCCCTCAGTGACAAGGACCGGGCGGAAAGGGCGAGGGCAGTGAATTAGCTCAACGCGGAGCAGCGTCGCTCGGAGGCCTTAGAGGCTCGGGTCGCCGACCTCGAGGCGGCCTTGGAGCGAGCGAAGGAGGAACTCGCTGCGGAGATCGCCAAGGCTGATGAGAAGAGGGCCGCAACGGCGAAGGCCTTGGAGGCGGTGAAGGCAGGACAGGCCGAGGCGGTGGAGAAGGCGAGGAAAGAGATCGAAGCCGAGGCAAAGAGCCACATGGCCAAGAATATGGAGCTTTTTTATGCGAGAGCGCTCGACCATGTGGAGGCTCGGGTCCCTGGCTTCGAGAGGGTGGTGTACCGGTTGTGTCCCGGCAGCGAGGTAAAGGCGACGAGGAGGAGGGCGAAGAGGAGGAAGGAGAAGAGGAGGGCGAGCAGCAGGGTGGCGAGGTGCCTGTCATTCCAGAGACCGTGGTAGCCGACCCTCAAGCAAGGGCGACGGGGGGCGAGGGGCCATCTACCGTGGTGCCTGTGTCCGAGCTGCCGCCCTAGGTGGACCTTTGATCCCCTCGCTTTTGTAAAAAAAAATTCCTTTATTTCATTGTAATGCCTTATAGCGGACTGGCCATCGCTTTTTTTCCATGAATAAAATGCCCGAACTCGAGTTTTGACCAAGTGTGGGATAGTTTCTTTGAAATTTGGCCAAGTGTTGGGCTCGGAATTTCTATGAAGTTCGGCAAGTGTTGAGTACTGCCTTTAGTCTTTTTTTCTTTTTGTGTTGATTTGCTTCGTTCTTTCAGATCGTCGAACTCAGTTCGGACTCTGAGGTAGCCCGCCTTCGTGCAAAACTACAAAAGCGGTCTCGCGAAGCTCATCTCGAGGGCGAGGTGGAGTTGCTCAGGAGGGTGTTGTTCGTCGTCGAGAGAGAGAAAAGCAAGCTGCTGGCGGAGGTTCACCATTTGCAAATAACCAAAGAAGACCTCTCGGCGAAGGACAATGAGTTAAATAAGTTAACTTCGGTAATGGGGAAACTGACAGCTGAGCGTGACGAGCTTATGGCGGAGGTCGAGCAATTAAGGAGGGTTACGGTCGATAAAAGCATTGAAGTGACCAACCTTCGTCGTATCATAGCTGACAGTGCTGGTGACGCAGGCTCGGCTAAGCTTCCTCGGTTTAAGATATCTGTGAAGGATGATACTTTGAAGGATAGGATAGTCGAACTCAAGGAGGAAGTCGCCCGCCTTAAACCTCAGCCTTTGAGGGTTAACGTCCGAAGCACTTCGTGTACCCGTGAGGAGAGCGAGAGGGGGATTTCCTTCTACGAGTTCACGACTCGACCACCTATCGTTCGACGAAGCCTGGCCAACACTCAGAACGGTGTGGCCATCTCGTCCAGCGGAGCCTCGGTCGGAGCCACAGTCAGAGGCAGCGCCGAAGAGGCGTCTCGGTTCGTTGGTGTAGAGACGAGCTCGGAGGTTAAGCGGCGACATCCTCGTGTTTCTCTAAACCGAAACGTCCCCGTCCCGAAGAAGCGTTGAAAGAGTTGTATTATGCTTTTGAATTTTTGTAGCACCTCGTTGTAGTAGCTTGGTCTTGTAACTTGAATGTTTTGTTTGTTGTACTCTTTAATAAAAGTTCGTTTACTTTTTGATGCTTGTGTGTTAGAGTTTGTTTCAATGGTTGTGGGAGCAATTTCGAATGGCGAACCACTTCTAGCTCGCTTAAGAGCAAGCTTGCGAAGCGGAGTCGAGCCAAGTGTTGGACTCCGAACTCGTCGTTAGAGTTTGTTTCAACGGTTTTAGGAACAATTCCGAATAGCGAACCACTTCTAGCTCGCTTAAGAGCGGGCTTGCGAAGCAGAGTCGAGCCAAGTGTTAGACTCCAAACTCGTCGTTAGAATTTGTTTCAACGGTTGTGGGAGCAATTCCGAATGGCGAACCACTTCTAGCTCGCTTAAGAGCGAGCTTTAAAAGTAGAGTCGAGCCAAGTGTTGGACTCCGAACTCGTCGTTAGAGTTTGTTTCAACGGTTGTGGGAGGAATTCCGAATGGCGAACCACTTCTAGCTTGCTTAATAGCGAGCTTGCAAAGTGGAGTCGAGCCAAGTATTGGACTTCGAACTCGTCGTTAGAATTTGTTTCAATAGTTGTGGGAGCAATTCCGAATGGCGAACCACTTCTAGCTCGCTTAAGAGCGAGCTTGCGAAGCGGAGTCGGGCCAAGTGTTGGACTCCAACTCATCGTTAGAATTTGTTTCAACGATTGTGGGAGCAATTCCGAATGGTGAACCACTTCTAGCTCGCTTGAGAGCGAGCTTGCGAAGCGGAGTCGAGCCAAGTGTTGGACTCCGAATTCATCATTAGAATTTGTTTCAACGGTTGTGGGAGCAATTCCGAATGGCGAGCCACTTCTAGCTCTCTTAAGAGCGAGCTTGCAAAGCGGAGTCGAGCCAAGTGTTGGACTCCGAACTCGTCGTTTTGAGTGTGTAAAGAAAACGGAGAGATACAAGCGATTCACCAGTAAGATATGAAGAAAAATGTTCTTTATTGAAAACTAATAGTCGGCTGCTTCTAAGTTGTGAGTCGTTATTACATTGGAGAAATAAAGAAGCAAAAGTAAAATACAAGTGAAGGGAAAGGAACGGTTCGACATCTGACGATACTCAGAGAGGCGTTCATGCACTCTCTTGGTACTTCAAGAGATGGTCGGCATTCCAAACCCTGGGAATCTCTCTTCCTTTAAGGTCTTCTAGACGGTAAGTTCCGGGCCAAACCACCTTGGTGATCTTGTAAGGTCCTTCCCAATTTGGAGCTAGCTTACTCTTCTGACTGGGGAATGAGATAGCTAACTTTCTGAAGACCAAGTCCCCTTCTTTGAGGTCTGTGGGATGGACTCTCTTGTTGTAGGCCAGCTCGATCCTCCTTCGGTAGCTTTGTTGGCGAATCGAGGCTCTTTCACGGACCTCATCAATCAAATCCAAATTTGCCCGAAGCTCCCTGGCATTCTGCTCTTCTTCATAGGCAATGAGGCGAGGAGAGGGTACACTGACTTCCAAGGAGATCACAGCTTCAGACCCATAGGTGAGATTAAATGGCGACTCTTCTATAGGGGTCCGTTTCGTAATGCGGTAATTCCACAGTACGTTAGGGAGCTGATCGACCCATAAGCCTTTAGTGGACTTATCCAGCCTCTTCTTAATATTGGAGAGGATTTGTCAGTTGGCATTTTCTACTTGACCATTTGACTGTGGGTAGGAGACGGAGGAGAAGCGTTGTTAGATGGCGAGGTCTTCACACAGAGCTCGGAATGCGGCCCTTGTAAACTGTGTTCCATTATCGATTATGAGGACCCGAGGGACACCGAACCTGCAGATGATGCTCTTCTAGAAGAACTGAAGGACTTTGTTCTCGGTGATTGTAGCCAAGGGCTCGGCCTCTATCCACTTCGAGAAGTAGTCGATTGCCACGACTAAAAATTTGAGTTGGCCGGGAGCTGTGGAAATGGCCCTAGTAAATCCATCCCCCACATTGTGAAAGGGATCGGACTTGATAGGGAAGCGAGGTGAACTTGGGGTAGGCGACGAATGTTGGAATACTTTTGACAAGAGCTGCATTGCCGAACATGTCGCTCGGCATCTTGTAGGAGGGTAGGCCAGAAATATCCATAATTCAACACCTTTCGGGCAAGGGATCTGGACCCTGAATGTGCTCCGCCTGTGCCTTCATGAAGCTCTTGCAAGGTGTAGGTGGCTTGTTTGGGGGAGAGGCACCTCAGATAAAGTCTACCGTCAACATGTGTGAAGGAGCGTTTGTACAAGATCCCCTCAACCAGGGTGTACCACTCCGCTCTGGTTTTGACTCGATGAGCTTCCTTAGGATCTTTGGGGAGGAGCCCATCCCTTAGAAATTCTACCAGGGGTTTCATCCAATCATCTCGGAGTTGAACCGGCAGTGACTCCATTGAATCGGAAGTTTCTTCTTCTATGCTCGGCCTCAGGAGCACTTCAATCAGGACGGTCTGCTCGAGACCTTGGAGGGAGGAAGAGGCTAACTTGGAGAGGGCATCTGCTTGGGCATTTTCCTCCCTGGGGATTCGCCGAATAAGCGCCTCTTCGAATAGAGCCATGAGATTTTGGACCTTGGCTAGATACTTAGCCATTCGGTCATCTCGCGCTTCATACTCGCCCAAGACTTGATTCACGACCAGCTGAGAGTCACTAAATGTACGGAGGCGTTGTACCCCTGCTTTGCGGGCCATTTCGAGACCGGCTATAAGGGCTTCATACTATGCTTCATTGTTGGAGGTCTTGAAGTTGATGCGGAGGGAGTATTGAAGAACGAAGTCATCTGGGCCTGCCAGAATGACCCCGGCTCCGCTCCCTTCGGTGCAAGAGGATCCGTCTACATATACCGACCAGATAGGAGGCCCGTTTGCCGCTCGACTGATCTCGGGAATGGTGTTCTCAACAATGAATTCATCCATGGCCTGAGCTTTGCTCGCAGTCTGGGGCTGGTATGATATATCATGCTGGCTCAGCTCGATCGACCACTTCATGAGACGGCCAGAGATCTCCGGCTTGTGCAGGACTTGCTTCAGCGACTGGTCGGTAAGAACGACCACCGAGTGGGACTGGAAATATGGGCGAAGCTTCCCAGCTGCCATAACCAAGGCGTATGCCATCTTCTCTAGCCTTGGATAACGAAGCTCGGCATCACAAAGTACCTTGCTTACGTAATAGATGGGCTTCTGAGTGTTGTCTTCTTCCCTCACCAAGACAGCGCTGAGGGTTTGTTCGGAGGCAGCTAAGTAGAGGTAGAGTGTTTCCCCAGGGATAGGCTTGCTGAGGAGAGAGGATTGACTAAATAGGCTTTAAGCTGATCGAACGACTCCTGCTATTGTTGACTCCATTCGAAGCCCTTAGCCCCCCTGAGAGCCTTGAAGAAGGGAAGACACTTCTCCCCTGACTTGGAAAGGAAGCACCCTATAGCTGCGAGGCGCCCGGTTAGTTTCTGAACTTCTTTCATATTTTTGGGAGGAGCCATGTCCAGTATGGCTTTGATCTTCTTGGGGTTGGCTTCGATCCCCCTTTGGCTGACCATGAAGCCTAGAAATTTTTTCGACGAGACTCCGAACGCACACTTGTTCGGATTGAGCCTCATATCATGTTTCCTTAATACATCAAATGCCTCCTACAGATCGGTGACATGGTCGGCCCCACGGATGCTCTTCACAAGCATATCATCAACATACACCTCCATGTTGCGGCCGATCTGAAGGGCATTACCCTGTAGCAGTAGAGGCCCTGATCGGTAACAAAGGAGGTCTTCGGAATATCCGGGGGGAACATGCGGATTTGATTGTATCCGGAGAAAGCGTCCATGAAGCTGAGAAGCTCATGGCTCGAAGTGGCATCAATCAGGGTGTCGATGCTTGGAAGAGGGAATGGATCTTTGGGGCATGCTTTATTCAGGTCGGTAAAATCGATGTAGATCCTCCAGCTCCCGTTGGCTTTCTTTACCATCACAATATTTGAGAGCCATTCGGATTAATTGACCTCCTGTATGAACCGAGCCCTAAGGAGCTTGTCCACTTCTTCTTTTATAGCTTGTTGGCGCTCGGAAGCAAATTTGCGCCTCTTCTGTTGAACCGGTTTGGACCCCGGTGCAACACTCAGGTGATGGACGAGTGGCTCTTCGGAGATTTCTGGCATGTCAGCAGCCGACCATGCGACGAGATCACGGTTCTTTCTAATACACTGGACTATGTCCGAGCTTAGGGCAGATGGGAGGGTCTTGTTGATAAAGAACTTGTGATTCGGATCTTGCTCAGAGAAGAGTACTTCCTCCAATTCATCCACCAGCTCGGATGTTGGTCGGACACCATCTTGGAGGATTTCAAGAGTTTTGAGGGAGAGGACTGGACCCCCAGTAGAGGTCATGTAGCATTTGCGAGCCATTTCCTGACTGCCTTTAACTTCTCCTACTCCTGCCCGGGTGGGGAACTTCATCTTGAGGTGATAAGCGGAAGGGACGGCTTCGAAAGTAGCTAGGCCGGGCCGGCGTAAAATGACATTATAAGCTGCGGGGACATCAACAACCATAAAGTCCATCGGCTCCGTCCACGGCATAAATCAGGTATCCTATAAACATGCATCAAGTGTCAAGTGTCATGTAATCGTGTATCACGTATCATTTTTCAAGTAATTCAAGTCTCATGTACCAAGTCTCATGTATCATGTAGCCAAGCACGCATATATCATGTCAAGTATCATGTTCATATATTAAGTTCAAGTCTTGTGTGATTACTATCTAGGTAGCACTTCGTGCGCCCCAAATTATATCACATGTTTGCTACAACACAACAGTTTCGTTTTAGATTTTATAGGGAACCATGCAGGACAGTGTACTCAGGAACAGTAATCCAAATCATATACCAAATTCCAAATATTCCAAATCATATACCAAATTCCAAATATTCCAAATCATATACCAAATTCCAAGTAATCCAAATCATATACCAAATTCAAAATATTCCAAATCATATACCAAATTCCAAATGTGAGAAACACGGTCCCCCTTCCTTCTATTTCTGGTTTTGCCTCTGTTTTGTTCCTTCCCCATTAGCACTCTGCTTTGTTACCCTTCCCCTAGTTAGTTTGCTTTGCCTTGTCCTATGTACCGCCTACGCAAATTTTGTAGTAAGGTGGGTAGGATTGTAACCCTAGTTTTCCCAAAATTGTATTTTTGTGTATTTTGGGTATTTTAAAAATTTTTGCAAATTATTTTTTTTTCCGGTTTTCAAATTTCTTTTGTCAAAATGTATTTTTTATATCTCCTATATTTTTTCGGAATTGCTGGGCTTTTGTTACGTACTCGTATTCCGTATTTTTGGAAAGCGGGGCGTCACACCGGCGTTCTGGGGACCGGTTTGGCCGCGAGGGGGTTGAAGATTCTGAGGAGGAAGTTGGTCCTGCTGCAGGGCTTGGTCGGGTTGAGAAGGGAGTCCCTGTGGCTGGACCGTTTCTAGGGGGTTCTCTTGTTGAGGAGTAGGTCCACGGTTGGACCCCCTAATCTAAGTTTATTTGGAGGCATGGCTGGGTAAGATCTGACCAACAAGAAAAGGAGAGGCTGCTATTCGTTCTTTCCCACAGACGGTGCCAATCTGTTACCGCTGGATCTGGTGTGGGGGCAAACAGATAGTATTTGTAGATTCTTAGGAAAACTGAATAATCAAACCTTAATTTCTTCCGCCGTAGTTTGACCGCTGACTCCCGCCGTTCACCTACAAAAAGTGCGAGACACCGGGGTTTGATCCCGGCGACGCACCCTCCGACGCTCAAGTCAGTAATAAGGAAAGATTATGAGAGAGCGTAAACCGGCAAAAGATTGATTATCTCTTAATGGTGGTGGATGGGGGGTATTTATAGCCGCCGTTGGGATGAGATTAGGAATGTAATCCCTAGGAACAGATTAGGAATGTAATCCCTAATTCCCAGTGAAAGGATAGATCCGAATCAGGGCCGTTGATTAAGATTAATCAGAAACCCTAATTCTATCATGTTGGCCCGGGTTAGCAGCAGGTTGAAACCCGCACCCAGTTGAGATGGGTCCGTTCGCGGGTTTTTGGGTCTCTAGAGAGAAGACCCAGTACCCACTTCAGACCCGTTTATAGGTAAAATTACCATTTTACCCTCAGGCTTTAAGATTCATACCCGATTTGGACGGTTCCAATTTAACCCTCTTTTTAGCCATATCAATCACAGTGATCAGATCACAACCGTCAAAGTCACTCAGCGGGCGTGCTCCACTTGATCAACATCCCCGCGTCAAGAAGCGTGCCAAAACTTGATAATTCATTAAAATTTTCAAAAAATCATTTAAAATTCGAAAAGTTGATTAAAAATCAAAAAACAATTATTTAATTCAAAATTTTAATTAAAATTACCAAAAAATAATTTAAATTTGGGTTTATTAATTAAAAATTTTGAAGAAGTGATTTTAAAATTAGGAAAAAATATTTAAAATCCAGAAAAAATCGTAAACAAATCTAAAAAATTACATAAAATTTCATGAAAATATTCACCGCCTTCAGAAGCTTCTAAATAGTTTCAGGTATCCCCAATATACCTTGAAAGCTAAGATTGTATTTCAGAATCAAAAAATAAGATAAACTATTTCTCAAAAGTCAAGAAAATTGTCTTCCGGAAGTGGGGGCTTATGATAATGGTAAAAATCACAGCAAATCAGGGCCGTACGATTTCAGCACATATCCCAAAGTTTCTACAGGCAGATTAATCATAACAGGCCTTGCTAACAGGTATGGCCTTCTTCAGGGTCATCTAAAAAGATATGGGTCTCTTTCAAGTCCATAAAAAGTGACAGATTAGGTCCACTAAGAGAGACCAAGCCCATGATGGCTGTTAGTCAAATCTCTTATCCCCAAACAAGAGAGTTTATCTCTTGAGGGGTAGATTCAAACAGGAGATAGGAAATTCATATCGATCTCATAGACTGTTTCTCATGCCCATAAATACCCTCCCCCCTCCTAAGTCAGAAGGCAGTTTCTTTCTCAAACTCTCTTTCTCTCTTTGGTTCTGACTTAAGCGTCGGAGGGTCTGTAGCCCCCACATCCCCATGTTTCAGGCTTTTTGTAGGTCCATCAGCCGCGTCATCAACCGTCAGATTCAGATCACGGTGTTCAATCAGTAATCCAGATCCACTCTCATGAGCTCTAACCATTTTTTACGGCAACGATCAAATATCAGATTTTTAGTAGTTTCCATCAAATATTAGCTTACTGTCTGTTTGCTCCATATCAAAAATAAGCAACAGCACATTATAAAGATTATGTACCCTAGGAGTAACTTTGGACAAATTATTTTTACTTGATTGAACTTTAAGAGAATAAGATCACAATTTTTTTGAGACTGAAAGTCTTCTGTTAAAAAAAGGTTTCCATGATAGTTTCAATTGATTAGAGCTTTTATGACGTTGCAATTGAGTCAATGAATCACCTTTAAAGTTAATGGACGATTTAATTGAAAATTAGTGGGCATGGCACAGGTATATAAAATTTTAATATTTCTTGAGGACATACGTGAGAAATCCTTTAGAATAATTAAAATACTATGGACTTAAAATGGGTCTCAAATTGACATGACAAGCCACCGAATAAGTGAGAAGTACTTAAACTTTGAGACAATAAACAGACAGCATATTTTGGGTACTACGTTAATTAATTTTAGAAAAGGTCTATAATTCAACTATTCAAGTCGAACCGATTGTGTTTGTTACTCTTAAATGTACAAATACTAAACAATTGCTTACTTCACTTGCAATATTATACTACGTAATGGGATGGGGATAGAGAAGACAAAAGATTGATGGTTCAGAAACTTAAGTAAAAATTCGAGTTTGATTTCTTTATTTGCTTATCCCTTATTTAAGTTGTATTTTAGCTATCTTGTCTCCCTAGCTTGTATCACATTTAGAGCTGTTACTTTGTCCCGATATTCGGACCGATTCTGACCTGACGTTGGACCGAAACTGACCCAATCTATACGGGTCCGAAGTATGGTCCTAAAATAAGACCCGATGCACTATCGGGTTCGGGTCCAGGTCCGGATCCGCTGAAAATAAACCCGACCTAGACCCGTACCTGGACCAGTTAAAAAATACCCCCCAAATATTTTGAGTTTGAATAATAGGGTCATAAGATAGATATACATGTAGATAATAATTGTTGAAGATAGATGTGTAAATATAATATTTATTTATGTACTTAAGTGCAAAAATTGTTGGAACCGTAGGGTATCAGGTGCAAAAAGACTTAAATGCAAATATTTATTCCTCGCTATCGGATCCGACGAGTATATTTTTTAAGGAGGACCCGTACGCGGACCCGATTCTCACAAGTCCAGATCCGGGTTCAATTTTTGGATCTGTGAGGTATCGGGTCTGAGTCTGGAGAGTGGAGGACCCGATACTAGGGCTAATCACATTTGATGTACACAATATCTTGAATAAAATACCTGTTTTGCTTTTACAGTGTTTAGTTTGCAATTGCAAGTTTCTCTAGTTTTAAGGATTTAAAACTTGAGTTATCCTAATAGCGTTAAATCTAATCTAATCTAATATTATAATGGAAAAAGGCCGGAGTGTCATTTGTCATTTTCTCATTCTACGAACATATACATAACTAATATGAAGGAAAATTTCTGTTCAAATCCTCCCTCCGTCAGAATTTTTATTTTATTTTTAAAAATTATTAAAACGTGCATCATGCATGTGTAAATTACTAGTAGTACAGTAATCAGTAAACTTGAACTGCAAAGTTATTTAAATCTTAGGACATGTACATTTTTACTATGAGGATAAAAGAGCGGGCATCTACTACCGTTTGCCTTTTTTATTCACATCCATGAAAAAACTGACATAGATGGGTATACTGTGCGACAACCAAGTAATTTGTCATAGTTAGTGCCATCTGTGATGAGTTTTCACCCAGTGTCGTAAATATGTAGTACCAACCGCCCATACAACTGTTGCAACCGTTGCAGATGATAAATGTTTGTGATTGTTTTTAGAGAAATGTTACACCTACATCAAATCTTACCTCAAATGTACACCATTTAATGTTGTAGGATCCATTTTTACTAAAAGACAAATCTAAATTAATGGATTAAATACTGACCCATTTAGATTGTGAGAAATGCTACACCTACATCAAATCTTATTCCAAACATATACCATTTAATATTGTGGGATCCATTTTTTTTCTAAAAGACAAATCTAAATTAATGGATTATATGCTGACCTATTTGGATTGTGAGACCCGGTTTGACTTTACACAATCCAAAACCCAAACCTACATAAAAAACACCAACAGCCATAAAAAAATTACCCTCATCTGCCTCCCCGCTCGAGCCAAACCCTCCCCTCATCTGCCTCCCGCTCGAGTGCCGAAGCCCTGCATCGTCCCTCGATACTTCCTGCTAACTAATTTGGTGCTCCATTTAATTTGCTGGCTTGATATTTTCTGTAGGGTCTTCTTGGTTTATACTTCTGGTTTGGTCCAAATAAGTCTTATCCTTTAGGATAAGTCTTGTAGATCATGAAGATTATTTAGACTTCATAAATACCATCTCCTTTGCCTTTGTTTCGTTGATCTCTGGATCAGTTAATGTTTAATTTAGTTGTATTGTTCCACTATAATTTATAATTAAAATTTGTTTGACATTGTCTATTTAAAAAATTTCTGTAGTTCATGCCGTACCCTTTTGACCGAGGTTTACAATAGAAGCATTCGTGCATAAAGCTTGCTATCAGTTTGGAGGGAGGCAACAAGAACATGAAAGGCTAAATGAATTAGTTGCCATGAGCAGATAATACAAAAAAATGAACTCTACAAATTCTCTGTTCTGCAAATTCTCAGATTTGATGTGGGTTTGGGTTTTGGATTGTGTATAATCAAACCGGGTCTCACAATCCAAGAGAAATGTTACACCTACATCAAATCTTACCTTAAACATACACCATTTAATGTTGTGGGACCAATTTTTGCTAAAAGACAAATCTAAATTAATGGATTAAATGCTGACCCATTTGGATTGTGTGACCCGATTTGATTTTACACAATCCAAAATCCAAACCCACATAAAAAACACCAATAGCCATTAAAAAATTACCCTTATCTGCCTCCCGCTCGAGCCAAACCCTCCCCTCATCTGCCTCCCGCTCGAACGCCGAAGCCCCGCATCGTCCCTCGATACTTCCTGCTAAGTAATTTGGTGCTCCATTTAATTTGCTGGCTTTGATATTTTCTGTAGGGTCTTCTTGGTTTATACTTCTGGTTTGGTCCAAATAAGTCTTATCCTTTAGGATAAGTCTTGTAGATCATGAAGATTAATTAGACTTCATAAATATCATTAATTTAGTCTTGTAGATCATGACAATCCAAATGGGTCAGCATTTAATCCATTAATTTAGATTTGTCTTTTAGCAAAAAACGGGTCCCACAACATTAAATGGTGTATGTTTGGGGTAAGATTTGATGTAGGTGTAGCATTTCTCACAATCCAAATGGGTCGGCATTTAATCCATTAATTTAGATTTGTCTTTTAGCAGAAATGGGTCCCACAGCATTAAATGGTGTATGTTTGAGGTAAGATTTGATGTAGGTGTAGCATTTCTCAACAAGACTGGTCGCCAAAAGTAAATTTGGTACAATTTGCATGTAATAATATTTAAGATGTTTTAAATATGAATTGGCTACTAGCTATAAGTAGCTTTTAAAGGGCATAATTGTGGTAACATTAAGCTAGCTGTTATTAATGTTATATAAATTACCCTCGAATCTTTGATTTTCTGCAACCCAAGATAACAAATTAAAATAAATAAGAACAGAGTTACCGGCCTATGGGGAAGTCGCGCGGAGCGCACTGCCCTAAGAGTTGATCCGCGGTCTTATGTGCAGACTTTTCGCAGATGCTCCTAGTGGTAAAACCCCCGGTATCACCGGCGTCTCGCTGTCGCACACAACGTCGAGAGATTGACCCGAACTTAGCCTTGCCCAGAACGGAAGAGAAAAGCAGAGTACCAGATTTGGCAGGGAAGAAGTGAAGGAGAGGAAGAGTTATGTGGGAAAAACAATTTTCAGTTCATTTTAGGGAAGAGAAGATTAGAGTATATATGGGCTAATCCCACTTACAACGCACATCTCCCAACCGATGTGGGACTAAAAGCAAGGAAAGGATGAGCTTGGTTTTGACCAAAAAGCCAACAATTAAGGGGTGCGACAAGTAATGTGAAGAACACATTTTATTTGGTTTGGGTCATTAACCCATAGTACACAATGCATGTGAGAATGTTCACAATTCCGCAGCTACGCACACGCAGGGCTTAATTAGGTGCAAAATCCATGTGAAAAAACATGCACAAAGTAGACTTTGCTAGCTGGCAATTTTTTTAAAAGAAAAGTGTATGCGCCTTAAAAAAAATGACAAGGGTGATAAACATCGTTTATCTTGTGACTGACTGGTGTTATGTATTGTTATATGATTTATGTTCTTGGATAGAAAATGCATTACTTATTAGATGCCAGTTGTCTGAGTGATGGAGTTTAATTGTCTAATTTTCTGTTAGAATAGTTAACTTTCATTAAAAGTAGTAATATGTACTACTGCAGTTAGCCTGGTTTAATTTTGGTCATTCAATTTGTGGCCCTAAAATTGAAGGACCCTGCAAGTAGCAGAGATCAAGTGCTACAACTTGTAGACACAGAGAAGAAGACAGAAACGTAGTGCCTGCTTGCTTTTTTTAACCAGAACTTACAGGAAAGGTTAAATGCTTCCAAACATCCTGGCCTACCTCTGCATCTGTCAAATTAAGTGCAAAATTATCTTCATGAATGATATTGTATCAACTAAATGACAAAAAAATAGGTTGTTGACAATTCATCTATTAGCCATTCGGTGAAGTTTAGGTATTCCCAGTTTGTAATTACTAACTCCTCTTTTAACACTTACATGTTAGCTAAAACCCTATTTTATTCACAGTAAAAGAAGGATTTAAAAAAATTAAAAATTAAAAAATAAAACATCTTCCGGTGAAGATAGCTTGCAATCTATGGAAATTGGAAAGTGAAAGTGAGATAGTTATTATATTATTATACATTTGGCGGGCAAGAGAGACAACCAACCCACAGTCGACACGTGACAAATTGGAGATTGTAGGAGTCGCCCTTACCTTCAATTTGCACACCTGGACAATTTTAGAGCTTGCAAGCTCGTGCATGTGAGACCTATACAACAAAGCTCCCAAATCAAAAGAAGATGATGTAGGCCCCCACCCATACAATAAGGATTTTTTTTCCGCACTGACCCACTTTTTGATAATATTGAGCAATCTGATCTATTTTTTAAAATATTTACCCAACTGACTTAATTTTGGACACATCAGCATAAAACACTATTGTCAATAATCGATATCTATTATTTTGATGTCGTTATTGTCAACAGCGGCACCTATATAAAAAAAATTGTTGCCGCTATTAGAAGTAACGACATCAATACATATCAATGACTTTGAGTAAAAAATTATAAGTATAAATCGCTTATAACCGATGCCGATATTCCCAATAACGACATCATTAGTCTGACGCCATTATTGGCAATAACGGCATCAGTATAATCCACAGTGTACATCGTGCAAGTGCATTAACTTCAAGCCCGTTTTCGACCTTGATGCTTTCAGTATCTCTCAAAACTCAAAACATGAAGTTATAGAGCCTTTGTCTTGGTGTTCCATAGCACTTTGAATCATCTCAATTAAAGTTTGAATGATAAAGTTATGTCCATATTACGTAGCGATGTCAAATTAGTCTAGAAATTTGAAGTACATTGTAGATTATACTGATGTCGTTATTGCATAGTGGCATCAGGCTAATTATGCCGTTATTGGGAATAGCGGCAACAGTTATAAGCGATTTTCACTTATAATTTTTTCTGAACAGTTTTGACATCGCTATATAATATGGGCATAACTATATCATCCGAACTCCGATTGAGATGATTCAAAATACTATGGAACGCCAAGAAAAAAATCTACATTTTTCATGTTGTGAATACGAGATATACTGATGTCGTTACTCCCAATAGCGGAAATAATTTTTTTTTTACAGGTACCGCAATTGATAACAACAATATCCAAATAACAGATGTCGTTATTGTCAATAGTGTTTTATGCTGACGTGTCTAAAATTTGGTCAGTTGGGTCAATATTTCGAAAGTGGATCAGTTTGATCAATCTTTTCAAAAAGTAGGGTCAGCGTGGAAAAAAAAATATACAATAAGGGAAAATTTACTCAAGGAAGAAACAAGTAGGCCTTTGTAATTGTATCTCTTCTTATTAGATGTACTTCTCCTAACCTCTCCTTTCTCTCTTCCCCTTCCTCACTCTCTCTCTCTCTAGATCTCTCTATAAAACCCTCACATCCCTCCCCCTTCTTTTTTATGTCTTTCTCGCTTCATTTCTCTTCTCTATCTATCTATCTATCTATATATCTATCTATCTGACTTTAACACTATTTACTCTTCCTTCTCTTCTAATTAACAATGTCGAGCCGGAGGATGCGAATCTCAGAGCAAGAGATCAATGAGCTTATCTCCAATCTACAATCTCTCCTCCCCGAGGCACGCCGTCAGGGCTTAGGAAGGGTAAGCACATTCTCCCCAGTCTTTTAAAGAAGCTTTACCAAACTGTTCTCTTTGATTACAATTTTATGAGCGACTGTCAACCCGACGTATCAGAATTTGTTTGTATGTGACCGCAGGCATCCAAATCAAAGTTGTTGAAGGAAACATGTAATTACATAAAGAGCCTTCAAAGGGAGGTTGACGACCTTAGCGACCGCCTCTCCGACCGCTTGTCCGCCATCGACAATGGAAGCGAGTTGGCCGAGATGGTGCAGATGCTCCTCGGGTCAAACTAAGGACTTAGCTAGATCCACTCCACCGATTGGGTCAATGCCTCCCCGGCCTCTCTATTATTTATACATGTACTGTACGTTCTTATAAGTCTAGTTATTTTATTAAGATAGGAGTTTTAATTTTAAGGAGGAATTTGGCTGTTTGTCTTTTTTGTACATTTTTCCTGTATTTTGTTTTGTCCTTTTTGTACATTTTTCCTGTATTTTTTTTAATCTTTTCCTAAATTTTCTATTAGGGGTTGGATCGAGTTTTGTTTTTCTCCATGAGGACCATAACAACCGACCACCCACTCTCTAGGTCTAGTATTGTATTTTGGCATGTAATCCAAGCTTCTCATTTTCCATGCTAATAAATATTAATTAATCAGTTTTCCTATTCTAATCGTGTTCGTGGTAGTTAACTAGTTTTTATATTTATATTTTCTCATGTGATATTATAAAATTACACAGAGTTAATGTACTAGGTGATTATGGGCTCGGGATCTGCTGCCCCTCAGGAGCAGCTTAAAGGTGTCTTAAGGTGGCCATATATATGTATGGTCATTGGTCGCTTTCAAAGGAGTCCCAAATCTGCTATGCCGCATCCGTATCCCATGCATAAGGGACCCCGCAAATAGTAATAGTCGGGCAGACCCCAACAACAATGAATTTGCCTTGTTTTTTCTGGGATTCAGTGCCGGAGCTATGTGGGGGACGGAGAGGCCGGCGCCCGTAAATTTTTTAAAACCCTTCTATTATTTTTTTATTAAAAAAATTAAAAAAATTCTTTAAATCTATTAAATTTTATAGTTTGGTCCTCTAAAAATCATAAAAAAACACTCATATATTTATATTTAATCATATGATTTTATCTTGCCTTTTTGACAAAATTGTTCTGCCTTCGTCCCTGCTGTTGCGATTTAATATCGAAGGTTATGACACACCCAGAAAAACATAACAAAAGTTGCTTATAATCTCTTTATATCTATTTATTTACATAGGCTTGGGAGGCGGTACAATTGTTTATTGACATAAGACGTTGGACATAAGTTGTAGTGGTCTTCCGAGAGATGGTTGAAATTAAGTAGATAGTTCACAATTTCACAAGTTAAGGATCTATTTCATGTACCTCATAACTTAATTAATGCTATCTTATTGCTACTCTCATTTTGGAACGCATCTATTGCTCAAAACTTTTCTTTGAGTTTTGAAGATGTCTAAGCCTCGAACCTAAGGTTTCAACCAAGCTGTAAATTTTTCTGTCTTGGACCATCCCAAACATTGTTGGGTGCTTGTACTCAAAACTTTTCATATTGCTGATTGCTTACGATAGAGATGAAAAGAATTCATTCAACAAACGTATTGTGAACAATATATGTTTTCATTTATGAAGTTATTGGAACTAGTAATTTACACGTGCGTTGCATATCTTTTTTTTTCTTAAGCTTCCACTCTTTACAAATCATCCCCAAGGACATCAATATTTATGTTATACAAATAAAATTTTCGTAAATAATTATGTAAATAAATTTGAAATTTGAGGATATTATGGTAATTGGCTAATTGATTAGAAATAGATAGTTAATACAACTGACACTAAAATGTGTGGCTGAAATTAGATTAATTAAGCTAGTTTATCTAGACAACTTCAATTCTTGAGTTATAATTATTCATAACTTAGGATTAACATCAAAGGTGCAATACCCTTGGTCGTAGCGTACGCCTTGGTCGTAGCCGCACAAAAGCTCCGTCCTTACTTTTAGGCGCATTCAATCTAGGTACTCATGGATCAACCCTTGAAGGCTGTGCTCTACAAACCCGAGAGCTCTGGACGACTAGTCAAATGGTCGATCGAACTCAGCCAGTACGACATCGGCTATCAACCAAGAACATCCATCAAAAGGCAGGCCCTCACCGAATTCATTACAGAATGCACCATCTCGATAACAGTGCGAGCCTGAAAAGCTTCCATTACAAGCTTGGGGCTCGGTGCTCGGATAACAGCGCGAGCCTGTAGAGCTTCTCTTACAAGTTTGGGGCTCGGTACTCGGATAACAGCGCGAGCCTGCAAAACTTCTCTTACAAGCTTGGGGCTCGGTGCTCGGATGACGGAGCAAGCCCGTAAAGCCTCCCTTACAAGCTTGGGGCTCGGAGCTCGGATAACGGAGTGAACCCGTAAAGCTTCCCTTACAAGCTTGGGGCTCGGAGCTCAGATAACAGCGCGAGCCAAAAAAGCTTTCCTTACAAGCTTGGGGCTCGATGCTCGGATAACAGCGCGAGCCTGCAAAGCTTCTCTTACAAGATTGGGGCTCGGTACTCGGATAACAGCGCGAGCCTGTAGAGCTTCTCTTACAAGTTTGGGGCTCGGTGCTCGGATAACAGCGCGAGCCTGCAAAACTTCTCTTACAAGCTTAGGGCTCGGTGCTCGGATAACAGCGCGAGCCTGCAAAACTTCTCTTACAAGCTTGGGGCTCGGTGCTCGGATAACAGCGCGAGCCTATAGAGCTTCTCTTACAAGTTTGGGGCTCGGTGCTCGGATAACAGCGCGAGCCTGCAAAGCTTCTCTTACAAGCTTGGGGGTCGGTGCTCGGATAACGGAGCGAGCCTGTAAAGCTTCCCTTACAAGCTTGGGGCTCGGAGCTCAGATAACAGCGCGAGCCTGCAAAGCTTCTCTTACAAGCTTGGGGCTCGGTGCTCGGATAACGGAGCGAGCCCGTAAAGCTTCCCTTACAAGCTTGGGGCTCGGAGCTCGGATAACAGCGCGAGCCTGAAAAGCTTCCCTTACAAGCTTGGGGCTCGGTGCTCGGATAACAGCGCGAGCCTGTAGAGCTTCTCTTACAAGTTTGGGGCTCGGTGCTCGGATAACAGCGCAAGCCTGCAAAGCTTCTCTTACAAGCTTGGGGCTCGGTGCTCGAATAACAGCGCGAGCCTGTAGAACTTCTCTTACAAGTTTGGGGCTCAGTGCTCGGATAACAGCGCGAGCCTGCAAAGCTTTCCTTACAAGCTTAGGGCTCGGTGCTCAGATAACAGCACGAGCCTGTAGAGCTTCTCTTAAAAGTTTGGGGCTCGGTGCTCGGATAACAGCGCGAGCCTGCAAAGCTTCTCTTACAAGCTTGGGGCTCGGTGCTTGGATAACGGAGCGAGCCCGTAAAGCTTCCCTTACAAGCTTGGGGCTCGGAGCTCGGATAACAGCGCGAGCTTGCAAAGCTTCTCTTACAAGCTTGGGGCTCGGTGCTCGGATAATGGAGCGAGCCCGTAAAGCTTCCCTTACAAGCTTGGGGCTCGGAGCTCGGATAACAGCGCGAGCCTGAAAAGCTTCCCTTACAAGCTTGGGGCTCGGTGCTCGGATAACAGCGCGAGCCTGTAGAGCTTCTCTTACAAGTTTGGGGCTCGGTGCTCGGATAACAGCGCGAGCCTGCAAAGCTTCTCTTACAAGCTTGGGGCTCGGTGCTCGGATAACGGAGCGAGCTCGTAAAGCTTCCCTTACAAGCTTGGGGCTCGGAGCTCGGATAACAACGCGAGCCAGAAAAGCCTCCCTACACATTTGGGACAGTTACACACCCTGAGAACAACTGCGGGAGCTCGGCATCGGCCCCGAGCAAGGCGGTTGCCTTCTTCAAGGCACCGTGACCTTGACGCTCGGCGGCGACCCTCTGCTACGCCTGCAACTGTCTTTCTCACCGGTATGGGGGCTCGGCATCCGTCTCTCGCTCGGTTTGGGTTTCTTCAAGCCCGTCAACCTATGTACGAGGCGACATCCGCCAGCCACGCCCGCACCGTCTCTCCCTGAGAACAAGTGTGGGAGCTCGGTGTCGGCCCCGAGCAAGGCGGGTGCCTTCTTCAAGGCACAGCGACCTTGACGCTCAGCGGCGACCCTCTGCTACGCCTGCAACTGTCTTTCTCACCGGTATGGGGGCTCGACATCCGTCCCTCGCTCGGTTTGGGCTTCTTCATGCTCATCAACCTATGTACGAGGCGACATCCACTAGCCATGCCCGTACCGTCTCTCCCTGAGAACAAGTGTGGGAGCTCGGCGTCGGCCCCGAGCAAGGCGGGTGCCTTCTTCAAGGCACCGCGACCTTGACGCTCGGCGAAGACCCTTGGCTACACCTGCAACTGTCTTTCTCACCGGTATGGGGGCTTGGCATCCGTCCCTCGCTCGGTTTGGGCTTCTTCAAGCTCATCAACCTATGTGCGAGGCGACATCCGCCAGCCACGCCCACACTGTCTCTCCCTGAGAACAAGTGTGGGAGCTCGGCATCGGCCCCAAGCAAGGCGGGTGCCTTCTTCAAGGAACCGTGACATTGACGCTCGGCGAAGACCCTCGGCTACGCCTGCAACTGTCTTTCTCACTGGTATGCGGGCTCGGCATCCGTCTCTCGCTCTGTTTGGGCTTCTTCAAGCTCATCAACCTATGTACGAGGCGACATCCGCCAGCCACGCCCGCACCGTCTCTCCCTGAGAACAAGTGTGGGAGCTCGGCGTCGGCCCCAAGCAAGGCGGGTGCCTTCTTCAAGGCACCGCGACCTTGACGCTCGGCGGTGACCCTCTGCTACGCCTGCAACTGTCTTTCTCACCGGTATGGGGGCTCAGCATCCATCCCTCGCTCGGTTTGGGCTTCTTCAAGCTCATCAACCTATGTATAAGGCGACATCCGCCAGCCACGCCCGCACCGTCTCTCCCCGAGAACAAGTGTGGGAGCTCGGCATCGGCCCCGAGCAAAGCGGGTGCCTTCTTCAAGGCACCGTGACCTTGACGCTCGGCAGCGACCCTCTGCTACGCCTGCAACTGTCTTTCTCACCGGTATGGGGGCTCGGCATCCGTCCCTCGCTCGGTTTGGACTTCTTCATGCTCATCAACCTATGTACGAGCCGACATCCGCCAGCCACACCCGCATTGTCTCTCCCTGAGAACAAGTGTGGGAGCTCGGCATCGGCCCCGAGCAAGGCGAGTGCCTTCTTCAAGTCACCGCGACCTTGACGCTCGGCAGCGTCCCTCTGCTATGCCTGCAACTGTCTTTCTCACCGGTATGGGGCTCGGCATCCGTCCCTCGCTCGGTTTGGGCTTCTTCAAGCTCATCAACCTATGTACGAGGCGACATCCGCCAGCCACGCCCGCACCATCTCTCCCCGAGAACAAGTGTGGGAGCTCGGCGTCGGCCCCGAGCAAGGCGGGTGCCTTCTTCAAGGCACCGCGACCTTGACGCTCGGCGGCGACCCTCTGCTACACCTGCAACTTTCTTTCTCACCGGTATGGAGGCTCGGCATCCGTCCCTCGCTCGGTTTGAGCTTCTTCCAGCTCATCAACCCATGTACGAGGCGACATCCGCCAGCCACGCCCGCACCGTCTCTCCCCGTGAACAACTGCGGGAGCTCGGCGTCGGCTCCGAGCAAGGAGGGTGCCTTCTTCAAGGCACCCCTCTGCTATTGTCTTTCACACCCACATGGGGGCTCGGTTACGACATACTGCCAGGTGTTAACAAAAATTTTATCTCGGTTTAGAGCATCCACCTTCGACAGACGCCACGAGCTCCGAGTCAATTTGTTGACCACACTCTCACCCGCAAACAACTCGGGGTTTACGGCTTTCACCAGCCCAAACCCCAAATTGTTCGAGGGTGGCAGGGGAGCCATCGACCCTCTACTCTCTCCGTCCTGAGCCAAACGCTCCGAGCCTTCGAGCCATCAAGCTGGCCCTTCTCTCGCCCACGAACAACCCGGGGTTTACGGCTCTTACAAGCCCGAAACCTCGAACTGTTCGAGGACGGCAGGGGAGCCACCACGCTTCGGCTCTATCCGAACCCCCTGAACCGATCGGTCGGCCTGCCGCTTACCAACGAACAACCTGGGGTCTCATGGCTCTAACGGCCTGAACCCCGAATAGTCCAAGGGTGATCGGTGTGCCTTCGATCCGGAGTATACGAAAATATTGTGTTCTCTGGCCGCCCGCCTTCCACAGGCACCCAAATCAAGCGGCTCACTGCCTGACAACCAACAAGGGGAGTGGGGATTATATAGCCCCCTGAGGCCCACATTTATTGCGCCTGGGAATATGAAATGACGAAAGACGAAACGTCGCCATAAATGCTCATGGGAATGCGAAACGTCGCCATTAATGATGCAGTCGCATCAGTGACGACCCTTCGTAGCAGACACATCGGTCACCCTCGTCGACCGAGACAGTCAAGGTTCAAGAAAAAGAATGCCATTATTATTACTCATTGCTTACAACTCAATGAACGTCGATATAAATACAAGGAGCAGCTCACTCACTCACACTCGGCATGAAATTCAAACTCGGTGCCTCCTTCGGGTCTCCTCTCACGCGCGGTTGGACCGGTCCGAAAAGGTACTCCCACCGCCGAGCTTCCTGCATCTTCGGGCTGTGCCCCATCCGATAGAAATGTCGGAGACCGCCCCGGGGTCGAGTTGCTGGCCCCTTCAATCAGACCAGCGCCTAACACCAGCTTCAGCTTGCGAATCTCCAGCTCCTTCTCGACTACGGCCTCACGAAGGAAAGACTCCGAAGCCGACCCCCCGCTCGAAGCATCCGAGAGGGACCAGTCCGTCTCAATTACCCCGGCTACGGCCTTCTTCAGGCGCGCCACCTCCAGACCGAGCTCCCTGGACCTGTTCAGAAAATAGTCAACGGTGGCGGCTCGGTCGACGCTCGGATAGTAGCACGAGCCAATAATTTTCCTTCTATTTCACAGAAGGGTTGATGCTCGGATAATAGCGCGAGCCAATAATTCCCCTTCTATCTCACAGAAGGGTCGACGCACGGATAGTAGCGCGAGCCAATAATTCTCCTTCTATTTCACAGAAGGGTCGACGCTCGAATAGTACCCCGAGCAAATAATTCCCCTTCTATTTCACAGAAGGGTCGACGCTCGAATAATACCACTAGCAAATAATTCCCCTTCTATTTCACAGAAGGGTCGACGCTCGGATAGTATCCCCGAGCCAATAATTCCCCTTCTATTTTACAGAAGGGTCTACGCTCGGATAATAGCGCGAGCCAATAATTCCTCTTCTATTTCACAGAAGGGTCGACGCTCGGATAGTATCGCGAGCCAATAATTCCCCTTCTATTTCACAGAAGGGACGACACTCGGATAGTACCCCGAGCGAATAATTCCCCTTCTATTTTAAACAGAAGGGTCGGCGCTCGGATAGTAGCGCGAGTCAATAATTCTCCTTCTATTTCATAAAAGGGTAGACGCTCGGATAGTACCCCGAGCCAATAATTCCCCTTCTATTTCACAGAAGGGTCGACGCTCGGATAATAGCACGAGCCAATAATTCCCCTTCTATTTCTCAGAAGGGTCGACGCTCGGATAGTACCGCGAGCCAATAATTCCCCTTCTATTTTCCACAGAAGGGTCAACGCTCGGATAGTATCGCGAGCCAATAATTCCCTTTCTATTTCACAGAAGGGACGACGCTCGGATAGAAAGCCGAGCCAATAATTCCTCTTCTATTTTCCACAGAAGGGCCGACGCTCGGATAGTAGCACAAGCCAATAATTCTCCTTCTATTTCACAGAAGGGTCGACGCTCGGATAATAGCGCGAGCTAATAATTCCCCTTCTATCTCACAGAAGGGTCGACGCTCAGATAGTACCGCGAGCCAATAATTCTCCTTCTATTTCACAGAAGGGTCGACGCTCAGATAGTACCCCGAGCCAATAATTCCCCTTCTATTTCGCAGAAGGGTCGACGCTCGGATAGTAGCACAAGCCAATAATTCCCCTTCTATTTCACAGAAGGGTCGACGCTCGGATAATAGCGCGAGCCAATGAATTCCCTTCTATCTCACAGAAGGGTCGACGCTCGGATAGTACCGCGAGCCAATAATTCCCCTTCTATTTCACAGAAGGGTCGACGCTCAGATAGTACCCCGAGCCAATAATTCCCCTTCTATTTCACAGAAGGGTCGACGCTCGGATAGTACCCCAAGCCAATAATTTCCCTTCTATTTCACAGAAGGGTCGACACTCGAATAATAGCGCGAGCCAATAATTCCTCTTCTACTGCTCACAGAAGGGTCGACGCTCGGATAGCACCGCGAGCCCCAACTACCCTCCTTTGGTCATAAGGGCTCGGAGCTCGGACAACATCGCGAGCCCCAACTGCCCTCCTCTGATTCAGAGGGGCTCGGAGCTCGGATAGCACCGCGAGCCCCAACTACCCTCCTTTGGTCATAAGGGCTCGGAGCTCGGATAGCATCGCGAGCCCCAACTGCCCTCCTTTGATTCAGAGGGGCTCGGAGCTCGGATGACGCCGCGAGCCCCATAAGCCCTCCTCTTGTCACAAGGGACCCGTCTGCTGACCCCTAGTGCTCGACAAACCGAGCCTCAGAAGAAGACCTCGCATCCTCCTCGCTCTTTCAACTAGCGAGGAGACCGTCCACCGACCCTTGGTACTCAACAAAATGGGCCCCAACAGGAGACCTCGGCATCCCCTACCTCTCCCAACTAGCGAGGGGATCGCCTACCAATCCTTGGAGCTCGTCTGCCGACCCCTAGCCTCGGCAACCGTCGCTCTGGCTCTCCCCTCTCCCTGACTTGGCCTCCTGCGCAAAATCCAATGAGGGGTCCCTTCCTCCTACCCCCTGGCCTCTCCAGGAGATAGCAGATCCTGCCTTTTACCCCAACATCCACTCTGCTCTTCCTACAGAGGCAAAGAATCACTCCTACATGGCTGGTTCACCCAGCCCTACAGGAGTGTGGGGCTTGTGATATGGGTTAGGAATGACGTGGCCCATCTTGGGCTACAGGATCCCCTCAGGATGCGCACACCTCCTGATCCTCCCGATCTGCCACGTCATTGTCGGAAAACTACCCGGGCCGCTGCCACGTCAGCCCTAAAACCGCCTGGATTTCCACCGCTTCAGCATCACGGGCAACCGGGTCCAGACCCGGCCCCAAATGGGTCCAGACCCGGTTGGCATCTTCTATAAATACCAGACCCCTACTCCTTCTCCAGGTAATCAAAACGTCTCCACTCAAACCCTAGTTACTGTTACTCTCCCTTAGTGACTGACTAGATCGTCGGAGGGTCTGCCACTGGGACCAACCCCGGTGTTCCGAGACCGTGTGCAGTTACACGAGACCCTCGGATCCGAGCCCCAAAGATCCGAGCCGAGCATCAGTCTCCACCTCAATACCACCTACCCCATAACCGTTCGTCCAGTTGAGGGTCGTCTACATAGGAGTCTCCTCCTTCAATACAAATCGAGTAAGAACTCATGCCTGGTGCATCCACACGTCTCCCAAAAACAAACCGCATCAGACATATATCATGTAATTTATGTGTTGCATGTGTTTTTAATCTCAAAATTTTATAAGAATTTTTCTCTTCAACAACGTTGTAGTAACACACTCGTCAGCAATCAGGCCAACAACTATCAATATCAAACTCTCGTGACACTTGCTATATGAAAATTTTATAATAATTAAATAGCATTAGGATAATAAAATGACTCGCAGGGGTATTGGATTAGGATTTCATGATATTTTAAAAGACTTTTTTGTGATAAAAAAGTTTTGTGGTATTTAATCAAGATTTTTAAATACTCTAAAAAGTCTTTTGGTATTCAATCAAGACTATATGATTTTTCTCCATTTGCTGGTAGCTCACAATCAGGCACCCGATGACCAATTTGTCCGCACCTATAACAAGAAAGTCCTACATTTGAATATAGAGATTCTTGCAAATAATGATCATTCGGCGGACCAATTCTGACTCCCGAGCATAAGGGTTGATCGAGCATAAGCACTTCTAGCCATGGTGCCAGTATAGTTTTCTCAATCTCAATGGGACGGCCTGCTCTGCTTACCACCTTTCTCCTCTTAATACTGGTATTCAATCAATACTTTTTACAACTTAAAAAAAGTCTGCTAGTATTCAAAAGTCACTAATTTTCATGGATTGTTTTGTATAGTGAATTTTGTGAGATTTTTTTTTTGAGATGTATAAATACCAAATCAATCTCAAAATCCCACCTAAACCATGAGGAATTTTTTCCCAAACTGTCCAACTTTTTGAAAGTTTTTTCCAAACTGCCCTACTTTTTTTAATTCCCAAAATGCCCTACTCGCTTTCTGAAAAAGCGAGTTTGGCTAAATCATCCTCGCTTTTTCAGAAAGCGAGTCTTAGTTGTAGGATTTGCACATACCAATACTTGCTTTCTCAAAAAGCGAGGGGATTTATCCCAAACTCGCTTTTTGAAAAAGCGAGTGTCGATTGGGTCTTAAACCCCCAATCTCGAAATTAGATCTCACTTTTCTTAAATTCTCTATCTTCCTCCTCCCTTTGTAACCCCCAAATCCTAACCCATCTCTCATCTCATTTTCGTCAAAGAACCACAAAAATTCGTCGATTAACCCATAAAATTGCTCTGAAAATTCTAAACCCATCTTCCGAAACATCCAAATTTTGGAATTTTGATATACCTTGAAGAGGAAAGCAACTTCAACTCTTTTACCCAAATATTTACGGCTATATCCTTTCAAATAAGCTTGTGAAGGTATGATGCTTATTGGCCTATTATTTTGTTCATTTTCATAGGTTTTGTTTTTGGGTAGATAATAACTCGTATATTTGTATAATTATACATAGGTATGGATTACGAAATTCCTATTTGGTTATACTTTGGTGGTGAAATAATTCGTGATCCAAAAATTGGTTGTTGTTATAGTGCGGTGGATCCTGAAATAGTTTGGGTATCTTGTACCATTACGTTGGCAGAATTAGTTGAGGAAATTTATGAAGTTACTAATTGGGATAGGGATCAATGGAATGTGAAAATTTTAGCTCGATACGCAGAAGAGGAGATGGTTAGTATTTTATGACAGTGCCCGTATCTACTGATAATGCTATGAAGTCAATGATTGCTAGGACACTTGATCCCAATTGTACTTGGTCTGCATTAGAGTTATATATTCAGCAAATTTAAATTTTGAATGCTCAGCTACATGATATTCCTAGTTCACGAGTTTAGGAGAAACCACCTCGCTTTTTCGAAAAGCGAGTGTGTAGTAGTAAGTTTTCCAGAGGAGAGCTTCAGCTTTGAAAAACGAACAGCTCAACACTTGCTTTCTGGGAAAGCAATGTGTTCACACCTAGACTCGCTTTCTCATAAAACCACACCTGAACCTCTTCAGGTGGAACATAAACCCAACTTCAGCTCGATACTTGTGTTGAATCTCTTCTCCAAACTTAACCCAACTTCAACAATGCATACGAACAATTCAAATTCACCATTGTATAACACATTACGAACATTTCAAATTCACCAATACATCAATTCCACCTCACACAAGTCCAATGTGAACCCCACTGCACCCAAACTCAAACATTTCAAACATTCCAAAATTTTCCAAACTAAACCCAACTCACACAAATCCAAATTGAACCCAGCTCACACAAATCCACCAAATTAAACCATCACCCACTCACACACCCCATACCCACATTTCATTCTTCATACATTCCAAATTTACATCGTGAGTACAAGATCGAAACAAACATTACATAACATTAATAAATTAATAATACAAACAAGTTCAACAAAATATAAAGAAGCTTCACGGATCAGGGGTGAAGAAGGTGGGAGGTCTCCTTTGCCGTTTACCCCATGGTGGAGTGGCCTGTGTCACATCGAACATGGAAATCGGATCCTCTTCATCTTGTTGTTGTGTCCCCTCAACTTGTATCTCAGCCTCTTCGTCTTCATCCTCTTCTTCTTGCTCGTTTCTAGGACGACGTGGTGGTTTGCGGCGACTTTCTTCATACGAGGAGCACGTGTACTTGTTAGATGAGCGGGAGTGTTTAGAATAGCATCTAACGTTGCCCCCTCTCCCACAACATCAGCTTGTGCAGGATAAGACGTCAACATCTCACGTGCAAAGTCCTTAACCGCATCCGCGACATTGCTCCTCAACACAGCAAACATTTTTTGCCCATACTCTAAGCCTGGCTCATCTACAAAATATGAGAAGTTGAAATATTAAATGTAGTGAATGTATATGTAAACCAAAACACTAGAATAACTTTGATCAATACAACAGAACTTAAAAACTTACAATTGTACGAAGAGTTGATACCTTCGGTTGAAACATAGGCAAATTCATCGAATGTTGATCTGCTGGTTCGGCTGTCGATCGACGAATCGAGACCACCACACCTGCAGGAGTCTGTCCTGTCGAAGATATATATCGTCTCGTCATCCTCCCGTACCAGCCCATGTAATTCTCATGCACCGTTCGATCAAATGAAGGAATGTTACCAATAATTTTGTCGAACCGGTGTAGATTCCATCTCTTAACATATGTCAAAAAGCTGGCAGCCCAATTATGTCCTGATTGTTTACCCATTCCAGTGATTGAATGCATATCAGCATTGAATGGTTCGGCAACAGGAACCATCTGATGTAGACCAAACTGACGTAGCACTCTATTCACATAATAGAACTTAACTGTGCCGAAGTTGATTAATGGTGCTTTGGTCAACCACAGATCGTGCCTGAACAAGAAAATATGCGGTAGTCGAGCAAGACGTGCCTCCGTATAAGGCATCCACACTACGCAATTATCTGCCAACTTGTCTAACCCATCACGGAAGTAGGTTAGACACCTGTTCGGGTTGGCAGTCCATGTAAGATTGCTGGACCAGTACACACCGAGTGGAGGTAACATGTGTTGGTCCTCGGGGAGATGGACCCAGTGGGGTGATTGCTTCCGCACTACAGGTCGACCCACGTGAATACGCTCCCAACTCCACACTTGTAGCAATATCATTGGTCCATTCATCTGCACGGAAACAAGACTACACAAGCACAAACTCTTGTAGAGGGATGATAACGCGGCACTACCCCAACTGTACTGACTGACTCGTCCCAGATCTGCAATCAATGGGAGGTACATCAAGGGGACAGAGTGTCCGATGGAATTTAGGAAAAACACGCCTCCAAACAGTGTAAGAATGTAGGCCCTGCAGTAGAACTAAACCTCCTCATCAGTGGAATCATCATTCAATCGGTCCTTGAATTTGTCCTTCAACCACTTCATCAGAATTTGTTTTCCATTAATTGCTCCAACCTTCACTTCGACACCGAGGTACTGTTCCACTAAATATATCGGGTCGAAGTCCATTGTGCCTATCACTGCCTGCCCATCAACTGGAAGGCTGGTAAGTACAGAGACATCCTGCTGTGCCACTGTTATCTCCCCAACTGTCAGGTGAAAGCTGTGTGTTTCAGGTGCCATCTCTCAAGCAGTGCTGTAAGAAGAGGCCGGTCACACTTGATGGAGCTCATCAGTGCAATACCATATAATCCACAGTCCCTTAGGATCTCGTGAATCCATGGGTGCATTGGTAGTGGATGACCCCCCCTAAATGTACATTCCTTTGATTCACCTTTCCACACATCCTTCGAACGGTGCTGCGACTGGAGAGTAAGGAGTATAGGGTCGAGGGGACATGGACCTCCGAGAGGAATGTAAGATGATGAAGGGGCTGAAGAAGAAGTACCTGCCACATTTAGATTACTCGAAACCTATACAACAACAACAACAACATTTACATCAAAAGACCGATATAACATTTAATTGTATGATAATGAAACAAATCGAATATAAACAATTATAAGCTTACATTAGTATGTACGGTACCACCACCACGACCACCACGTCCACCGCGAGGAGGTGGGCCAAAAGATGTACGTGGTCCATCGCCGCGAGGAGGTGGGCCAAAAGATGTATGTGGTCCATCGCCGCGATGAGGTCTACTACTAGATCCTTCCTCCACATTCCCCATCGTCCGTGCCATTTTTTATAAAATAGAGTATCCTACAACAAAAACAATCGTTATTAACTTTACCAATATATAACCTACATATATATAACACATACGAACATACAATCATTATTAACTATATCAAAATTTTACCCCCAATTTCAACATTTATCCACATTTTATCAAGCAATATCTAACTACATATATCTACATATATATACAATATTAAAAAATATAGAGTTTGATAAATATACCACAAGCTTTAGCCCAAATTCGAACCACTACACCTCCACCGCAAGCCTCACCCCCAAATTCGAAGAACTACACCGCAATTACCCCCAAAATCGAAGTGGCCAATTGAACGGAGATGAGATATTGAAGAATTTCGTGAGTGATTCGACGAAATTTGATGGGTTAATGGCTAAAATCAGATCAAAAATTTCTTGGGTTAGGGTTTCGTGATGAAGAGGAGAAGCAAAAAGAGAAGAATGAGATCTGTTTTTGAGGTTGGGGGTTTAAGACCCAAACGACACTCGCTTTTTCAAAAAGCGGGTTTAGGATAAATCCCCTCGCTTTTTGAGAAAGCGAGTCTTGGCATGTGCAAATCCTACAACTAAGACTCGCTTTCTGAAAAAGGGAGAAGGATTTATCTAAACTCGCTTTTTCGGAAAGCGAGTAGGGCGTTTTGGGAATTAAAAAAAGTAGGGCAATTTGGGAAAAACTTTCAAAAAGTGGGATAGTTTGGGAAAAAATTCAACCATGAGACTATTCTCTACTCTTTCTTTTCAGGTTAGAAACTTATTTCTCCCAAACCCTCTTACTTTCTCTAGACCTTTTTTCTTTTTTCTCTAATCACTCATGTATTATGTTTTAAAAATTAGATTTGTTTGTCTTCCTTTTTTGTAATCCAAAGTTCTGATTATTATTAGGGTTTTTTTTTATATATTTTATTAGGGTTTTAATATTACTGATTATTATTAGGGTTTTTAGAATTTGGCAAAAATAAAAAATAAAAAATAATCTCATGGAAGTAAGTTGGGGTCGGATAGGAGCAAACAGCTCTACTCTACAGCTCTACTCTGATCATGTATCCAATATTTTGAGGGGAAGAAATTTCCAAAGCAAAGTTAACTTCAGAGGCAGAGTCACTGATCAAGGAGGAGCGACAGATTCTGATTCATCAGATGAGAATGGGGATGATGGAGGTGCCATTCCTTTGGCCGAACAGTTGGTCTATCGGAATGGTGCCATAGAGGGCTCTCAGTCTAGAATCATTAGATCTGCATATGATCCTATTAAGGTCAGTAAAATCGGAATACAGGGTCAAAAGCCGTATGCGCTTGCTCTAAAGGCAGCAGAAGTAGAATAGTTCGCGAGACATGGGAACCAAAAGCCAGGATGATCTGCCTGCTTACTTGCCCAGATTAAAATTTCCACACGCAAGTGAACGAGTACAGTTAGCTCCCATCTCAGAAAGCTTACAGTAGGAGAGAAAAGGCTGAATAGTGATGTTGATCATATTCACTCTCCGCCAATGACAAATTATAGGCCCGACTCCAACAATGTGCAATTGGAAGAATTCCAAGATGCTTTGAATGCCACTTCCAGATTACAAAATGGGCATGCACGAGCCAATATGGTGAGAAATCAAGCCAGTTTGTTGATGTTCCTGTTGCGGAGACTGACTATCATAATGAATCTTATTTGCCTTTATTGGCATGCAGTGCGGGTACAAAGAAGCAAAGTGTAAAGGTACATGAAATATATACAGATGAATCATATGAAAATAATAAGATGAATGATCTTGATATAAAGAAAATTAAATAAGAAAACTGGTGCTGCAAGAATTTGGCGAAAATTTATATTGATCTTCTCTCAAACCCTTTTTCTACTAGTGATGAAGTCTAGAAAGATCTCTGCTAGTGATGAAAACTAGTGCTGATTTTTAAGTCAGCGCCATCTTTTCTATTTAAAACATAAGTAGAACTTGTGTTAGCATGTGCAGCACTACTTAACTTTCTTCGCAAAGAATGTCGTTTTGAAGAATTTCCAATTGAACCAATAGACGAATCTCCATCTTCATCGTTAAAGTTAATGAAGACAATTATTTTGAACCTATTGTTCAAACCCAAGAGCAGGAACGAGAAGATGCTAATGCATGAAGGGCTAGCATAGCTTTAGATATGTGGAGAAATATTACTTAGGGGGGTATGAAGCTATATCAAATTGGCTATTAAAAGATTGGAAATTTTGTATTGGGTTAAGTTTTTAGTGTTTTAATTATACTTTGGTTTCATTTTGATTATACTATGGAGAAATGCTAATGTTTTGATTATACTTTGGTGTAATTTTTATTATATTGAAAACTGATAATTGAATGTTTGCTAAAAATCCATGTATTTTTTCAAATCTTATAAATCCATATAATCCTTTCAAATCCTATAATTTCTTATGATACAAATCTTTTAAAATCCCAACAAGACAATCTGGAATATAGCAATCTTTTAAAAAAAATCTTATAAGAGCATCCACAATGGTGTTTCTCATTTTTGAGAAAATGGCATCTACAGTAATAGGAAATAGGGATTACGTCTGCAGTGGTGGTTTGCTAAAATTTGAGAAAGACGAGACATGTTGTTTCGTCCAGTTTTTTTTCTTTCTTTACAGTTAATTAATTAATGATTATATATTAAAATAGGTTAATTAAATAATAAAATATAACCTAAAATCTAATTAATTATACACTAAACCTACTTTACACTAACCTAATACCCCCCCTTTGCTGGATAGGACATGTCCCGTCCAAGCAAAAAATGCTTGAAACGGGACAACATGTCTCGTTTAAGCATTTTTGAATTTTTTTTCCATATGGCACAAGTTGTACCGTCTGATCATTTATAAAAATAAAAAAAATGTCAGACGAAACAACATGTCTCGTCTGATCCCATTAAGAAATTGAAAAAAAATAGGGACGGAACATGTTTCGTCCCCTATAATTTAAGAATCGCAATTTCGTTTCTCAAAAATGAGAAGCGAGTGTAACGAATTTGCCATTTTATGACAAAATAGCAAACGACTGTAGCACCTTGTTTCTCAAAAAATGAGAAATTGGCAAATATAGCAAATAATTGTGGATGCTCTAAGTCATTACATTTCTACATAGTCTTTTAAAATTCACAATACTTTTTTAAGCGAAAAAAATCTTTTAAAATCCTAGTCCAATACCCCTCCTTAGAATGAGGGTATTGAAACTCCATATAAGATAAATATATGCAGTGCACATGCATATTACCTGTAAATCATTTACCACAATCTAAACATAGGACAACATCCTATCGCCAAGTTGGGACATTGGAAGCACGGGCCGAGCAGGGCCGACCTCCACCTTGAGGCCGGTGAGGCGGGCTCCTCAGGCCCCAGATTTTTTTGCAATTTTAGGGGTCCCCAAATTTGTATTTTTCATATAAATATAGGCACATATTTTGTACGTAAAAAAATTATAATGTAATTAGGGGCCCCAAAAATAATTATTTGGGCGTTTTGCCTTGGGCCCCCGATGTAACGCCCCGGATCCCACTACCAGAAATCCGTGATACAAACCAGAATCTTTTCCTTCGAATGCATCTCAACACAGTAATAATACAGAAAATTTAAAACTTTTTATTGCTAAATAAAATTATTACATCAGTAATTACAAACATTATCTTGTTCTTGAACAGGGAATACAGATTACATTAAAGTATTACAAATTTTCCTAAGTAACCGCTATCGCCTGCCCTTCGAAACGGTAGTCAACTGATCTTCCACTGGAACTCCACTGAGTGGTTAATCTGCTTCCCTGAGATGTGCTACGTGGTTAGAGTCTTCCGCTACGCTACTCTGATTTCTTCGCAATTGCTTTATTTGTGAGGATGTCCACTGGTTATTCCACTTGGATACTCTGCTGGCCTTGAGTCTTCCTACATTCGCAATCCAGTTTCCAGCACTTAATTGAGTGGGTATGTCAGTACATATACTGACACAATGATGATAATAGCAGTGATCTCCAACTTGCATAATCATAAACAATTTTGATGGAAAAGGAAACGTGCATCCTAATTATCTAGTGTCTATGTATGTCATGACCTGTCTAATGCACAGTACAATGTCCAGCAATAGATGCACTTAATCTAATGTCAGCAAGACTTTGAACACGCATGCATCCCATACTACATACGCTCCAAATCAAGTCGTCTTCTCTAGTTCAGGGTTTCGAACCCTCGCGATGCGTTGCATTGTATTATTGTACACTTCCTGTTCTCGATAAGTACACATGATTGAGGAGGTTATAAAATTTCAGGGTATTTCCATTTTTCACTAATAACCGGCGCACCAAACCTCTATCAAAAGCCGTGACGAACTTACAGATGCACCGCAGCATACCCATGGCGCCGAAGATCCACAATGGTCCATTCGTGTCCACCTACAGTGAACAAGGGAACATCCCATTCTTATCAGGTACCTCAGGAATTAACAGAGCGAGATACGGCTCACGTATTCTCAACTAATGAGAAGACACAGCTCGTATCCCTTGGACAAGAAGAGACAATCCTGGTTATCACTGCCTAGTGTTGGCCCTTAGAACAAGCCGAATTATAAGTAATCACCCCTAACATCAACTCGGTGTTTAAGAGAAAAGTAAAGAAACTTAATTATATAACAGTTTACTGAAAATACGTTTGTCACCCAAAATCATGCACGGTGTTTTATCAAACAATTGATCCCTGACTGGTCTGTCAAATTAATAACCCGACGAGTCCATATCCATCGGCTGCCATACCCATGTTGGCCCTTGACCAAATCTCCGGCTCGTGACCCTCAGTGAGTAGTCCAATGGTGCCCCTGGGGAAATCTTACACCCGTCAATAGAGGTAAACATACATAAACATCAACACCTGACTTATTGACAGACTTAGGGTACTAATACACCGATCATAAAATAATTTCAGTAATACCTAGGTCAGAAATGGATCTGGCCTGATCAATTAAAATTAAAACTGGCGACTCGATCTCCATCGTTCGCCACCACCTCTGACTCGAATCACATCTAATATCCCGGCCCGCGATCAACTACCCATTGGGTAAGAATTCGTCGGCACGCGAGGGATGACTATCCAGTTCGCGAGGCAGAAGAAATCAATTCTAGTCTATGGGTTGATCGTTGTAGGGTAATTCTTTACCCTAGATTTCCCCTAACAACTCAATCAAGCAAACTTCTACACACGTGTTAGCACACTTAACACATGATAGAATCAAGCATTTTAAGCATATAAATGCTACAAATTCACAATCCACCACTTGGAGTAAAGCAAAATAAACACTCCACTTCTATTGGTCTAGAACTACCCTGATATTAAAAAAAATCATAACTTCTAATCCACACATTCGAATTACATGAATTTATACTTTTTGGAAGGCTAAGATTGTCTACTTCAATTCTTAAGTTGATCATTTACTTAGATTTCAAACACACAGTTCTAGAAATCCACAAGTTTATTGCTATGCCAACAAAGTTTTTCTCAAATTCTATATCAACTCATACACAACTCCGGAACTCAGAAAATTTCAAAACCTTCAAAATACAAATTAGAATTGCATGATCTTACCCATTCTGGAAAGCTAAGACTCTATACTACAAGTCTCTAGTTAACGATTCAGCCATCTAGATGCTATAAAATTCCTATATTTTATCAGTTGTGCTCTTCTTCAATGCAATTGTTGTATCTTGCTAATAACATAAAAATTCGCTTACTTAACAAAATTACGCGATCTTGGATTCTATAGAAAGCTGGGAGTGTCTACTACAACTTCCTAGTTGATCACATCGTCAAATTAATCCATTAAAACACTGGAAAACCCCTATTTCATATCAGGTGTACACAGGAAATAAGTTACTCTACAAAAACAATGTCACGTCCCGCTTCTCAAAAGAGAATTCGAAATACGGATATGTGACTAAGCCCAGCAAATGGTTTTCATCATTCATAAACTGTCAGGATCTTTACAACATTTCACAAGAATAATCAGAGTCGAAAGCAAGAGAAGTCAACCACGCATGCAAATATGAATCAAGATAACAACAGGATTTATTTGAAAAAAAATTTAATAATCTTAAATAAACTAGATCTGAACAAATCAAAAATCCTGGGTCACATTGCCCAAATACAAAATAATCCAAGTAACCAAGTACAATATTCAAATAAGCAACATGAAATAATAATAATAGCAAAACTCCAGCATCTAGAATCTCATATCACCAACTCCATCTGGCAGTTGATCTCCAAAATCTCCAAAATCTCATATCACCAACTCCATCTGGCAGCTGATCTCCAAAATCTGCAATTTAATAAATTACAGGAAGAGAAAAAAGAAAAGAAAATATCCATCAATGCAAGTTACGGGCCGCTTGTAGTGCAAGCACAAGTACTAGAAAAGAAAAAAAACAACCTAGCATGGAATAGTCATGATAACAAAATCAAAAAACTAGCATGAATCATGAACAAAATCAAGTGATGAGATAGCATGTGTATATAACATGTGACAGGTAACAGGTAACAGGCAAGCAAGTAAACATGTAACAGGTGATCATGTTATGTCATGTCATGTCTTGTATTATTACTATCTAGGTAGCACTTCATGCGTCCATACTTTACTACATGGTTTCTATTTTCAAACAATTTTGTTTTAGATTTCATTGTGGACTATATAGGGCCGTGTGCTCAGGTATCAAGTAATCCAAATCATATTAACCAAATCATATACCAAATTTCAAATTAACCAAATCATATACCAAATTCCAAATATAATCCAAACCATATACAAAATTCCAAATATAATCCAAATCATATCATGTAACCAAATAAGGGAAACATAGGTCCCCCTTCCGAGTACACTTTTCTATATTGTCCACTACTAGATCTTTCCCTTAACCCTGGCTTGTTACTTTTTATTACAAAATCAACATGATCACGAGATAACGAGAAAAAAATTGGAAAAAGACAAGGATGTATCAAGGGCTCATATGATGCAAAGAATATGTTTTAAATCACAAAATACAAGAAACAACATGCAAATATTCAAACATAGCAAAATGCCAATTCTGTATAGCAAGATGTTGCTGCACCAAACTGGAATTCTCGTTGCCATAACCATGCAAATCTGGATCCGTCAGAAGATCTATAAAATAGACTCCTGGCCAAATCCAGCAAATATATATAAGTCATATAGTATTTCACAAAAACAAGTCTCAAAACAGAATTGAATAGAAAACGTGTCCAGCCAGAAATTAGAAGTTTGTATTCAAAATTAGGAAAACAGCATGAAAACTCATTAATTAAATTTACGAACAATCTGGGGTATTCCCCTATATGTTTAGTAACAGAATATTTTTTTTTTGATGAAACGGATAGAGTCCAACGACTCCATCCATAATATATATTCATAAAAACTAACAGGTAGCAGGGTCTTACAAGGTGTAAAACAAAAATTACAACAAACAAACTACAACGAAACATCCCCAAATAGAATAACAATCACAGAACAATAGACGTTACATCGAGAGCAAAGCACACCCTCCAGGTGCGAGATGATCGAACAAGCTAAACCACCCAAGGGACTACAGGCAGCTCCATAGATCGCGAAAATCGAGAGGCAGCAAGTTGACCAAAGGGGACGTCGCTCCAGACAGCTCCGGGGGAGCGCTCCAGCGCAGAGAAGAACAATGCTAGAGATTGAACCCTAGGATCAAATGCTGGACCACCGTGATCCATCTCCTCTGGAGCGAAAAGACGCCTGCGATGGCTCTACTGCAAGACAGCAGAGGCAACAGGCAGGAGTCCACCAGCACGGCAAGAAACCTCAGTCGAGAGAACACTACACCCATCAAATGGGTCGAAGAACACACAGATATCAATAGATACAACACCAACCGACAGAAACAGTCGGAACACGCTCAAGCATTAGGAAAGCACAACAACAGGTGAATGAAAAAATACTGATAACCACAGCTAGTGCAATGCACCCAGACACTTCCCGATCAGCAGATAGAACATGAATAAACTTATACCATTCCAAACAGCTGCACAGCTGTAGCATCCTCAGAATCCATCAAAATAAGAAGACAAACATAGAGCTAATGCCAACCAACGAGCTCTAAACCATATGAGCTCAGACAGAATAAAAACAACAGAACGAAAAGATCTCAAACAAAAGATAAACACATAACCATCAGCATCAGCCAAAACTCATTAAGAGGAAGAGAGCGGTAGCAATGCCACCAGAGACCTCCTGGGCATCAAACAAACAACCTCCCATCCAGAACAGCCCATTAACTAGGTCAAAACCAACATCCAAAAGCATAATAAGGGAAAAGAAGCAACCCTTTAGGCCTGCAAACGAAAAACAAGTAGGGGAAAATCATGTGGTCACTCCACTAAATCTGAAAGCCAAAACGCCAAAGAGCCAGAAGAGAGAACAGCTATAAAAGGATATATAAGCAAAACATATACTAAATATGAAGGTCCAAAAGAGCGCAGGAATGGAGAAACTACAACCAAACGAGCTAGTCTCTAAGACTGCTACATAACGTTAAATAGCATTGAGATTGATAAGACAATTGTAAGCTTCCTCCAATCTTTCACCCTTCAAGTTACTTCTTGCTTCCGAGTTTAAAGACGAAGACAAAAAATTGAATAAAAGAAGAAACTCTTTAGCTAATGACCGAGCTGGAGTGAAAATATGCTGGAAGATTCTTTGATTTCTTTCTCTCCAAATGATCCAAAGAATAATCTGGAACGAAAGGATCCAAGAGTTGTGGAAATTACGGTTAGGGGGACGCTTAGACTAGCAATCGAACAGACTGATCGGAGTGACAGACACTCCCCAGGCCAGAACGGAAATTTTCCAAAGAGATAGAGTGTAGTCACATTCAATAAATAAGTGGTTCACATTCTCGGAAAACGAATCGCAAAGAGGACACAATTGTCCCCATGCGATATTTCTCTTATTGAGAACCTCGACGGTAAGAAGTTTATTGTTGAGAGCTAACCACACCAGGATCTTAACTTTCAACGGAGCACAGGTTTTCCAAACCATGTCGTAGAAAGGCGATCTAATCCCTCTAAAATTGAGGAATAGATAGAAAGAACGGACTGAGAAGATCTTCGACGAGTTCCATCGCCAAAGAAAATCCTCTTTATCATGCCAGTCCACATTGTTAATGACCTCGATTAATTTATCAAACTCAGGAGCTAACTAGGGAGAAAGATTAGACAAGAGAGGAATCGACCATACCCTAAGGACGTCATTGGGGTTATAGTAATCAGATACCAAAGCCAGAGGATTGGCGGCGATGCGATAAATCGTAGGGAAAGCGGTCGCTAAAGAGGCATTACCGATCCAGATATCAGACCAGAATCTGGTCATGGACCCGTCCTTACAAACATGGCTTAAACCACACCGAAAAGCCGCTGCTGCTTTCCAAATGCCTTTCCAAAATGGAGAGGACTTACGGTGAGGACGGTCCGGAAAACTCCACCATGTATTGGCCACAAAGTAATTGGCTTTGGTGCATCTAATCCAGGGGAGGTCCTCCTTTTTGATAAACCTCCAAATCCATTTGCCTAGCAAAGCAAGGTTTTGGTGCCTAAGATCCAAAACCCCTAAGCCACCAGCCATTTTAGATGAACAGACGAGTTTCCAATTACACAGGTGTGAACCGGGGTTGTAAGTAGAAGAACCCGACCAGAGAAAATTACTTCTAATACGGTCGATTCTTTTGATAACCCACGAAGGGAGGAAATAGAAGGAGATCATGTACAAGGGAATAGAAGAAAGAACTGAGTTGATCAGGATTAATCTACTGCCTCGAGATAACTGTCTCCCAGACCACACTGTCAGTCTGGCTTCGACCTTGTCAATCATTGGCGACCAATCTAATCTATGAAGATTGCCCCACCTCAGTGGAATCCCCAGGTATGTAATAGGAAAAGAAGCAACCGGACAGTTAAAGAACGCGGATATTTCGTCTTGCCTATTAGGAGAACCTCCGAACCAAACAACTAACGATTTTTGAAAGTTAATAGTAAGGCCAGATGCTAGTTCAAAGCAATAGAGAAGAAGCTTCAGGTTCCTGAGAGTATGATGATTAGGTTTGGCTAGGATAATGGTGTCGTCGACGTACTGAAGGTTCAGTACTCTATTGAAAGATCGGGATTCTCCCAGACCTTCGATGACCTAGGCATCCCAGGCATTGCGAAGAAGTTTACTGAAGACGTCAGCTACAAGAGAGAATAATAGAGAAGAAAGCGGATCACCTTGCCTGAGCCCGCATTTAATTTTAAATTTGTGACCTTCCGATCCATTAATGAGGATGGATGAGGTACCCGCAAATAGACTAGACTTGATCCAAGCGATCCATTTGGGACCAAATCCCCTATTGCTTAAGATATCGAACAGGAACTCCCAAGAAACGTTATCATAAGCTTTTTGAAAATCAAGTTTGAGGAGAATTCCCTCTGATTTGGAATTGTGACAATAGGTTATAATTTCTTGGGCCGAAGCCACGCTATCAAGAATAAAACGATCTTTGATAAAGCCCGATTGAGCTGGATCAATAAGAGGAGAAATCACCTCACCAAGTCTAGCTGACAGAACTTTCATGATAATTTTGAACGTGGTACTGATAAGACTAATTGGTCTAAAATTAGCCATGGCATTCGCGCCTATTATTTTAGGAATAAGAACGATATGCGCGTAGTTGATGCGGTCAAAAGAAAAAGAGCCTAGATGAAGCTCGGTGAACATACGATATAGGTCATCTTTCAAATAAAGCCAGAACTTTTGAAAGAAAAAAGCGGGGAAGCTGTCAGGGCCAGGCGCCGCATCGCTTTTTAAGGCGAAAACCGCTTGTTTGATTTCTTCCATCGAAAAAGGAGAGTCAAGTGAAGAGAGGTCGATAGGATCATCTCCGTACAGGTGAGTCCAGTCCAGACTCAATTTCCTCGGTTTGGAGGATCCAATGAGATTTTTGTAAAAGAGAAGGAAAGATCGGTGAATATCTTCATTAGAAGAAAGTTCAATCCCCTCATGAATAATAGAAGAAATATGATTACATCTTTGTCTATGGGAGGCAAAATTATGAAAAAAAGCTGTATTGCAGTCGCCCTCTTTGAGCCATCGAAATTTTGCTCTCTGGGCCCATTTCACGTGTTCTTGATGAAGAATCTCCGAAAATTCTTTTTGCAGGACTGCCGCTCGTTGAATAAATCAACCGAGATCAGCCCTTGCTCCTCCATTTGATCTAGATTCAATGGAGGAGAGGTAAAAAAATTTTAGAAAATTGGTGTTAAATTGTCTTTCATTGCGCCAGATTTTACATCCGAATTTAATCGCATGAAGTTTGAGAAGGATGGATCCTAATCCAGAAGACCCAGAGATAACCGAAAGGCAGACCGAAACGAGGTTGACAAAAACTTGGTCTTGCAGCCAAAATTTTTCGAATCTGAACTGATGGTGACGAGGGAAGTGAAAATCAGAATGTAACGCGATGGGCACGTGATCTGAAGAGGGATTGGGTAAGGCGAGAGCAAAAGAGTTGTGAAGATTGGATGCATTCGTTGAAACGATGATTTCCAATCGACGAGCTATTCGATCTCTCGTTGGCGAATCGTGTGACATTAAAGTCGCCGCAGAACAAGCACAGCTCGTTAGAAAGGGGTAATAGAGAAAGGAATTCGGTCCAAAACAACGGCCGACCTTCATACGAAGACGGTCCGTAAATAGAGATAACAGAATATAAAGTTTCATAATTTTTCAACATAAATAGAATAGTCAAGTAAAATCAGAAAATAGCAAGATACGGCAGTTTTGTAAATCTGGAATCACAAACACTACAGTATTAAAACAACAATATCTCACAAAATACAAATCGAAATCCAGATTAGTCAAAAGGGTGATAAAATAAATACAGTAGGCTAACTTTCATATTCACAAATATTTTACAAACAGCAAGTAGAATTAGATCAAAAATCATGTTCTTTACTGAACAGTATGAAAATTCTGCATGTATAGTAATTGTTTGGAAACATAGAACGGATTGTAAAACTCATCAAATAAATCCACGAAAATTCAGGGTTAATCCCAATCAAGTCTAGTTGTATTGTCCAAAATATTGGATCAAAATAATATTTTTAACATCATGATAAAAATAGATTACTCTTCAGGATTCATAGAAAACAAAATCAGGAAATCTCTTTACACCTCTATATTAAAATAGACATAACTCACAAATCGTAAAACAAAACTGAGATCTGTCAGAAGGGTTAGAAAATAGATAGAATTCTCTACAATTCATGTACACAAATAATTTTAATATACTGACCGTAATAGGGTCTAAATTACTGAACAAAAACAGGGAATCGACAAAACAGAATATATCCTTCATGCACAAATTCAACTAGTTCATATGAAACTCATCCAAAACACAACCAAACATGAACTATGGTGCACTAGATGTCCAAGAAATATGGTATAGAGTATTTTGCAAGTCCACGACAAGTTATTGAAACACCCCGAATTCTAATATACAACTGAATTCGAAATTCTACAAGATCTTTACACTTCTTTTGTACAATTATTCAAGGAAAATAAAACATTTGTTACATCAGAGTTACATTACATATTTACATTTATACAGCGGAAGCAATTTACAGTAATTACATGAAAATATACACATTTAAATCAATCTTGGAGCAGCATGTATACTTCAATCCGTCAACCTCTTTTTCCTGCATAAGAAACTGTCGAAGCGTCAGTTCATTCACTAAAGAAATATTATACACGGCCATCCTCTCCATGCCGGAAACAGTATAACGATTTTCCATACTTAAACAACCACAAACTTGATCACAAGTAAAACTACAGGGACTATCCTATTGATGTCGTGTTGTGCTGTGCACTTAGTTATTAATGCAGTTGTTTACATTATATGACACTAATGCGCACTTGTTCAGAGTCTATGCAGCCCATACTATATAGGTCAGAGGGCAAGCCCTTAATTGTTCTTCATCTTGTAGGGTTCAATCCCTCGCCATGACTTAATCTACTACTGTAACTATGGTAAGTATCTTAAGCATTCTATGAACTACGAACTCACGTCTAGGCGCTCTGGAGAGAATCCCAACGCACTGACACATGACTCATCATGCAGGCATCCTGTGGTAATTCACCTCCTACCATAAACGTGACACCACCCGTAGTTATTCGATTGCCCCATAAGCGTCGTCACCGGGACGGTACTCTTGAGTAGTATCTACGCCCTAATCATGACGCATCATGAGACATCCTGTGGATACACGCCGCCAATCCAATGGCCCTCATACTCATGTTTGTCTCTTATGTTCATCACATCTTCACTGTGTATCTCATCCTTAGGTATAATTGGAGGTCAATATTCTCAAATATAGCACTATACATCGGTCTTTTCAACATCAATTATTATCAATGACCCAAACTTGGTCAAATATCATAAATTCTCTTTTCAACGCTTTTCATTCTTGCCGATGTAGAGTCTTAGCCAAGTTCTAGTATAAGTCCTCATTTTCACATTCATTGAAACATGTCCACAAAATTTCACATTTCACCACATTCTCTTTCTAACACATTTCTATGCACAATTTGCATATTCAAAAGAAAATTTTTATTTGGTTCTACTTAACAAAAGTCTCAATTCATCTCTTTGCAATCATTTCCATACTCAAGCTTTTCACTTTCTTTATTTTAGAAACTCAAAAGATCAAAACAAAAGTGAACTCTTAACTCAAAAAAAAGATTGTATTTCTCTTTTTAAGGGTCCATAATTCCAAAAATAATATTTTTTTTTTAAGTTTATAAACACAAGGATTTTCTAAAATTTTCTCCCTATTCTTTTTTTTATATATTTTTTTTTGTAAGAATCACAATAGTCAAAGTAAAATAAAATAAAAAGAAAAGAAAATATTTTTTCCCCAAAAAATTTGGCCACAGCCAGATTCGAACCGCACACACCCACACACAGTGCACAGTCACCGAGACCCAAAGGCCCCACGCGCTAGCCAAAAGGGACAAGGCGCCCAACTGTCACAAAGGAGGAGTGGGAGGGTTTTGGGTCTGATTCTTGGCAGTTGGAGAAAAATCGAATTTTTGGAAATAAAAAGCCTCTACCGAGACTCGAACCCACACACTCAGTCACAGGTTGCTACAGTAACGCAACTAAAGCCCCCCCTATAACCAGTATGCCCATAGGAATTAACTGATATAGAATTAGTTCAAAATAAATTTAAGTTGAGTCTCTGTTTATTTGAAATATTCTATTTTTCAAATGATCGTAACTTAGTTCCTTCTTTACAAAAACTTCTAAAAATTTTTAGAATACTGAATTTACATACATTTAATAAATCAGTGATTTTAAAATAATTAAAACAAGCATTTTCACTCTAATTTATGTTCTATGTTTACAAGTTGCAAAGAAATCACTTTAACAAATTCTCTACTTAAAATTTCTTGCATTAAGTTTTTATTAAAAGCGCAAATTCCTTTTTTTTTCCTCTTTATTCATAATGCTTATAATTTAGGTTGTATTTTTGAGCAAAAATAATACAAGGGTTCAATAAGCGCAAAAATTTAATAATTCATTCACTAATCAACACATGAACCTTTTCTACAATTACATAGTTCCAATTCTACAACTTCATGGCAAAAGTGAATTTTAATCACATTAAACACAATTCATAACCAATAGCACACAATTCATCAAGCATTTACTCATTCAATTAGCAAGTCCTTTTTAGAGTCAATAAGTGATTATCGTATTAGTTCTTTTGGCATGCATATGTATCAAAATTTCCTAGCATGATATCTAATATTAGAAGTATAGAAAACCACGCACCTATTTAAAGAAAATTCTACAAATCTCCTACGATCTCCTTGAACACACGAGCGGTCCTTCTCCTCCTAGAATGAGCCACCACGATGTTCCTCTTCCTTGCAATTGGTGAAGCCCGAGCCTTCCTCTTTGCCGTGGGTTGAAGTAGCCGATCTCCAAGGTAGGGGACACACCCACACACTAATGCACTCAAATTTTTACTCTCTCTCAATCTCTTACTCTCCTATATAGTTTCTTTCTTTCAATAATTTTCTTAGTATTATATGCATGAAGGGAGGGGGTATTTATACTAGATTTAGGATAGAATGGAGGGCTTGGATTACACTAGATGGTTGTAGATGAATGGCTAGGATAGGATGGGAAGTTGTAGCAACCACCCATGACATTAAAACCACCTCTCCACCAGTCCACACCCCCACTCTCTCTCTCCTACTATCCGGCCAAGGATAGTGTGCAAAGCACACATACGTGCAAGCACGTGCCCCACTAGTGTCCCCCTAATTAAAGTTGTACATTACAAAAATAATCAATTGTCTAAAAATATGTCTACATGACAAGTTAATTAAAAGTAGTTAATTCATGGGCTTTTAGAAAAGAAATACTTAATTTATTAAGTTGGGCTTAGTTTAGAAAAAAAAACTTAGGCTCCTTAAGAGAAAAAGAATGGGCTTTAAGAAATAAGAAAAAGAGAAAATACTTATTTGTTCATGTTAAAGAAAATTATTTCATCAGAGAATATTTAGACAAAATTTTGCACATGCACAACACATAAAATCTACAATTTCACATTCATAAAATTCAGGGAATTACAGTTATAGCACGAATAACACATCAAGCACACGATATCACAAAATAGCATGTATATATACATCCAAAAAGTGGTCATCCCTATTTGTTTCATGTCATGTAAGTCGTGAGGCAACTATGGTCAAATCAACACAATAGAGACAATATATTATAGAGGATTCACACACGAATTGTCTATAGAACCCAACTACACTACAGGCGGTATTTAGTACTTGTATTACACAAAGAAAAGAATACAAGTTACTTGCCTGAGAGACGACGACGAAAATGACGAAGCAAGATCAAGAATAACGGGAACGGATTTCCGGGCACGAACACAACGAACGATCGAGAATACGAGCACACGAGCAACGAACACACAGACCCAAAAACGAGCACAACCAATGAACCAAAACGAGCACACGAACAACGAAGAGACACACGAACAACGAAGAGACACACGAACACGAATACCCAAGATCCAACACACGCACACCAAACACACTTGCACACAAGAGGGAAGCGAGAGAGAGGCCGGTGCACCACGGGGGAGGGAAACGACGGCGGCCAGGAAGTGGCTGCCACTAGCTGTCAGTCGTCGGAGGAAGCACAAGGGCTAGCAGTGGACGGCGGCTAGCGGAGAGGTGTGCACGGCGATGGCAGGGTGTCAGGCCGAGGGGCTGTTGTACGACACCAAATGGTCGGGCGGCGCTGCAAGCTGGCGCTACCTCTGTCATCAGCTAGAGACAGGGCAGGGGACGACGACGCTACTGTATCGCTAGAGGGGGAGGGCGCGACGGGATCACAGAGCGACGGGGTCGTTGTTAGGCTATAGTAGTCTTGAGGCAGGAGGGGGGAGTGCACACAGGTAGAGAGAGAGATGGAGGAAAGGAAGGAGGATCGGGAGTAGGCTTGAACGGGGAGGCTAGGGTAACACAAGGGATGGGTTGAAGAGTGAAGCACAGGTTGAAGAAGACGAAGAGAATAGGAGTACAAGACGACTGAGGTAGAAGATGAACAGGCATTAGGTGTACAGAGGAAGTTATATATAGGGGCTGGGTTAGGGTTTAATGGTAAACATGTAGGATATTTAATAACGGGTATTGGGTTTGGTGCAGGTGAGGCTGGGGTAAACGGGTATGGATGGATAATGGTGTTGGATCCGGTAGGCAAGGCAAGAAATACTAGAGGGGGGGGGGTGAATAGTATTTTATAAAAAATTAATTGTGGAATTAAAAACTATCTTCTGTTCAGTCGACTGTAAAAGAAAGTTCAGTCGACTGAGGCATCAGAGTAGAAGTGTATTTTGATACTAGTCTGATAAGTCAACTTAATACAGAAAGGCAGTCGACTTGCCAGAAGAGTTTCTGAGAAGATTGTAATACCAGTCTGATCAGTCGACTTAAGATGGAAATACAGTCGACTTACCAGAACGGTTTTGAAAGAATTGAAATGCAAGCAATAAAAGGTTCAAGAGATACAACCACAGAAATTCCAACCACAGAGTACACATGATGTATCTTGGTTCGGTCCTCCCGACCTACATCCAGTCCCCAAGCAACCCGCTTGAGATTTTCCACTATTCTTGAAAAATATACAAGAATACACTACGGCGTTAGACAACAACCTTGTTCAACCCGTAGTCCTCTCTCACCACTAGAGAGAGCAACTCACTCTTCCACCAAGAGTGAAAACCTAACTCTACACCCTAGAGTCCTACTCTCCAACCGAGAGGAACCACTCTCACAACCGAGAGTGAAAAACGACTCTACAACTATGAGCCCTACTCACAAACCGAGAGGACCACTCTCACAACCGAGAGTGAAAGAAAGAACAATGAAAGAGTTACAATCAATCTATAGGCTTGTTGTGATTGTGATTTGTGTATGGAGGCTAATAGGTCACTTCTGAAATCAGTCCAAAAAGAAATCAATGTTATATTGGACTGAAAACAGAGAACCAAAAAACTTAGAGGATTTGAAAGCTTTTGAACTCTTGTTCTCTTTTTGAAAATAAGCACTTGAAAGCTTATCTAAGAGAGTAATATTTTTCCAAGTGATTTCTACACTCAATTTATAGAGTTAGAATCACTGGACGTTGAGAAGCAGTTGTACTAACTGTCAACCAACGGCAATAAATCTTTTGAATTCGAAAAAGCAAATTTTGAAATCAGAAATCTTTCAAAACGGCTTGAACAGTCGACTGGATTGCAGTTATGAGTCGATTGGCCAGAGTTTGAAGAAGCTCAGACAATTTTATACAGGTACAGTCGACTGGTCCTTAATGGCAGTCGACTGGTACTTAACAGTTGACCTAGTTCAAACTGTTTTGACCTTTATTTTGGAAAAACACACGGTTATAAAATTGTATGAGTGTGTGTGTGTGACAAGGTTTTTACATCAATCTAAGACTCAACAAAAGAAGATTACATTTGTTTTTACAAGACACAAGATATAAGACATTGAAGCTTTGGTCTTGACTTGAGTCTTTAGTCTTGAGAAAAGCTTTAGCCATTGTCCTTGTATGAGCTTTGCTTGATCATTCTTCAGCTTTAGAACAGTTTTCTTGATCAATTTGCTTTGAGGCCTTTGTGTATCATACATGATAAACTTTGATACAATCTGCAATATATGAGAGATAGCACAACAACTTTGCATTGTGTTGTAATCATCAAAATCCAGAATCAACATTCTCCCCCTTTTTGAAGATGACAACACAATAGCTTAAAAATAACGGAAATAAATATTACAAATGCTCACCTGCTCCCCTATCAAATGTACAACATGCATAGGTGTGAAAACATGCACAAAAACATGCACAAGGATATACACAAAGATATGCATCACAAAACATGCACAAAATAACACAAAGCAACACAAAGATAGATTATAGCTATATTTTCTCCCCCTTTGTCATCAACAAAAAATGGAGGAAAAAAATAAACCACAAAAAGTACATAGCAAAATGAAAAACAAAGACAAATTTATATATAGAAAGGGAATATTCTTAGTTCAAACTATTACATAACTAATAGAAAATGCAACAAAAAGTAGCAAATACATAGAAAAAATATAAAACAGTATCAGTAAAGTGAAAAGAATCGCCTCAAAAGATGTGTCAATTTTTGAATTTGAAGAATACTAATGCGCGACAGTCGAATGGTCTTAGAGGGAAGTCGACTTAGTCGAGAGCGAAATAAACAAGCGAACATAGCACTAATACAACTGGTCAGTCGACTGGGTACTCTGCACAGTCGACTGTCCAGAACATAAAACTCAGACAAAAACTTAGAAAAATAAAGATACGTGGCAGTCGACTGAAAAATACTTGTAAGTCGACTTACTAGAGAAAAATTTTAAAAACATCATGAAAACTACAAATCCCTGGTTCTCTCCTTAAGGTGATAAATGTGTCTTCCTTAAGGGGTTTGGTAAAGATGTCAGCTATATGTTTATCAGTAGAAATAAAGTATAAAGAAAGTCTCCCTTTAAAACATGATCACGTAAAAAATTATGTCGAATATCAATATGTTTCGTACGTGAGTGTTGAACTGGATTTTTAGATAAGTTAATGGCACTGGTATTATCACACATTATTGAAGGTTTTTTAAATGAAATACCATAGTCTAATAGGGTTTGTTTCATCCACAAAATTTGGGCACAAGCCAAACTTGCAGCGATATATTCAGCTTCTGTAGTAGATAGGGATACCGAATTTTGCTTTTTACTGCACCAAGAGACTAGTGAATGTCCCAAAAAGTGACATGTACTACTAGTGCTCTTACAGTCTGTTTTACTACCGGTAAAATCAGCATCACTATATGACAAAAGTTGAAAGTTATCGGTATGTGGATAAAATAGACCATATTCAGATGTGCCTTTAAGGTATCTTAAAATACGTTTCATAGCTTTTAAGTGAGACTCTTTAGGACTTGACTGATATCTAGCACACAAACATACACTAAATCTAATATCTGGTCTACTAGCAGTTATATATAAATGTGAGCCAATCATACCTCGATAGAGTTTCTGATCGACACTCTTACCTAATTCATCTTTGTCAAGGGTAGTGGTAGTAGCCATAGGTGTGGTCTTACTACTCGTGCTATCCATGTTAAACCATTTGAGTAATTCCTTAGCATATTTTTCTTAATTAATAAATATGCCATTATGTGACTGCTTAATTTGTAGTCCAAGAAAATAATTGAGTTCACCCATGTGACTCATTTCAAACTCATTTTTCATGGTGTTAGCAAATTCTTGACATAGATTACTATTAATAGAACCAAAAATTATGTCATCTACATATATTTGTATGATCAAGATATCTATCTCTATTTTCCTAATAAACAAGGTAGTGTCTACTTTACCTATTTCAAAACCTGTTTCTAAAAGAAAAGTCTTCAATCGATCATACCAAGCACATGGTGCTTGTTTAAGACCGTATAAAGACTTTTTCAATTTAAAAACGTGGTTTGAAAATTGTTCATGTTCGAAACCTGGTGGCTGTTTAACATAAACATCTTCCTTTATAAAACCATTAAGGAATGCACTTTTAACATCCATTTGAAAGTGTCTAAAATTCATAAAACATACAAAAGATAATAAGATATGGATTGATTCTAATCTAGCAATAGGAGCATATGTTTCATCAAAATCTATGCCTTCTTCTTGATTATACCCTTGAGCAACTAGTCTAGCTTTGTTCCTAACAACTTGTCCTGATTCATCTAACTTATTCTTTAATACTCATCTGGTACCAATTATAGTATGATCAGGAGGTTGTGGAACTAAATCTCATACATCATTTCTTATGAAATGGTTTAGCTCATCTTGCATGGCATTCATCAAAAATTTATTCTCACACGCTTCTTGTATATTCTTCGGCTTAAAATCCGACAAGAAAGCTGTGTCAGATATCATGTTAACATGTGATCTCGTCTGAATACCATGTGAAATGTCACCAATTATTAAGTCATGAGGATGATCTCTAACTTCAATAAAAGACTTTGGTAAAGTTGGAGACATCACAACAGGATCAGTCGACTTGACCAGTCCTTCAGTCGACTGATTTACAGCAGTCGACTTCACTTCCTGATCGGTCGACTTATCTGCAAGGCTAGTTTGCTCTAAAGATGTAATTACTTTATTTAAAAGTGATGAATCAGTTTTATCATCTTCAATTAAAGTCGATGAAGACAGAAATTCATCAAATGCAACATGCATGGATTCTTCAATAGTCATTGTTGACTTATTGAAGATTCTATATGTCTTACTCCTATTTGAGTATCCGACAAAGATACCCTCATTAGATCTAGGATCAAACTTATCTAAATTATCCTTAGTGTTCAGAATAAAACACTTACATCCAAATATTTTAAAGTAAGAGACCTTAGGAATTCTATAAAAAAATAGCTCATAACATATTTTCTTTAGCTTATGCCTAATTAAAATTCTATTTAAAATATAACAAGCTGTAGCAACGGCTTCAGCCCAAAAATACTTAGGTAAATTGCTTTCAACAAGCATGGTATGTGCACATTCTTGCAAAGTCCTATTCTTCCTTTCAACCACTCCATTTTGTGGTGAAGCTCTAGGAAATGCAAACGAATGAGTTATACCATTCTTGTTGCAATATTCTGCAAACGTTTCATTTTCAAATTCTCCACCATGATCACTTCTAATAGTGACTATGGTTAAAGACTGTTGATTTTGAATTCATTTACAAAAATCACCAAATTCTCCAAAAGCATCATTCTTATGTTTTAAAAAGAAAGTCCAAGTGAATCGTGAAAAATCGTTTACTAAAACAAATACATACCTACTTTTATTTAAAGAAGCAACTCTAGTAGGGCCAAATAAATCCATGTGGATTAATTCGAGCGGCTTACTAGTAGAGATTACTTCTTTTGTTTTAAAAGTAAATTTAATTTGTTTACCTAATTGACATGCATCACATAACTTATCTTTTTTAAAGGATAGTCTTGGCAGCCCTTTAACTATATTGTACTTAGACAATTTAGAGAGATTTTTCATATTCACATGATCAAAACGTCTATGCCATAGCCAAGAATCATTAGTAGAAGCTACTAAGCAAAAATCATTCGAAAACTCATATCCTTTTAAACACAATTCATAAATGTTATTTTTCCTAAATCCTTAAAAAATTATATTTTGCATGGTAGAATCATAAATTAAACATGCATCTTTTTCAAACATAATTTTATAACCCTTATCACATAGTTGACTAATACTTAACAGGTTATGCTTAAGTCCACTAACTAATAAGATATCTTCTATAGAGAGGTTAGTGTACTTACCGACCATACCAATTCCTTTGACCTTTCCTTTGTTGTTGTCACCAAATGTGACTGTTCCTCCATCAATGTCTTGTATGGAAGATAGGAGGTTGGCATGGCCAGTCATGTGCTTTGAGCATCCGCTGTCAAGTATCCAACGATCTCTCTTAGGTGCCTATAAAATATTCAATGTGAATATGGTACCCTTTTCATTGGGTCCAAAATAGATTAGTTTGTGGGAAACCAAACCCATGAAGAGTTTGATTTTCCACCATAAGCAGAAATATAATTAGCAGAATTACATACAGTATGCATATATGAATTAATATAAGAAATTCTATCTTTCGAACTCAGGTTGACTGGAACCCATACATATTTGCTCTGTCCAGTCGACTTTACAGCACCTTTCAGTCGACTTTTACTGTTATTCAGTCGACTGGGAGGTAGTATAGGTCGACTTATCTTAGGTATTTGTCTCGTTGAATGAGACTAGTACCTCTGGACAGGTGACTAATATGTGGATTCAGTCGATTGGTCTGAACTGTAGATTTGCCTTTTTCATGAACAGTTTTAGTTTTAGGTTTTTCAAAAAACTCATAAAGTTTATTTTTAATACTAGAAATAGATACAGATTTGTTTACACTAGTGTTCTTAGAAGAATGAGATTTTTCAAAGGACTTTTTAAAACCAAGTCCAAACTTTTGATTAGATTGCATTTGATTTTGAAGAACATCATTTAAATTTTCTTTTCCTTTATTAAATTTAGATACGTTCTTGGATATCTCTTCATAATTTTTCTTTAGAGACTCAAGATCCATATCTAAACTAGAAAGACGAGAATTTAAGGATTTTACTTCTTTATCAAGGTTAAGATTCTCTTGAAAAAGTGTTTGATTAACTTTCTCTAAGTTCTTAACTCTAATCCTTTCTTTTTTAAGTTCTTGAAAAATCTCGTTGAACGCATCAAGTAAATCATTAGAATCATAGTCATTACTTACTTGATTTTGAGATGCCATAAAACACACATTTGGAACCTCGTTTGTCTCATCAATTTCTTCTTCCGACGAAGAGTCCGACATGGCTTTGAATGCTAATGTCTTCTTCTTTGAATGTTGTGGTTTGGCATCCTTCTTGCGCTCTTCAAGTTGTACCTCATAAGCTATAAGATTTTCCACAAGATTCTCAAGAGAAAGTTGTGTTAAATCATTGGCCTCTTCTATGGCGGTGGTCTTCTTCTCCCATTCGGGGGTTAGTGCGCAAAGTACCTTCCTCACCATCTCGGCTTGAGTATACGTCTTTCCAAGTGCCACAAGTAAATTGGTAATGTCTGTGAACCTTGTAATCATCTCAGACACATTCTCATTCTTCTTCATGCGGAACATTTCAAACCTGTGAATAAGAACAGATAGTTTAGATTCGTTTACTTTATTTGTTCCTTCATGAGTTACCTCGAGTGTGTGCCAAATTTGATGTGCAGTTGTTGTATTGGACACATGGTTGAACTCCTCCTTTGTAAGGGCACAAAACAGTGCATTCACCGTCTTTGCATTGTTCATTGTTTGGTTCTTCATTTGATCGTTCCATTGTGCATATGGAATAGTAGGAGCGGTGTACTTGGTCTCTGTCATGTTCTAATTTCATAGTTGATGGACTGAAGGTAGATCTTCATTCTACACTTCCAATAGTTGTAATTGGTTCCATCGAAGAGGGGTGGCCTTTGTGTAGATTGGTCTTCATGATATTAATTTGCATCAGAAGTAGTTGTCATTGCACTCAACCAGGGCTCTGATACCAAGTGTTGGATCCAGTAGGCAAGGCAAGAAACACTAGAGGGGGGGTGAATAGTGTTTTATAAAACGTTAATTACGGAATTAAAAATTATCTTCTGTTCAGCCGACTGTAAAAGGAAGTTCAGTCGACCGAGGCGTCAGAGTAGAAAAGTATTTTGATACTAGTCTGATAAGTCGACTTAATACAGAAAGGCATTCGACTTGCCAAAAGCGTTTCTGAGAAGATTATAATACCAGTCTGATCAGTCGACTTAAGATGGAAATACAGTCGACTTACCAGAACGGTTTTGAAAGAATTGAAATGCAAGCAATAAAAGGTTCAAGAGATACAACCACAGAAATTCCAACCACAGAGTACACATGATGTATCGTGGTTCGGTCCTTCCGACCTACATCCAGTCCCCAAGCAACCCACTTGAGATTTTCCACTATTCTTCAAAAATATACAAGAATACACTACAGCGTTAGATAACAACCTTGTCCAACCCGTAGTCCTCTCTCACCACTAGAGAGAACAACTCACTCTTCCACCAAGAGTGAAAACCTAACTCTACACCCTAGAGTCCTACTCTCCAACCGAGAGGAACCACTCTCACAACCGAGAGTGAAAAACGACTCTACAACTATGAGCCCTACTCACAAACCGAGAGTACCACTCTCACAACCGAGAGTGAAAGAAAGAACAATGAAAGAGTTACAATCAATCTATAGCCTTGTTGTGATTGTGATTTGTGTATGGAGGCTAATAGGTCACTTCTGAAATCAGTCCAAAACGAAATCAATGTTATATTGGACTGAAAACAGAGAACCAAAAAACTTAGAGGATTTGAAAGCTTTTGAACTCTTGTTCTATTTTTGAAAATAAGGACTTGAAAGATTATATAAGAGAGTAATATTTTTCCAAGTGATTTCTACACTCTATTTATAGAGTTAGAATCACTGGATATTAAGAAGCAGTTGTACCAACTGTCAACCAATGGAAATAAATCTTTTGAATTCAAAAAAGAAAATTTTGAAATCAGAAATCTATCAAAACGGCTTGAACAGTCGACTGTGTTGCCGTTATGAGTCGACTGGCCAGAGTTTGAAGAAGCTCAGACAGTTTTGTACAGGTACAGTCGACTGGTCCTTAATGGTAATCGACTGGTACTCAACAGCTGACCTAGTTCAAACTGTTTTGACCTTTATTTTGGAAAAACACACAGTTATAAAATTCTATGTGACTGTGTGTGTGTGACAAGGCTTTTACATCAATCTAAGACTCAACAAAAGAAGATTACATTTGTTTTTACAAGACACAAAATATAAGACATTGAAACTTTGGTCTTGACTTGAGTCTTAGTCTTGAGAGAAGCTTTAGCCATTGTCCTTGTATGAAGCTTTGCTTGATCATTCTTCAACTTTAGAACAACTTGCTTGATCAATTTGCTTTGAGACCTTTGTGTATCATACATGATAAACTTTGATACAACCTGTAATATATGAGAGGTAGCACAACAACTTTGCATTGTGTTGTAATCATCAAAATCAAGAATCAACAAATGGGTTTGAGTTTAAATGGGACCAAGGGGGTTTTAGGGTTAGGTGTGATAGTGTATAGGAATTAATTGGGTTTTAGGGTTTTAATGGGTTTAAGAAATCCAATTAGAAAAATAGATAAATAAAAATTGGATTTTTTTAATTTATATTCAAAAGGTGAACTCATTAATAATAATAATAATAATAATAATAACGAGAATAATAGGGTTAGTATTACAATATAAAAATTCATTTGAAAAATAGCTACAATTAAAGTTATTGATTATAAATAAACTTTAATATTAGAAGATCCAACAATACATTTTAACAAAAAATCATTTGAAAGCGGAAAACTAATTTACAAAAATTTGAAATATCAAAAATACACAGAAAATACGTTTTTACGAAAACAGGGGTTACAAACCCTACCCACCTTACAACAAAATTTCGTCCTCGAAATTTGATTAGGCAGTACATAGGACAAGGCCAAAACAACTTGGGGAAGGGCAACAAAACAGAGGATTAATGGGGAAGGAACAAAGAAGTGGCAATACCAGAAAAAGGAGGAAGTAGATAATAACAAGGTCAAATGAAATGCATGAAAAAGAATAAACAGTATCAGAAGGGAAAGAATCAACACAAGATAACAAAGCAAGATAGGGAGTAGGTAGAACTTGAATCAAAGAGAGAATGAATAGGGAGGAATTGAATCAAATAATGAATGGGTGCATGATGGTAAAATGGAATGCAAGAAAGAAGTAACTGGTATCAAAAATGAAGAAGAAACAATACAAGACTTGCAAAATAACAAAGTAAAGAGATGAAAAAATAGATAGAGCTGGAATCGAAGAAAGGATGGACAAGGAAGAGATGAACCAAGAAATGAGTCAACGGATGAGGGTTAATGCAAGGGATAGAGAAGCAAACAGTGCAGGGAAGGAGAAATAACAAGAGAATTCTGGGACCTGTGGGTTATGGGCCCATACGCTTCCACTATGCTACTCTGATCGGGAATCCTGGGACTTGCCGGAGATAGGCAGGGGACGACGATGCTATTGCGTCGCTAGAAGGGGAGGGCACGATGGGAGCACAGGCGACGGGGTCATTGTTGGGCTGCAACAGTCGCGAGGTAGGAGGACGGGGGGAGTGCACACAGGTAGAGAGAGAGATGGAAGAAGGGAAGAAGGATCAGGAGTAGGCTTGAACGGGGATGCTAGGGTAACACAGGGGATGGGTTGAAGAGTGAAGCACAGGTTGAAGAAGACGAAGGGAATAGGAGTAGAAGGCGGCTGAGGTAGAAGATGAACAGGCTTTAGGTGTACAGGGGAAGTTATATATAGAGGCTGGGTTAGGGTTTAATGGTAAACGGGTAGGATATTTAATAACGGGTATTGGGTTAGGTGCATGTGAGGCTGAGGGGTAAACAGGTATGGGTGGATAATGGGTTTGAGTTGAAATGGGTCCAAGGGGGTTTTAGGGTTAGGTTTGATAGTGAATAGGATTTAACTGGGTTTTAAGGTTTTAATGGGTTTAAGAAATCCAATAGGAAAAATATATAAATAAAAATAAGATTTTTTTTAATATATAATCAAAAAGGTAATGTAATGCCCCAGATCCCCGTTACCGGACATCCGTGATGCAACCAGAATTTTTGCCTTCAAATGCATCTCAACATAGTAATAACACGGAAATTTAAAAACTTTTTATTGCCAAATAAGGTCATTACCTCATCGATTACAACCAATGTCTTGTTCTTAAATAAGAATACAAATTACATTAACTCATTATATCTTGTTACAAAATATATATCAACTCCTCTTCTAAAGTTAACAACTGTCTCCCGGAATGGCAGTCGACTGCTCACTATCGAACTCCGCTGAACGGTCAATCTACTTCCCTGAGGCTTACTCCTCTGCTTGAGTCCTCTGCTGCGCGACTCTGATATCTCTGCACCTACTCGAAAGGTAGGACCAATACCTAAAAGGTGGGGAACGTCAGTACTTCGACTGACATAATACTGATAATAACAGCGATCTCCAAACTGGCAACCACAAACCATCTTGAATGAAAAGGGAAACGTGCATCCTAATTTCCTAGTGTTCGTGTATGCCATGATGTAACAACTAAATGCACCAGTCACATACCTTATTCTAATGCAAGTCAAGACTTTGAAACTCTGGATCCGCATGCATCCCATACTACATACGTTCCAGATCAAAGCATGGCCTAATCTAATGCACAAAACAAGAATGCACACGATGCACCTACTCTAATGCAATTTATTTGGGAATGTATGCATCCTATACTGCATACTTCCCCAAAATCAACTTCAATGGAAACGTATGCATCCTATACTACATAGTTTCCAAAGAGTTCGCCTCTCCTGAATATAGGATTCAATCCCTCGCCCTGCATCCTACTCTTGTACTTAACCTGTTCCCAATAGATTTTTCGTGTCCTACATGGAGTTGCAGTTGAGCGGTCTAGTTCCGCCACTGCAGTGCTTGAGTGGTGGTCGTGTTTGCCACTCAGTACCCGTGAATGGACCCCCCTCGGAAAGCCATGACAATTTCCAGGTAACAAGACCATGTACCTCTCTGGTAACAAAATGACGCCATAATATATAAAATAAAACACGCACATAGGGACCCGCCATACTCGAGGGTCAAATCCCCCTACCCGACAGGAGTGCTCTCCCCGTCCCTTCCACGGCATCCTTGGGAATTAACAGATCGAGATACTTGACCCGTGAACCAAAACCTGACAAACCGAGTTCGTATCCCTACGACAGGAAAAGTACAACACCCAACTATGCTCTGCTAATACTAATGCAAATTACAAGCCCCTAATACACCACTCTAATCCAATACTCATTCTAAACACTTGGGTAAAATAGGATCGCCTCTAAAAATTTGCCTATCGACCTCTGACCCTGGCGACACAGTCCGGCACGCCACTTCCCCTGGCTTGGGATTCGTCCAGCACCATGGCTGCATTTAGCCTCAACCCGGTATGAATTTAAATTGCGGCACCAGCTTGGATGTCCTATGCCTCGGTGGAAGATTACGATTTTAGGTCGACAAATGTAGGGCATCACCTTACCCTAGTGACTAACTCGAGTCAAAAATCCACCATGGGAGTCAACCAGACCAGCAATAGATACCAAACATCCCCAAACAGCGATTCATCAACTCTTTAGGTACACGGGGGAGGGATTTTCTCAACACTTAGTCAAAACCCAAGATTAAGCAACTACGGTGTTTCTGCCCAAAACTTAAAAAGATCATAACTCCCATAATACAACTCAGATTTGGGTGTTCAAGCACAATCTGGAAAGGTAAAGACCTAGGCTACAACTCTCTAGTTGATCATTACCTCGGATTCAGTCATCTAAATTCTCAAATTGGCCTCACAAGCCTCAGCCTGTGCACTTCCTGTACACTAGCTGCAACTTACTGGTAGCATAAATCACTATCTACTCATCAGAATGCTACCAACCCAGGTTCTATGGAAAGGTGTGAATGTCCTCTACAACTTCCTAGTTGACCACCAACCCAAATTATGTCATTTGATCACCGTAAAATAGACATTACTCTCAGGTGTACAGAATCACCCACTAAGTCTTTCTCAAATAGAGCCTTCAGCTCAACACCTGGTTTCTGTCCAGTCTTGCAAAAATCATATTAAATCATCTACTCACAAGAATCACCTCAAATAGGGCTTGGCTTGTTGGAAAGCTCTAGATGTCTACTATAATTCTCTAAGAGAACACTTTCTCAAAATCTGCTCTTACAGAGCCTCAAATGTGTCACCTTATCAAAGTGTCCATTCTGACTGAATTAAGCACAGTACATGCTATAAAATTCATCATAAATCATATACTCATCCAATGGTCACCAAATTTTCAGTACAGAAACTAGGCATCATTATCAACAACATGCAAAAAAGATTCACATCCAAACTCCAAGTATACACTGAGTTCTATCTGTTTCAAACATGCATAAAGATCATACTGTTCTTCAGTTATAGTTCTAACTATTGTTTTTTTTAAGGGAACGGGTGAAATTTGGCCACCCTATGTCATTAATAAGAGCTTAATGAAACAAACCTAGAGTACTGGGCCCAAGTACAAACTACAGACAGAAAATAAAACATACATGAAGCAACATGACGCGTACAAATAACAAATCCCTCCAACAACCCTAGAGGGTGGGCCGACAAATAAGCTCGGTCCAGCAAAATTGTAAGTACGTCAGTTTAGCTTCGTACAGTGCCTCCACGGCACATGCACACCCACCTGAAACAAGTCTGGCAGGATTTTATCGCCCGTCGATCCCTGCCTTCACCTCACTGGGGGGACCCCATCTTTGGGTCCAAGCCCCGCAGATCGAAAACTGACCCCACGGCACATGAACAGCTGTCGCACTCTCCCACCATCTCCACCACTCATCCTACAAACGTGCCAGTAGCTTCCACAGGCGCTACTAAAGAGATAGACTTGAAGAGGATACCTTCACCTTTCACACGCTCAGGCGATTTCTCACCAAACAACTATCTTGCTCACCCCACCAAACACCACGCTCCAGGAGAGAGCCGTGGAGAGGATACTTTCACCTCTCTCATACTCAAGCTCTCTCCGGTGATTTCTCACCACACAGACTTATCTCGACTCATACTCCCAATCCGAGGAAAGAAGCGACACTGTCACGAGCCAGTGGCCTAAGCTAGAGGAAGCTCAATAGCTTGATAGTAGGTACTGTAAAGACTACACCGACGACATCGTAGGACCATCGAGACCAACCATACCCAAACCCCACTCCCCATCACCCCCAACACCAACAAACTACTGGCCTGGCCCCACGGGCCCTAAACCGAACCACCGACCTTACACACTTGAACCCAGATCCATGGTGTTCACGACAAGTGCGGGAGGATACTCTGGCGCGACATAGTCGCTCCGCGATATTTGAGACAACCACCCCGAAAGTTGAGACAAGTGAGACGGACTACGGCATCGGTAGAAGGCGTAGGGCACAGGAGTAGCGGGTGAGCACATCTCATGGGGGGACCCAGTTCTAACTATTGTTGATAGATTAATTTTGAACAAGTGTGTAACTTCATCCAATTAATTTCATGATTTTTTCGTAGATTCCAGATACATGTAAGAGATCATAGTAAAAATTTCAAAATAAGATCATGTTCCAATTAATTATAAGAATTCCCTCAATCTCAGATATCACAGTAAACATATCTTGCTTCTGCCTTACGGCTCTGTCCACAAGATGGATTTTATTAAAATACTAAAAATCATCAGAAAATTTCGAAATAATTCATGTATCATCTAGACATGTATGAGATCAATCTGTGAAATTTTCATTATCATTATCCAAGTAGCTTGTCCTCAAGAAATTCTAGAAAATGACATACAGATCAAGATTTTTTGTTCTAGTTTCATATTCAACATTCAATCTCTTAAACAACCATTCTCAACTCCTAACACTACTCATGCATGCAAGAATCAACAAGAATGAATAAGACAAGTTTAGAGAAACTCCCCACCCTGAATTTGGCTTGAGAGGTGGTGGTAATTTTAAGCTTTCTCCTCCAAGAATCCTAGCTCCAAAGATTGAGAACTCCTTCTTCAAATTGCTCCTTTCTTTCTCTTTTTCTTTTAGTATTTTAAAATTTCAGAACTCAGAGGGGAAGAATGATGGTTTTTAATGAGAAAGGAGTGAGGAAAGAGTGAGGAAATGGGAGGGGCTAGATTTGGGAGGGAGGAGGGGGTACGGTAGTGAGGTGGCAAGTGGTTTTGCAAGAAAACCATGTCTTAGTTCATGGTTTTGGGGTACAATGTTTGCGCTGAACTTTTTTGCTCTTAATTGAGTTATAGATGAGAGATGAGAGGTTAGGATTGAGTGTATGCAAAGTATTCCCATTGTAACTTCATACAATTTCATATTTGTATACGTATCGCACTCAAAACTAGTGTATGTACTAGTATCGGTCCGTCTCATTCTCGTGCACCATCTAGAATGCAACCACCTGCATGAACCGCCCAGCAGACCTAACTGCACTCCAACATTCATATAATCAACTAAAACACTGCAATATATATATATATATATATATATATATATATATATATATATACAAACAATATACGTATATAAAGGTATTGTACAATCCGGGGTATTACAGGTAAACTCAATAAAAATAATAATACTAATAGTAGTAAAAATAACAATAATAATAATAATAGCAGAAATAATAATAATAATAATAATAATAATAATAATAATAATAATAATAATAATAATAATAATAATAATAATAATAATAATAATAATAATAATAATAATAATAATAATAACGACAATAATAAAGTTAGTATTACAATATAAAAATTCATTGGAAAAATAGCTACAATTAAAATTATCGATTATAAATAGAATTTAATAGAAGATCCAATAATACATTTTAACAAATAATTTGAAAGTGGAAAACTAATTTACAAAAATTTGAAATACCGAAAATACACAGAAAATATGTTTTTTACGAAAACAAGGGTTACAAACAAGGTCTTTTTATTAGGACTGGTTCTGTCCCAGACTTAGAAAAATCATATCTTTTACTATACAAACTGGAATTGCATAATTCTAAATGTTTTGGAAAGCTAAGACTCTCTACTACAAGTATCTAGTTGATCATTCGTTCAGATACTACACAAACAGTTCCAGAATACAAAAATTCACAGACCAGCTAACTCTGAGCTTAAACTAAACATGGTTCATTCAAAATTTAATATCAATTCAACCATAAGTCCAATACTTATAAAATTTTGGATTCAGTAACTAGACATATACAAGTCTAACATATCCAAAATTGCATTCAGATTCAAAATATGGAATGAGTTATAGCAATTTGAATATAGTATTAAAATTCCTTCTCTTCTCAACAGTGTGCAAAACCTCTGGTTACAAACTAATTTTGAAACCCCATCAAATGTTGTCCAAACATTCTAAAATTTTAGATACATGATCTAAACACATAGTATATGCTACAGTAAAATTTTCATTGTAAGATTATAATCCATGAATTAGTTATGATTTATTAAAGTTCATTTTTGGAACAAAACAAAGCTAGTTTCTGGCTCTGGATCAGTTAACAAAACATAATTTTTAAATATATCAAATAAACTTAGAAAATTCTGAAATTATTAGGGTAGACTCCACACATAAATAGGTTCCTACCATAGAGTTTTCATGATCAAATTCCAAGTAGTTGTTCCTACCATAGAGTTTTCATGATCAAATTCCAAGTAGTTTTCAACATAGAAATTTGTTACTACAAGCATACAAATTTGCATTTCTCTACTAAACAAACCATAGTAGCTACAATCAATTCCTATCAATCATGACCATCAATTCTACACTATCATACTTCATAATCAAACAAAAATACTACAAATTGAATTTGAGAACCCCCACCCTAAAATGCAAATGGAGTTGAAGATGATTATAGCTTGGCCTTCTCCTCCTTTTGATCCCTCCAAGTTGAAGTAGTAGCAACAAATTCACCTTCTTCACTTCTCCTACTCTTTCTCTCTTGCTTTTCTCTTAATACTGTGAGCTCTTAATACTGCCACGAGTCAGGATCAGCATGCGTCTATCCCTCCTTATGCCTCGAGTCATGATCAGCACACACCTAGCCCTCGTCATACTGCCACTCATGAAGGAGAGTCCTGAGGGTCAACTAGATCCGACCGAAGGGATGACTCTGTCCACCACCGTCTGCACGAGATGGAGAGGTGCCTCAACAGGCTCAACCGAGAAGAAGAACAGCGAGCGAGGAATTTTCGCCCAAGTAGGCCCCCTTCTCTAGAGCCATTATGGAGGCTCCGGTCCCAGAAACCTTCAAGCCCCCTCACTTCGAGTCTTACAATGAGGAATCAGACCCGGCTGATCATATGGAGAGTTTCAAAACTCTCGTGATGATTCACCAAGCCGCCAATGCGCTACTTTGCAAAACCTTCCCCATCACGCTGAAGGGACCAGTGAGAGAATGGTCCTCCCGCCTCTCCCCCGCATCCATCTTCTCCTTCAAACAATTTGAGGAGCTCTTCCTTACCCACTTTGTTAGTAGCCGCCGAGCCGATAAAACGAGTGCACCTTTACTAGCGCTCAATCAGAGGAAGGGCGAGCGCTTGAGGGACTATGTTAGGCGCTTTACCACCGAGGCTCGGTCCATTACTTCTTTGATCAGTCTGTGGCCTCTGCAGCATTCCGCTACAACATCAATCACACCTACCTAAAGGCATCTCTTGCCAAGAAACCGCCCCGAGACTTCTCAGAACTCCTGCTAAGGAGTGAGAAGTATATCCGGGCTAAAGAAGCCCTCAATCCCCAAGATCATAAGGAGCCCCTACCCAGGAACAAATAGAAGGGTGCAGAAGAAGAAGGCTCCAAGAAGCTCCACAATGACAACAATGGCCAGAGTCGCCCTCCTCCCTATTTTGAAAGGTTTACCCCTCTGAATGCCAGTGTTTCGGCCATCCTCATGGAGGTCGACAAGGAGTGTCTGCTTCAACCTCCCCTGAAGATGAATACACCTAGTAAGAAGAGCAACAGAGACAAGTGGTGCCAATTTCATAAGGACCATGGCCATGATACAGATGAGTGTCGGGCCCTGAAGGACGAAATAGATGCCCTAATCCAGAGGGGCCAGCTTACCAAGTTTGTGAGGAAGGACAGGGTGGACCCTCCACCACCCAGGGGGGGCACTAAACGAATCGAGAAGCCAATGGAATCCCAAGACTCCAAACCAAGGGTAGTTCTCCACTCTATCCACGGAGGTCCCATGGGAGGAGAGTCTAACTCCTCCCGCAAAGCTTTCATCCGGGAAATCAACTCTGTAGAAAATTTTCCTCCTCCCAAGAGTTTTGGTGTCCCAGTTTCTTTCTCCGATAAGGACTTGGAAGGCGTCTGAACTTCCCACTACGACGCACTTGTAATCAGCCTCCAAATGGCTAATCATGAGGTAAGACAGATCCTGGTAGATAACGGGAGTTTTGTTAACATCCTCTTCCTAGATGCATTCCAAGGTCTTGGCCTCTCCCGAGACTGACTTAAACTAGCAGGGTACACTCTCACCGGATTCTCAGGGGCCCCGGTCTCACTCGAAGGAGTGCTCACCTTGGATGTAACCGCGGGAAAAGCCCCAACAAGCCGAATAGAAGCAATGGACTTCATGGTAGTAGATGTGAAAGCTGCTTACAATGCCATCCTCGGCAGGCCAGGCCTAGCCACACTTCGCGCCGTCCCCTCCGCGTTCCATATGAAAATGAAGTTTCCAACCCCTGCTGGAGTAAGGGAAGTCAGGGAAAATCAAGAGACGGCCCGAAGGTGCTACACCACGTCTTTGGGAGGAACAGTCATGTCTCTCGACTCGTTATAAGTCCCCCAGATGGGCCGACAAAATTTCTCGGAACCGGTTGACGAGTTAGAAGAGTTCCCATTTTTTGAAGAAGATCCGTCTAAGACCTTCCGAGACAGTAAAGTCCTCCGGCAAATATTCAAGGAATAGATCATCGGATGCATCAGAGGCTGAACACGAGGCTGAATACGAGGCCCTAATAGCTGGCTTGCTCTTAGCCCGAAAAGCAGGGGCTCGCCGTGTTTAAGTATACAGCGACTCTCAGCTAGTTGTTAATCATGTCCGTGGAGAATATGAGGCTAGAGATGATCGTATGGTTAAATATCTCACCAAAGTTAAGAAGCTCCTAAGCATGTTCGCAGGGTCGGAAGTCATCCGCATACCCCTAGAAGAAAATAGGCAAGCAGATGCCTTATCCAAGTTAGCCTCTTCGTCCCTAGAAGGACTCGATCATACAGTCCTTATTGAAGTTCTCCTCCACTCCATCATCGAGGAAGAACATTATGAGCTCATGTTGATTCCTCCCCCACCACCCGGAAGGAACTGAATGCAGCCATTGTTCAAATTCCTCGAGGGGGGTGATACTTCCAGTAGATCAAAACGAAGCCAGAAGAATCCGAACAAGGGCAAAACGCTACACCATCATCGAATTTGTCTTGTACAAATGCTCGTATACTCCAGCTGATGGCCGACCGTACCTTTGGTGCTTGTCCCTCGAAGAGGCCCAGTATGCCCTTAAGGAAGTCCATGAAGGGATTGGTGGCGCTTATATTAGAGCGAGTGCCCTCGCCCGAAAAATTCTTAATCATGGCTACTATTGGCCCACACTCCTCAGAGATGCTCAGCAACATGTCCGCCACTGCACTTCTTGTCAGAAGTTCGCGTCCATCAAACGGGCGCCCTAAGCCGAGCTTTGATCCTTGTCCAGCCTAATCCCCTATGCTATGTGGGGAATGGATCTCCTCGGACCCTTCCCACCAGCTACTGGGCAAAGAAAATTTCTCATAGTAGCAATTGACTATTTCACTAAGTGGGTTGAAGCTGAACCACTTTCTGTGATTACTGAGAAGAAGGTCCAGCAGTTCCCATGGAGAAGCATCATTTGCCGATTCGGGGTCCCCCGAATCCTAGTTACTGATAATGGAACACAGTTCACAGGGGCAACATTTCAGCAGTTCGGCGTCGACATGAGCATTCAGCAGAGATTCTCTTCTGTCTCCCACCCCAAAACCAATGGCCAAGTGAAAAACGTGAATAAGCAAATCATAATGGGCCTCCGTCGAAGGCTTGATAGAGCTTCCAAAGGCTTGTGGATCGAGGAGCTCCCAAATGTGTTATGGTCTTACAGGACCACTATGAGGACCCCAACTGGAGAATCCCCTTTCCATCTCACCTACGGCTCCGAAACTGTTATTCCTCTAGAAGTTGGCCTACCGTCCCCATGCCTTATCGCATTTGACGAAGAGCAAAATGCCAACAGCCTCATAGGCAATCTTGATCTCATAGACGAAGTCCGTGAGCACTCGTTTATTACCCAGCAGGCATACAAGCAACGAGTTGAAAAGTTCTACAATCAGAGAGTCCACCCTACTAACTTGAAAGAAGGCAATCTAGTTTTGCGAAAACTAGCAATTTCAGTCCCTCGTAACTAGGGCAAACTCTCTCCAAATTGGGAATGACCATATAGGAACTCCAAAGTGGTTCGTCCGGGAACTTACTAACTTGCAGATCCAGGGGTCGGGATATACCAAGGACTTGGAATGCAGAACACTTGATGAAGTACCAAGAGGCTGTTCAAACACCGCTCGAAGCAACTTCTGCCAAAGCATTTCTTAATTTGTTTTTCTTCTTATTACATAGTTGATTTTTTCAAATGTAATAAAGGCTTGCAACTCAAAAGTAGCCACTTAGTTCTCTTTTATAAAAGCAATTTACTTCTCCGAAAAGTATTGTCTAAATCTTGATTGTCTTACTCCAAAGCGTACACTCTAAGTACGAAAACTCTTAAACGACAAGTTCGGAGTCCAACACATGGTTCGACACCACTTTAGCTGCTTGCAAATGGGCAAGCACGAAGTAGCACACCATTCAAAATCGCTCCCACAACTGTTGAAAACTCTTAAACGACAAGTTTGGAGTCCAACACTTGGTTCGACGCCACTTTAGCCACTTGCAAATGAGCAAGTGGAAAGTAGCTCACCATTCGAAATTGCTCCCATAACTGTTGAAAACTCTTAAACGACAAGTTCAGAGTCCAACACTTGGTTTGACGCCACTTTAGCCACTTGTAAACGAGCAAGTGCGAAGTAGCTCACCATTCAAAATTGCTCCCACAACTGTTGAAAACTTTTGAGTGCAAGTGTTAGCAAAAACTTAGAGAAAATGCTCTCTGGCACTTGGCCAAAAGAAATCTTGTTTGACAAAACGAGAGAGAACACATGTTAGCAAACACTTAGAGAAACGACACTCAATCACTCAGCGAAAAGAAGCTGCTTCTTCCACAAGAAAGGAAAAGTTACAAGTGTTATTGGGCGAAAGAGGCTCATTATAAGATCAAAAAGGTGCAATCAACGAAAACATTGCTTGAATACTACAAATATTTTATTCCGCTAAAATTGGGGATACACGTCTTATTCAAGACCAAAAACTCCTACAAAACTATAAAGTGCCACCCTAACTCCTCCTAAGAAGTGGGACACTCCTATTAAGTGATACACGAGGGCGGCGAGGGCTGTGCCGCTCCCCCATTGTGTAACACCCCGAATTCCAAATAAGACTGAATTCGAGTTCCACAGGATCTTTTCACTTCACTTCGTATAATTTTACAAGAAAATTAAAACTTTACTTTACATCAGAGTTACATTAACACTTATACAGCGGAAGTAATTTTACAACAATGAATGAAATACAACAACACTTGAATAATCTTTAAGTATCAATTCCTCCTTAGTCTTTTTCATGTGCTTTACCCTGCATAAAAACTGTGGGCACGTCAGTTCATTCAACTGATAAAATATTATACACGGCCATCCTCTCTATACCCAAACAGTATAACAATTCTCACTACTTAACAAACCACAAACTTATTTACAAACAAAGCTAAGGAGACTATCCTAGTGATGTCGTGTTGTGAATGTGCACTTAGTCCTTAATGCAATTATTTATGTTATATGACACTAATGCGCACTTTTTCAGAGTCTATGCAGCCCATACTACATAGATCCGAGGGCAAGCCCTTAACCGTTCTTCATCTTGTAGGGTTCAATCCCTCGCCATGACTTAATCTACTACTGTAACTACGGTAAGTATCCTAGATGTTCTATTAATTACGAACTCACGTCTAGGTGCCCTGGAGAGAATCCCAACGCACTGACACATGACTCATCATGCAGGCATCCTGTGGTAATTCACCTCCTACCATAGACATGACACCACCTGCAGTCACCAAACACCCCACGAGCGTCGCCACCGGGACGGTACTCTGGAAAAGTATCCACGTCCTACTCATGACACATCATGGACATCCTGTGAATACTCTCACGCTGCCAATCCAATGGCCCTCATACTCATGTTTTTCTCTTACTTTCATCACATCTTCACTATGTATCTAGTCCTTAATTTAGTTGAATCATGAACAAAATCAATCCCTCAGGGTTAGCACTCCCACTATACCGGTCTTATTCATTCATTTCACATAACCCAAATCTTGGTCTTTTCATTTCAAGTAGCATCTCAATATTTCTTTCATTGCCGGTATGAGGCTTAGCTACACCCTAGTTCTTAATTTCAACTCATAATTACAACATCGAGTTTTTCATACTCATAAGTTCTCTTTTTCATGATTAATAATAATTTTCATTTCATGTTCATAGCATTTGTATATTCATATTCATAATATCCTTCATAACTCATCAAGTCATTCAATTTCAATTTCATGTGCAATATCATGCATAAACAAATAAATTCAACTTGTCATATTCAATAGTTCATTCTTTCCACGAATTCTCTTAATCTTATTTCAATCAATACTAATTTTACAATTCACAATTTCAATTAATTTCACAATTCACACTTTCAAAATTTCGTTACTAATTCTCATTTTTAAACTCCTTAAAACAACCCATTTATTTTCTTTACCCAAAAGACAATTTAATTTAACAATTAAAGCAAGTCTTTTCTTGCAAATAGCCTCAAATTCTCAATTATACTACACCAAGAGTTATAAAAATTATCTCATGAAGTCTAAATAATTTCAGTAATTTTTCCCATATTTTTCCTCAATTTTAATTTATTTTTAAACCTCAAAATATTATTAATTTCCCCAAAAAACCCAACTTTTAAACTAAAAGCCTCGTCCGGATTTGAACCCAAAAACAGGAGCCACGTGGGCATCCCCAAAGACCACTGCGCCAAAGCCACAGAAGCGAAATGGGATGGTTTATTATCGATGTGTATTAACTCTCGAGTATTCGGGACTTTTCAAAAAATAAAAAGTAAAAGGCTCCTACCCAGTATCGAACCCGAGACCAGAGCCAACTCCCCTGCGCTACAGTAGCGCCCAAACACCCTTTGACCAAATGGTCTAAGTGACCAGATTGTCTCACAACTAGTTCGGGTTGGGTTTGATCTAACTCTCAGTTCATTTCTAATTTTTCGTGATTCTCAAAATGATTTTATTTCTTTTTCTTCTCTTTTGAAAGCAAAACTTTCCAGATTATAACCTACATTAAATTATAGTAAACCAGTATTCTTATAATCATTATTTACTTTATAAAACATGCATTTTGGTCCTACTTTATGTTCTATGTCCACACTTTTGACATTGGGAAATAACACATTTCTTCATAATTTAGAGATAGAATTCCACAAAGCTACTATATTCCTTTGTTCTTTTACTTATTAACATCCTACCACATTTTTAGAACACAAATTCTCATCTTTCTACAATAGTGAAACTTTATTTTAAACAATCAACTACACATGATGCATTTAATCAACTATTTGTCTCATAAGCACAACTTTCATCATAGAGCTCAATTCAAAATATATAGCATGACAACATGATAGTCTCTAGCACTTTAATTCACCATTTATCAACTAGCAATCATTTTACCAATCATTCTCTAAATTGCCATTTCATCTCTAATTAAGCAAACATGGGTCCAATTTCACTTAGTTGTTTCTTAGTAATTTTATCAAATCATTCCTAGCATGGTATCTAGATTTAGAAGCATGAGAAACGCCCACCTATTGGAGAAAATGAAATGAAAGCTCCTAGAATCTCCTGAAAATGCAAGAAAGTGACATTCTCCTCCTAGATTGTGTTGCCAAACGTCTCCTCCTTGATGCTCGATTGGAACCCGAGCCCACCTTTGCTCCTTGGATGCTGGCCGGCCTTTACTTGAGGGAACACACACACACAAACACACTCTAATCTTTTACTCACTAACACTTCTCAATCTTTTGTTCACTTGGTCTTTTCTTCTCTTAATAAATTGTTTAGTGTACTAAAGAGAAGAAAACTAGGGGTATTTATACACTTTAGGATGAGAATAGATGGTTAGGATTTAATCAAGGAGTTAGAGATCAATGATCAAGATGAAATGGAAAGTTGTAGTAACTTCCATGATCTCATAACCACCTTTCAACTCAACCCCACTCCCCCTCTCTTCTCTCCATAATCCGGCCTACCCCCCTAGGGTGTGCAATGCACACACTAGTGCATGCACGTGCCTCAACTAGTGTCCCCCATTAAAAGTTATACATTATTAATTTATTTATTGTCTACTAATTGTGTCTACACTACAAGTTATGACAATTAAAAGGATAATTAATTTGTGGGCTTCAAAATAGTGGGCGTTTAGACTCATGGGTCAAAATAAAATATTTAATTAATTGGGTTGGGCTTAAATTAGAAAAACAAACTTAGGCTTTTAAAATAGGCTTCTTGAAAATAAAGAGAAAGAGGGAAAACAATTGTTTGTTCATATTATAAAAGATAATTTCATAAGAAAACATATATACAAAAATGTGTACATGCACAATACGTAAAATCAACAATTTCTCATTTAATAAAAAAATTCAGGGTATTACACGTTGCCTCCGAAGAAAGCTCTAAACCCGCGAGCTGAGTCATACCGTCAGGACCCATGGGTCTAGCGGCCCCTCCAACTGATGCCCCGCTAGACGAACCAGCCACGCCACTTCGAGCATCCCCATGATTCCGCGGAGGCATGCGTAGCGCCAATTCATGGAACGATCTCCCCTGAGCGTACTCCCCACGTGGACAAGAAGTGCTTCTAACATTACTTCCCTTGGAGAGTCGTTTTAAACAAAGATTCTCTGCCTCTAATGCGATGAGTCGCTCTTTGAGGGAGTCCTCTATCACTTTAAGCTTCAAACGAGGCACACCACTCGTGCTACCCACTTGCAAGAGCTCAAAGATAGTCCTCCGGAGATGAGCCGCTTCCTAACTCTTCTCGAGCACCACGTTCTTTAGGTCATCCTTTTTAGACGTCACCGCAAATAAAGAGTGCCGAAGGAATTTCAACTTCGAAGCTTTGTCGCGGCCATGGAAGGAACGACCTCCCCACCCTCGAGGGGCACTTCTTGGAGAATTTTCTTCAAGACTCCTCGTCTCGATATTTCAACGAGCCAAGACCATTCTCAAATGACCAAGCTGCTACTCCACTTTAGCGAGCCTCTCCCGAGATTGAGCAAGTCCCAGCTTAGTAACACGGAGTTTGGCAAGGAGATGCGACGTCTCACTACCCTGGGGAAGTCAACCAAAGTGAGAAGCATAAATCACTCTATGTCTAAATAGAGCTACAAGATAGTTCTAAGTTAAAATAGAGCTACAAGATAGTTCTAAGGTAAAATAGAGTTACAAGATAGTTCTAAGGTAAAGCAGAGCTATAAGACAGTTCTAAACCCCAAGAAGCTGCAAGATGGTTCTAGGTCAAGTGTCATAAACTATGAGATAGTTTAAGGTCTCGCCGCCAAACACCACACTTATGCCAAAAAGAGATATTTCATTACTTAGATGAAGGTACAAGAGCGATGGCCAGTCCGCTATTAGGCGTCGATACAAAATACCTAGACTAAAAACGGAATAAAAACACAACTAAGTCAGGGGTCGACCTCTTTCGAAGGATCCGCGGCCACAGAAGGTTCGACCACTTGTGCTTCGGTGGCGATCACCAGGGGTAGGGAACCTGGAGCTGCATCTGCCTCCGTCTCACCGCCCTCGACCTCTTCCTACCGGTCCTCTTCTTCGTCTTCTTCACCTCCTTCGAAATCGTCGTCGAACTCGGGGACTGGATCGGGGAATGAATGCCACCCGGCACAGTCGTTGTTAGGAAATTTTGCGGTAACCTCATCTATGGCACGGACGTAGGCCTTCGCCATGTTCATATACATGAACCCCTTGGCCTTCTCCATCGCTTGGTCTTCGGCCTCCTTCGCCGTGGTTATCTTCGCAGCCGCGACCGCCTCCTCCTTCTTCTTCACGGCGAGCTCCTTCTCCTTCACCAATCGAGCGTTGTCCACCTCCAGCTTGGCGACAATAGCCTCAAAGTGCTCCACCCCTGAGGACTTCATCTCGGCTTGAATCCTCGATTGCTCGAGGTCTTTTGCGGTCCTAGCCTTGTCAGCCCGAGCTTTCTCACTCTCGAGCTTTAGCTCCTTCTCTTACTCGGTCATCTTCTCCATCAGGTGCCCGAAGTGGCAAGTAACCTGCAAGAAAAGCAAAATTCAGTCATTCGAGCTAGAAAAACACCAACACTTAGCAAAAAGAAAAGGTACAAAAGTGATAGATAACTTACTGACATCGCGGCTCGAGCGATTTTGAGCGCGTCGTCACCAACGGTCTCCGCCTCCAAGGCAGCCTTGTCCTTCGGCATGGCAAGATGTCGAACGGCTTGCATGCAAGAGGACGAATCGCTGAGGAACCCGTCGAGCTTCCTGACTTGCCAGTCAGGGACAAAGATCTTCTCGTTCTCCTTGGTCAGGAGCACATCGGCCTCAGCAGTAAGGGGGGGACCTCCAAGGCCAAAGTCGCCAACATAGGGAAGATCCACGCACCAACGGATGCTGACGGAGCTGCCGAAGTCGTTGGCTGCGAAACCACTGTGCCCCCTTTGAGGGGTGCACCACGGCGGTAACAGTTGTCTTCACCTTCGGCAAAGAAATCTTCGTGATCGTCCTCTTCCTCTTCCTACCGGTAGGAGTCTTGCTACTTAGAACTTCACGCCCCGCAAGCATATCGTTGAAATTCATCGATTCTGCAAAGAAGGAAATTCATCGAGGATAAAGACAAATAAAGATTTGACTATGTCAAGAAAAAAAAGGAAGAAGAAGGGGGTGCTAAACTAAAAGAACAAAAGTGTACTGGGATTTATCAGGCTGAGACCCCCTTGAAAAGCGCCTCCTCTGTCAAGTCCCTCCAATCGAACTTCGGCTGATCAAGGAGTGTCTGGACCATCTCTGTTTCCTTGGGGCTAAGAATGGGGATCTCCTTCGCCCACTTTCGAAACCTCCTCGACCCAAGCAGTCGGAATATTCCACGGCTCTCAACTTCGGATCGGAAAGAACTTGTCCCTCCCGTTCTTGATTGAGTTTGGGCAGCTGGTGAGCCTTACCCCATGCCTTAGAGATAGATAGAATCTGAATTCCATCTTGTGCTGCTGATGGATCCGGTACACAGCCCGCAGTACACTTAGCCGTGGCTCGATGTTCGCTGCTTGACAATGGAGGACGAACCCGTTGACAAGCCTCCTCATGTTTAGCATATACTGGACTGGGTTGATCCGGGTACCATCGCAACACTTTGGAAACAAAAGGATGGAGCAGTAGTCGAGCACCGGTTAAGAAGGCATCTACGGGCCAAAAACACATATCTACCGGCATCGGCGAATTGGCCCTCACACCGGGCCCAGGCAGCATCAGGTCGAATTCACTCGGGATCAGAAAGCACTCCCGAATTAACTTTAAATCCTCTTAGCTAAGTATGGAGATGGTTTCATCGACCTTTGAGGTCTCTCGAGCCGCGTTCTCCTCTAAGCCCTGGCCCCGACCATACACAATATGTTCAGCTATATCATCCGAAAGTTCTCGAACTCGATGAGGCCCTGTCAGGGGCCTGGGCAGCCTGCCGCACTCCCCCCATTCTTCGATCTCTCTCAATGATGGTCTCCACCACCGCCGAAGAAGTCCTTACTATGGCCTTACCCTTGTCGATTGTAGGAGCTTAACTAGAGGTCAGCTCGATGGCAACAATGGGGGAGGTCTCTTGCCCTAAAGTGACGCTAGACATTCTCTAAAAGTAAAAGAAATTATCTAAGAATTACCTTGATTTGACTACTACGGTCGGAAAAGATCGCCGAAGATAGGAAATCATCGCCGGAAGCTCCTGCTGGTAAGTAAAAATCGCCTGAGTAAAAACTTAGAGAATGAGCAAATGAGTGGGGGGGTGAAGTTTTATAGAGGGGGGGGGGTAGTTGGAACGCCCCCAAAGGTTAAAAGGCTGCCCAAAACTTAAAAGCCAGGCCCATCTAGCACAAGACTACAAAGATGTTGGGGAACCCAAAAAACCATTGACTAGTCAACGGTCAAACGGTCAAATTCTCCACGTTTCACCTTCCCGAAGCCTCTCTCAACCTCGGTAGCTCTCGTCGAGTGTTCTTGACACCGACGACGTAATTGGAGAAATGGCTTTGACTAGTCAACGGTCAACGGTCAAAATCTTCACGTGTCGCCTTCTCGAAGCCTCTTTTGACCTCGACATCTCTCGCCGA